>OX439380.1:26215044-26952794 GCA_949319315.1 Zelleria hepariella | reverse complement strand
TTATGTTTAATTTATAACTATATTCAGTAGTAGTAGAATAAAGGCTTTTTTATTTTATTTTATTTTATAAGTCTTGGACCTATATTTAAGAAGGTAGGTACATTAAATATTGAGAAATATCCACTGTGTGTGACCACTCAAAGGTGAAGGTAATCAGGGTGAGAGATAATTCAACCTTACTCCATTTAAAATCTTCAGCGTCTGAGTGAAGGTGCCACTGGACGTTGTATAGATTATCTCATTACGTAAAATTTTTACGCACGTTTTCTCTTGTCGGACACAAATGCCTCTATTTTCAAAACAAATGCCTTACAGACTTGTGGCTATTTAGAGGCCAAGTGTAGGTAGTTTTGCCTATCGCGGAGAGTACCTACAAAATTTTCAGCTCATCGTTGGACATAAAAAATATTGCCGCGACGTGATCCTGACCTGAGAAATTGTAATTGAAACTTTTTTCTTCGAATGGCACTACAGGATTCGAGTGTTTTGTATAATAGGTAGCTAAAAATGTACACTGAATGCCTTTAAAATGTAAATCAGTCCGACATACACACCTAATTTACATGTATACCTACATAAGTATCTGATGGGGCCTTCAATCGAAAGTGAAGTGCAACTCTACATTAAACAACAACTTAGTAGTTAGGTGCTAATGCTCGTATTTAACAAGTTAGAAAAAAAAATATTATTAGCAGCAAATTGTTATCAATTTATGGTCAGAATACAGGCTTTTAATACTCTTACTGGTAGAATCTCCCGCGATCGATTCCATCCCATAAAACAAAAAAAAATACTTTTTCTCACTTGTACTTGAAGTTCATAAGGTTCCCAATTTCACTTTTCTATGTTCAGTGGTTTCGGCTGCATAGTATATCAGCTAGTATGTAAAGGGTCCTTTTTTAGGGTTCCGTGCACGACGACGGGTGCCAAACGGGACCTTATTACTCTGCATACATACCCTATCTGTTTATAAAGGGTTACTATTAGAACCTACCAACTTCAATAAAAATAAAACAAACTAACTAGTTAATGCCCGCTTCGCAAACGAACGCCCGACCGCGAACAAGAAGCAAAAGTGCACCCCCTTGGGACGTACCCAGGTGCGCCAGGGCCGGCTCAGATGCGCCAGTGTCCAGGCGTGTTACGCTAAAGCGGTGTCATTAATCTAACGGACGTTTGTGCTTAGACTAGGACCTGAGTCCATTGCGATAGTATTTTATAAACTGTAAACTGTAAATTTTACAACTTAAACTTTCGTATAACCCGTGTCATTAAAGAAAACATTTAGGATGGACTTCAAATCACTCGCCCTCTCGCTCTAATTAATACAGTCAAAGCGAGACACCACTAGGTTTTTAACTCCGTCCTAAATGTTTTCTTTAATGACACGGGTTATAAGCACTGCACAAAAAAACTGTAAAACGTAAATAAACTGTAAATTTTTATCTCACTTTGATTGCTTAGACTCAGAGGGATTAAATTTTTAAGTGTTCTTTCGGAATCATTGCAATCATACGGGGTTTTTATTTTTAAGACTAATCAATACTTTTTTTTTCGAAATCTGAGAAATAATTTTAAAAAAAGGAACCTTTGAATATTTTTAAAAAGTTCTCTTTTATCCCTCTCTAACTGTGTGCCACATCTTTAGACATGATATTTTCTCACCGAAAGCTTATCGAATATAAAAATATTTCTAAGATAATATTATAGAACAATGAGAATATGTAACAATAGAAAGCAATGTACGAAGGACCTAATAGAATTAGCCTAGCTCTTGCTGGTCAGGGGATTTACTTTTCATATTTTAGTTTTCTTTTGTTTTGCTGTTGTTTGTGAACGAACATTAAACAAACTGTCACCAAGAACTACAACAATGCAAGTTTGTGTAACTATGTTTGTTTTCCTACTTAACTTAAGAATCTTTGCAAAAAGCAACAGCTATGTAAGCCACATGCAAGCACACGAACGCCGGGGTTGAAGCAGTCGGTGTAACCAAAACCGGCCAGGAAAACATCAAAATCACTTTTACTTACTTTACAAATTTACTATTTTGTGTTTCCATCAGACTATTATTTTAACTGCTTAACCTTCTTCTTTTTGATTTGAAAAGTATCTTCGTCTTACGTTTCGCGCGCCCAAAACTCGCGACTTCAACGGCCTGTGACTCCTGTGAGGCAATCGATATAATTTAAATATCGGTAACTAGATATTTTTGCTTCGTTAGTTTTTTAATCTCAAAGGCGAGGACGAAGAGACAAAACAGACCGAAACAAAATAACTAACACCTTCCGAGCCAACGAATTGATACCAAAAGACAAAACGACCATTTTCAACAATAATAATTGCAATATTTCTGTAGCATTGATCGATCGGAGTGTTTTTAACGAGGCGCTGAACAAAGCGGACCTCATTAGGCCTAGTTCACAGATAGATACCAAACCCGTCCCACAAATTACTGGGACCACAGCCAATTCGATCCAATTTCAAACAGGTACTACTAGCTACCTCGTCTCATCGGGCTATATTGTCGAAATCATAAAGGTGAACAGTGGGCACGCGTGGTAAATTGAGCCAAATACATTCAGAGAGCAGTCGATTTCAAAAAACATTAATGTACATTCTTCTTTACTTTCTGAAACTTTTTGACTCATCTGAATGGTTTCAGACAGCAATAGGACGAGTTGTACCGGTATGAATCCAGTTCAACTTAGTTAGACCCCTTCGTCACGGTGTTCGTGACATAGGAGCGATGAAGGGTGACACCCATAATTTACACCTCTTTTGGTTTGAAACTAACTGACCCTTCTGCTTGGTCCCAGCTTGTATTGAGACGATTTCGACTACTCCCTCTCCGATATAAAAGAAATTCATCTTATTAGCAGCCCTTTATTACGGACCTTTTTAGCTTGCAACCTAACTCGCCCGCTTGGTCCAAGTGGCAATGGGACGAAACCTCCTGTGCGAGACTCTAGTACGGTCACACTCTAAGATACCTACCCCTTTTACTCGACGTACTTATGCCGAACGCTATAAGAGCTATAACAGGATATCGTAGTATGTCGCTGACTGTACAAAACAACTTCATCTTTGCGGCCTTTTATTACTGTCCTTTTTAGTCAATAACCTAGCTCGACCGCTTTGTCCAAGTTGCAATGGGACGAGTCCTCCTGCACCGACTTTCGATTGACGTGCTTATGCTAGTCTCTAGCTAGATCTTAGCAACCAATTATTATGGTCCTTCTTAGTCTGAAACCTAGCTCGTCCGCTTGGCCCTAGTTGTAAGTGGGACGTGTCTACAACTCTACACCAACTCTGGACCAAAACAAGTTCATCTTAGCAGCCCTTTATCACGGCAGAGGACGCAGGTGTGTAGCGCTCCCGACACTCCACTTACCCCATCAGGCTACACTGAGAGGACAGTGCGGCGCTGTCAACTGACAAGTCTGACAACTGACAACACAGCAGGACACTGTGATGAAATATTGCGCGGGTGTGTATGGTTGCGGCATCGTCGGTGGAGTTATGGGTGCGTTGAAATATGTAGGAGAGTTAATTTTGCATACGGGAAAATAACAAATAACTCTAAGTAACTAGGCAACATGATTTTTCATTGGCAGTTTGTTGAGTTTATCATCCAGTTGAGTCGCAGTCTGCCTGTTTCTGAATGTCATTTGCTTAGCTCCTGAGTGAGTAGTTGAGTGCCGTGGCCTGAATTTTGCATTTTTATCGATGCCAAAGTCTCTCTTATGGCATTGTTCTATTGGTTCTATATTTTCTTGACTTTGTAGAGCCATTGACAGCGCTATCTAGGAATCTTACTCAAAGTAAAGTTGACACAAGTTAGAATACTAAATGTAAATTTAAAATACTCCCGACATTTTAGCTTCAAATTAGCATAAGTATCTCACAAACACTTGCTAGAAAACCTGCTTTCAAATTAAAAAACCGCATCCAAATCGGTTCATTCGTTTAAGAGATACGGTACCACAGACATACACACAGATAGCGGTCAAACTTATAAGATCCCTCTTTTTGGGTCGGGGGTTAAAAACAGCCATTTCTCCTAAAAACACGAATTATAATCAGTCAACCTACTGCTCGTCTTTCTCCGCAAGTCCCAGAGAGAGATAACACACACTGTCACATGTCTTGATGAATTGCTTATTAGATTGTCGCCATCTTCCATTCTTTCTGCACTTGTTTCCCTGCCAATATGGCTGGCGTTTTTTCTCGCGAATGCCGTAATTTATCGATGCCGGGAACCGGTGGTGGCTGTTATCCTATTATGCGCTTTATTTGCGGCTTAAGAATATGATTGGTTGATGGTCTGCCCGTCTAGTTTTTTATTCGCCGCTGTTCTTTTGTTTTCTTTCGGTATTGGCTCTAGTTTATGTCAGTAATGGGGACTGACGTTAAGTGCCTGGTTGTGGTATGTGGGCTGTTGTTGTACCTAAGTTAGTGTATCTATTAGCGACTTCAGGAGTTGTCGGTTTGGACAAGTTTGTTAGTGACGTTGACTTCAGTTGGTACCTTTAATTCAACATATTTAATGTTTAGTTTTGGTAATTTTGGTGGCGTAGGCATTTCTTCCATTGCATTTAGTTATGTTTCACTCAATTTTTCGTTGTAAAGAAAGTATATTTGTTCAGAAGTTATCTGAAGTACAAAAACACGATCCCATTGTGTAGCAAAGTATTCTTTCACAAAATCAATCGTCAAGAACAGGAAATAATGCATTTTTTTTCAGAGGACATTCATTTTTATTGATATTTCATCGAAACCTTCCGATGTGTTTTTCACAATGGCATTGGACACAAAAGAGTTGCAGTTTATAGCTGTCTAAAAGAGAATTTAATATTTTTAAAATCCGTGCTATGGCGCTGAGTGGATGCTGGCAACACTGCACTTAGTGATTCCCACTATTGTACCTAGTTCTTTGTTACCTGCGGCAAAAATTTTTTGGATATAAAACCTCATACAAATATCAGGTTTTTACATGCGATTACACATACTTTTATCGAAAAAAGCGTTGGATTATGAGCTACCAACAAATATCAACCCTCATTTACGTATAGGAATGAGAATTATGAGATTTGCTCGAACTACTGTTTTTTTGGGCAGTACCACTGGTTTGTCAACCAGAAAAACTAATCAGCTTAATTATTGTTGTTCTATTGTTTAGAATAATGAAATTATATTTTTTATTGTCGTGAAACAAAAATCGCTGAACAAAAATATTATCATAGTTTACGAAAAAATTTAAACCTTTGAAAATTTGTCTTTCCCGCCAACCCAATTTCGTTGAACCTTAAGACGCCATACGTCTCACAACTAGCGCCGCCAATGGAAAAAATATCATATATATTTTTTGGATGCGTTTTTACCAAAAAACGCTCCTGCGATTTCTCAACGCGAGGCTTAACTATTTTTAGGACCTAAGGTTTGGATTCCAGGATTGGATTTCCTACGAATGCAATCGATTCTCGCCAAAAGTGGCCACTTTTCGCGAGAATCGATTGCATTCTTAAGTTCTAGGATCTGGAATCGAAACGTTAGGTCCTAAAAATAGTTAAGCCTCGTGTTGAGAAATCGCAGGAACGTTTTTTGGTAAAAAACCCATCCAAAAAAAGATATGATTTTTTTTCCATTGGCGACGCTAGTTGTGAGACGTATTTCATCTTAAGGGCAAGATCATACTACTTCACCTGTTGTTCTCATATAACTCACGAAACTTTTCTTTGTTACAGATGCAATCCCAAGATGACAAGGGCATTTGACCATCAGCCATCACGACAACCACAGACCAGAGACAGAAACAACCCAACAATGAGTTGGCGAGACGACAGAGACCAAAGCGTCTTGGACCCTCTAGAAATGGCAATATCAGCCAAAAGACAAACGCTACAAGATCTAAAATCCCTCCTCGAAGATAGAGGGAAGTCTCAAAGTAAAGTAACTAGGCAAAGAGTCAAAGGAGTGTCAAATAACAGTAGTCAAGTTAGCAATAGTAGTGTTTATAACAATAAGAATAGGTTTCAAATTCCTAGTGCAGCTATTGAAAGACCTAGAGTGAACGGAGTCTGGTGCTTAAGTAGGTTTAAGGCGTTGTGTTTGGTGATTTGGTGTTTGTTGGCGATATTGGATGCGACGGTGATGAGTGCTGAAGCTAGGAGTTCAGGTGAGTCGTTAGTTTTTTTTTAATTATTTTACTTATTTATTTTGGTTATTTTGTTCAATCTTGTACTCGCATATACATATTAATTTAAGTCTATCTCATTATTTCACAGCATCTTCTATTAACGAATTATTGTAGGAAAATTCAATTATGAATATAATTTATGAGCGCTAGGTTAGCTTATGTATGATAATAAATCTAAATCAAAAGTAACTTTAGTTAAGATTATACACACTTAACTTACATTTGACTTCAAGACGTGCCTACTAAGGTCATTGAGTCTGTTTGTCATCAATTATTAAAAAAATCAAATAATACCTTTCTGAGAGAGTTTAGTTTTTTTTAAAACGACTGCAATGTCACGCGACGAAAGAAAGACAAACTAAAGATTTTTCAATTTTTTTATACGTAGTAGGATTTGCTGCATACTACATTTTAATAAAGAAACTGAAAAACATGCACAAAAAATTCAACCAATGTCATCTCATCTAAAACCTAACGAAAACATACACAAAAAGCCCGTAAAAAATATACAATGTCAAAAGTAAAATTCATAGTAAAGGATTTGTAATAGGAATAGGTAGTTAGTATTTATACTGTAGAGATGAATTTGAATATTCTTGAAAACGGGCGATCGACACACCCGAAAAAAGGGCCTTGCTCATTCGTGTACAGATGAAATTGCGGACGGAAAAAAAACAAATCTGGATTCCGAACGCAGTGACTGTATACAAGACCATTGTCCTACCACACACATACAGTTTTTTTCGTCCGGAATTTTCATAGATTTGTATGGAGTTGCTGCGTTCGGAATCCCCATTCGTTTTTCCGTTACGGAAAAATGGCCCGTTTTCAATTGACAGTTAAAAGCTGATTCAAAGCCCTAGATGGCGCTCATAGGCTTGGCCATACAAGAGTCGGGATGTGGCTGTCAAATTTCGCTTACACAGACTAATAATAGCTTCAGAGGTAGGTAATCGTGTGAGGTAGTGGCCACCCCTGGTGTCAGAGTTTTTAGACCGCCCAAAGGGCAGGGCGGGTAGCTTCAGAAAAAGCTAAATATGACAGCCGTGAAAATGGCTCATTCCGTCTGTGCGAATACATATGTGGCCGGCCTAAATCCCGGCTCGTCCCGCGACGTCCTTGGAACCGTTGCCCTACTTTTGTTTCATTATCTGATCATAATATCGGCCCGTCATTTGACCGCTAGGACTTTTATCCTCTTTTGGCTTTTCTCTCACAATATTGTCTTTGCGGCGACGTTCAGATCACAGACGCTGATAGGGGCTAATTGATATTGGCTAATAAAGAATGTATACGCTAGAAGAAAACCACTTAGGCCTTAAGGGTAGACGATAGCAACGTGGCGGGAAATTCAAAATTTTCACAGTTTGTTACATTTTGAAGCTAAACTGAGCTATTTTTGTTCAGCGATTTTTCGTTCGCGGAAATAACAAAGTATTCTTTTCTATATTGTAAACAATAGAACAACAATAATTCAGCCGATTATGTGTTCTGGTCTACGACAAGTTTTTTGGGCAGTGCCACTGCTTCGTAGACCAGAACACATAATCGGCTGAATTATTTTTGTTTTGTTGTTTACAATAATGAAAAGCATACTTTGTTGTTTCCGTGAACGAAAAATCGCTGAACAAAAATAGCTCAGTTTAGCTACAAAACGTAAAAAACTGTGAAAATTTTTAATTTCCCGCCACGTTGCTATCATCCCACCTTAAATATTATAGAGGCGTTAATGAAAAAACGGAGAGGCAAAGTCAATTCGTCTAAAGACAATAATAATATCGAACACAGTTTTAATCCTATTGTTTTAATCCTATTATAATTGTTGATATGAAACGTGATATCACAAAGGTCCTAACTCTTTTTTCAGCGTTTAACCTACTGGTCAACAGTATGACATTTGGTAAAAAAAGTTGAAAGAAGCAATTTTTATATTTTAACATTGCAACATGATCTTGTTTGTCTGGCAAATCCTTCATGCCAATTTTAGCTACTTGCTAATTTTTTTAGCAAAATTGTTTTTTTTTTCTACACCGTTACTTGAACTTTTATTACATGCTTTGACACTACGAAAAGATGCGAAACCTATACACACTCATGTCCGTGCCTTTTCACGGGTCGTCACGGCGGTGTCTAAAAGCTTGAATTAAAATTATGTAGGTACTTTATCACAATATCAAAGAAGTACTTTTTTATTTCACACAGATTTATAAATAGAATAATTAATTAAACTCGTCAACAAAGTGGTCAGAAAAACATTTACCCTTAGTTTTTAAAATTCCAATTACGAGATTACAACCCTCCTCAAAGAAAGCTAATAAATAAATCAAAATACAGTAAAAAAGAGTCCCTTTCGGCGAAGGTCGGCCAAGGTCACCGCCCCTTTGAGGTAACGACCTTAAAAATCCTTCGACCTTCTATCCGTCATCGACTCGTGAGATACGAAGTATTGAATCACTGGATACGAAAGGCTCTATAAGGAGGACTTCAGTTGCTGAACTACTCACTCAGTTTCTTTGAATAAATTAGAATTTAGAGGTTTTGACATAATTTAGGGTCAATTTCATCAGAGAAATTATTACTTAATTTGCACTTTTTATTTATGGGTTTTTAGAGAAAACGATGCAGTACAGTTATGTGTTGATTACTGGACATCAACTTAGCTGAAACCATCTTAATATATAGAACAAAGTCGTGTTAGTTACACCATTTATAACTCGAGAACGGGTAGACCGATTTTTATGATTTTTGTTTGTTGAATTTCTCTCCGCCCCAAATAGCAGAATAACCATTAAGACAACGGAAAAACTCGACTAGAATTGACCCAATAATGCTAGAATAACATCCAACGTAGCACAGTGGTCGATTTGTACGATTTAGGCGGCCAAAACTATTTTATGCTTTATTTCAGTAATAAATACGACAACAAATGCTAATCTGGTATTTTAGAGTGAATATATATGTTTATCCCTATTTGTTTCATTGAAAGCGTATTTTTCTATACAAAAAAACATTTCTGTGAAAATATTTTTGTAAATAGCGCCAATGTTTTTAAATTTTCTTTAAATCTCCCTTTGGTGTAAAATATATATTTTGAGTTCATTTGAATTATCGAAATCGGCTTAGTAGTTTTTGATATTTGGGTTAAGAATTATCACAATTTGTTAAGTAAAAGACGGCCGTACATAAAAAAAAATGTTTATTCTCTACAGTCTGCATGCCTATTTAAATTGAAAATAAAATATGGATGACAAAAAAATACAGTATACACTAAAATTAAATGGTCAACAGTTATTACCACATTATTATACTAAATGTTACTTACAATGTTAGGTACCGAATCATAAACAATAAGACAATATTTTATGACAGTTTAACATACAAATTGTTATGTTACTCTTTAAAAGACAATTCTTCCTCACCGTCACTTTCCATGCATTTATCACAAGTGCCTTTTGTATTTGGCTCTGCAGGAAGCAAAAGCTCCAAAGTTTCCTGCAAAAATGGTTTTGATCGGATCTTCTTTTTTTTTCTCATTGAACTGATGAGCGGATCTGATGTCAAGAGTAACCTGTGATAAATATCAAGGTTACAGTCTTCGCGTGAAAACTTTCGAGCAAAGTTTAGACGGTATGAGCGAAAGTGCTTATTACGAGCTTCTGCAGCTTCCTCCGAAAGTTGACCAATAGGCACTAGAGAATTTTCTATAACTTTTCCACCATGTACCAAAATTTTATGCATGGTAGGAGTCATAGAATGCCAACCATATAACTCTACATACAGTTTTGCTGTCTCCATGGCGTATTCATCAAATTTCGGGACATCTATTTTGTGACCGCTTGATATGGCTTCCAAAATAACTTTAATTCTATAAATAAAAATAAAGTCTATTCCCGTTATTTCAGCAGCCAGATGTGGGTTTTCAAAAAATCTTCTACTAGTATTGCCGTCATTTGTGTTACCAAAATTACATTTTGGCATATCTACCAAGATACCTACTTCTTCTCTGAATCTTTGCTGAATCTCTTTTTTTTTTGTTGTTCTAGCATCTTTTCTGCTTTGGTTCTTTTTTCACGGTATTTCCCAACGGGCAATTTATAAGCTAAATGTAAAATACTCTCGAATAATCGAATTCTGGCATGTAAAGTTGATAGGCCAAATTCAAGCGATTCTGGGTGAATTTCGTTTTTTTTACTTAAGTCATTAAAGTTTTTTGAAGTGGCTCCGCATATGTAGCATCTACTCGTTGATTTGGTGTCAGTCGCCGCATTGCAAACTTTGCCGTCCACCATGGTTATTTTAAGACTGTGGCTAACCGAGAATTTTTGCCCATTCAGTTCCAATTCCGTGGCTTTTAGGGACTTCACACTGTCCCGAACGTAATTTATTTCATCTTTTGTAATGTCTGTAGACTCTTTTATAAATCTGAATCGTATCGGGCGGCAATATCGTGGTGAAGAAGGAGTCGGGTTTTGCCAAACCATTTTTGTTTTGTCTTCGCCGCAAACAATTTGTAGAGGCACGAATGAGCTCAAAAATATATTTGCATCCGAGTCGGCGTCATTCATTAACTTTTGTTTGTATTGAGCTTGTTGTGAACCATCACAACCCCATTTGCAGATAATCTGCAAGGAATTTCTCTCAGTTTCTGTAAGAGTCATTAGTACTTCTTCGAGGAAAATTGATAATCGCGTGACGGTGTGATCTAACAAAGATTGTAGATCACTTTCAGCACAGGAAGCGGTCACTCGTAGCGTCTCTTTGGGTGGGTAACATTCCTGTTTAGCCTTCAACACTAATTCGTAGCACGGGTAAAAGCTTCTGTTGGTTGCTCGCACAATTTCATATTGACTTCGTGTCAAATCAGCGTCCACGCACATTCGCAGTGCCTCCCGAGGCGTAAGGGGATCTTGTGCCTTTGATTTGGAATGTCTTTTTTTACATTCGTTTGCGGCTGCAGGCGAATTTGTAATATCTTTTAGGACTTGCGAGGCGTTTCTTTTTCCTTCTTTTTGTAAAATTACTTGCGCTGCGTGAACTATCACTTCTTTGCCTACAGAGGAGCGAACTTCTTCTGTTTTCCTCCTTTTAGTTCTTTCACTACATTCATTGAATGTTTTGCTAGGTCGTCCTGACTTATTATGCGTTTTTATGGGCATCTCGAACGTTCCTGCTAACCATGCATCATTGCTTATAAGAATTTTTTCTAGCGTGTTGCGTGCTTTGGACCATCTCTTTTTTATTTCTGTTTTAAAATATGAAAATTTATGATTTATATACTTTTTGTCTTCGTCGGAGTCCCCGTAAGACATTAACAAATAATTTTGTAAGTATTCCAATTTGTCGTTTATTGATGGAGAGTTTTCCTCAATCATCTTATCAAAAAGATATCTGCGAGTTACTACCTCCATGCCCGAGTAACTTGATGAACCTAGAACAACGAAAAGGAATTTTAACGCAAAAGAAACAAAAAAGGAATTTTTCTCACTTTCTGCCTAAGTTAATGAATTATTATTTTTCTCGCGAAGTGGTCAAAGGTGGTGGCTATTTTTTTTGTGGTTATCTGCTCAAAGAGCTATACTATTAGAAACCATAAGGAATTTAACTCGGACGGTCTCGGAAGTACAACATTTTTACTATTGAAAATAAAAAAATGATAATATTTTCTATGAAAAAGGGCGATCTTTGATACGTTGTAACTGCACTAAATATTGATATTCCTTATCTTAATTTAAATTATATTTGAAGGAGCTTACCTGAATTTTCGACTTCCATCACTTTCACTTGTAACTGAATAATATCCAATGAAATATTCACTTTAGAATATCGGTTGCGCTAAGAGTGTCGAGAACGAACGCGTACAGCTTGCGCGACGATCAAGTTCCGACTACCTGTGGGGGCGCGCACGCAGTTCTAGGAACTGGGGAGGGGTGGGGTTTGGGCAGTCGGGGTGTCTATTTTTCCGGGAATCAATTTGTTTTGTTATAAGTTAACTTTGAGAAATGGACTTTTGGCCGCCTAAATCGTACAAATCGACCACTGTGCGTAGTTACTGTAAGATAGTAAAATGAAGTCGGTACTTTATCGGATTTTCAATTCAGAACTTTTCACAAAATTAGTCATGGATAAAATTAAAATCTCGTAAATACGTTATTTTGAAATTTGAAATTTCCTGATCACTCGGTGTATTGTAGGGTTTTTGCTATGGTACTGCAACACCTATGCGTTAACGTGTTAAGAAGCGCGCTTACTTAGACATCGCAAGTGAATTCGTGCGCTAAACCATCGCCAACTCTTGGCCATAAATCTGCATGTTACCCGAATAATTAGCGCGCTAAATAACGCGTTAACGCAGATAGAGCATTAGAGATTTTAGCGAACCTTCTGGGTGCTACCAAAGATTTATGAGGATCAAACGCTATAAGCCGCGCTGTAAAATGAATGTATTATGATAATCATTGTTTCTTCGTCTCTGTTTCATAATTTATAGTAATTTTATGGTAAAATATTATTTATTTATTGAGACTTCAATACATTTTATTCGTCAATCGGTTTTTTGTAGCACTGCAACTTGAGATTGGAAATTTAAATACTAATGAAGGTATTTGATGGCGTCAGCTTTTGTTCCACTAGAGATTTTTCGTTACGAAAATGTTTTGTAAATTCAATGTCATGTAAACCCTTTTTAGAGCAATATTTTTTTTCTTGTTTTAATTTAGCTTTTCAGACCAATCAAATAAAATTGGGCATCTAAGAAACACATAATTATCCTCACATAAAAACGTTTTTAAAATACATATAACACCATTAAAAAAAACAACAAACTAAATAACAAAAACAAAAACCTTTTTGGTAGCACAATCGTTGGGTTCTAAAAGTAAACAGTTTTTTATTTCCACAAAATAATCCATCATATTATTACCATCGATTTTTACACATAACCTCGCTTATTCACTGAACAAACACAACCTACGGCGTAATATTGTCTATTCAGAAACATTTCCCAGTAATGCCTATGTCGTAGGCAGCCTAGAATATGATGCATGCATGAGTTCATCCACTGCCCGTCCAATTGGAACTAAAATGATTCGTTTTTAGGGTTCCGTACCCGATGGGTGCCAAACGGGACCCTATTATTCTGCCTCCACTGTCTGTTCGTCTGTCTGTCCGAACTTTCCTAACCTAACTTCATAGCTTTCAACATCGGTATTTTAAGAACCGTAATAGATAGTCTTTAGAACCGTAATAGGGCTGTATCTTTAGAACCGTACGAACTGAGGCCTTTGCCTCAACATAATGAGATGATTACAGCGTCTAGTGGCACCTACACTCACACTAGATGGGTGAGGAGACCACTTGGCGCTGCAGTGCCGAATGCGACGCAGAACCGTAATAGGTAGCGGATTACTCTATAAAAAATAAGGGGGGTCCCCAACTCCCCATACAACAAACGTGTTTTTATATTTTTTGCTTTATCGCAAAAAGGGTAAAACATACAAGCATCAAACTTGGTAGGGCTTACTTTATTGTATAACAGCAATTATCGTATATCAGAACCGAGGGTCCGTATAATCAGTTTTTTTATTGTATGGCGGTACGGAACCCTCAGTGCGCGAGTCCGATTCGCACTTGGCCGGTTTTTCTTTCCCCACGAACGTAATGTCGACCTAAGATTCAATTTCAATTATTATTGAAAACGCTACAATACGTATAGTGTCGCCTTTCAATGGATTCGCAGTGAAAATATAGCTTTTTCAATGCGGATAAAAGTGCCTCACTTGAATGAATATTGCTGTCAAAATGTTTTCAATGAAAGTCTAAATATTGAAATTGAATAGTTCATTTCGTACCGGTTCAGTGGGTTTTCACAATAGATGCCAACTGACTCCGCCCTGAGAATTGCTTGGGAGGTTGCACTACCCACCCTGTATTGCAAAGAGAAGTCTACAATAACTGAACTGAACTAAACTCTTATTCAAATTTCCATTGACATTTCAAAAGAGACCTTGTATTTGCTGTGGACTAGTTAGGATGATGATTATACACGGCAATTTTTAAATAGATTTATTCCTCAAAATATTTTAATATACATAAAATTGCACTTTCACCAAAGTCGTAGAACTTTTAAGTTGATGGAAATCACATTCAGAAGTGGATGTGTTTCAGGAATAAAGCTGTTAAAAACAACCTTGTATATTTGCCGGGCAAGCCTACTCCATCTAAACATGTCCCAGGCATTGCAGCGTCAGGTGGTCACTTCAGCCATCCAGAGTGTTTTTATTTTAAGGCGCTGGGCATAGATAATTAGCCCGCGCGCAAAGAAAAATGCACAAAATCGATTCCTGCATCAAATACACAAAAAAATCGAAAATGTTCACATATCAAACCCTAGAATTTCGGCGCACTTTTTTTCAAACAAAATATCTTGCAATCTGTTATGGATATCAACACAAAACTGGCTGTTTTAGGTAGATATGTGAAAATTTTCGATTTGTTTAGTGTATTTGATACAGGACTCGATTTTGTGCATTTTTCTTGGCGCGCGGGCTATTCAATATGCCCAGCAACTTAAAGCATCTAACATAATTTAACGTGGTAAGCAGGGGCACCGTCTCATTAACATAAGTTCCACGTTCCATCGACGCCCATGCCCATTTCCTAATAGAACGTAGCATTATTTAGATAGGCACTTAGTCATAATTCCGCGCTGTGTTCTAAGAACAAAACCCGAACATAAATCGTGTCGCCCCATGCTGAGGCCGCCCAGTATGGAGACCATCTAAATCTTCGTACTTTACTATTGGGTATAGTCGATAAAAAATGTTGCTGGGGTGCTAGGAAATGGCGGTATTTTTGCTGTAAAATAACTTTACCCTTGTTGTGGCTAGATTCTCTGAGGGTCAGAGCTCAGAGCTTGGGATGACGAATATTAATGCCAGCAGGTGAACTCAGAAAACAAAATCACCGACTTGAGACCTTGGCTAATGTCACTGTCAAGCTCAAGCTAGTGTCTATTAATATGCTGACAGCTACTCAAGCTTGACATTAGCCAAGGCTTGACATTAGCATTTTTGTTTTCTGAGATGACCTGGCTGAGCTCCAGCTTGAGATGACGACTATTAATGCCACCCTAAATCTTTGTACTTTACTATTGGGATAATCGATAAAAAATGTTTCTGGGGTGCTCGGAAAGGCCCTGCCTTTTTGCTGTAAAATAACTCTGACTTTACCCTTGTTGTGGCAACATTCTCTTAGGCTAGTAAATTCACGGCTAAAAACTACACATTCTCTTTTTCTTAAGCATTTAAAACATTTAAATGTCCACTGCTTCTTCATGTTTCTCTTCCATTTTAGCCAGTCTACGGCTATAATGTGGTCCAGGGGCTTAAGTCTGTAACACAATGGCATGTCGATGGTGTCCCAGTAGAAGGACAAAACCGGAGTTTCCTCGTTTCTCACCTACAACCAGCGAACTAATCCTCTAGAATTAGAATCAGGACATTCTTTGCTGCACTACAAAAATATTAAAAGGTCCGACAGCATTAATAAATCATAATTGAAGCGGTCAACGGGGAGCCCATTTTGGCACTATTGCGTTACAGACTCAGGCCCCTTAGTCTTAATTACCTAGGAATGTCGTGGGCAAGCGCAAGTATAATAAAGTAATTTGTAGTCTTTTGCAGTGGACTGTACAGTACAAGCCTTAGTAAGGGACTGTACGCTTTCACCAATTTCCAATGTTGTATTAAAGTCCGTTCGCTTAGATAGTGTCGGTACACACGACGGCAATCTTGGTTCTTGGGATACCAACTATTTTTGAAGTATCTGTGATGGGCGCAGACATATTCATTTCAACACAATGCTGATGGAGATTATCTAGAATTTGCTTAAATGTTTTACCAAAACCTTCGTCTCTTAATTTTTGGGTCATTCGAAGTTTCGTCTAGAGGCACCTCGCTGTCCTAACGAACGAAAAAACATTTTATCTAAACGCAGCGATCGACACTAAATACAAAATACTAAGTCAAAAGTCACAAGCACAACCTCTCAATACGACGCTTCTTTGACGAGCGGCGAGCCAAATTCACTGGCGTGTTTGCGCCGCGTCGGCTTCCTTTAATTTCTTTTGTGAAAAGCCGCCGCGCGCCAAGGCGGCAAATATCAAAGCGACACTATGATAGCGAACAGACTTTACCTTATCTGTATGGAAGTAGGAATGGCCTGTAATGGCCGTGTCTAGACTGAGTTGGGAGAACCGCTCTAGCTCGTATCTGAGATTGAAATTATGATAATTTTGTGTGGAAGGTATCCGCCATTTTGGGCCTTGACAGGTGACAGTGACACGCTAGGATACCCCTTTTTTGTCGAATGTCGCACTTGTGCCACGCTTGGTAAGAGACACCGTGGGGTATCCCAAGTTGCTGACCGTAAGAAAGTTTGTGCATGGGTACGGTAGGCCACAGTCACAGATACTGATACCCCATGGCAGCTCTTACCGCGCGCGGCATAAGGGCGCCAATCGAATAAAAAAGGGTATCCTAGAGTGTGGCCCACTATACTACAGGGTGCACTCGAATTCGATAGCGAAACTTTAAGGGGACATTCCAATCATGATTATGAAAACCACAGTAGTGGTCTTAAAGCATCCCGGTGAGATGACTTTTTTTTTTTTTCTGATACAAAAACTACCTTAGTCAATCATAAAGAAACGATATCAGTACTAAAAGCTACAAAAATCGCATCAAAAAATATTTAAAATAAAACTATTATTAACTAACCCCATTATGAACGCGACTGTACTACGCGTATAGCTCTTATCAATCACCGCGCGCTTTGACCTGCGGTGACCCGCCTACAAAATGACCTATAATCACGGGCGAGCGAGAGGCGCGCACGCGCCGCCGCTCAATATTTTTACGTAGTAGTGTGCGTTTCACGCAAGAGAGTTCCCTTGACGAAACTCTTATTACAATGTAATAGGGACTATTTTTGTTCATCCAAGGGAATTATTTCGTGAAACGCACTGTAGGCACTTAAATCAAAATTCCCCAGTGTTGCCATGTGGCGCCGTTATTACATTTTAAAATCCGTATGTAGGTATGTAATGTATTGTTATTTAAAGTGAATTATAAATTCCATATAAAAGTGAATTAAATCGTCTTTGAAACGCCTCAACGGAGCCAGGGTGTGTTTTGTTCTTCGTCCATATTTTCAGGCTTATCTGGGGCTTATCCGGGCCTATCGGCGTGCCTTACATTATTACATAGGTAGGTACGGTCGGCCACAATCTCAGATACCCTATGGCAGCTCTTACCGCGCGCGGCATAAGGGCGCCAATCGAACAAAAATGGGTATCTGAGTGTTGGCAACCGACACCGCCTCTTTTCTCTTTGGCTTTAATTTAAATTTGAAATATTGGTAAAATTCTAGTGTTCCAAACAATTGTAAATAATTCAGTCAGTAAACGAGGATCACCAGAGCTGGGTTTCATTTTTGGTCGTCTTTTTCATTGGTGTCAGAAGTAATTTGAAGATGCAAACATGCCCACAATAACCAGAGCTCAGTCAAAAACCCAGCAAACAAACGAGTTAATAGTGAACCCAGTGCCAGTGCCTATTATCGAGGGTAGTGCTCCTATACCCAGTGACGGTGCCTCTATTTCCGGTGCCCTTGCACCCGGTGCCCATGCACCAGCATCGTCCAGCACACCTCAACTTATCGCTGCACACAGTTCGCCGCTCGTTCCTCACGACTCAGTACCGAAGTCGCTAGACCGCACCCTTGTGCGGCAATCACGTTCTACAAGCGAAGGTACCGCAGCGAAGTCACATACTAAATCCAGCGTGCGCTCCACCAATACTGTAAAGGCGCAACAGCTTGCCACAAGATTGGAACATGCTAGGCGTGTGGCCCAAATCGACGAGGAGATTGAAGCTGACCGCGCCGCAGATCGCGCCCAGCGCGCCGCACGTGAAAAAGCACTAGCGGATCTCGAGCTGCAGGCAGAACTAGCTGCCATTGCCAGCACTGCCTCCCGCAGCAGCTGCAGAGGAGATTACGTGGAAAAATGGTTAGTTGACTCTCATAAAAGTATTGTAGATTCAGAACATATTAATCCAGTGCAGACCCTTTGCAGGGAAACAAACCACGGCGCGGCCTATGGCCACGCCCATTTACTACCCGCTTCGCCAACACGTCCGTTGTTGCGCGATGCCGCGTTTACTACGTGTGAGGCCGGAGCTGCTTCCCGGTGCCCAATGCCCGGGCCTAAGCCTGCCGCAGCTCAAGCGTTCGCCCAGCCGCACTCTACAGCTCCCCCGTGCGGCGGCGGGCGCCTTTGTGAGAATGCTACGGACCGAAACACCACTTCACATTTACCTATGTTAGGCACACACCACTGTAGTGATGACTATTGTAATTTGAACAAAAATAAAACTAGCAATGAAGGTACACTAGACAATATAACTTTATTGGCGAACGCGATTGCAGACCTTGGCAAGAAGAAGATACGGGTGAGTGATATCCCTAAATTCACAGGCCGCGCGTTGGACTGGCTTCCTTTCAAGAGGGCCTTTGAGCAGTCCAAGGCTAGTTTTTCTCCGTGTGACAACATCAGCAGGCTTACTGCTGCCCTCCACGGTCCCGCGCACGAAGCCGTCGCCGTACTCCTCGCCTCTGCCGACAATCCGGAGCAAGTAATGGCTGCACTGGAAACCAGGTTCGCCCAGCCTGAGCACATAGTCCTCCAGCAGCTAGCTCTCGTCCGAGGTCTTCCAAGGCTCAACGCGTACGACGCCCCACGGGACCTCACTGTCTTCGCATGCCGAATCCGGAACTGTGTTGAGGTGATACGATTCCTCCATCAGCCCGAGTACCTCGCAGCTCCCGAACTGGTAAATACAGTCATCGGAAAACTGACTCCTCTCCTCAGAGCTAGGTGGGCTGACTTTGCAATGGCAAGAGTTGGCTCTGGCTTGTTCAAACTAGAGATTCTAGCGGCTTTTCTAGAGAACGAAGCTGATTTACAAATTAAATTTGGTTTTATTTCGCCAGAGTCGACAACTGTCAAAAGTCAACCTGTCAAGCCCGTCAAAGACAAAATATATTCTATTTCAGTCGACGAGGAACCAAAAAGTTCGCATACCTGTTTGTATTGCAACACAGATAAACACAACGTCAGCGATTGCCGTGAGTTCAAATCTCTTTCGTTGGACGAGCGCTGGCAATGGGTGCTAACAAACAAGGTTTGTCGAAAATGTTTGAGGAAAGGATCTCACCAATATAGTGGCTGCAGGAAAAGGTGCTCAGTAGAAGGCTGCACGGCCAAGAATCGGCACCATACACTTCTACACAGGTCTCAATCGGCTACAACAGCTCATGTGGAAGTACAGTCGAGCCCGTCAACCTCTTCAAGTTTGGAGGTACAGTCTACAATACAAATTCCCTGCACTAGTAACGACTCTGCTAACTTTGAAGATAAACAGCCATCAGCAATCGTAGCCCATAGCATTTCGCCTCCCAAATTATCCAGTCTCAAGCCACTTCTCAAAGTGATAGCGGTCACCATTACCGGGCCTCTATGTAGCATAGACACGTATGCCCTTCTCGACGATGGAAGCTCGGTAACCCTTTTAGACCAGTCAGTGGCGGACTTAGTGGGGGCCAAGGGCTCTACAAGTAAATTAAATATTGATTGTATTGGCGGTTTAACTAGACAATGTGAGGTAAGTTATGTTGACATTCAAGTCAAGGGCCGCCATAGTGCGGACACTTTCAACATAAGTGCGCGATCCATTTCAAATCTAGGTATAGCTAGTCAGTCGGCGCATTTAGATGATATTGTCCAGTATCGATATTTGTCAGACCTGGTGGACGAACTCTGTTACGACGTTGCTAAGCCGATGTTGCTGATAGGCACTGATAACTGGCAGGTGACGCTCCCCAAAGCCGTCCGCCGTGGGTCTCGTTGCCAGCCGGCAGCCGCCCACACACCCTTGGGATGGGTCTTGTTCGGCTACATATCGTATAGACCTAATGTAGAGGCATCCGTCAATCACGTCTCCATGGCTGGCGATGATGAATCTTCGCTAGATGTTCTTGTCAAAGATTACTTTAAATTGGATTCTATCGGAATAACGAAGGTGGATCACCGTAGTGCCACTGACGAACGTGCTTTACAGATCCTAGAAGATACAACCAAGCGTTTAGATTCGGGTAGATTCGAAACCGGGCTATTATGGCGAGATAATATTTCTTTTGTTCCTGAGAGCCGTGAGCTAGCTTCAGCCCGCTTTACTAGTCTCGAGCGCAAGATGGCTAAAGATAGCTCTTATGCAGACGCTTACAGACAAAACATACAAGGTATGATTAGTAAGGGCTATGCCGAGTTATGTGAAGGACCACCTTCAGGCCCTATGCCGTGGTACCTTCCTCATTTTGGAGTCGTACATCCACAGAAAAAGAAACTGCGTGTAGTCCATGACGCGGCAGCGAAGTGTGCTGGAGTGAGCCTCAACTCACTTCTTTTAACCGGTCCTGACCTACTTCAGCCATTGCTTTCCATAGCTATGAGTTTTAGAGAACGTTTAGTTGCTCTATCAGGAGACATCAGAGAAATGTTTCCCCAAATCAAGATTAGACCTGAGGATAGAGATTCTCAGCGCTTCTTGTGGAGAGATAACCCAGACCTACCACTGCAAGAATATCGTATGTCCTCAATGATTTTTGGAGCAGTATCCAGTCCATGTACCGCACTATGGGTTAAGAACAAGAATGCCGGTCAATTTCTTCAAGAATACCCTGATGCTGTTCGATCCATCATTGAGGACCATTACATGGACGATTTCTCGGGCAGCTTTGACAGTAATGAAGAGGCGGCTAAGCGAGCCTCTGAGATATTAATGATACACAAAGCGGGTTGTTTCGAAATGAGGTCTTGGGTTTCTAATCGCAAAGAGGCGTTGGCCTCGATTCCCTCAGATCTACGAGCAACTGATGTGTCCGAAGTGAGTTTAGGCCCAACCTCCCCTTCGCAAGTTCGTGTGCTAGGTATTACTTGGAGCATAAATGACGACAAACTCTACTTTATAAAGTGTCTACCAAAGCTTCCCACAAAGTTTTCTAAGCGCTCCGTTCTATCTTTATTGATGTCAATATATGACCCTTTAGGGTTTTTAACCCCTATCATAATGAAGGGCCGTGTGCTATTCCAGAAAACATGGAAACTAGGAATTGATTGGGATAAGAGTTTACCTGACTCTGCGATACAGAACTGGAAAAGTTGGTTTTTCGAAATTCAAAATTTAGCTAACAGCTCTATTCCTAGATGTTATTTGAATAGCACCAGTCCCATTAATGATGTTCAGTTACATTTATTTGCGGACGCTAGTGAGCGAGCTTACGCCTGTGTTGCCTTTTGGCGTTTTACTTATGAAGACGGCGGCGTAAGCTTGTCTCTCATTGGGGGAAAGGGTCGCCTAGCGCCCCTTAAACCTGTATCAATCCCTAGATTGGAATTACAAGCGGGCCTTATCGCCGCTCGTTATAGCGTCTATATTACAGACGCACATACACGAAAACCTAATGCTACCTTTTATTGGACTGACTCCCTTACAGTCTTAAAATGGCTCCGTAGCGACGCCTGCATGTTTAAAGCTTTCGTTTCGTTTCGTGTTGGAGAGATTGTTGAAACTACTAATGTTCGCGATTGGAGATATGTTCCTACAGCTCTAAACATCGCCGACGACGCTACTCGGGACAACGGGGAGTTTTCATTGTGTTCACGTTGGTTTACTGGCCCAGCCTTTCTTCTGCTACCTGAAAACCAGTGGCCCAGTGAACCAAAATGCAATGTTCCTCCGGTCACGGAAGAAATGAAAAAACTTTCTGATGCGACTGGAGCTTTAGTCGGTTATACGACGCAACTTCCAACCCTGTCACCGGTTGTCGCCAACCATCAGCGGTTTAGCAGCTGGTTGCGCCTTCTCAGGGCAACCGCTCGCGTTCATCAATCGGCTTACGTTTTTCGATCTCTGTTATTGCGAAATTCTAAAATATCTGATTCTTCGCGCGATCATTCCAACTTACGTTTGCTTAATGTTACAGATCTCAACGTTGCCGAGATCCATTTATTCAGACAGTCACAACTAGATTCATTCCCTGATGAACTCATTCGTGTTCAAGCAGCACGCCCCGTCTCGAACGATAGTAGACTTAAGAACATTTCACTTTTGTATGGAGAGGATAGGCTTATTCGGCTATCCGGACGCACCGCTGCTACGACGGCTATTGATTCTCACCCGATTGTGCTTGATGGCAAACACCCTATCACCAGACTGTTAATAAGCTTATACCATGTCAAGTTTGCGCATGGGAACCACGAGCTGGTGGTGAACGAGTTGCGCCAAAGGTACTTTATTCTTAGCCTGAGACCAGCCGTGCGAAGAATATCTCAGAGATGCCAAGTCTGCCAGAACCGTAAAACCAAGCCTGTAATTCCACCCACTGGAGATTTGCCAGAGGCTAGATTGGCGCATCACGAGCGTCCCTTTACCCACGTTGGTATAGACTACTTTGGGCCCTTAAACGTTTCCATATGCAGGCGGACTGCGAAGAGGTGGATTGCCCTTTTCACCTGCATGACGATTCGAGCAATTCACATTGAGATCGTTGATAATCTCACATCGGACTCTGCCTTGATGGCTTTACGGCGTTTCATAGCAAGAAGAGGCTGCCCATCCCACATTTACTCTGACAATGGAACATCTTTCGTTGGCACAGTCAAGATTCTTCCAGAACTTTTCAACTTCTGCGCGAATGAAAAGATCGTGTGGCACTTCACGCCGCCGTCCGCGCCCTTTATGGGTGGATGCTGGGAGCGTATGGTACGATCCGTCAAGAACGCTCTTTCAGTAACACTCAAAGACCGAACACTAAAAGAGGAGGTCCTACACACCCTCCTTCTAGAGGCCGAGTGCGTCGTTAACTCTAGACCACTCACGCATGTACCAGTCGACGAGGACTCGGACCACGCAATTACTCCTTTTTCCTTCCTCATTGGGAGCTCCAGTGGTGGCCCTCAGACGAAACTCTTTGATGACGCAGACTTGTATAAACGTGCACATTGGAGAAAGGCGCAGAGGCTTGCCGATCACTTCTGGCAGCGTTTTGTTAAGGAGTACCTGCCGCAGCTCGTCCCACGCAAAGAGATACCGAAATCAAGGCAGCTGAAAACTGGCGACCTGGTGTTTATAGCGGATGGAACTCTGCCTAGAAGCAGTTGGCCTCGTGGCCGAATAGCTGCGACCTATCCGGGCAAGGATGGGATTGTCAGGGTCGTAGATGTCGCTACGACGGGAGGAGGTGTGCTGCGACGTCCGTCGCGCAAGGTGGCGTTGCTGGTTGCCGGCCAATAGGTATTTGGTGCATCACACCGTCGGGGGCCATGTTGGCAACCGACACCGCCTCTTTTCTCTTTGGCTTTAATTTAAATTTGAAATATTGGTAAAATTCTAGTGTTCCAAACAATTGTAAATAATTCAGTCAGTAAACGAGGATCACCAGAGCTGGGTTTCATTTTTGGTCGTCTTTTTCATAATGAAAAAGACGACCAAAAATGAAACCCAGCTCTGGTGATCCTCGTTTACTGACTGAATTATTTACAATTGTTTGGAACACTAGAATTTTACCAATATTTCAAATTTAAATTAAAGCCAAAAAGAAAAGAGGCGGTGTCGGTTGCCAACATGGCTATATTCTACGCTTTTGGCTAAAATCGAACACATACTTAAGTCCTCAGTACTGAAATACCTACGATAACGATCGAAGTTACATCTACGAAAATACGGGTTTAAATTAGGTAGGTATCTTAAAAAAGACTGCAAGTCCGTATAAAAATACTTACTTAATAAGCTAATTTTACATTTACATTAAAGTAATACATTAAAGACTACCCAAATCCGTACAAATACGGAAAAACCCATATTTGTGGCAACACTGGAGGTCCTTCGTCCTTCTCTTACCTTTCGGCGCTCGCGCTTTTAGCCTTGAATACGTAGGGAGGGATGGATCGTCCTTCGGTCTTTGTAATAGGGGTGATTTTTAAAAAGCATGCATTGCATTACTCTTGCGATTTTTGCTCGGAATTTACCTACAGGGGCCTACAGACAGTGCGTATTTTATAATTTTGGATCTTATGTTGATGCCTTTAGGAGTGGTTTCTCTTTTGGTCGATTATTGCATTTCCAACTTGTCGACCGGAAAGGTGAACATATGATCGAAAGTGTGTCGTTGCGTTGAAAAGTGATTTATTTAAATTTAATCGATTAATTTTGATTTTTTTTTTATATGATTTTTGTAGCTTTTAGTACTGATATCGTTTCTTTATGATTGACTAAGGTAGTTTTTGGTATCAGAAAAAAATAAAAAGTCATCTCACCGGGATGCTTTAAGACCACTACTGTGGTTTTCATAATCATGATTGGAATGTCCCCTTAAAGTTTCGCTATCGAATTCGAGTGCACCCTGTAGAATTAATGTTGATGTATGTAGTGGTTTTTTAACCCCCCCCAACCCAACCCAAACAGAGGAGTGTTATAATAGTTAGAGAGCTGGTGACCAATCGAGATATTTTTTCGTACAAGGCTAGGAGTTGGTAGGCTGATAGAGTAGACTTCGCTGAGTCTGGGAAAAATATTTTTTTGGCGCGGTCGCGGTTGAAAGTTAGATTTTTTCGAGTTTGAAAGTTTAAATGTTTGGGTTCAGTATTTTTTTTTTGTCATACAAGGCTAGCAACTTCTAGGTTAGTTGTTGAGACTCCATTGAACAAGAAAATATTTGTTTTTTTGGCCGAGCGTGGTTGAAAGTTTTAATTTTATAACCCAAAAATTAACACTTTCTAGGTTATAAAAAACAATATTTCTACTGCGTTCGGCTAGTAATAAATAGTGATTTCGTGATCAGAGGAGACTAAAAAGGTAGCCTAATAACTTCCAGCCTTGTAAACAAAAATGAAATGACTCAACCCATACATTTAAACTTTCAAAGTCGAAAAAATCTAACTTTCAACCGCGACCGGACCAAAAAAATATTTTTCCCAGACTCAGCGAAGTCTACTCTATCAGCCTACCAACTCCCAGCCTTGTACGAAAAAATATCTCGATTGGTCACCAGCTCTCCAACTATAAGTTTGACCGCTAAGTGTGTGTGTCTGCCTGTGGCACCGTAGTTGCTCTTAATCGGGTGAACCGATTTGGATGCTGTTCTATTTTGAAAGCAGATTTTCTAGCGAGCACGGCGTTCTTAGGTATGTTTTGTGAAAATCGGTTCAGCCGTGGATGAGATATGCTAATTTTAAGCTAAAATGTCGGGGGTATTTTAAATTAAGTAGTTATTATTTCAACGCGGTCCAAATGTTTTTGTAGTACAGCAAATAGTGTTCCTCTAATCTACGTAGAGGATTAGTTCGCTGGTTGTAGGAGATAAATTCGGAAACCCCGGTATTGTCTTTCTACTGGGACGCCATCGACACGCCATAGCGTTACAGATAAGCCCCTGGTGTGCAGTTAGCTTTTCTCCGATAGTTTCCTAGTTTTCATTCCCTGAAAGTAACAAAACTTTTTTGTTCACTCAAATAGAATAACCATAATCCACTTCACTACAACTTATTAACGTAACACCAAATGCTTTTATTTCACGCCGAACGTAATTTCAGCACACTAAACAGCTTTTAGCATAAAACGTGGCTTATTAAAAGCATTAAAAATCTGCAAGTTTCAACGTTACAACAAAAAAAAACTAGAGCATTTCTCTATACAGTTTTGCTTTCTAAAAATACACATTACTTCACGTTCTTAAAAGCTACATTGCAGAAGTGAAATACAAAAATAACAAAATAAAAAAAAACCGACTGCACTGGTAAAAAAGTACATTGTTATTAAGCTATTGCACTGATACTGAGTGATTTGCTGCTGTCCGTTGAAGAGTTCCGTTCTCCATCTCCGAAGTTCTTCATCAGATTTTCACCACTTTATGGGACCACATGGGAAATAGAATCATCAATCAAATTCAAAGAAAAAAATAATCATCCAAATCGGATCACGTAGAAATCGCACGTAGAAAAAATACAATAGAAAAGTGCGGAGGAAACAATAATAAATTAAAATTCGGGTTAAATTGAGTACGTCATCATTTTTTTAAGTCGGTTAAATATTTCATATATTGTCGCTGACTTTGTCACGGGAAAAACGCTTCTATTTCCAAGGGTTATACTGCCTCTAGTTGAAGGCTGTTGGCAGTAATTAGCGGAAAGTGCTCGTGTGGGCGGACAAAAGAGAAGAGAAGATTGTTTCATGTCGTAAAGGGGCGGACTTGGTGCGAGCGGAGCGGTGGGCGGAGCGATTTTTGTGGAATTCTTTGGACCTACCGAGAGTTCAGGTGTATTACTCGCTAAAAAGAAAAAAAACCGCAAAAAGGGGCTTGAAGGGATTTTTTGAGAATAGACGCCCGGATTCTGTAAAAAAATCCGCACAGTGGCTAGTCCGTAAAACCGTTTATTTGCGAAAAAATACATATAAACAAAAATATATAAATTAAATCGATAAATGCTATTTTCTCTCAAATTAAACCGGTTTTGAGTACTGGCAACTGTGGATTTTTTTTACAGAATTTAATAAGCATGCACACCTATAACATCCTGTCTGGACCTAATACATACAAACAGCAAAAATAAAAACGGTTTGCGAAAAACAAAACAAACAATGTTTCTGTTGCCTCACTCATTTGCATGATTATTGAATAGTTAACATAGTTAGATACTAGTCCATGAATGGCCTTTACACAGCTTTACATTGGCAGTTCGAGTTTGAGTACTAATTTTGTCTTCTCTACTTTCGCGCCAACTCAGTTCAGGAAAATGTTGATGAAGATTCATTTTCTTCTTTTTATTTTTAACTTACAGTTCTATCGTTTAGTGTAGGTACCGTATTACACTTTAATAAGATAGGTAATTGAACGAGCAGGCGAAGCGAGCGAATTTCTCTGAGTCTACTTGAACAATCCGGCGTTTGTATGTACCTATGCTTGTATGAATATTCGTTCGCCGATAACTTGAGTAAATTTGGTCGGATCGTCATGAAATTTGGTAGGCGGGTAAATTGAATTAAAATATTTTTTATGTTCAAACATGGACCAAATCGGTCAAGGGTTTGCCGAGATATGGGGTTGTAAGGTTTACGTGCGATGCACGCGTGCCTGGGCAAATGGTGCTAGCAAAAAGTTACACATTGCTAGTTCAAAGTTCGTGGCGAAAGGTAGTTTGCTTTGGTGTTACGTTACATTTTTGATCATGTTTTTGTTGGGATTCCTATAATGGATTTCTTGGCATTGCATCGTCAGTCTCTCATACGCAAGAAAAGGCGACCATGTCACAAATATCAATCCAATCGTGACCTAAATAGAATGACAAGCAGGCTAACAGAAACGTAATCTACCGTCACAAATGGACCAGAAAAAGCACACCCAGGTAAAACGGGTAGTCCAATAATCATAGCTATAATCCATTAAGATTTTGTTCCGCCCTACCGAACACACTTCCAAACTCCCCTGAGGTAAATATTTCACCCACCCCGAACTTGGGCGAGCCCCCTCTTTTTAGGGTTCCGTGGGGTGACGAGGAAGCCTTGTGAAGTCAGTTTGTCGTACGATGTCTTTAAACTGCTCGTTCAACGCAGGACTCTTTTTCTCTCTCTCTGTCTCGTCTATAGACTGTTTAGAAGCTATGTATCTGAACAAAAATGTACTGACAAACTTTGTAATCATCTCTGTCCTGCATTTGCTTGTTACAAATAATTATTCAGACTTGTCAGTTCAGTTCAGTTGTTTTTTTATTGTAATACGCGATGATTGTACTCGTAATAAGATAGTTTTTCAAGGTTACACAACATTCGATCTAAATTTTTTTGAGTTTATTTCACCTGTGGATGTTTGGCTTATTTTCATTCTATCTAATGTTTGATTAAACGAATGGTTAAGACACCTAACCTTTATTAACCTAATTTTAATATAATGCTTTCACCTAATCCCTGACTCTTCCTCAATGCATCTTGTATTTCACAAATTCTTTTTGTGATCGATCTTAAGCCTCATTTCAGTAGGGACAGAATCATTCTCAGGTATTATCGCTAGGTTTCCCATTACACTTTGGCCAAAACAAACGACTACTTAAATAGGGATTTTTCCAAGTGTCAAATTTGACAGCAATTTGCGAATTATCGCGCAACTAAATCTGTGGTTTGTATCGAAACCACAGATTAATAGACTGATTTTGACAGTTATTCGGGCTATTTTTGATGCCTGGAAAAAACCCCATTGCGGCTACGGGACCCAAAACGCCCGTCGCGGGCACGGCCCTGACCGCTCTCCTCTCTTATAATGTATTCTCCCCCCACGACCGTCAAACCTCATCTTTCCGTCCCTATTTTGCATGAAGGGGGGGATTTAAATTGTGTAATCTAACTTTCAATTCATTCATACATTCGGCGCCATCTCTCGGTTGATAAATTGAAACTGGGATGGATTCTTACAGTCATTTAGCTTCTGGACGAAGCCCCAGGGTCTGTGTAGGGTTGCCACGAGGTACGAGAAATCTCTCACGATCTCAAATTCAAATTCAAATTAATTTTATTGCCATAAATAAATTGCATGTGGTCATCTCCTGTAAAGATACTGCTCTACCAGGGCGTTAACGCGTTAGTTGGTTAGCGCGCTAAGATAATGGAATGCTTCCTCTGTAAACGTACTGCTCCACCTGCAAATTAACGCGTTAATTAGCGCGCTAATTTGGGCATCACGCAGATTCGCCCAATCAATCAGTGCGCTGAACCATCTGTAACTTCGCTACATCTGCGTTATTCCCGACTTGGCGCACCAATTAACGCGTTAAGATAAGACGCAGGTATTGAATGGCAGCAACTGCAACGGTGTTGCAAATTTTCATAGACTCTTGCCGCATAATATGTATTTTGCCAATGGTAAATGGACCACTCCCCGTGATTTATTAATTTATTTATTTTATTTCATAACAGTTATGACTTTCGTTCCTGTGTAAGCATACCAGATAATACCAACCTATTATTATATTTGAATTCATAATTATACATAAAATTAATCGCTGATAATCGAAGACTAATATCCATCTATTGAGATAGGAACATGTTTAGTGTACTACATACGAACCTAACAAATAGGTATGTTCCTTTATTGCATCTTGGCAGTGGTAAGTTGGTAACCCTGCTTCGCAAACGTTTTCGAATTGATATGGAAATAATGTTTTTGGGGAGTTTAAATATAGCGCACTGTTGACTAATGCCTTCTTCGGATGGATTTTTAAACATTTAAAAGTGTATAGGAATGCTCATCCATCTCTGTTCATCATTGTTAACAACTTAGGAAACATAATAAGCTTTGATTCTACATTTAAGTACACATGCAGTAGTAACAATGATCTAATCTGTGATACAGGGAAAGTAAGTGACTCCAGAGGCAAGTCAGTCAGTGCTGATATTGACTAGACAGGATAGGACAAAGATTTTTCCAAATTACCTGATCGAGTGTGCATTGGACAAATATAGTTGACAAGTGTAATGCCAGCCCTACCCAGAGTAAATCAGCCTCACAAGTTTACTGATTTCAGCACCTTTTTTTTTAGCACAGAATCTAAAAGCATAGGGGTGTCAACCATAATTTCAGTCATTTTACAAAAAGACCACGAGGCCGGGCCTACGCATTTTACGTGGACTACATTTGTCTTCATTTGGGCGCGGCCATTTCTCTTATTTTACCCCCTTTTCCGTGGTTAGGAAGCCGTAGCTCATGTTTATAAAAGGCGGTGGAGGGGATTGGCTGCTCAGTTTTGTTAAATTCTGGTAAATATGGAGTGGAGAAATCTAAATACAAGGTGTTACAAAAGTACCTAACTCTTTTTACAGGGTAATAGCACCCGGTGATAGGGATCACAACCTAAATATTTTGTTTGCTCTATGACGTTCCTTTGATTTTTAAATTAATAAAATGTGAACGCTGTGGCGGGAGTAAAGTATTTTTTAAATATTGTTATCATTGACTTTCACAATGTGTTAACAACTCAAAGCTATTTAAATGCACCTACACACACAATGATATTTTAAAATTTGAGCTAATACCAAAAACAAAAAAGTTATGATTTTTTTTCAATTTTGAGGTTATAAAATAAAAATTGTTTTTTTCAACTTTTTTTTACAGATTTGACATCCTGTTGACCACTAGGTTACACCCTGTAAAAAGAGTTAGGATGTTTTGTAACACGTTGTAGATAGATAGATAGAAAGAAGTTTATTAATAGCCCCGAATGTATACAATGATAAAAAAATTAAACAAAACGTGGACACACAATTACTTACATACAAGGTACAGACGGCCACAGTCTCAGATACCCCTTTTTGTTCGATTGGCGCTCTTATGCCGCGCGCGGTAAGAGCTGCCATGGGGTATCTGTGACTGTGCCCGACCGTACATGTCTCACTAGCGGGCAAAGGCTTTTTCTCAGAGAGAGAGTTCGAGCTTAATCACCACGCGTGCTCAATGCGGGTTGGCGATTTTCGCGTAAAAGGTATAATGCCTCATACGCTCAGGTTTCCTCACTGCCCTGGGGTATCTGAGATTGTGGCCGACCGTACAAGCCATATAATTAAGAAATAATCTAGAGTAACTTGCAAGAATACCGAAGCAAAAGCTCAGACGGAAAGAGGCGCGGATGGTCCGTGACAGCATGCTAGAACCTTTTTGGGATGGTAAGAGACACTATATACACAGTAAGACCAACTACACTATAGGCACAAAATAGTTAATTTCAGTGGAAAAAAGGGAGTTGTTGAGTTTTGCAGATCTTCTAGTCAAGCTTCCAACTTATAAAATACCCGGTAAATTGTAGACTCAGTTAGCGTTAGCGCAGTGTTTTATTTTTCAAATCCCTCTTTGGTTTTATAAAGTTTTGTAAAATGAAACTAAATAAAATTTATATTCCTATTTAAATTAAACTAAAAGCGCCTCTAATATCGCCAGAATGTACATTCAAAAGTCAGAATATAATAAATTCGCGAACATTCTATAAAGTCGACACGTAACATCGGGGATTTTCTGTTAATAACCAACTCGGCTTCGAAAAGGAGCCTTGTTTCCCACGAAATACGAGTGATAGTCGCCTGGCTTTCTTCATTTATGGATTGGGTATAAAATTGTATGATGTACAGGACAATGGGTGTACTAAAAGATATAAGATAGTGCATCTAAAAAGATTAAAAGGCGAGACAAGGCTTAAAGTAAGGCAGGTGGTTTTGCTGACATGAAAAGGGATAGTGTAGGCGCTTATAATGTTACATAACTTAAGTAATAATAAATGTAATGCACTTTGAATACTAAGTTATGTCTGATATAAGTTGCCTTAGTGGCAACTTATATCAGTTAAACTAAGGCTAAATCAGTGTAGACGATTATTGTACATTGTACAGGTTGTTGTAAACATTGGATTACTTGTCTCAGAATACATTACTTTAGAAAATTATGGCTTATCCCTCTCTAATTTTAGTTTACAAATACATTACTTAAAAAATAACTCTTTCCTAAATCATCTTGTGCTTAAGACATTTATATCCTCAAATATAAGGGGAACCAGAGTTACTACAACATTGAATAAAACTAAAAATCATCATTCGAATCATAGGTACAATGAAACCCAGTAAGGAGGAAGCAGCACTGCTATAACAGTAATAAGTCACAATTTGTAACAAAGGCCGTGAAAAACAAAACGACCGACCACCGGCAACAGAACAGAAAATTCGCGCCCGCGCCGCCAACGCTAGCAAAATTCCGGAAAAAGCGAAACAGTCCTCTATTTTCACACAAAAATGGAGTAGTGACCCAAAAACATCGCCATACATTGTCCAGCTCTATTGTCTGGCGAAACAAATACGAAATTTAAAATAAAATTCTGCACTGAAGCCTCTACTCTCGAATAATAATTGACAATTTGACACCACGTAGCTGATCATCCCTTTGATCAATGCAAAAAAGCGAATGCCTAATCGCTACTCCTATCAATTTTCAATAACGTTGGTGCGGGTTCTGAGTTGGTACTTTTGTCCCATGCGTCTTCTCTGGAGGCATCAGCTCCCGTGTCTCGGGTGTGCCTTCTTGGCCATGTGGTCAGTGGGTCTCCGAGCTGCTGGAGTCTAGCAGCTCGAGGAGCTTCCGTGGGTACGGACGTCCTTTTTCTGGCCGTTGGGGGAGCTATGTGGTGGAGGTACCGGTGCGGTTCGTTGTCGGCTCAGTGGAACATACGGCAACGTGACAGACGGACCACAAACTCCTCCACATTCTCCATCACTAGGAAGACAGAGTAGGCACCCCCCAAAACCGGGTCATCACATAAACCCGCGGATACTATTGTCAAAGGTACCTCATGACAATTGCATAGAGATCGGAGTCAGTTGCACGCCCCGCCTGACGGACATCTGTGTTTGCCTTTATTGTGCTCGTGGGCTAGATTTTGCCGGTCCAATCCAATACATAAATACTAAAGGAGAGTTTTGGTATTGGACCACAAACACTTCATACATTCAGACCTCCTATTGTAAAGTCTATTCCCTTTTTACTGTCGCTGTGTCATTTGCTTCAATAGCTATCAGCTTTCCCAGTCAGCTGATATGACAACCGCCAGTTTTAAACCACCGTTACAGTTTAAACGGCCGATGTCGGCCGATTAAGTTGAACTCGAGTTTTACTGCAAATTGGTGTTAAACCTGCATTGATGTTACTAAATATCATCCCGGTAAGGTTTAAACTCGCTCTTGGAGTTTAAACTGATTGATATTACGGGCCTAAGTTAGGTAAGTATCACTCAGATGTGGCAAAAAGTCACCGATGGTTTGGTTAGCGCACTAACTAGCTTAGCTTAACGCGTTAACTCTTAGGTGAATGGAAATTGAGTTAAAAGACAAACAGCATTTGCGGTTGATACAAGTAATCGATTTATAAACATTCCGACATTTACCTGTTATCCCTCAGATAGTTAAACGACACATAAAATAATAATAAAGAATTTCTTACTAAAATTATGTCATATTTTAAAAATAATCTTTCCCATTATATTTGGGAACTTAAACAGCAATCTTAAGGTCCATTTCACTTTACCAACCGGAAAAAACAAGCAATTTTAAAGAAGGAAAAAGTTTGTAGTCTTCAAGCGCGTGTAGCTAAAGCTAGTGTTATCTTTGTATAACTAACTAAGGCCTTTGCATCTACGTAATGAGATGATTTATACAGCGTCCAGTGGCACCTTCACTCACACTAGATAAGTGAAGAGACCACTCGGCGCTGCAGTGCCTGGGACATTGTTTTAGATGGAGTAGGCTTGCCCAGCACCTATACCACTTACCTACCTATACTTTTGTATAGTGACACTTTAAATAGTGTCGTATCGTGAGGAATCCACTTTTTTAATACCTATCGTTTTTCTATGTGTGGGATTACGGTAGTAATGATGACCAGTGTGCTTATTCTGTAAAAAAACGCACAGTTGCTAGTCTTCATAACCGGTTTATTTGCTGGAAAATAGCTCTTACCGATAATACCGATAATGAACAATATTTTTTCGACATTTAGGTATATTCATTTACTCGAGTAGTGGTGCTACAGACGGATGCTAAAAATTGGTTGGACTCAAAAGGTTACGAACGAGGAAGTGCTAAGACGTGTCAACAAGAAGCGAGAGCTATGGAACAGCATCAAAAGTTGCATATCTGGGACATGTGTTCAAACACGAGAGATACAGCCTCCTGCAACTTATAATGATGGGAAAAGTCGCTGGCAAGAGACGCGTCGGCCGAAGGAGAAAATCCTGGCTAAGAAACCTACGGGAGTGGACTGGGATCGCGAGTGCTGCCCAGCTATTTCGCCTCGCTAGAGACAAAGAGGGATATGCAGAGCTGACCGCCAACCTTCGCTGAATCGGAGAGGCACCCTAAGAAGAAGAAGAATAATTCCTTTTACTCAAGTTATCGTCAAACGAACGTTCATGCAAAACTCGGAGTACCTCGCTCGCTGGTTAAAAAAAAGTATCTACATTAGGTAAGAGAAGTAAAAAACTTACTTCTTAAGAAAGGTTCTTTGAAATAGAATACCACTTTTTATATCGTTTTTTTTAAAGTGTAAATTTACCGTCCTAGAGTCCACGGTCATTCGTTCTGATAACATTCAATTATGCCTGAAAATCACAAATTACGGATTCTTTGTCGAAAATTATACTTAGTTTTCTTTTCGTACGCTTTCTCCAGATTCCAAACGAATGATTTTCGATTTAGGATATTATTCTCAGTACATTAGAGCCCAGTACACGGGCGTAAGAAAATTCTCGATGATTATTATTAATTGTTCAAGTGAAAAATGAGTTTAAGTATTTAGTATTCGAAGAAATCGAATATTTTGATGGGGCTGAGAGGAAATATTTTTCTTCAAACATGTTTACCTGGTATCCAAGCATCATGTTTTTTTTTTTTGTCAAGTACCTAGTCGCTACAAAAGTAGCTTTGCCACCAGAGAATAAAGAAAAACTAATCCCACCAAAAACATTTTCATGTAAAAAATGTTGCCAAGACGAGACCATACACCTCGCACTGTCAAAAAGCTATCAGATCTCATGTAGAGCCAAGCTTCTAAGTCTACAAGCCCTAACTTCACAAACTCTACAACTTACGCCAAAATATGTGGCTTGGCCGTTTCGTTGCCCAGCACCTATTCAACTATCGTTACATACTATCGTCGTCGTGGATTTTACAATCTATCTGTTTATAGCGGTACCGATTGGTTCATCAAACATTACACCAAGGAGGTTCTTTAACAAAGAAATCAGACCACTACGGACGTGTTGTTGATAAGTTTCGGGGATCCATCAATTTCGTACCAAGCCGTGCCTTCTAATTTACATAGAGGAGGGCAAATGTAGAGGATTTTTTTGGACTATGGGTGATATTACAGAACGCTCCTAGATAACATTTTAAACTCTTTCCGCCCAGTCGGAGTTTAAACATCGATCGTTTAGTAGTGTCGATGATAAAACAGTGCATGTTTTGATTTGAATGTCCATACTAACCGACCAAATCAACTAGGCACCAGGCTTGAATGCGGCTGCATAGGTGCCAGGTGCTACTAACTAAACCATGTTTAACTCTAAGGAGCTTTCTGTAATACCAGACAATAGTCCTGACTTTGAGAGGTAGTCTCTACGGTCAATCACTACGGAACTTGATTTTTCGTCTTACGATTCTTTTTTGTTGGATGCTTTGCGTCTGAACATCATCTTGCTTGGATAAGCCGCGAGAAGACCATTGAAGTGCATAGATAACGTTGACATACCTGGTCTAGCTCCATTCACAACTAACTATACAATTATTTAATTTAATAAAAATAGGTAAAAAAACTTTTTAAGTTAAACGGTTTTATGTTAAACATACATTGCAATGTTTAAGATAAATGTACTAAAAACCAAAAAATAATAAAATAGATACAGTCGTGGGAATTATAAACATATGCATAGACTAGACTAAAATAAAACCGTCGGGCACGTCAATTGTCTACAATCGTTGATTAAAATGTTTGTTTTGTAATGTTACACTATAATTAGGCAGTTGACGTGCCCCACGGTTTTATTTTAGTCTAGTCTATGCATATGTTTATAATTCCCACGACTGTATCTATTTTATTATTTTTTGGTTTTTAGTACATTTATCTTAAACATTGCAATGTATGTTTAACATAAAACCGTTTAACTTAAAAAGTTTTTTTACCTATTTTTATTTTCTAGTTTTTAGTTTTTATTTCGCATTCTGTTTAATTCATATAGTACATTGTATTATACTGGTTGAGCACTTTCATTTGATACCCATATTGATGGGATCGATAAAACCTACGTTATCCGCCATTTTGTAGCGGCCGCCATCTTTTATTTCAATTTTTTATATTATATTGTATTCTGCTTGTTGAGCCCTTTCATTTGATACCCATATTGATGGGATCGATAAAACCTACGTTATCCGCCATTTCGTAGCGGCCGCCATCTTGGATTTCAATTTTTTATAGTATATTGTATTCTGCTTGTTGAGCCCTTTCATTTGATACCCATATTGATGGGATTAATAAAACATAAATTATCCGCCATTTTGTAGCGGCGGCCATCTTGAATTTATAATGATAATGAATAAACATAATTGTATTGTCACCAAAATCCAAAGTGTATACAAAATTTCAGATTAATCGGTTGACAGGAAGAGGGTGAAATTTGAATTACTAAATTTGACCCAAGAATAAATAAAACAAACGGGGTGAGCTAAATATAAAACCGTTTAAAAACCGTTTAAAAACCGTTTAATAAAAATACAACTTCACTCGTGAAAAGACCCACTGTTATTATACTAATGTACTGATTCCGAGGGATCTGCTGCCGTCCGTTGAGGAGTTTCGTTCTCCATTTCCAAAGTTTCTCATCAGATCTTTACCAACATGAGAAGAATACCCTTTTAAACAAAAAAATAATCATTAAAATCGGTCCACGTAGAAAAAAGTTCTGAGGTTTTGAAGTCGGTTGAAAAAAACACAGATAGAATCCACCAATAGTCAATATCAAAATTTTGTATATAGCCGAGGGTAGTTTCAATTAACAAATGACGTACAAGACAGCTGTCACCTCAGTCTACCGGAACCACGAGCTCAGCAAAGGTCTCAAAACGTTGTAAAATGTAAAAAGTTAATAAAAGGAGTGTTTTTTTTTTTTGTTTCTTAAAATATTAGCAAATACCTATAGTTTCTTTAACCGCATGGTTTGTATGGGTTTTAAATCCGTTAAAAATTATATTTATCCACCAACTGTCAAAAAATGATCCAGCAAAACTATATCGTTCCATACTCTACGTGGCCCACACATTACTTTCCAGACTTCAGTAGAATCATAATTTGGAGCCTTGGGAACCAACACCTGGCCGTGACAACGCGTTTTATAAACAAACTGATACTGAAATCATAATTTCACTCTACGGAGCAAAAAAAAAATGGAGATTCACTGTCGCCTTATTAAATTGTCAAGGATACAGCCATGTATGTAATACAGTACAGTAACGTAGCCAGTAAAGTCTGTGCGTGTTAACCCTTAACCCCCTCCGTACTTGTTTTAACCCCCGACACAAAAATAAAATAAAATAAAAAAGCCTTTATTCTACTACTGATAGTTATAAAATAAACATAACTACTATTTTACGTAGCTTAAAACTTGTAGTTGAAACATGCAAAAGACATGCTCAAAATATCAAATATTATAATTATCTCACATCTCAAATATCACATCCGATCCAAAAATAGGGGTATTATAAGTTTGACCGCTGGGTGTGTGTGTCCGTCTATCTGTCTGTTTGTGTCTCGGTCTATGGCATGGCACCGTAGCTCTTAAATGGGTACCAAACTAATTTGGATGCGGTTTTTTTTATTTGAAAGCAGTTTTTCTAGCGAGTGTTCTTAGATATTATGATTTTATCGAAATCGGTTCAGGCATTTATGAGATACGAGTATGTATGCTAATTTGAAGCTAAAATATCGGGGGAATTTAATTTTTTGTAGTTAATAAACATAAGTTTACATAAACTAATCGGACTAACAGATACTACAGTAAGTCTTAAAAAGGTTCTATTTCTACTCGAATAGCTTAGGGCAAACTTTTTGAATTCATCACGTGACTGCTAAAAGCCAATCCGTGTTCTGTTCGATTATTTCCCGATACTTACTTCAAATACATTGAGGTATTGATATCCTATTTGTTGATGATTTATACAGCGTCTAGTGGCACCTCCACTCACACAAGGTGGATGAAGTGACCACTCCGACTGTAGTAGAATAACTACTAAATAAAAATTTGCAAATACCCCGACAATTTAGCTTTTAATTAGCATATTTCATAAACGGCTAAACCGATTTTGATAAAACGTATCTAAGAACAATCGCTAAAAAACCTGCTTTCAAATTAAAAAAAAAACGCATTCATATCGGTTCACCCGTTTAAGAGCGACAGATACATACGTATAGCGGTCAAACTTATAGCACCTTTCTTTTTATGTCAGGGGTTAACAATAGATGTGTACGGTGATAAATTGATGATGATTAATAATAATAAAATAATAATAAAATCTTTATTTGCTTCAATTACACCAAAATACAAAAAAAAAATATGAGAGCAGTCTTAAATGTCTAGTATACAGGATATGTTATATCTATTTGAACTCCCAAATTCCTAAACTAGGCAGAGCCTGTATCTTAGGACTTGGGGCTCCTTCTTATATTGTGTTATAAACCAGACGTGTTTTATTTTTCGTTTGTAAAGCGTCAAACCAGCGAACAGTAGCTGGATGAATTTGAAAAGTTAAATGAGGTAAAGATTAATTAAAAATTAAGATATAAGGTAATGTGTGTAGTGTGGGGTAATTTGAGTCCTCTGATTGTCCTCTAACTATACCTACTGACATAGAAATTTCGATCGTATGTACTCGTATTGGTCACAATCACAAAGGTGCCTAATCGATAAACATTACCGAAACAAGCTTTCTCTAACAAAAACACGTTAAGATCATGGGGTAACCCAACGATACGAACCAATACAAACCATTACAACCAATCGCGCAATAAACCAAAATTGCTAACAATTATCGCCCTTTTACAAACAAAACGCACCTTCGGCCTCACACAATAGGTGTCAATATGCCGCAACCGGACCAAATTGGTGATAATTTACTTTTCGTACAGTGCGAACGGAACTGAAATACGCTTCGTGCATTCAGAAAAAGCTTTTGTTGCGTAATTCTTGGGGGGTAGAGGCGTTTTTGCCTTGCCATGTCGGCATGTTAAGTTTGCAAAGGTGTATTCGACTGGGTCTCCAGAGGGCAATTCCTGTCTTGGTCGAGAACCTTTGGCCCTATAAAAGTGGTCCAGTAAAGGACCAATGTTGATTGTATGGGCTAACTTTTATTTTATGGTGATAGGTAATTGGTGAACTTTTTGTCGGGTTGTTTTCGACTTTTATTGTAACCGCCGTAGGAAGAGTTGTGTGTATAGATGTGACCACTTTGGATGTCAAAGTGTTGTGCTATTTGTTTATGCAGCCAAGGAAATGAGTGCGCTAAACCATCGCTAACTTTCGGTCACGTCTGCGTGATGCAAGACTTAACTTAACTTAGTGCGCTAATTAAGGGGCCGTGCATAGTGAATCGCCCGCGCGCAAAGAAAAATGCACATAATCGATTCCTGTATCAAATACACTAAACAAATTGAAACCCTAGAATTAGGTGAGTGAGACCTATCTAAAACAGCCAGTTTCGTGTTGACATTCATAAACGTATTGAAGATATTTTGCTTGAAAAAAAATAGGCGGCGCACTTTTTTTCAAGCAAAATATCTTGCAATCTGTTATGGTTATAAACATCAAACTGGCTGTGTTAGATAGGTCTCAACTAATTCTAGAGTTTGATATGTGAACATTTTCGATTTTTTTGTGTATTTGATACAGGAATCGATTTTGTGCATTTTTCTTTGCGCGCGGGCTAATTCACTATGCCCAGCGCCTTAACGCGTTAACCCGCAGGTGTATGTAGCATGAAGTACACACACAAGACTTAATACACTAAGGTCCACTTGCGTCACCCAGAGTTAGCGAGTTAACTCTGAGTTAACGTCAAAATTTGTATGGAAATGTCAAGTTAACTCGGAGTTAGTTTGCTAACCCTGAGTGACGCAAGTCCGCCTTATGGGTTAATGGAAAGTATCATTAACCCCTGACCCAAAAAGAGGGGTGTTATAAAACCGGTTTGACCGCTATGTAAGTATGTGTGTACCTTCTCACCAGTGAAGTCGGTTTTTATTTTTTTAATTTTTATGATTTCTTATAACATAACAGAAAAAGTTGCTTGTATTTATGACCCCCTTAAATATGACAGAACCTTATTGCAACAGGCTGTAGAAGAAAAATACACCTTCTACAGACGTGTATCCCCTCCTCCCTCCCACCAAATAGTTCAATGACAGATTCGGACCACCCTACCGCGAGAACCCGAACAAATTAATAGAGTCTTAAAAGGCACATCATAATACAACTCATTAGTGTGGAATTTAATTTACGGCCGGGCGAGATGACACTTTTATGTCTATCGGGAGGAGTAAACGCTTCGGTTGATGCGGCATCTTGTCTCGTTTTGAATTTGGACCAAAACTTGCCCAAATAGCCAAAGGCCTACGATAAAACCTACGCCTTAAGGTTCAACGACAGCAGCGTTGCGAGAAATGCACAATTTTCACAGGTTTTTTTTTAATTTTGTAGCTAATCTGAGCAATTTTTGCGATTTTGGTTTCACGACAGTAAAACTTTTATAAAAGCCGAATATGTGGTCTGGTCTACGAAGCAGTGGCACGGCCCAAAAAAAGTTGTTTATGACCAGAACACAATTATTGTTGTTCTGTTGTTTATAATAATGAAAAGAATACTATGTTATTGCCGTGAATGAAAAATCGCTAAACAAAAATAGCTCAATTTAGCTTCAAAATTAAAATAAATTCCTGTAAAAATTTTGAATTTCCCACCACGTTGCTATAGACCAACCATAATCTGGAAAAGATCTAAGTCTTTTTTATTACGTACTCACTCACACCGGTGTTCGTCGCAATAAAAACCATAAATTATATTCTCAGCGTATTTTTCCCGTGCATTTTTATATAATATGGAGTTCGTTAAATTATTATTTAATGTGGTGATAAAACTGTGTTGTATCAATCATGCATGTATTAATACTTAAACACTCGTTAAACATAATCAGATCTGTTGTTTTAACAACCTGCCTAATTAATGGTCACAGACACATAAACTTACTTGTGTTTGTATCTGACTCTACATCTGAGAAAATATAGATTTACGCTAAGGTTTTAACAAGATACTATCCTGACAGAGATGCCAGGAGATACCTGGATGTTTATTGTGAGTGAAGATGCCACTAGATGCTGTATAAGTCATCTAATTACGTAGATGCAAAGGCCTTAACAAGATGGTGTCATTCTGGGCCTGAAGTAGGTAATGTGTTTTGGATGTTTAATATGAAGAAAGGTTGTACAAAACGGCTGTTTTAATTGCGTACTTTACGGTCTCAATTCGAGTAGGCGACATCTCGGACAAAATATTTTCGGACACTTTGTCCGAAATGTCTCTTTATTATTTTAATATTTTTGAGGCGACATCTCGGACACTTATAAATAAAGCTGTTTTGTACAGTCGGATAAAAAACTCCCTACGATCTTATTTATGAGAAGACTATTAAAAATGTTACAGACCCACATGCAAATAATATCTTGTGTACTAATGCAGTCTTCAACATTTGCTCTCCCCCGCAAGTGTATCGCTCGCGATCAATTTTATGTAAGCATATCTTAACTATATTATGTTGACAATATTTGAATGTTTTGCCTCGTGTACCAACGTTTGGCAATCTGCCCCCGCAACTCATGTCACTGTGCAGGTAACAAAGGCTCAGCACATCCAAAAAGTTCCACTAGTTACAGTGTTTTATCAAGACGTAGCGTAGGGTAGCGTTTTATCAAGACGTAGCGTAGGGTAGGGTAGCAAATCAAATATTGTTTGATGAAAAAGTACTAGGCTTACATAAGGTAGTAGGAGGATCATCACCTCCGTTCTCACATAATTTTGCTCCTAACTAACCCCGCGTAATTATGTGGGAACTGAGGTGGTGATCCTAGCACCTTATGTAAGCCTAGTACTTTTTCATAAACAATTATCCGAACGCGATCTGAGTGCTTAAATTCAGGCTATCCTAAAATATGTAGGCAGCTGTGGTAACGCTCTTTCTTTGTGTATTAAATTTGAATACTTTAGTACCTATCTGACTGTACGATACAGGTTCAATATTTTGAGAGTGTCCGAGATGTCGCCTCAAAAATATTAAAAATACAAAGCGACATTTCGGACAAAGTGTCCGAAAATATTTTGTCCGAGATGTCGCCTACTCCTCAATTCTATCATAATTGTCATTTCTCTCAACCAATCAACATTTTCAAGTACGTGCAATAAAAACAGGTTGTTTTTCTAACCAATTGTATCATAATCAATCTTAAAATAACTGTCAACTGCGAACTTAAGTATTGAACATGCCGCATAGCTCACGGTGTGCATTAGTCGAACAAAAAGGCCTAGATACCTACCTAAACTCCAATTTAAAAACCGAGTCCACGGAATGACAGTTGCTACTGTCAGATAAAGCCAAACGGGTGACCAGTTTGGCTTTATCTGACTCGGTTTTTAAATTAGTTTCATCTGTGGCGCTTCAAATTTCTTACATTCTACTTGATTCCACAGATTAAAAATATAAAAATAAGTGTCAACATTTTGCCTCTAAATTAATCCTTTGAGTTTGAGTTTAGAGTATGACTTTTCGGAGAATACCTCATCCAATCGCATGGGTATTGTTCGATCCTTTCCTATATCTTTGGTCAGTGAAAACGGTACATATTTCATATTGGACAATCAATCTTGCGCCCACACGCGCTCGGCCATGATTTACTTGTGGGACTATGCGAGGGCTTTTTACCTACGTTTTTTTTTTTTTCATTTAAATTCTAGACTCGAATGGGCCCTTTCCTATCCGATGACGCCTGTAACTCAGTAGCGGTTTAATTTTCGCCTTGACTGCTTTTTGGATAGCGATGATTCAGTGTGGCGAACGCGCGTATCTCTTAGGATGATGTGTCTGTATTCCGTCGAATATTGTTGAATTGTCATTAAGTTGTCCTAGAAGTGGGAAGAGGTGGGCTGATGATGATGATTATGCTTTTAAATTGTCCATATTAGACCCTAAGTAATGGCATATTAACGATTTAAAACAATTACATAACATACTCGTAGATAACACAATTTCATGAATGTAGAAAACGAAGGTCGTCAGAGGGTTACTAGATATTAAAAAAAAAAAAACCATAAGCAATTACGACCAAAACCAGTTCAACAGAAAGATAACTTAAGGCTAGAGTTCTATTTAAGATAAAAGATAGCTTGTGCATCTGACCAAAAAGCTAAATGATAAATTATGCCAATTAATTAATTACCTACCATTCACATGATGTTTACTAGGTATAATGGTACTAAGCAAAGGCGCAATGATAAAAAAATACTTTGGTCCTTACTTGCACCATAATGTAGAGATTTAACATGGCTGTCTATACCGATCTGTGTGGACGAATATGGTAAGACAATGTGAGGCTTTTATCGCACACTATTGAGCCTAATATGGTATATCAAGCTAGACGTACACACGACAGCACGTCGACCTTTACACGCTAGCACTCTACTCGGTTACGTTACGGGCGACTTTACAACAAAAGTGTACAGTCTGACGTGCTGTCGTGTGTACGTATGTACTTCAAGGCTCATTGTTTCGTTTGGCAGCTTCGAAGGCTAGATAGCCAAACTGATCGCCAACCTCCGATAGATAGAAGCTAGACGTGTAACATTACGGAATGTAACGAAGAATTCGAAATAAACTCTGAGCAGACCTTGAATTTTTAAGCCGCCTTGTAAGTACTTCTGTTGTAAAATATTTTACAGTTCCTGGCTCCATTTTAATCGTCCCTCATTAAGCGCATTGCTGCGCGTAACCACGCGGCTTTACGTCGGCCATTTTGAATTAATTTCGCGCCAAAACAAAATGGCGTCGAACGATAAAATTTTTATTAATCTCGAAACGAGATCCTGGACTCGAGAGGAAATGGAAGTGCGTCATTAATACGAATTCTGTGTAAAAACTGGTGTTGTTATTGTTCATTTTGTTATAAAGTATATCTGACTCAATGAAACTTTTTTATCTATGATTTTTTAACAGATAAACTTAAAAGTTAATATTTCAGTTCTTTCGTAAGTACTAACACGACTGTATTTCCACTTAATTGAGTATAGACTTCGATAAAGTATAGATAACTTTTTTGAAAAGTTTGTGAAAAGTATTAAAATAAACTTTACAATGAAAGTGTTCACTCTGACGTGCTGTCGTGTGTACCTACTTATCGATTTACATTAAACTGTCTACAATCTAGAGCCTAATAAAGCAGCAGCAGGTAGATTCGATATTTGTTGTAGACAAAAGCCTTGTCTACGGCCATTTTACTCTGGCAACTTCACATGCCGTCGACTCTACAACAATTTAATTACAACCTACCACAGTGACATGAATGAAGATTATAATTTTTTCACGTCATACGCGTAACAAAATATCCATCATGGCGGAGCGTCGAGTTAGAAAAGGGCTGTTTAGGCATTTAATTGTTGTACAATGCCGAGCTGACCTTAATAACCCTTAATTGCTTTACAAAAAAGTGGTGACGAAAGTAGCGTGGCGGGAAAGTCCAAATTTTCAGTTTTTTTGTATACTGTGTTACAAAACCTTTTACAGGGTGTTACATACTGTTTAATGTAAATAATTTATTTATGGCATTATGTCAACAGAATGTAAATTCTGTAATTTTTATTTTATAACCTCAAAATTTAAAAATTTTCATGACTTTTTTGTTTTTGGTATTTGCTCAAATTTAAAAATATGTTTATGTGTGTAGGTGCATTTGCATAGCTTTGAGTTGTTAAAACATTGTGAAAATCAATGAAAACAATACTTAACATTTTTTTTTATCCCGCCTTGCTTATAGTCTCAAACTAAAACACCATACGTCTCTCTCCTTCCTTAGCTTGGGAAGTCTGTCAAAAAGCACAAATCGTTTCCGAGTTTTCTTCTTTTTTCTTTCATTTCAGATTCTCTTTTTTTTTTCTTTTAAAGCCTCGTTTCCCGCCAATTCTCAGTGAAACATTGAACGCTGCGCCCCGGTCGCGTTATAAAGAATTCACACAACAAATGAGGTCGAAATGACCACCTATTTATACCCCAGCACTGAGGAAAGGCCCCTGAAACTAGTGTTATTTGTCTGCGTAATAGAATGTTTTAGCTGCCCGGCAAGTTGGCATTGAGTCATTATTATTGAGTCAAAAAGAGGTAGTCGTAAAAAAAAACAATAGAATAAAGATGCCTCGCAATCGCGTTTCTTTTTAAATTCGTGCTCAATCAGTCAATTGTTTTCGGCCAGCATAAAAATTTCTGAAGTAAAAAAAATATCAATGGCGAAAGATCATCCACATGTTATTTTTTTTAATTGGAATATTGTTGAGCGGTGGTGGCCCAGTGGGTAGAACAATGGACTCGGAAGCGAGAGACCCAGGTTCGATTCCCGCTGCGGGCATGTACCTATGACTTTAATTTATTTCAAAGTTACTTATATTTGTCAATTTGTAGTAGCAATACCACTCGCTGACCGTGAAGAAAAACATCGTGAGGAAACCTGAGCGTATGAGGCATTATACCCTCAACGCAAAAATCGCCAACCCGTATTGAGCACGCGTGGTGATTAAGCTCGAACTGTCTCTCTCTGAGAGAAGGCCTTTGCCCAGCTAGTGGGACATGTACAACTATTGTACAGGCTACATCTTACTTTTTTTATTGTTTATGGATTTCAACCAGTGTTCACACTGAAAATCCGCAGAATAATCAACAAAACGTAGTGGACGTCCACATTGTTTTGCTTCAGCCAAGATGGTCTAGTTAAATATGTGTACAGCGTGCCTCCTAGTTAGGGCCTGGACAATTAATAAACAATTTAGTGTCTGCACAGTGGAACTACGTGACAAGAATGTTACATTCGCGGACCCGGATGGCTAAGTTTGAAGTTTTCAGACGCATCGTCTCTAACGAGTTTGTGATTGGTCGCCGGATTTCTGAACGTTGGCAATTAGGGAAGATGGGGTTAAAATAAATTCCGGGTGTATGAGGAACTGCCAATTAAATTAATTTAGTACTTTCATTCGATATTTAGATATTATTTGATCAAATTATCTCATTCTCTTCACGTTATTTCTCTTCTTCTCTACCTCTCACTCTAAAAAGTATGCATAATGTTTTGTCATAGGCAGTCGCTTATGCTCATGTAATGTAGGTACGAGTATGTCTAGGATAGAAAGCACAGATCAACGCCCTATTTTTAAGTACTTAAGCATGTGAATTTGTACTTTGTACTTTGTAAATGGTTAACCTCACTTGTATTTATGTCGGTGTAGCCGACTAGTTTCTGTATATGTGATTTACAAAATTAAATAATTGTAATAGATTGAGGTTTTTTTTTTGTTTTTCCTAAAGTTTTTTCTTTTTTGCAGGTATGTAACTACAACACTCAAGTCACTCAACACTTTTCGACTATACAACACAGTCAAAGCGGGGGTAAGTTCAACTCTCAGAGTGTAATTTAATTTAATAATCCAAAAGCAACTTCAACCGTGTTAATCCCTGCATGTGATGGCGAAAAACCCTTTCAAAATTGGCTGGAAACTTTCTGCACTCATGGAAACCCGCAAGTGCAATCAATATTCAACCTTACGCTACATAAAATTAAGACTGAGGTTACCAATGTGCCTGATGGAACAAGCAACCCATGCCTGAAAAGACAAACACGGGACAGATACGCGATTTACGTCTTTATTGATTTAACTCCATGAGAGGTTATCCCTTACGTGGCGGATACGGTAAACTGCGTATGTTTAGAGTGAAACTTGAGTAAAAAGATTGCGAAAGGTTAACAAAACTCTAGATTTATACAAGACTAGCTTTTCGCCCGCGACTTCGTCCGCGGTGACTAAGATAAAAGGTTGCAGCTCTATTTTTCCTCCGCTATCGACGTCGGTCAGGGAAAAAGCTAGCAATCGACAAAAATAAATCCTCTACAAAGTTTGGTAGCCCGTTTTACCCACTAAGGGGGAAAAAATAACGGTAAAGGATAATGGATAATGGATCGGCTTCTAATGGTAAAAGAATTTTTCAATACAAACAAACAATCAAAATCTTTCCTCTTTATAATATTAGTGTAGATGTAGATAGAAGACTTGAGAGATAGAACGTGAAATGTTTTTGATTACGTCTTTAAAACAAAAATGTGTATAAAGCTAAAGTTTCAGCCTAACAGCCCGTACACTGTACCTGCTGAGGTTATTTCATGAAAGTCTGAAATAAGTAAGTAAGTAAGTAAGTAAGTAAGTAAGTAACTCTTTATTGCACAAACGAAAACATTTTACAAATAAACATTTAAAAATAACAGTACAAATGGCGGTCTTATCGCTAAAAGCGATTTCTTCCAGACAACCTTTGATGGACAGGACTGAGAGCGAAAACACAGTAGCAGCAGATGCACAATAAGAAATATTTGATAGGATAAGAAAACTATTTAATTTCAATTACGTATATTTACGTAGATAAAGTACTTACGAGTAATACATAATTTATTAATAGATAAATCCGAATAGGTTTACTTATATAATTGACTAAAATAACAACATTTTATTGGTTAATGAACAATATTGTCGAAATTCTGTTAATAAGTGTAATTTACAACTGTTATGCTTCCCAATAAATAAAATAAAATAAAATAAAATAAAATATATATCTAATATTATATATACAATAAGAACTACATAGATACATTATAACATATACATGAACATGCATAATAAAAATATAACAACAGTATCACAGTTCACCAGTGAGGTAGAACATTTTTTTACAAGTGCCTTAAAAATTGGCAGGGATTTGGCCTTTCGCACCTCCTCCGGGAGAGCATTCCATAATCGGACTGCCGTCACTGTGAACGAGGAGCCGTAAAGTTTGGTGTGGTGGGACGGGATCTTGAGGCGTAGGTTATGGGATGATCGGAGATTAAGATTGTCGAAATAAAAGATCATCACTGAACGTTTCGGACCACAATACACCAAAATAATTTTCTGGTCAAGAAATACTAGAAAACATTACGCAAATTCTTAAAAATCATCAATTTTTTTTAAAAATCATATTAGACCTTTGCATCCAGAAAAACTGACCTTCGTCAATATTTTTTGTACCTAATTATTTCAATATAATTATTTATATAGAGCGAAAATTGAGCAGTCGCGTTTCTGAACTATTTAATAACTAAGCAGAAGTAGTATGCTTATTTATAAAAGTAGTGGATTTTTTTAAAAAGCTGGTCCGCATTTGAAAAACTGCCGATTTCAGCGAATAGCGCCTTAAAGATTACTATAGAATAAAATAAAAATAACGTAAATTTATTGAACCGAACATAAATGCAAGTATCGTATAATAATATCTTAAATTAAAGATGGAAGTATAACATTATTATTTTAAATTAAATAACAACAGTAAAATTGATGTTAGGGAAAGTTATCTTTCTACCGCTTACGCTCTCCCACCAAAACCGCACCCTAAGCATACGCGTATAAGTACAATTTTAATTTACCAGCCTTCGTGACGTCGAGTGTTATCGTTTTAATCAGAGTGGAAAACACAGGGCTGTTTAAATTTTCTATTACAAGCAGCGGAGGAGACATGGGGACTATAGGTCTGTTGCCGAGGAAGCAGCTTTGCGTGAAGCCGGTTTTCTCCCATCTTTTTGAACTTAATAAAAAAATCCGATTCATGTAAAGTATAACAAGGTGATGCTTTTTACAGGGCAATTTTAAATAGCTTTATTCCTGAAACACGACAACTTCTAAATGTGGTTTCCAACAACTTTTATTCTACGACTTTGGTTAAAGCGCAATTTTATTTTTCAATGAAAAAAATTGCCACAATCTGTGGCGCGGTGTAACAAATAGCAGCAGGAAAGGCTGGCAAGGTGGTAGAGAGTGGAGGAGCATGAAAGCGCGTATTGCAGGCAGCGCTGAAAAGGTACAAATGTAAACTTATAAATGACTAGAAACGTTCAATAGATTAAAATTATCGAGCTATTCGAAAAATCGTTGAACAAGAGTTGTTGGAAATCACATTTAAAATACTTCAGTTTCAGGAATAAAGCTATTTAAAAATTGCCGTGTATATTGAGCTACGAACTGAAAAGCCCTCTTGCTCGCAAAAGGCCTGTAATAGAAACCGCGTGAGGAGACAAAGGACGTATCTGTGGATCTATTTAATAAGGTTGTTCAATTTTGGGGGTAGCGTTAGAGAGAGTGCGTGCCTACTCAGTATAAATACCCGAAGTTTTCACATCCTAAAGCAGCCTTCATAGGGTTAACACATGGAGTAGAATCGGATTTAAAGCCTAGGACTAGAGAGACCCTGGCTCTCAGACAGAGGTTACCTCCATTATATTTCAATTTAAGTTCAATATATTTCAGATAAAAAATCCATACATTGGTTAGTTATACAAAGGCATAGGTAATCGTGTGAGGTAGTGGCCACCCCTGGTGTCAGAGTTTTTAAACCACCCAAAGGGTCTCTGACATGGCTTGACTTCCGTGCTTCGGAAGGCACGTTAAACCGTTGGTTCCGGTTGTTGTTGATTAATAACAATCGTTAAGCCATGTCAGAGTTATACATAAATAATTATATGCTTTGTTAGTAACTTAAAACTATATTGACCGGGTGTTTACTTTTATCATGGGGACAACTTTGAAATCTCTCATCGAATACAAATTGCTCCATAGATGTAGATAAAAGTAGATAAACTAACTACAGTTCCTCTGCAAAAGCATATTTTCTCTCGGTCTCTTAATTTGCTGTCGCTACCATACTAACTGTCTATTTATGTCGATGGGCTTAACCATCGGATAAAACAAGCGTGAAGGTATTGTGTCCAGTTGAATTCATAGAGATCGCTTTTGCCATAACGGTATTATGGCACATTTTGCCATAACGATCTGTTTCAAACAACCTTTGGGTGGACAGGAAAAAAATAATAGAGAAGGCAAGGTCGGCCAGAGTCTAGGATACCCCATGATGGTAGCTCTTACCGCGCGCGGCATAAGGGCGCCAATCGAACAAAAAGTGTGTGTACTTGTAAAGGTACCAACTGTACGTAGTAAAGGAAACTACCAACAATTCCTCAGTGCAAAAGCACATTTTCTCTCCGAGTCTCTTAATTTTGCTGTCGCTACATTACGGGGCCAGCGTACGGGAGCCAGATTAATGGTTTTATTTAAATTATTCCCTCGTGTTTTATGTGTTTTTATATTTTCTTTCTTCATTTAGGTGCGCTTTGCGTCCACAGAGTGGGTGGACAGAAGTGCAGCCCGTCTAATCTCGTCGACATTGACTTAATTTGTCTCAATATGATCAAGTTTTTCAAAATAAATTATTTATGAACTAGCAAAATTCATGCTTCGATTTCACACAATTTGAAACACTTGAAAAACCTAAACCATTAAAAAAAATTAGTTATTGAAATTCCTGAAATATTTTTAAAATTACATATTTGTGCGAAGACTTGAGCATTTTGTATTCGTCAACATTAATATATGGCAAGTTTTTGATATGGTTTATCCCTTTTGCTAGGACATTGCGGATCATAAGGTTTAGGAAGCATACTGTTTCTTACCACAAAAAAGGAGAGAATGTGTGGACCTCAGTGGCGGATTCACACATTTGCCGCCAGTAGGTTTTTCAATTTTGCCGCCCGTACACCGACCAATTCAACCAATTCCTAATCACTCTAGTCACCTCTTTGAGTTTCAAGAAAAGCTGACTTTAACCCCCTTCAAAATATTACTTTAAATACCTCAAAAGGGGCCAAAACCACTCCAGAGTGCAGGTAAATAAACTTCTTAAGCAATTAAAGTGAGTTACTAATATAGAATAGATTTATTTATATTACTAACCAATGTATGGATTTTTTCTGAAATAAATTGATATTGAATTGAATTGAAAACGTGGCAAGGGGCATCGAAAAGGGGCAGGCGGCGCCAAACAGCTTATTTTTTGTAAGTTCTCAAAAGACGCCCCAAATCTGCCGCTCTAGGCTTCAGCCTACTCAGCCTTTTGGTAAATCCAGCACTGGTGGACCTTCTGTACTTCTCTGTCAATTACGCTACCTCGGTGTCCCTAACTACTGCAATCTATGCCTGCGTTATTCATTTTGATGGTTTTAATTTTTTTTCTCGCTCTGGAGAAAGAAAATTGAGTTTCTCTCTCTCGGAACGAACGGAATGAGAAATTGCCTAATGTATCGCAAAACTAGCGATTCAGCTTTTTTGTGCTACAAAGTAATACATTTTTGTAGAGTAACTTTACTCGAGTATTTTTAATGTTGACTTGAAGACATTAAAATATGTACCTGGGTCCTGAAATTTGAGATTTTATATATCTAAGGTAAGGCATAAAATATTTACCAAACCAAACAATAAAAACAAAGAAAAGTACAGAAACCCATGATGACTGCGCTTGGGAACTGGGTTCTCCTCACGATGTTTTTCTCCAAGGTTGGCAAACGGTATTGCTACAAAAAAATTACAAAATATGTAAATTCTAAGATACGTGCCGCCACCGAAAGTTCCAGTAAGTTGTGAAAAAAATATGTGCAGAAAACTTCTGTCGTCTCTACGTTGTGACACGACACACAACACGTTGCATTAACGACACACGTGAGCGGGGAATTATGCAATCATTATGTCTTTTTTATGCAAAATCCGATCAAATTATGATTTTTAAAACGCGATAGGGCGCGCCCGGGCGGCATCATTTTTGTATCCCTAGCTCCATCGATATCGGTTGCAAATGTTGCAATGCAAGGAGGCTTTTGTAACGTGTTACAAAGTTTACTAATTTGATATGATATTTTGAAAATCTTCGATAAAACTAAAAGCCAGATAGCGCTAATTAAAAGTGGTACCTAAAACAGGCAGCCTAACATTAAAAATTATATGTATTGTTTATGTTTCCTATTAATTAATTAAAAACGCAATTAAACGTTATAGAAAATAGTTAGTATTCATGTTTGTATTAAGTATTTATTGTACAATTATAATATTCATAATTATTATAGGTGCTACAGAGTTCTTACACTTTACAAACCCCTTTCTAACACCCTTGTACTAAGCAAGCTAATAGCAATCGTTACGCTATCGGCGGCACAATATCTAAAGTAATTTGCCGCGTTATTTATTATAGTTTTTTATACGTAACGTAATAGGTATTTTCTTTTGTAACAAACAACACTTTTGACTTGACTCTAGCAGAGTTATATCCTAGTTCTTGGGCGTCTACTCTAGAATTAACTCTTTAACTTTTTTAAAGTCGAGTAATTTATAATTTTCTGGGGGTCTACCGGCTAGGACGAAGCCGATTACCATGGCGAAAATTAGGTTCGATTTTTGAAAAATGTACTGCCACCCAGTTAATTTTTCATAAATCGAACTTCGATTTTCGCCAATGGTATAATCCGCACGCGATGAGAATGGGATGGTACCTTGTCGAAGTCAATATTTGGGTTTCCTCACGATGTTTTCCTTCATATTTAGCCAGTGGTTTTGCTACTTCAAATTCACAAATGTACTCTTAAAACAAAGTCATAGATATTATGCCGAGTACCTATGATAAGAGAGTAGAGCCATAATTATTAATGTTGATTTAGCGTGCCCCTTGGTTACATAGCACGCCTCTACGCAGATTAGGGGAGAACCTGCATTATAGGACCGTAATGGTATTTTTACCCCACTTCTTTGCCTCATAATTTGTGTGAATAATGAAGGTTTTTCCTGCGCGAAGAAAACATCGTGAGAGAACCGCGGTTGAGGGGTAGCGCACGCAGTGACCGCAGAGACGTCAATTAGAAATTTCATAAACGTGCTACTGTTAGCAATACATTGTACACAAGACAGCACGTCGACCCTTACACGCTAGCACTCTACTCGGTTACGTTACGGGCTACTTTACAACAAAAGTGTACGCTCTGACGTGCTGTCGTGTGTACTATTCAGATTTTAATAAGGTTAAATAAACGCCCACCCACTAAAGGGTGCTTGGACCATTGATTACACACGGGCATGGATCACTTCCGCGCTGCGGTCAAAAATTCTTGCAAGCTACAATTACTTAACTAAATTTTTAGAAAAATATACTTCTTTGGTGAAAGGGTAGTGATTTTCTGCTGTCCATTCGACCGAAAATCACACAGAGAGAAAGAAAAACTGTCTTATTTAAAAATATTGGCTTAAAACGTATGAACGCATCTGCACGTTGCATCAAACCAAAACATAAATATTCAACAAAAAGATAAACATGCAGCTGTGAGCTAAAACTAAGCATAAATATAACTATGTGTAGTTACGTTAAAAAGTTCTTGAAACTGTGTAAAGCAACTAGTAAGAAGACAGTGAGAGAGCCATTAAATGCAGGGAAACTATAATAAAATTTTAACTTACAGCCAAACAGACAGACGGACGGACTGTTTCCCAGGAGGGTCCTTTGTAAGAAATATGATGCCCGGGCGTATGTTTCTGCAGCAATCGGCCGGGTACGTGCCGCTATTTCCACAAAATCAATAGGCTAGACATTTGAACTAGGGACGGAGGTGCGAACATTTTGCAGAGGATTGGAGGTGGCACTGCTTTCAGGGGGTCTACCGGCTAAGACGAAGCCGATTACCATTAGCGAAAATCGAAGTTCGATTTTTGAAAAATGTACTGCCACCCAGTTCATTTTACTGCCACCCAGTTCATTTTTCATAAATCGAACTTCGATTTTCGCCAATGGTAATCGGCTTCGTCTTGCCGGTAGACCCCCTGCTCATGTTAATTTCTTTACTAACTTTCGCCCGCGACTTTAACTGCGCCACGCTTCGCCCAGACTAAGGGAACGTCAGAGGTATGTTCAGTCGGCTACACGCTAGGATACCCCTTTTTGTTCGATAGGCGCCTTTATGCCGCGCGCGGTAAGAGCTGCCATGGGGTATCCCAGACTGTGGCCAACCGTACCTACCAATAGCGCCGATTCTGACTTTGCAAGGCCGGGTGTGAGGCAGAATAGCTTTTTAAAGCCAGAATAGGTATAAGTAAATAAACATTTACATAGAAGCTGTTAGTTTGAAAGCTGTTAGAATTAAATAATTACTGTGCAACCGTGACTGTGTTTGTTAAGTAAAAATAAAGAATTTAAAAAAAATAAGAGGCCCAAACTCGAGGTTTGACAGCTGACAATGGGGCACAGCATGTTAAATTGCTTAGTGTAATGAGGACTGTCCGAGTTCGGAACACTCCGATGTGCTTCAATACCAAAATTATAAAATGTTGGACCTGCAATCGCTAAAATTACGAGTTTACGTTGTAAGCGGGATGAAGAAGATAGATATGCATGAGGAGACACTAAAAACAGACTAAAAAACGGGGGGATAATGCCTTATCTAAACTCAGGTAAGAGTGTTCTTAGATCATAGACGCACGCTCCTCGTCTGCTACTCCATTCCGATCGCAAGTAAATCCAATACCGGCAAATATAGAGACAAACTGTCTACGGAGACAGTCATAGTATGGGTACCCAGTGAAGATTCATATTATAATACAGTAAAATTAAGTCTGAATATAAGAGGGACCTTGCGTTAAATCTTGTACATACGTCAAATTTTTTGCTGACTTGTTTAAGACGTTGGCCCAATAAATAATCCAAGTTTGGGATCTCGAGCGCTGACCGCAATTTATCTTTTATAGTATGATATTAGTAATGAAAGCTTAACTAAGGCCTTTGCATCTACGTAATGAGATGATTTATACAGCGTCCAGTGGAACCTTCATTCATACTAGATGGTTGAAGAGACCACTCGGCGCTGCAGTGCCTGGGACATTGTTTTAGATGGAGTAGGCTTGCCCAGCACCTATACCATCCTGACAGCTTAGTCGGCCTAGCCCACAGGAAAGACAGGTCAATACGTGTGGAGCCAACTAAGCCGCGGGTTCCCTCACGATGTTTTCCTTCACCGTTAGCGAGTGGTATTGCTACTACAAATTCACAAATGTACGTAACTTTGCAATTAAACAAAGTCATAGATACATGCCCGCACTGGGAATCGAACTGGGGACCTCTTGCTTCAGAGTCCACTGTTCTACCCACTAGACCACCACCGCTCCTACCAGCATCAATGAAGGCTTAACAAGTTAAATAAATAAATAAATAATTTCAAAGAACAAACGCGAAATTATCGCTTATTTTTCAGTTTTAGGCGATTTTTTTCCTTCGATTACTTGTTCTAGGAAAACAGTTCGCTCGATACCAATTATTGGTTTTATTCATTATCTAAATCATCATCATATTCTATCAACGCTACAAGGACATGAGACAAGACTAAATATTCTGTTGTAAACAATGAAGCTCAATTTGAGCAATACTTTTAATCACAGTAGATTTATTTGATATTTCAATTACCTATAACTCAATAATTTCCTGCCAAAAACGACAAATATTTTCTTTATTCCACCGTCGTCGCTATTGTCAGACGTCCCATGTTCTTACATTTTGTATGCTCTTCATGTCTTCATCTACCTTGTTTACAGAAAAATCCTAGTTATTATATACGATGTTATCTACCATTCCTAAATAATTCTAGTCCACTTTCTCACACTCAAACGTTTTGGCACGAAAACAACAGCGGAATCTCGGATATTCATCCCAATCCGCGTCCCTATCTACACTATTATAAAAATGGCATAGCAATTTGTCAGTACAGTGAAGGAAATCGCAAATTCGTACACTCAAATTTCCCTCAATTTGTATGGCGTTTAGTCCCATTCCTATTTTGGGTACCATTACGGTCTACTCTTTGATTTTCCACAACCATGTCATTTTCTTTTTTAATGCCCTTAATTTCTTTTTTCTTTGCTCATCACTCAACTGGTGTGGGTGTATCGGCTGGAATGGCCCGTTTTCAATTGACAGTTAAAAGCTGAATTCAAAGCACTCCATAGATGGCGCTAGATGGATAAAAGAACAAGGACGTGACTGTCAAAATTAATCTGTGTCAAGAACGTGCTAAGCTAAATTTTACAGTCACGTCCCGGTTCTTCTATGGCCACGCCTATGAGCGCCATCTATGAAGTGCTTTGACTTTGTGCTTTGAAAATGGGCCATTGTTTGGTAATTTGGTACCAAATAAACGTTCTACTTACTTACTCCTTCAAATAGTATCGTTAGTAGGCAATCCTTCGATAGATAGATGGAAAGATTTCTCGCAAACAAACTCGCAGGAAAATCTACTCCTCCTGGTAGTATATTTCTTATTCTCACACTGTTACATAAGGCAACAATGGTTTGACCCCCGAGAGAGCCCGCATTCCATCAATGTGCAGGATTAACTCAAACGATAAGGCCTCGCCCACTGTGCGAAGAGATAGCGAATTGTAGAAGCGGACAATCCTCTATTAGTAGTTAATTTAAATAGTTTATGTAATTTTATTGCGCACTACTCCTACTCTTGTTCTTTCTACAACACCAAAATTTGACTGGTAGAAAATGCTATCTAGCATTAAGTACGTTTTGACAATCATTTTTTTTTAAATAAATGTGTGCAATAAAGAACTTTATAATAAATAATTGCCCTTTAAGCACCTAAACTCTCTTTAGTCGCAAAACTTCAAGTTCGCACAGAGTCAAACATTTTCAATGATGTCTGTATTAGTTGATTAGTTTTGACCTCATACGGAAGTCTTAGAGTTATGTCGCAAACGTCGACTTCTATCAATCAACTTAACAGGTGCAATTTGTATGGCGTTTTGATTCAATGCTAAGGTACCTCTGTTAGTAGTCACAAAAATTTAGGCGATTCTTAAGCTCTCGATAACGATCAAAATTTTGAAATCGTCATAGTGGTTTAAAATAGACACTTAGGCCCTTTTCATAAAATACGAAATATCTTCTCTCAAATACACAGCTTCAAGTTACAAATTTAAATATTAAAACATGAAGTGGGTCACAGTAATATTTCCGAGCCATCATAACGCCTACGGCAAATGAGGTAAAACTCAAAACCAACGAAACAATAGCCGTGTTTCAGTTGTTACGTAGGCCCTGGAAATACATTAATGACCGAAAGGCGAAAGTACTAGAAATACCCAGTTAACTACCATAAATCTTTCCAATGTACACCCGCCTACGAAGCGTGACGTTCTATCTGATAAGCTGAAAGAAATGTCGTTTGCTTTAGAATCTTTCCTAAGGGTTTACACTATGCTAACAAGCGATTTGATTTTGGAAAGTCCATACTTAGATTCGATTTCTGAGTTCAATAAATCCGCATAGATTACCATGCTATCTACCATAAACTTTTTCACTGTGTGCTATGTCTTACTGTAATTCAATTGATAGCCCAGAATCCAAAGACTTATTCAAACCTCCCGATAGATATTCTAGTAGGTAGGTAGGTAATCGTATGAGGTAGTGGCCACCCCTGATGTCAGAGTTTTTAGGCTGCCAAAGGGCCTCTGGCATGGCTTAGCGATTGTTATTAATCAACAACATATTCTACGATATTCTAGTAAAAAGTAACTACCTACTTAAATAAAATGCATTTACATATTTTTATCTGCAGAGTGAAAGAGAGCGCTTTTTTGCACGACATCAAGCTCTACATCACGATCCATATATTCATTTTAAAAAAAGAACTTTATTCAGAAGTAAAAAACTAAATGATCGTGCTAACCTTCATTTGCTGATGCAATTTGAAACGATCTACCTATGGATATGTCCGTCTGAAGCGGACAAGACATGAAAACTGAATATCTACCGCTTATCACTTCCCTTGTCACTAAAGACAAGGCCCTCTAAGCCAAGTTTAGTCACTTTCAGAATTAGATTATCGACCAGTGGAGCTGTGGCATTCTTGTTAGTTCACAGTTGGCCAACTCGAAAGATGTATAGTTTTCTTCTGCAGGAGAAATCCAGTTTACACTATCTAAGTATTAATCTCAAGTCGCGGCTTAGAAAAATCAGGGAATGGACGGAAATAGCCAGCATTACACATATTTTTCGCTAGGCAAGGCACAGAAAAGAATATGAAGAGCGCCAAACTCCTTTAGTGGAGAGGCAATTAAAGAAGAAGATTCTGTTAATCTACCCAGCCTATGAATGATACCCATTGTTGGGCATAGGCGTCCTCTGTCACGCCAACCTCCCCGATCTCGAGCTTGATTTTTCCACTGTTTGCAATGGATATTTTTTATTATTGGCATTTGCAGCTTGAATGCAAAATTGGATGAGAGATTTGGCAGCTTCTATTTTCTCGGTTTTCAGCTTTGCGTGTCGATATCGATGAGACCTTGATCTATATTGTTTTGGCTCAGAATTCTGCAACGCTATCTGCGTTATCACTAGCCACGTTATCACTATTTAATTATCCTGTGTGCTTTCTGTCTTCCGATAATTATTCTTTGATGATTTCCTCGGTCAATCTCAGTCTCGCTTGGCAGCAATCCGCTCCGTGCATTTTTGACCTATTTTTAAATGTGCCTAGATTTTACCCTTAAATAATATAAGTTATGACGTCCATAAATTAGAAGAACAAAGAGTTCGGAACAGTAGATTTATCAGCCCCACCGCCAGTAAAATGTTCGAAACAATAAAACAATTCATTCACCTGAAATGTGGAGCAAAGAAGCGATTGCCATAATTATTTTATGATCCGAAATTATCCTTTACGTCTTCTCTCAGATTCGTCGATTTAAGAGCGGCTCGTAAAATTTGAGAATTCGCTGAGCATTTTATGGGGAAAAATTCTACGAGGCATTGCTTAACTGGAATGCGTTGACATATTTCAAGAATTGTTGTAACAGTTTGTGCCAACTTAAAATCTTAAAGCAGCCGGCAAACAAACGGATAAAAGATTGAGAATTTTAGTAGTTATACCACTCGCTTAATGTAAAGGAAAACATGGTGAGGAAACGTGAGAAAAAATCACCCATCCAATGTAGGCATTAATCAAAATAAACACTTAAGTATACAACAAAACAGAAAAAGAATTATACTCTTAATTCAACTCTGGAGAACCGCTGCGAGATAGTTCTTTCCACAACCGAACAAGATGCGTCCCGCTAGATCGATAAATTAAAGTTTCAACACTCTATTTCGAAAGTACTATTTTCTGCTCCGTGTGATTAACTATTTTGTGACCTCGGCGCGCACAGCCCGTATCTAGGAGCAATGGTTTAATTCCCAAGAAGCCGGTAACTCTGGCTGACATGGCAACGAAGTACCTAGTGTGGTTTCGGACACAGAATATAACGGGACGAATGCTTTACTTTACTTAAGATGAAATACGTCTCACAACTAGCGCCGCCAATGAAAAAAAAAATCATATCTTTTTTTTGGATGCGTTTTTAGCAAAAAGCGCTCCTGCTATTTCTCAACGCAAGGCTTAACTATTTTTAGGGCCAAAGGTTTGGATTCCAGATCCTTGAACTTAAGAATGCAATCGATTCTCGCCAAAAGTGGCCACTTATGGCGAGAATCGATTGCATTCGTAGGGAATCAAATCCTGGAATCGAAACCCTAGGTCCTAAAAATAGTTAAGCCTCGCGTTGAGAAATCGCAGGAACGTTTTTTGCTAGAAACGCATCCAAAAAAAAGATATTATTTTTTTTCCATTGGCGGCGCTAGTTGTGAGACGTATGGCGTCTTAAGGAATAATTAATTATTGTCAAAACAAAATACTAGGTCGTCGCTGTTAAATTTTTCAGAAATATATGTTACATTCAGGAAACTTGATAGCCCTAAGAATAACCTGCTAATCAATGCTAAATAATTGTCTATCATGCAAAAATGCAACTGTACACAAGGCAGCACGTAGACGCTTACACTTTTGTTGCAAAGACGCCCGTACGTTGTGTACGCAAAATAAAAATAAAATAATGATTTCGTCCTTTTTTCGTCTCTATCGAGCATCGCATCGGCAATATCTCAAGCGCAACGTCTGTTTCACATCTGGGTTTCCGCCAGGGGCGCTACTAGGTCACGCTCTATTCCTACTGCTTAGAATGTCTTTTATGCTTGCTCCCTGTCCCAGTGACGTGATTTATACTGTAAATTGAAATGGAAAGCTGAAGGAAAACGCAAACAAAGTTGCTGTGAATGAAAAGGCGCTTTAGTTGAGTTTTTCTTTTCATTTCTGAACGTGATTTCAAAGAAATTGCCGATGTGACATAAAATCATATTTCTCAGTACACCATTTGTTTTGAAATACGGTTTCGTTTCTTTTTAATTTTCTGTAACTAACCACTATTCCCAGACATATATTAACTACAATAATACAGTACATTTCCCAAAACCACCATTCTTTACTCAGGGATATTTAGATAGACTAGGCGTTACCATTCGGAGAATACTTTACATTTAAAAAACTTAGGCCTTTACATCAACGTAACGACATGATTGATGCAGCGTCCAATCGCATGTTCAATCATACTAGATGGGTGAAGTGACCACTCCAACTCTGCAGTGCCTGGGACATTGTTTAGATATAGTAAACTTGCCCAGCACCATCCTGTCAGCTTAGTATTTAAAGTTCGGACGCCGAGCAGAAAGAATTTCGTACATTGACCTGTAACATGCGTCTCTGTCACACCCGCGTAATTAAATTACCGTCTCGCTCATACAGATGCAATGGCTGCATTTGTACTTTTGACTGAGAACTTTACTTTGCTTTACTTTCGTTGCAAAAGTCAATAGACAAACAAATGTGTGAAAATCATTACTAACTCTCCATTCGCAGTCGTAGGTGCTTCAGTCTCGAATATTTTCAAACTTAGTCGGTCTAATCTGTTATTAAAACTCGCCTAGCGTGTCTCTGGTGACGTCTCGACTTTGGACCGCAATCCGGAGGTTATTTCACTTTGGTCCCATGTTTTGAGTTCATTTGGCAGTAAAGTTGATGTTCTTGTTTTTTTTCATTTTATCATTTTACCTGATGAAAATGGATAAAACTAACGAAGAACTTCTTGTCCCTGTATTCTCTGAAATAAGCACCGTAAATAATGTCATAATTAAATTTAATGTAAAAAAAAAATATTTTCCCCCCATATAAACCCGTCTTGACGGTTGATGCGCGAGTGGATTTTTAAAATTAGATGGGCGTGTTTATCGGATAAATCTTTTTGCATTTTTTCAGTTTATCGGTGAAAGTCAATTGTTAGACCCTTTGGGTTTGAAATGGTTTATTATGATCAATGATATTAATTTTTTGACACACACTTCCTTATCTCATTCATCCATTCCCATCTGCTGTCCAAAGTTCTATTTATTCTGTCTTGCCATGCGATATGCCTGTGATACTTTTATTTTTAAATCATAGTAATGTATGCGGAGCTGACCGCCAACCTTCGCTGAGTCGGAGATGCAGTCTAAGAAGAAGAAGAAGAAGGTGATGAATGTAATGTAGAAAATGAATGGGGAACTGAATCTAAGACCCAACGGCATCAACCCCAATCTAGTTCCCCTAGATAAACTTTACTCTTTCAACTCAGTCTGCGCGCCACAGTAATATTCGCCACCGAGCGAGATTTTGAGGATTTCATACAAAGTTATTTCAAGGAATCGCTAGCTTCAACTTTATTCAGGATCTTTGCATTAAGTTTTTCCCTCCCTATTTTCTAGCTTGATGTCTCGAGATCGTGCACGTTATTCTTCCTAGACATTGTTTCGTCTTTACTAAGTACCTAACTATGTAGTCTTTTTGTTATGGAAGTATTTCCTAAAAGGCTGGTTTTCAGGAATTACAAAATTGATACGTTCTTTTAAGAATATTTCAACAAACGTATCATAATTTTTTTGGCTGCAAAACTCTTCATAAACACAGCCTGGGACAGCAACAAAATCACGAAAAAAATATCAGCTTTTCCATATGAAGACAGATATACTTAGGTACTTATTTGAACAAATGATTATTGTTATTTTAGATATCAACGATAGTTCCATAGACTAAAAGTTTGGAAGCGCCTTTCTGTGAAATGTACCTATAGCACAAATCCGGCAGAAATTTAGAAATAGCCTCCAGAAATTTCCTCCTCAAATAGCATTCACGCAGTTTGAGCGCAAGCTTTTGTCACACGATCCGAAGTGAACGGAAGCGGCGGTCGTTGCGGTGGAAATCCTGTTTTCGGGGGCACCCCGTCACAATATTTACAATACCTGATTCGCGGCAGGTTCAACGGGGTATTGGCTAGTTTTGCCCGTCTGTGTCTATATCAAAAACGTAAATTCAAGAGGCATGACGCGTGGATTAAACCACCTACTATCCTAATGACAATAGTGGTGGTCTAGGCAATGTACCTAGACGGTTTTAATTATGTTCAGATGGTGTGGTTCACAAAAATAACCCGTTTTGAACCAAATATTCTAATTAGATGATTAGTGGAAGTCAATAAAATTCAAAGTGAGTAAAAAAATACTTTCCAGTAATTCAGTATAGTCTGAAAATGAATAGACGAGTCAAACAAATAATAATATCTTCACTTCGCTTCACATTAAACTAACCTACCGACAGCACCAATATCTTAAAGAAACAAAATAAGTTTCTCCGGCTACAACTTCCTAAATCTGCGTAACAGTGTACTGAACGAAGTTTATCGTATTAATCCGGCGGGCTACTTGTTCTTAGCTTCGTAATCCAGTTGGAGCCAGTTCGGAACCAGTTTCGGCCAGTCCGCGCCGGTTCTATCTGATTTGAAATTATAAACAAGCAATTTGAGTTCGTCCTGCTGCAGAATTGCTGTGTTTAGGCGGTGATGTATTTGCTGCACAATTTGGTTGCCTTACTTTTTATGTTGTGCTTATAATTTTTGTTCTTTTGGGGCCGAATTATTCTGTAGTTATTTTAAGGGCTAGGCTGTGTTTACTATTTTAGTAGGCACAATAACAATAGTCTCTATTTTCGCTCAGACCGAAAACCGCGAGTCGCTCGAGCGCTTCCGAATAGCGAAACTTGGCAAACTAACCCGAGGAGTTCCGAACTTTGCCGAAGTCGCACGAAGTTGCCTCGCCGCTCGCCGCTGTGTGCGTGCCGTATGAAAAATGAATTGTCTGCACTTCAAATATATGGTCTTAGTTGTTGAAAAATATATTTGAAAACTTACTTGGAGCGGTGAGTGACGGATTTTGAGAAATGGCCCTGCGCGAAAATGGGTCGGCGCTGGTGCAAAAACAAGTAGGAATTAAAAACGGTATTGTTTTCTGCCATAGTCTTTGTTCTTCTTTAGAGGGAAAAAGTAAAGACTAGATGAACGATACTAAGGATGATAAAATTTGCAAGAGATCAATACGTTCGGCCACTTGGTGCGTCACAATTTTTGAAAGAAAAACATACCCAAGAAAAGATAGAAGGAACTATCTAGAGCTCAGAGAAGGTATAAAGAAAGAGACATCGAATTTCCTCACGGTATTTTTGACTAACAGCAGTTAGCCCCGACCATTTCATTCAATGTCACCATCTGAAAAATCGGGAATCGACTAGAGTACCTTACGATATAGAAGCCATCTCTATTCCACTGCACTAACAATGCTTCAAAGTAGAATTATCCACCAATATTTTTTACACTTTCGTAAGCACTGCACATTTTGTATCGCGAGGCGTCGCGAGGGCCGCCTCAGCTCCATGTTTAAGGTCCCCGAATAAGAGCCGAAACTAGTCGGCTACACCGACATAATACAAGTGAGTTTAACCGTTTACGAATTACAAAATCCACCAATAACATTTCCAAAGTCTCGTTAATATTAATATTATAATATTAACTCCGGCAACCATAATAACCTAATTAGACATCGTAATAACATTCATAAACGTAATTCCATTAATTGGAAAGGCAATACTATGCTATTTGAATTGATTGATATAAACTAATGGGTGCCTACCCAAAACAGATTGCCACAGAAGATTTACTGAAGAAGTCAACTAAATTATTTTACTTTTTATTCATGACGGGTTAGCCAACTAGTTTCGACGGTAGTCGAAGTTTTATTCTTGACTCTCCTCCATTAATAAATTCAGTGAAGTTTGTAAGTGAAACTGTAAAATAGAAGAAGAATGTAGAAGTCTGCTATTATTTTAGTTATTTTTTTCACTTCTCATTTTTTTGTGGTTTTCATTATTGACTGGTTACTATTCAATAATGCAAACCACGTATTTGCAATCATTGTTGAAAATTTACACTGTTACGTACGAGTATTAAGCTACTCTGACTTATTCAAAGTAATTTGCTGCCTTCCGCAGAGGAGTTCCGTTCTCTATCAGGGTGACCAGATTAGGCGAATTGTCGCCATATATGCTACCTCAGGGGGTCAAACGGCGACCATAAAATCCGATCGGCGACCAGTAACCATTTAGGCTACCTAAAAAATGGGAACGGGCGATTTAGGCTATCTCAGGATTATTTCGCATTTATTTAGGCGATTTATGCTATTATCGCAAATTTATTGAACCATTCCTTGATTATTCCTTAAAATGATTGTAACGAAACGTAATATGCACGTGGAAAGGAGGCTGATGGTGACGGAGAACTTTTGCGGGAAGTTATTATTTAAGTTGGAGACCGAATAAAAAAAAACGAATGCAAATTATTAGTTCTTTTGCAGTACGCTGTAATTTTTTTAGTTTTTTTTTATTATTTGGCTTCTAGGCTGAAAAAGTTAGGCGAATTAGGCTTAATAGACGAGAAAAAAAATTAGGCGATTTAGGCTACTCGGAAGACAAAATTAGGCGAATCGAGTTAGCTAAAATCTGGTCACCCTGTCTATCTCCGAAGTTCTTCATCTTCATAACCAAAATATTGGGCCACCTCTGAAGTGCGACTTAAACACAAAACAATATAATTTTCATATCAATTCATAAATTGGCGAAACAATCGCGGAACTACACAAAAAACGTACCTACGCAACGAATAAAGAACCTTCGCCTTTAATTTTTACTGACAGAGGCGAAAAAGTTTTAGTTTTTACTGACAGAATCAGTGCAAAGTGCCCGGTTTGCTGTATGAAATTTTATTTCCACCTGAGGACTTCAGTAAATCCATATATTTGTGGTTCCATTATTATACCCTGTTGGAATGACGAGGGAAATTCCCAGCTCGCATAAAAGACGCCTCGTACGTACCAACACAACTGCTCGGGAAAGTGTTTTATATTACATTATATATATTTGGAGCACGATCGAAGCTCTACATAAATATCTGAGTAGGACAGAGGCATCATACCGATGATACCTCCTCCTTTGACATAATATAGGAGAATATAGGAGGACATTATGATCATGCATTTCACTATAAAAGGAAATTTCCTGCCATCAGCGGCCTGCGGCCAGGTGTTGGTATGGATTCTTGAGAAGAAATGTTAAATACTGAACACATTTCTGTAAAAAAAAACTAATTTTAGTCCGAACTCACGTTTGATTACCCAGGCATAGTTTCTTGGGCTTTCCTCATCCAGTCATTTCCTGCTACTTTGCCAGTCATCGATTTTTTAATTTGCATCCTAGGGCCTAAAAGTTTCGACTCACAGTCCTTCTACCAATTCAACATGTTATGCCCCGCGCGCTCCAGTCCCCACTGTTTGACTTCGTGATAAAATGTGTAACGCAAGGATTACTGGGCGAATCCTTTGAAATATGTAATTGTCGATGGAACGGGACCAGGGGCAGACACAATTAAGTGAGCTTAGCGACGTCCCTCTAGGTTACTGAGCCCGATACGAAGCGAAAATTGGAAAACGAATAGTTACTTGTACAACACTTGCCACGAAAAAAGAGACCACGCCTCCCGCACCTCCTTCCGCCGCCCCGATGACTCCTGGTGTCATACTTTATTATGACAATTCGATCCGATTAGACATAAAAGAGGTAACAAAAAAGGTTAGCTTACTATCCGACTACTCAATGTACACAAGACAGTACGTGTACACTTTTGTTGCAAAGTCGCCCGTAACGTAAATGAATAGAGTGCACGCGTGTAAGCGTCTATGTGCTGTCGTGCGTGTGTACATCGAATTGTCATAATACTCCGTGCAATTTTTGTGGTTTTAAAGCCGAAGGTATTTTGTTGCACTGCAAATTTTGGAATTTGGCTCAGAATCACGAGTGCAACTAAATACCTTCGGCTTTAAAACCACTAAAATTCCGCGGTGTACCTATACGATTAATTTTAGTTTTATGAAACTGGCGCCTGGTCCCTTCCCGCGCTTAAGCCTCATACCGCTATATAGGCCTATAAATCGTCACTGCGCATGTTAAACCACGTGCTGTCTCGAGTGTCTTCTTTCGTGACACGCATTGTAAAAACTGAAGCAGATGTCGACAGTGTTAAGCGTTCCAAAGCTTTTCCTTATTTGTTTCTTATGGGGAATATTAATATGAATCCCACATTATTTCAATCGCTGTCCAAGAAGTAATCTTAGTAACTAAACAAAGCATATAAAAATAATATAAGTAGGTAATGTTTACTCGAAAAAACTAATGAAATCTGACAGATAACTGTTAAACGTACACTAAACAGTCAACTGTAGCGACCACAGATTTTGAAATGAAAGCGACATTGTAGATTGTAGTCTGTCCGCAGTTTTATCCCCATTAGTCCTTCTATTGTACGAAAATTACAATTTTCAGCAGGTACTTGAGAATCAGTTATTTTTGGATTGCTGCACAACGTTCTACAAATTGAGTCATCGAACAAGATTTGGCCAGACATGGCGCCAGTGGGAGCTAGCTTGTGCCATTTCCTTCGACATCTTTGAAAGCAGAATGTTCCTATTTTCCAAGTATTTAACACTTATTTTAAAACCTTATTGTGATCTAGAAACATAATTGAGACATCGATTGAACGGGCATTTCCAGGCAACGTTCTGGGACCTACTTCCGAGCATATCACGGTCGGTGTCACCTGTCAAATTTATGACAATGGCTCGTTCGACACCCATTCGTAGTCGGAGACCATAGACTATATAATGCTTTTCAGCTGAGTTTCAGCAGAGATTCAATTTCCTCTCAGAAAGTGGTTGGGTACGGGCCACGGGTCTTAGTGAACGTGGAAAACTGGAAAACGATAATTTCAATTAAGGTAAATACCTAGGCACACAAACAAGTGGCCACTTTTGGCAATAAAGGATTTTATTCGTAGGTTCTAGAATGTGGAATCTAAACCTTAGTTCCTAAAATAGTCAAGCCTCGCGTTGATAACCTAATGAAAAGTTTTTAGCAAAAAAACGCAGAACGAGAAAGAAGATAATTATGATTTTTTTTTCATTGGCGGCGCTAGTTGTGCCTAGGTTTGGGCCTTAAATGTCTCCTTGATTTGATTTCATTTTGGTTTATTTAGGTATCCAATATATTAAATAACATTGAGATCTTAATTTTAGTATAGTCTTAAGGCGCGGGGCATAGTGAATTAGCCCGCGCGCAAAGAAAAATGCACAAATCTGATTCCTGTATCAATACACTAAACAAATCGAAAATTTTCACGTGGGTGAGACCTATCTAACACAGCCAGTTTCATGTTGATATCCATAACAGATTGCAAGATATTTTGCTTGAACAAAAATGCGCCGCCTATTTTTTTTTCAAGCAAAATGTCTTCAAAACGTTTATGAATGTCAACACGAAACTGGCTGTTTTAGAAAGGTTTTACCTAATTCTAGGGTTTGATATGTGAAAATTTTCAATTTGTTTGATGTATATGATACAGGAATCGATTTTGTGCATTTTTTTTTGCGCGCGGGCGATTCACTATGCACGGCGCCTTAAGGCTCCGTATAAGGCTAACTAGCGCCACCAATGTTAAAAAAATCATATCTTCCTTTAGAAGAAGTTTCTGAAAAAATCCTAAGATGAGCCTATGCGCCATGCTTTTCTAGATTTTTAAGTGTAGATACCCTCTTCGAAATTTACTTTTAAGCTAAAAAATTTTCGATAACCGCCAAAAGTGGCCGTTTTTGGCGGTTATCGAAAATTTTTTAGCTTAACACTAGAAATTGAGTTGGGTACCTACACTTAAAAATCTAGAAAAGCATGGCGCATGAGCTCATCTTAGGATTTTTTCAGAAACTTTTTCTGAAGGAAGATATGATTTTTTTAACATTGGTGGCGCTAGTTAGCCTTATACGGAGCCTTAAGCCAAGGTTTCAAATTAATTATAGATGCTGTTTTTCTTGCACAGCGTTGCATAACTACAAAATAATTTTTTTAAAAAAAAACCTCGACATTTTAATGTCAATTTAGAATATCTCATGAACGGCTAAACCGATTTTGATGAATCATATTTAAGAACACACGGTGGAAAACCTGCTTTCAATTTTTGGCACAGACAGACACACAGACATAGCGGTGAAACTTATAACCCCCCTCTTATTGAATCGGGGGTTAAACACAGCCTCTTTGCAACATGTTATTGTCCGTGATTGCCAGCATGACAATGTCATCACCATAATCATCAGCCCACTTCTATAGGCCTATAGGTGCCACTTCTCGTGGTCCCTTGCCATATATTTCTATAGCGTCCAGTGTTATTTCCACTCACACTAGATGAGCGAAGGTTCCCCATGAGCCTATGCATTAAAATTTTACTAGTGGTACCGACGAACGTTTGCTAAGTATCCTTCCTTACGTATCTTTAGACACACAAGCTGTAAGTCAATTTGTAGTACATGAATAGCACAAATCAATACGTTCATAACGATCATTATGGTTGAACGTATTTCATTTTCAGTTTACAATATTAATAAATAAATTACACTTTAGCTACATGTTAATAATATGTAAGCCACGACGACGCGTCGTGAATATCAATGCATTATTTAATGACGATCAATAAGTCTTTCAGCTAAGTAAAGGATATTACTATTTTTGGTGGTGGTATAAAATATGAGCGGTGCTCATATTTTAAGGTCAAAGGTCATAGGTCAAAGAAGGGGAAAGAGAGAGATTACGTAAGACTTTGTGTGCTGAAAAGGCACATGTGCAAACTTAAAAAAAAGAAAGGTTCAATTAATAAAAAGTATTGAGGTATTCGAATAGTCGTAGGCAATTACATTTACCCGTTGACGTGTTTTAGGAATGAAGCTAATTAAAAATTACTTTGTATGCCTACCTATTATTATTAAATTTATTTTCTCGTAGGTACCAAAGAACAACCCTAAAACACCTCCGCGAACCGTTTGTCCGTAATCCGAATCCGGAACGGAATACGAAGCGAGTCAGCGTTATTGCGGCCGTATAAAATAATTTTATAGCGCGATGAATGTTGGATGCTGACATGAATATACGATTACATGCTTTACTTCCGTGTCGTCTAGCTAGACTAGACTATAGTCTAGGACAGGGGTCGGCAACCTTATGAGACGAAAGAGCCAATAATGTAAATTCTCAAAATTTCTTACTTTTTAGAGAGCCGTTGAAGAAATTTTATTATAGAATTTGTTTGTTTATTTTAAATTAAAAAAAAATCACTGATTTCACACTTAGCTTCCTTGATAGAAATTCACATTGTAAATAACACAAATGCGCCTAAAAATTCACCGATTTGCCATTACATTAATAATAATAAAGATTGCTTTTGCTGTAAATAGGGACAGCGCGCGCAGCGCGCCCGAAAATTAGGGTGACACCAGTGACTCTTTTAATCGTCTATACTTAAAGTATGCAACTCGAATCAATAACGCAAAATGGCAGTAGTAGTTAAATTTATGCAGAAAATACCTACCCTCGTAACTTGTTCATCAAAAGTAGGTACCAACCATTTGAGACTTTTCAATAATGTCATTAGTTGTGTTATCACAAATTAGGTAATATACAGGTTCTACGTAAAGGGGGAATTCGAGAAAAGAACGAAATTAGCATGAAATTGGCGACTCTCCGCCTTTCTCTAAAGAAATTACATGCCTAGGTACTTCTGAGCTGTAATTTCGAATGTAAATCCATTAAAAATTTACAAAAGATAGACCTTTTCAATGTACGTATTCAGTCAGACGTCTTTATTGTATATTTTAGAATCTAATTTGATTTAGTTGATACTTTATTTCGCAATAGAGCAAAAGCTTTTTACTAATCCCAGATAGATTAAGTCAAGATTAAGTAGATAAACCACTTAATTTTCTAAGGATTACTTGCATTAATATTCTATAACATTGTCTCGAAAGAGCGTCCAAATCAATGGATGGATAGATTGGTGTCAAAAGTGGGATCGATGATATAGTTGCTTACCGCAGTGGTGTCGAAGTGAAATACTTTTTGCTTCCCTCTGTGACATACCTAGCTAGTTAAAGCCAGACTTCCAAGACAAATAACAAATTCAAAACGTGCCCAAACTCCAAACTTCTAACCCTTGTGCCCTTATCGCGAATTGTGCGTAATGATTGCTAGTCGAGAATCAGCAAAACCCTTTTTGACTAGATATCAGAAAGATCTTGAAAAATTTCTAACCGCTCAATCTTTTGAAGGACATAGGACATGGGCTTAAGTCTTTAATGCAATGGCGTGTCGAAAGGTCCCCAGTAGAAGGACAAAAACGGGTTTTCCTCGTTTTTATCCTACAACCAGAGAACTAATTCTCTAGAATTAGAAACAGAATATTCTTTGCTGTACTACAAAAACATTAAAAGGACAGACCGTATTAATAAATTGTAATTGAAGCCTACAACTGGGAGCCTATCGAGGCACCATAGCGTAACAGACTAAGGCCCCTGATTGAAAAAAGTCGATAAACTTGTCTTACCCATTCATTCGGTATGCTATTTATTCTGATAGTTATTTAAAATTTGCGACAATTTAACTCTACTGGATCACGATTATAATCACGAATCAGGATACCTTTGAAAAGGACTATTATCGATTACGAAGCTGGCCAATTGCAGAACAACGAGCAGTTTTCAAAGACCAAATTCAAAGCAGTTCATAGATGGCGTTTACAGAACCGGAATACGGCTGTAAAATTTCGCTTTGCACAGATTAAATTTGACCGTCGTATGCCGGTTATTCTATGGCCACCTCTATGTAAGCGCCATCTATGGAATGCTTTGAATGTTTTCTTTGAAAACGGCTCATTGTACAGTGCCACAAACTTTTCTTGGCCGGCGGCTGAAATTGGTACTATTTGAAATGTCATACTATCATTGTCAGTTAGCTCTCAAATACATCGATGACAGCGATGCTCTTACCGGCCATGAAAAGTTTGTGGCACTGTAACGTAAAACTCGCACCAGCCGAATCGGATCGCATCGCGTTACTTCCAAAACATCGAGTCTCGGCCCTCGGCCTCGGCCAGCGTTTAACCGGCGTTCGGCGTTCGGCCATCAATCAAAACCTTTGTCTCCCACAATTTATCTTTCCGTCCCGTATATTAAAAGGAAACGGGAATCGGAAAAAGTCCGCGCCGATGCGACTTTTGCTCGCGATTAGAGGTTCCGTAGGTCAATAATAAAAAAATAGCCCTTCCAAAATTTATTGAAATTAGACAGCAAGTAAAACAGTGTTTCTGCAACATAATATTATGATTTACGTGTTGTCAGTTGCTACAACATAATTAGTGTTTAGAACAAACACTAGATGAGCGAACTGACTACTACGACGTTGTCATGTTAAGAGGTATATTAGTACAGAGAATAGATAGTTGACAAATCTGTTGCTGTCTCGAGTGCGCTCTAGCCCTCAAACACTGAGCGAAGTGGGCAACCTGAAGAAAATCTACAAAATCAAGGGGTTCGTATTCCCCATTTTCATTAAACTGGTCCGATTTCGAATGCGGTAGGAGCGAAATGTATGGTTTTCGCGTGCGATCGGAGCTCGCTGGATCGTCCGGCTAAACTACACTTCACGTAGATGGGGTCTCAACGGGTTTCCATCTCATCTCGATATTTGCTACGGAACCCTGCTGCCCGCTGGTTTCACGAATAATTCATGTATCGATTTCGGATAGAAAAAATACGCGAAACCGGCCCCGTCGCCGTCGATGGTTGAAATGAATATTGTATCCCTCCGATGCTGCCGGTACAGCCGGACATCACTCTACGTTGAGATAGAAAAACAATCTGAACAATCATCAACTTTTTAAGTCAGTCCAAGTATACCAATGTATGGGCAAAGTAGAGAGAAAGAGCAATCCAGGAAGGAGGAAAATGACATGGCTGTGTAACATAAAGGAATTGACCAGCATCAAAACCGTGGTAGAATTATTCAGGACAGCCATGAACAGAGAGCGGTGCAGGGAGTTGATTGCTAACCTCCAGTGATGGAGAGGCACTTCAAGAAGAAGAAGTAAACGAAAGCCATGGTCGACTAACTTCAACCGGAACCCAAACATGCCTTCCGAAAAACGGAACCCTCATTATGAGTTTTGCCATAACCCATACAAATAAGCAGCGGCTGGAGGAAGCATTCACCGGGCATTTCATATGACGGAAGACGCTCCCAACGGAAGCGAGTACGACATGGTCGCGATCCTCAGCCATGAGGAATCGATTAAGAAGAAATAAAAGATACAAAGAATGACTGTAGATGCCATGAGCACCAGACAATCTTGGGTACAGTCAAAGAGTTCCAGAAAGATCCTGCCAACCTTGTAGAAGTCAGTTTGCTCATAAAAATAGTGCAAACTGCAACCTGAAAAGTGATACCAGCGCGCAATAGGATTTAAGTCAAGTAAGCCAAGTCCCCGAGTGCGGAATGGCGACCCCGAGAGGGCAAGAGATCGGTTGCCAGATGGTCCGACGACATAGCTCAAGTAGCCGGAAAACAGTGGTTGCGCCTGGCGCAGGATCGTGAGAGGTGGCGTGAGCATGAAGAGGCCTTTACTCAGCAGTGGATGTTAACAGGCTGATGATGATGAAGTCAAGTCCAGCGCTGGTTAAGCAAACCTCATCCTTAGCATGGGCATGGGCAAAATAATAAGGATTTTCGACTGAGGGTAAACATTTCAGTTGGCCTTGTAGGGAACTGTACAAAGGGTTAGCCGCGGTCTGTCTTTGTTATGGATCAAGCTGCTTGTGCGCGAAAAAACCGGCTTAGAATCGTTGCTAACTTCACTGCCGAAATATATTAAATATGGATCAGTTTAAAGGGAGGTGTTTTTGTTTGTACCCAGGTTTGTTTGGACTTTAATTGAGCTCTTACTATCACCTCCGGACCCTTAAATGGATTATCCACCATGGGCACCTGTATTCCAAATGTATCCCAGGCAAATGTATACCGTGAAAAATTTGATTAAAAAATCTAATGACTGCTCAATAGGGTTTTTTCCTTTAGTTATAATAAAAATTCTAGATGGCGCTGTATTTTAGTAAGAATAAATGTCAAACTAGATCACAGATAACCAAAAAGAACGCCAGATAAGTCTGCGCGCGTCGGGTGGCGTACCGTGGCGTCGGGTGGTATTTAAGTTGCGATGGAAAATAATCACCTGACCAACCGCTTGACCTGACCCCTAATAATCCTTATTTTCTTGCCATTTCTGTTGTATTATGTTACCGGCCAAACCCGATTTCATGATAAACTAGTTTCGCCTCGGCCAAATCAGTCTAACCTAAGCTCGTATGAACGAACCAGTATAGCCTAGGCCAAACTAGTCTAGCCGAAGCTCGTATGGATATACCGGTATTTCCTAGGCCAAACTAGTCTAGCCGAACGAAGCTCATATGGAGAAACCAGTTTAGCCTAGGCCAATCCAGTCTGGCCTAGCAAGAATATTGTACGCTCCAGGATAAACTAGTATGGCCTAGCCCGAGCTGATATTGACGAACGATTAGGTATGAATGTTACCATATCTCGTAAACTAAGAGGTTTAGCGCAAAAATAACGAAATTTTCGAACCCCTTAAGAACCCCGAAGCCAGGCCTTTTACTTATAAAGGTGTTCTAAAAACCGACATAAAGGGTGTTAAACATACAGGGTATTCCTGGACGTGTGCCAGACAGTCGAAAAAGATTTAAAACAAAGGTTAGGTCAGTAGGTTCGGTTGGCGACACACTGACATACCTACCTACCTCTTTTTGTTTTCGAGTGGTCCTTCAAACCGGACAAAATCGGATATACCGTAGACTTTTTGAATGTAGACTTTTTCAAATTCGGCCTTTAAATGCGTCCCCTACTGTTCAGATAATTACGGCGGGTTAGTTAGTTTTAAGAAAAAGTACTAGTCTAGCATAACTAGGTAGAATCTGTATTACCCCTATTCAAATAGGGCTAGCCTAGTTTGGCCTAGGCTAAACTGGTTTCTCCATTCGACCCAAAACACAACACTTCCCATACATGGCTTGTACATACATACAAGATGTACAAAAGCACTTATAATTCTAAGTAGGATGGATGATCACTTGTGTGTGAAACAAAAATTACGAGCAAGAGCAAGCGGCGCGGTGGGGTAGCTGTTATCTGTGAAAAAACCTCGGCACAGACCAATAGACAGTCTGTGGACAGACTTTGACATTAATTCTGGCTAAACTCCATTTTCTATGGTGAGATGGATAGCGCCATCTAGAGAAGTCTTCATAAACAAAAAAAAAAAAAAACCCGAAAAAAGCCTATTTACATGAACCGCTTGTGTACCCTTCAACGGCCAAGTCACACAACATTACCTATAATAATAAAGAAATCGCAGTAAGGAACCTTAGACTTGGCACGACTTTGTCTAGATTTCATTACTTTTTAGAGATAAACAAGCAGCTCCATCGAGACATGGCTAGTTTTTTACAGAATGTTTTTGGTGGGATTTACTTATACCTATTCTGGCTTTAAAAAGCTAATCTGCCTCACACCCGGCCTTGCAAAGCCAGAATCGGCGCTATTGGTAGGTACGGTCGGCCACAGTCTTGGATACCCCATGGTAGCTCTTACTGCGCGCTCTAAAAGGGCGCCAATCGAACAAAAAGGGGTATCCTTGCGTGTGGCTGACTGTACCTCAAGACCAGGGAACTCAACCGCTTTATTTTCCAAAGCAAAAAACCTAATCTGGACATGTCATGTTAACCCGAAAGCGCTACCAAAAGAGAGATTAAAATGCGACTCGGAAACCATAAACAATATTTGAAAAATAAACCTAAAACCCGAATGCGAAAATTATGAGTACCAAGATTGAAATGAAAGCGCGCAGTTGTGAAAATTTGTCATATAATTTTAGGTAACTTTTGAATAACTAAAGAGCTAAGCTAGCACATCTAGTCACAAGTAAGACTTGTGACTAGAGGTGTGGAAAATGCTGCACCGATTCGTGGTGATGAATTTAGGACCCAATAACTATAAATATAACAAAATTTAAAAACCGACTTCACTGGTGAAATGGTACACTTATTAAGCTACTGCCTCATTCAGAGTGTTCTGCTGCTGTCCGCTGAGGAGTACCGTTCTCCATCTCCGAACTTCTTGAACCATATGGGAAGTATTAAATCTTTCAAATAAAAAAATTGTAATCAAAATCGCATCCAGATGAGGAAACACACATTTTTTTAAATACTGGTTGATTTGAGTACCACCGCTTTTTTTTAAGTCGGTCAAAAAGACAAATAGCTTACCTGCATGCATGGGCATCTATCTACGCTTACATAACATTACTAATTATATCACCCTTCCCGTAGACGGGTAAATAAAAAAGGGGCAAAACAGTAATTGCGTCTAGTCAACCGCAAAACAATAAGTCGGATTATTCATTTATTCATGCAAAACCCGTTAAGGGTAGACGAAAAACGAACACAAACACTGCGGAGGCCAAATTGAAGCTTTGGTGTAAGGCATGAAGGTTGTCTCTTACGGGACAAATTAATGGGAAACAAAATTCGCATTAGCGCAGTATAATCATGGATATGGAATTGGCTGGCATTAATAGTCGTCGACTTAAGGTCGAACTCAAGTAGGTGATCTCAGAAAAGTCAAATGCTAATGTCAAGCCTTGGCTAATGTCAATGCCAATCTCAAGATAGTGTCTATTAATATGCTGACGCTACTCAACTTTGACAATAGCCAATGCTTGACATTAGCATTTGACTTTTCTGAATTCACCTACTTGAAATCGATCTTAAGTAGGTGATCTCAGACGACTATTAATACCACCCTAAATATTACTAGTAGCTCGCCCCGAACCGTCAATTCGCGATATACTTAACAACCCCATATACGTGTTGTTGTTGATTGCCGATCCTTTAAGATAACAGATAAAAAAATCATTATTGTACACCAATATCAACACAGAAAATGAAAAAAAAAAACTAAACCCTTTTGGGGGCGGCCTAAAAACTCTGGCACCAGGGGTAGCCACCTCATACATCGACCTCATACGATCACTTACATACAGTAAGAAAATACCGGGTGCTGTTACACCATGATCGAACCCTTCCCATGACAGTTCGTAGGCTGTTGAATTCTTTCATTTGTTTGACTAATCAATCAAAACTGGCCAAATGGATTCGTCCCACCGTTTGTCTTTGTTTTTGGTGATTAGATATTTGGGTGCATGCATTTGATGCATTTTAGTCATCGTTTTTACTATGGTGGTTGTGTTTATTTCTTTTGTTTTAATGTACCGCTTTTTATCCAATAAATGAATTTGAATTTTGAATTTGAATTTATTTAAGACCGGCGTGTTTTTAGTCTTTTAAATATTTTGTTGCTGAAAATCGGACTAAAGCTTTGAACAACACGTTACATAAGAAAAATCGCTTACCGCACTCTATACATTTTTGGCGCTTGTAATAAATACTTATGCATTTGGAATATCTGAGATTTTTTGTAATTTTTGACACGTTTTCGATCACCTACACAATCTTAGGGTGGCATTAATAGACATTAGCTTGAGCTTGACATTGACATTAGCCAAGGTCTCAAGTCGGTGATTTAGTTTTCTTAGATAACCTACTTGAGTTCGAGCTTGAGCTGACGTCTACTATGCCACCCTTAGTTTTACCACTTTCGTTCCTATTATCACCTTTTATTCATGTAACCCTTACCATTTTGTAAAAGCCCGAAACAATAAAAAAACAACACCGCCTTTTAAAGGTGAATTAAGAAGAAATTGCTCGAAAGTAGCTGCTCCTTTGATCTTGTGGAGTTGTGGACTCACCCCGTTCCGCTGAAGATTGAACGAAATGAGTTTCCGAAAATATATACCATGCATTGAAAATTAAGGCCCCTAAAATGGCGAGAGCTTTTCGAAGTAAATGTTGTGTACACACGGCAGCACGTCGACCCTTACACGCTAGCACTCTACTCGGTTACGTTACGGGTGACTTTACAACAAAAGGGAAGACTGACGTGCTGTCGTGTGTACCTATCCGTATCCCAGTCCCCTTCCTCTAAGTGTAATCAGTTGTTTGTAACGAGGATAGTACGGAAGCCGACCGCATGATCTTCACGTCACTTGATACAAAGATAAGCTCTATGGCTTCAAATAGAAAAAGTTACGCTGAGCTCGAATCAATCGGTCTTATCACTCTGAATTGGCCGAAAGGTCGAAAAAAAGGGTCACTTCCGGTGCAAAAAAACACCTGATTTTACGTGATCTGATACAAGAATGAAACTGGTGGCTTCAATTAGAACTTCTTTCGGAGAAGCAGAAAAACCAAGTCTGTCAGCTCTGGAGTGGCCGGAAGTACCTGACAGACGCCCTCAAAGATCACGATTTTGCTCCAAATTTACGTGATCTGATACAAGAATATGACTGGTGGCTTCAATTAGAACTTCTTTCGGAGAAGCAGAAAAACCAAGTCTGTCAGCTCTGGAGTGGCCGGAAGTACCTGACAGACGCCCTCAAAGATCATGATTTTGCTCCAAAATTACGTGATCTGATACAAGAATGAGACTGGTGGCTTCAATTAGAACTTCTTTCGGAGAGGCAGAAAAACCAAGTCTGCCAGCGCTGGAGTGGCCGGAAGTACCCGACAGACGCCCTCAAAGATCATGATTTTACTCAAAATTTACGTGATCTGATACAAGAATGTGACTTGTGGCTTCAATTAGCCCTTGATTCGCAGAAGCAGAAAAACCAAGTCTGCCAGCTCAGGAGTGGCCGGAAGTACCCGACAGACGGCCTCAAAGGTTGATGGGGACTACTACATTTACTTCATCTGGTACAAAAATTTAATAAGTTGAAAATGTTCATGTTTAAATAAAGGTTGTCTGGTAGATACACACTGGATCAGTCAGTTAGTAGAGTGGAGACTCGGACCTGGAAGTGTTCGCCAGAAGGATGTTACTTAGTGACCCGACCACAAGGATCGTTTTTGACATTCTCGGATAGAGATGGGCGGTGAGTAAATACTAAATAGTATTTAATGATTCGGTAAAGAAAATATGAGTATTTATTCGTTATTACTCGTTTTTACTGAGTATATACCCAAAAGCAAGAGTTAATACTTTTTTATGTACTTTTGTTGTTGGTTTACAAGGGCAGCACCATTAACCGTTAAAGCTACAGGAAAACTGTCGGAAAAAAAGTCTTTGAATTGCGGAAATATCATGAATGGTATTTACAGATTTTTAAAAATATATACAGGGTGCAAGTAAATTGGTAAATTTCACCAAACTTATTTTTTCGTGCCATATGATTTTGTTTCTAGTAAATAAGGATCAAAAGCCATGGTCAAAACATTACAAATATAAAAAAAAATCTAAATAAAACTTAAACTTTCCATTATACAGGGTGGCGCGTTGAGGCAGCACCATGAACCGTTATAGCTACAGAAAAACTGTCAGAAAATAAAGTCATCAGATTGCAAAAATATTACGAGAGGCATTTACAGATTTTGAAAATTATAGACAGGGTGCCAAAAAATTTGCGATTTTGACAAAACTTTTTTTTCGTGCACATTCGATTTTGTTTCTTGTAAGCATCAAAAATCATGGTAAAAACACTGGCAATAATAAAAAAAAAATCCATTATACAGGATGGCGCGTTGAGGTAGCACCATTAACCGTTATAGCTACAGAAAAACTGTCAGAAGAGAAAGTCATCGGATTGACTTAAAATTTATTGACATCTATAAAAATTATTAACATTATTATTAATTATACTGTTTAGCATTATGTACTTATAATATGTGCATGCCTTAAATAGGTTGAATGTGCTGAGCTTTTAAATATCAACTATTTTAACATCTGAAATGTAACTACCACGTTCAAAGCAATGTAAAAAATATTTATGATGAAACCAGAGTGTAAAAAAAATCGGAGTGTGTGGACTTAGGTCTTTACAGAAATGACAGTCATCAATAAAATTAGTATAGTGCCAACATATTAGATGTTCATCTGTCAATTTGGTACTGGTTGTCTGTTCCTTGATCAAAAAGAAAAAATGAAAAAAATACCCCTTACAATGTGTTTTAGACACGAAGTTCAGAAAAATGGTAAAAAACGATACAAGTATTTAGCATCGTCCGCTTTTAATTTTTTTTTCGATTGCATCGACCAGTATAACTGAACCAAAGGAACAAGCACGCAAACTGGGATGCTTTTTGCGCTTTCGTTCCGTGGTCGGTAAGGTACACGGCCACGGAACACTGTCAAAACAGCCTGACCACGGCGTTGTCTATTTGTCTATACAAAATAGGATTCATGGCCAGGCGGGCCTGTAACTTTAAACTTCTGTAACTTTGTCATTTCATTCATCATACCTCAAAACTCACGAATATGACTATACTCATATTCGTGAGTTTTGAGGTAGGTTGCAAGGACAGCCAGCAGCAGCACCATTAACCGTTATAGCTATAGGAAAACTGTGAAAGAAGAAAGTCATCGTAATGCGAAAATATTACGAATGGCATTTACAGATTTTGAAGAATATACAGGGTGCACTCTAAGTCGATAGCGGAACTTTAAGTAGGCAGTCTACTGATTACTACAAACAACGTGTGCCAGGTGGCGAAAAAAATGGAGCGAAAAAAATATCAGCTGTTCCATAGAAAAGGTTGGCTCAGTACTGTGCCAAATGTATGAAACAGCTGATATTTTTTTCGCTCCATATTTTTCGCCACCTAGTAAAAGTTGTATGTAGTAATCAGTAGACTGCCTACTTAAAGTTCCGCTATCGAATTAGAGTGCACCCTGTAGTTAGGTATAGGGTGAAAGATTTTTTTAAAAACTTAAACGTTCGTGAGCACTGCAATTTTTTCTATTAAATCACGGTTTTACTCACGTCGGTGTAGCCGACTAGTGAGTAAAACCGTGATTTAGTAGAAAATTGCAAGAAACGTTGTTTTTTTGACATAATTATTTTTATGTGCCATTCGATTTTGTTTATTGTATTGATCAAAAGTTACTATCAGACCAGCCATGGTCAAAACACGCCAAGTGCGAGTTGAACTCACGCACCGAGGGTCCATGAAACCATTTTTTTTATTGAATGGCTGCACGGAATCTTCGTTTCGTGAGTCCGGCTCGCACTTGGCCGGTTTTTATTTATATTGAAACATAGGATCGATACAAGCGATGCTCTATAATCACCAACTCTCAAGAAAATGTAGAAACCAGTCGTTTGGGTATTCCTACTTCAGCTTATTTAGCTCATCTTTTTTCCTTTGCTTAATAAATAAAAATAAATCAGTTTATGTAGAACCATCTGACGTATTACTACAGTCATAATGATTTTTACACTCCACACCCCTCGCGCCCTCTACCTGCTAAAGTAGCCATGTGCACCATCATCTACCTACACTATCTACACTAATCTACATCTGCACTATAATAAGTCTATATAATATTATAAAGAGGAAAGATTTGATTGTTTGTTTGTTTGTTTGTATTGAATAGGCTCCGAAACTACTGGACTGATTTGAAAAAATATTTTACCATTAGAAGCCGACATTATCCCTGATGTACATAGGCTACTTTTTACCGCGGGAAAATGCTTCATTTCTACGGGAAAACGCGTAATAGGACAACGGGTAGTAAGAATAATTATCCTTTTTTACATTAACTTCTAAACGGCTGTACAACTGACAGTAAAAATCTTATGACAAGCAAAGGACAAAATATGAGCCACATAGGCTGTGAAGTAAGAACAGACAAACAACTAGTTTCTACATTTTCTTGTGCCCGCGGCTTGGCTGGAGTTTTTTTTATATGAGCTAAATCAAACAGGGGTTGTAAAATGTTTTACTTTGACATCTGTCACTTGGACTTGTTACCTACTTGTTGAAATTCTGTGTTTTTTTGTTTTGTTTTGGGATTTAACATTTTAGAACATAACGCTGGGCCCATAACTGGGCCTGAAAGTGTTTTTGCCCTTAGTGTACCTATCAATATCTTATTAATGAATTTTTTGTTACTCATTGTGTCCAAAAAATACATTCCGTACAACAGTCCCGAGTAATGGATTAAAGTGGTCATAAAGTCCACAAAAATCCATCAATGGATCTTTTCAATGGATTTTCGTGGACAAAGGGCACTTAACCAGTAAACAAGATAGTGCGGGGGCCAAAACAAATCATTTTTGTACAGATATAAAATTACAGTTAAATCTACCGTGTAGGTGTATGACTAGACAGAACAAAAAATTACCATTTTACGTGTTCCAAGTAGTCATACATGGATGTAGAACTAGGCGGTTTTTTTTTTTCATAGTAGTCATATTTGTAGAACTAAGTGTAAGTTACGAAGTATCTTTCATAGCCTGAACAGGTAAGATGGTGATACTGTACACCATACACCAAAATCCTGATCTTTGAGGGCGTATGTCGGGTACTTCCGGCCACTCCAGAGCTGGCAGACTTAGTTTTTCTGTTTCTGCTAATCAAGGGCTATTTGAAGCCACCAGTCTCATTCTTGTATCAGATCACGTAAATTTGGAGCAAAATCATGATCTTTGAGGGCGTCTGTCGGGTACTTCCGGCCACTCCAGCGCTGGCAGACTTGGTTTTTCTGCCTCTCTGAAAGAAGTTCTAATTGAAGCCACCAGTCTCATTCTTGTATCAGATCACGTAATTTTGGAGCAAAATCAGGATCTTTGAGGGCGTCTGTCAGGTACTTCCGGCCACTCCAGAGCTGACAGACTTGGTTTTTCTGCTTCTCCGAAAGAAGTTCTAATTGAAGCCACCAGTCATATTCTTGTATCAGATCACGTAAATTTGGAGCAAAATCGTGATTTTTGAGGGCGTCTGTCAGGTACTTCCGGCCACTCCAGAGCTGACAGACTTGGTTTTTCTGCTTCTCCGAAAGAAGTTCTAATTGAAGCCACCAATCTCATTCTTGTATCAGATCAATTCAGAACACGTAAATTTGGCCCAAATCCTGATCTTTGAGGGCATCTGGCAGGTACTTCCGGCCACTTTAGAGCTGGCAGACTTGGTTTTTCTGCTTCTGCGAATCAAGGGCTAATTGAAGCCACAAGTCACATTCTTGTATCAGATCACGTAAATTTTGAGTAAAATCATGATCTTTGAGGGCGTCTGTCGGGTACTTCCGGCCACTCCAGCGCTGGCAGACTTGGTTTTTCTGCCTCTCCGAAAGAAGTTTTAATTGAAGCCACCAGTCTCATTCTTGTATCAGATCACGTAAAATCGGGTGTTTTTTTGCACCGGAAGTAACCCATTTTTTCGACCTTTCGGCCAATTCAGAGTGATAAGACCAATTGATTCGAGCTCAGCGTAACTTTTTCTATTTGAAGCCATAGAGCTTATCTTTGTATCAAGTGACGTGAAGATCATGCGGTCGGCTTCCGTACTATATGACGTGTCAGCAAGTAGCGATAACTATGGAACACCATCAAAAGGAGAAAGGTTGCATATCTAGGACACGAGAGATACAGCCTCCTGCAACTTATAATTACGGGAAAAGCTTAGTTAGCAGGGCTTTGTAATGACCTTTAATTAAACTTCATCAGTCAAGCTACAAATAGGCAAGAGAAATAGGAAATGGCGTCACATATGGGCCCTTAATCTGCCAATCTCGCACATGTGTGACTAGCAATCGCTAACCATGTGTGTAGCGAATCAAAACATTTATTCCATACACATTGGAACACATCACGAGTGGGCGATTATAGACCTTGATGCTGGGGGCTTGGGGTGACATTGATGGTATCAGTTTATTAATGAAATTGTTAATCCGAGAATTGGGAGTACTTAGATATAGGTAGTTTAATTATAGATACGAGAGTATCTCAGTAATGAATGCCCTCTAGCTAACTTAATTTAATTTCAGTTGAATCCGTAAGGTATGAGGTAGATTTCATTGTTGTATCGTCGAATTCATCAGATTTTCATCGGACGGCATCACCTTATTATTTTGTATTTAGTAAACGGTCAATACGTGTGGAGCCAACTGAGCCGCGGGTTTCCTCACGATGTTTTCCTGTCTTTCCTGTGGGCTAGGTCGACTAAGCTGTCAGGATGGTATAGGTGCTGGGCAAGCCTACTCCATCTAAAACAATGTCCCAGGCACTGCAGCGCCGAGTGGTCTCTTCACCCATCTAGTGTGAGTGAAGGTGCCACTGGACGCTGTATAAATCATCTCATTACGTAGATGCAAAGGCCTTAGTTTTAGTAAACGGTTAAACTTACTTGTATTTATGTCGGTGTAGCCGACTAGTTTCGGTTCTCATTCGGAGACCTTTATGAAATACAAAATGTGCAGTGATTGCGAAAGTTTAAGTGTAAAAGCATCTTATTATTGTTTTTGCAAATCAACGCCATTCGGTTACACATCTTCTTACAATAATTCACAGTGATCTATTGAAATAAATTGGTAAATATGTTTGACCGTATTCTTGCCAAAATCGCAGGTAAATCCAAGTCTAACTTTGACAAAGAAACTCCTCAGATTTCCGTCTGTTTTAAATAATGCATAAAATACCTAGACATCACCAACAATGCGAAGGTAATACGATATACGAGAGAAGGCATATAAAATCGAAGAATAAGTGAAACTCAATATAATAATATACCCATGCAGAACCGCCCAGGGAAGTTATAAAAATGCAGAGTTACATTTTCGCGGTTGTATTGTGGAAAAATCGTTGTGGTATCTTCTTCATAATATTTTATTAGGTTCTAGGAAAATGTAACTTTATATGCTTGATTACTTTACTTCAATGTAAAAGATAATACATTTTTCCTTCGTAAAACGTGAAAGGTAACGAAAATTATATTATTTATCAATAAATGAAGCTTTTGTTAAAGATAGTTCTCGTATTTTTTAATAGTATTAAACCTTACTTGATATATGGAAAATGGTATTTACATGGAATATAACCGTATAATTACTTAGTTTTGCCTCTTTCTGCCAACCAATGGAGCATTAGGCAATTGAGCTAAATCCATCTTCGGGTATATTAAGTTTGTTTTATAAATATTTTAATTTTGAATTGTTCTATGTTGTTTTTCTTTTGTTTATTTTTCTGTGCTAACACTGTAAATTTTAGCCCGAAATAAAATTTTTTTTAATTTTAATTTCACGTAAACCGTTATTAAACACACTTGAGCCTTTCTATGTTTTATTACCTTCAGGATGTGGTTTCCAACGAGTTGGTGCAACTTTCATATTTTTTAGGTTTTATTTTCAGAAGTTTGACCGTCCCGTTGCAACGGAGAAGTTAAGTTTACCGACTTATTTATTCACGTCACATTTCAGTGGTTTTCACTTTAAGGGTTGCCACCCTTAATAGTCGTCAGCTCAAGCTAGAGCTCAAGTAGGTGATCTCAGAAAACAAAATCACTGACTTGAGATCTTGGCTAATATCAATGTCAAGCTCGATCTAGGCCCGGTTTCTGAATTGAGAATTTCACTAACCAAATGCCCGGTTTTTGAATTGAGAATTTCATTAACCAATTAAGTATCGTTCTGTCACTGCAGATGTCACACAAGAGAATGTGGCAGAACGATACTTAAGCATTTGGTTAGTGAAAGTCTCAATTCAGAAACCGGGCATTTGGTTAGTGAAATTCTCAATTCAGAAACCGGGCATTTAGTTAGTGACATTCTCAATTCAGAAACCGGGCCTAGATCGAGCTTGACATTGATATTAGCCAAGATCTCAAGTCAGTGATTTTGTTTTCTGAGATCACCTACTTGAGCTCTAGCTTGAGCTGACGACTATTAAGGGTGGCAGCCCTTAAAGTGAAAACCACTGAAATGTGACGTGAATAAATAAGTCGGTAAACGTAACGTCTATTACATAGACACTAGTCTATTAATATGCTGACAGCAGGCTGACAGCTACTCAAGCTCGAGCTTGAGCTGACGACTATAATAATTATTAATGCCACCCTAAGTATTTCTCAATTCTAAACCAGCTTTTTCTATTTTGATTTCAGGTAATTTTGCAGTTTAACAGCTGCTGCGAGCAATGCTTCACTGCATACTGCTAAGTACACACGACAGCACGCAGAAGCTTACATGCGTGCGTTCTATTCACTTACGTTACGGGCGACATTGCAACGAAAGTGTAAGGGTCTACGTGATGGTGACTGTACATTACAGAAAGGTGCTGACTGACTTGCGCTCTATAGATACAAATGTACCAAGATTTGAATAAACGTGTAGAAAACAAAAGAAAGAAGAAGATGTGTTTTTTCAAAGATCGTCGTATTGAAATTGAAATTTAAATAGAAAGCAGTCTTCCACTTACGTGCATTTAGTTACATCCTTCTCGGTCTGTGTGTAATACGTTTTCATCAGCACTCCTACCAACTTTAACTAATCCTTTAATTTTTTTTATGAAACATTATTAGAGTTCTTTTTGTTTTTTCTAAAGCACTAACCCATGCCAGGGAATATTTTAAACATTTATAATAAGTTAAAAATTTCACTCGGGACAGGACTTTAACCCGAAACCTCTTGCATACCGTGCAGGCGCTCTACCAATTGAGCTACCGAGTCAAGTAACTGTCAATGTAACAACAATTCATAGAGTTTTTTAGAGTCCTAGTCATATACTACTATCATTTAAATCTATGAGGCATTCTTTCTTTATACACACTTTTATAGTCTTCGATAGGCTTTATAGCCTCTCAAAAATGGTAATTTTCATTGACAGCCGTAATTATCTACGTTTTCCTAAACAAGATCAACGCCATCTTTAGGGGGCTTTAAATTACAAGTTTAAAAATGCTTCAGATTCCACACCGTTGCTAAATTAATTAAACAAACCTCCAATAAGAGCATCATTATCGTAAATTACGAAGAAAAACCAAGGAGGGAAAACCATGATCCCACCTAAATTGGCCCCTAAATCAAAATTCTAACTACAAACTGACTATATAGGGTGCTAGGGTAAGGGCTTAGACACACAAAAAGGCTAATTACGTATTTCTACAGGGTGCAATTTTATTTAATTTGATGATTGTATTAGGTGGCAAAAAAAAAGAGTGAAATTTCATTGATGATGATGAGGTAGACTCAGTACTGCACCAAATGTATGGAACAGCTGATATTTTGTTCCATCCATTTTTTTTGCCACCTAGTACAAGATATTTGTAGTAATATCGAAATATATCTCCTTGTACGAATGCCTTTGCATCATCGTAATGACATTACTTGCAGCATCCGATCCAGTGGCACCTTCACTCACACTAGATGAGTGAAGTCATGAAGTGACCACTCGAACGCTGCAGTCAAGTGGCTTGGACATGTTTAGATTTAGCAGGCATTTTTGAGCTGTCACGAAAAGCTAGAACCACTAGTGTCTCGCTCAATCCATAAAATATGTACCTTGCCGAATGTAGCCAGGGGGCTAATTCTCGGCAATCTCGAATGTGACTTGTTACTAAGGTTTTCTTCGTAGAATCTCGAATGCGACATACCTGAGAATTTGCCCCCAGTACGGCTTGCGGCAAAACTCCGTCGGACATATAAATCAGTGGCAATTTTCGCAGATGGCAACACTGATTGGAGCTCTAGTTAACAAAGTTCCGCGCCAATGTGGTAGTGACAAACGTAGTGTAAACGTCTTTTGGTTGTGATGGCTTGGGAGTTACTGTTGTGACACGTGGTAGATTAGTTATGAGGAGCGAGTACTTAACTGCGCGCTATGCCGCTCTCTCGTCCATACAAATGGAATAAACGAAGAAGTCGTTTTGCTACCCCTAAATAATATTATCCAATTTCGTTGATTTTGGTGTCAATCGTTTTAGTAGCTGTTTATCTATGTCTAATTTTTTTAATTTTTTTTTTTATCTAAAATTATTGAGATAATATATACTTTTCAGCTATAAAACATTAAAAAAAAGAAGGAAAAAGCTTAAACATACATGGTGCACTCTAATTCGATAGCGGAACTTTAAGTAGACTGTCTACTACTTAATACAAACAATTTGAAATTCCGCTACAGAATTCGAGTACGGAAACCCCCCAAAAATCGAAGTTCGATTTATGAAAAATTTACTGGGTGGCAGTAAAATGGACAGTGTGGCCGTACATTTTAAAAAAATCTAACTTCGATTTTCGGCAATGGTAATCGGCTTCGTCTTAAGCCGGTAGACCCCCTGATACTCGTAAAAACAAAAATGATCGTCTCGTTTGTAGACGTACTGCGATGCGGTTTGACTGATTTGCCAGTCTTTGATAACTTTACTGTGTGCGTACATCTTGAATTTATGGTTGTGTGTGGAGTAACACTATTTTGGAAGAGTCTACCCAGTTTTTCACGCCCCTAGGCTGCAGTGTGCGTCGCGCATCCTGTAGAATGTCCACAATTTACTGCGTGTGGCTGAAAATTGAATTTTCATCGTTATTTCGAAATACCCGTGAATATCGTCACGGGATTATGTCGATGGTGGACGGAAACTGGGCTTTAGGACGTGACTTTAGTTTGTGAAGTAAGTTTTTAATGTCATATTTATGAATTTAATTCATTCCTACGTCCGTCAGGACAATTTTCCCAATGGATATTATTATTTCATATTTCATATTTCATATTAATTTATTTGCGCCATAATGGTATTACGTCTTTTTAAAGTATCACATTATGTACCCTGTAAGTAAGGGCATTGTAAATATTTGAGTAGGTATCTAAATTAGGTTAGGTTAGGATTGTATTGTATAATACAATTTATATGTAAAATCATGGCTGCAAATCCCCGATCCTACTCTCTCTCTCTCTCTCTCTCGCTGTCTCTCTTTCTCTTTCACTTTGAACTTCATGGAGTTATGGTTTCAAATGTACCAAAAACCAAATCATACTATGGGTGTCACCAGAATCAGTTCGATTGATATCTTCGTCGTAATCTTTGGGAGAGCTGCGTAACACACCCCTTAAACCATAAACCATGGGGTTTTCAATCCAAACCCGTCAAGGGTTGATTGAGAATCGATACGAATTATCATTTTAATGATTTTAATTATTTTTTAACACGCGCCGCGTATGCAGTAGTCATAAACGGGGGCGGCAGAACGTTCCACTTTATAATTAGGGAAATTTCGAAAACCGTCATTAATACCCAAGTTGAACCCCTGTGTTAGGGTGCGTTCATATTAAAGCTCGTTTTGGCGTGACTTTGTTTTACGTTTTTTGCATGAGTGAAGGAAAACATGCTTACCATCGCCAAGTCTCTATTTTTTGGGTATCAGTCGTAATTAAATAACACACAATCGGTGTAAATTTCTACTGGCTGCTACTTCTATTACGGTTTCAGAGAGCCCTTTAAAGGTAGTTAGTGCAGACGGATGGACAGCATAGCCTTAAGGTGGGATGATAGCAACGTGGCGGGAAATTCAAAATTTTCACAGTTTTTTACATTTTGTAGCTAAATTGAGCTATTTTTGTTCAGCGATTTTTCGTTCGCGGAAATAACAAAGAATTCTTTTCATTATTGTAAACAACAGAACAACAATAATTCAGCCGATTATGTGTTCTGGTCTACGAACATGGTCGTTCTGGCACTGCCCAAAAAACTTGTCGTAGACCAGAACACATAATCGGCTGAATTATTGTTGTTCTATTGTTTACAATAATGAAAAGAATACTTTGTTTCAAAATTTTGAATTTTCGCCACGTTGTTATCGTCTAGAATATTTTATCTTTATATTTATCTTTACCCTTAAAGGCCTTAATTCATTTATAATTAATCCTTACAAAGTATTTAGAAACTACCACCAAAACTAAAACACGTAAAATAATGAGTGTATTTTTTAATGAGGCGAAAGGAAATAATTAGACGTATCTCGAAATAATTAGCTTTTTCTGATCCGAGTAACACCATGCGATGCAGCGTAAGGTTGATTTGCAGACACTTTTTTTCGCCCTAAGATCTAATCCCAATTGAGAGAGAGAGATCATTCTGAAAGAAAACATGCACTTTAGAATTAAATAGAAAGTTAAACATTTCAGATATCATAGTCAGAAATGTAATGTGTCAGCCAATTAAGGGATTTTCTGACAGCTAAAAAAAATAAAAAAATAGTTCTAAAAGCTGTGACAGATGGCGTTGATACGACATGTTTTCTATCACAAAGTAAATTAGTGCTTAATACAGCGAAAATATTTCTTCACTTCATTGCTCTGTGACTTCATCTTTCATCGTTGTAGCTGTCATTCCATTTTACAGTACATGAAAAAGTGCACGACTTTGTTAATGTTCTTGTATGAGTGAATGGTAAATCCGAAAACACTTCATTTTGCTCCACAACTAATACCTTAATGTGTTTGGACGTATACGAAGGCCAACGAGCGCGAACTGGCATACAAAAAATAACATGTCTCGTCAGCGACATCTAGTTACAAATTTGGAACTACAACTTATGAGCTGTCAGAAAATCCCTAATTGACAAGCGATAGGGTTGAGTGATGACAGTTCTACTGCAGACAACGTAGATTGAAATAGCTGACATTGAACATCCATACTCGTTCCTAAACTTTAATCTTTCTTATCTCAAAATTTAACGGTTTATGTGCCTTTTTCAATGTTTGTGCGGTGGGCTAGGCTGACTATAAGCTATCAGGATGGTATAGGTGCTGGGCAAGCCTACTCCAACTGTCCCAGGTACTGCAGCGCCGAGTGGTCTCTTCACCCATCTAGTGTGAGTGAAGGTGCCACTGGACGCTGTATAAATCATCTCATTACGTAGATGCAAACGCCTTAGTTGTTGTTGTTTCACGGTAACACAAATAAATCTACCAACGCTTTCCAGCTACTCGGACTTTGACAACTGCCCATGTTTTATTTTCCGTTGTGTAAAATGATTTGTTGTTAATCCGTATTTTAACCTCAAAGCCGCCAATGCAGACTCCCCCTTACCCACCCGATCTGATACCGGGCGAGCGAGGGGGGCGGGTGTGGGGTATCACACCCAGGGGGCGGGGGTTCATTATTCAAAAGCGTGACAGATCGCGCGTACCACACACATGTTCACTGTGGGGTGGTTACACACTGCACTCGTGATGGCTTATTCCATCCATTGGGCTCCAAAAAACCTTCCATCGGCTTCCATGTCTGCTTCTTGGATCATCGAAATGCACGCTTCTATTGGATCGCTGCTAGTAAGGGATACGCTGTGTCGAATACGAGATTCCCGAGAATTGGCCCCCAGACGTTTTTTTTGTCACTGAAAAGCGATGAATTGCGGTTATATTAGAACATAAATGTTTTTATTATTTATAAAACAAAAATATTGTTATTTCTGATCTCACTGATGTGTGTAAAACCTACATGGGTGTAAATTCTATGTTGATAATAATTAATTATACCTAACCTGAGTTTGGTTTAGAATTCGGTTTAGTGTAAGTAGATTGATATTCAAACTCAGAACTATGAAAATATTGATTAACCGGCGTCGAGGTTATCTCAACGTGGCCCAAAGGTTGCTCTAAGCCGACACACCTAAATAAACAGACGAATCCTGATCAAATTAGTTCTATAGTGGTACCCTCTAATACAGATCAACTAGTGAGAAACTCAGCCCCTGTATTATCTAAAATATCCACCGTAAAAATAACCGTTTTTAAATTTAGCGTATCTTCCCAGGTACATCCTACCAAAATGTAATAATACATAATTATGCTACACGAACATGGAAAAATATGGTACCTGATATATTTAATGCATTACCTGCTGAAATAATAGAAAAAATATGTAATATAATAATATATAATAATAATATCTTTATTTATTCAGATAACTGAGATCCATTGAATAACAGACTAGTTTAAAATAAATAATAGTTTATAAGTAGGCAATATTTCAGTAATAAGCCGCAACATTGGTTTTCGTCCGCCGATAAATGTAAAACTTTTTGTTTTTTCTAAAGCACTAACCGTGCTAGGGAATATTTTAAACATTTATGATAAGTTGAAAAAATTAATTCGGGACAGGACTTGAACCCGCAACCTTGACTTAGTCCTGTCCTGTCCCATTTTTTCATGAGTAAAACCTTTGTAGATTAATATGAAATAATAAAAATCTTAAAAAAAGTATACAAAAAATGTCAAAAAAATATTGTTCATTTCAATAAGGGCTATTTTAGAGTGTTCTGACGCTCGGAAGTTGAGTGGAATTTTAAGATAATAGAGGCGCAGATCAGTTCTTATTGGGTACTAAATTTCTAAACACACAGCGCATCTCGCGCGACCCAGGATACACAAAATGATGGCTGTTTTTGTTAAAAATACGCAAATGAATACGAGTCTTCTAGGTACTATTACGCTCATCATCATCATCAGCCAACCTCTGCTCACTGTTGGGTAAAGGCCTTTTCCCCTCAAGCCACCTTTCACGGTCCCTAGCCATCCGCATCCATGGAATCTCCGCCGTTATGACAATGTCGTCCGACCATCGGGCTGCTGGTCTTCTCACTGATCGTCGTCCAGTTCTCGGCTGCCACTCTGTCACTGCCTTTGTCCACCGGCCATTTTGCCTCCTTACCTGCCCATTTCCACTTGAGACCCGAGATTCGATCACCGATATCGTTAACCTTCATTCGGCATTTTCTCTGCGCTCGGCGTAGAGACGTATAATACGTGAAGGATCTTCTTAATATAATAATATCCGAAGATAAACTTGCGCCATTATACAGGGTAATTTTTAAATAGTTTTTAACCTCAGAAACCCCAAATTCTAAATGTAATTGTAGTAATAACGTATAATCAGGTCCTTCTGTTGTAGTTAATGTATGCTTTCACCGTCGACTCATCTGGTGACCTTTAAATCAATTAAAACCACGTGGATCTAAGGGCCACAAGAGCTTTCGTGTCACGCAACACGGTTGAGCAATCATAGCGAAGCTCAAACGTACATAATTGAATTAGTATTGCTTTTCTACAGAGGGACCTTAATGAAAATAGTTTTTGATTAATTTTCACTCAAGGTGGGCTAGGATTGATATACATTGTTTAAACCTATGAGTTTGTCTTATTAATAGAGTGGCAGAGGCAATTTTTGAACCCAAATTTATCAAGCACTGCGTGAAGTACACACGACAGCACGATGTGAGGTGTGAGAGGAAGGATTCCGCATCGCGAGGGCAGTCTCTCTTACATGAATAAGGTCTCCGAATGAGAATCGAAACTAGTCCGCTATATCGACATAAATAAGGTAGTCAAACCGTTTATAAAATACAAAAAGAGAGTGGCAAAATTTCATTGAGTTAAACCATATTGTACCGAAACTGTAAGGTGTAAACTGTCCATACATAATATCGTCACAAAAATGGCGCAAAGTTCAACGAACTACTGTCATTTAAATACAAAATATCGTGACCCCGACTAAAGAATGGTTGAATACAAAACAAAACTCATCAAAACCTCTCTTTCTCCCTGTCACATTGAAAAAAGGCAATTTTAATAAAACGCAAAACAAAGCGTTGAATTAATCATTCATTTTACAGACAGAGGCCTATAAATTTCGCTCCTTTCATAATAACGCCGTGAAAGAGACCTTATTTACCACCCCGGTGACATAGAGCAGATAGAGTATAAAGGTTTGAACCACCAGCATCATGAACGGATGAGGCCCTGGCTGCAGGAGACCGCGACTACCCCTTTTACCAGTATAGGATTTTTAAATTTTCATTGCTTTTGGACTTTATCTTAGAGCAGTTTAATTTCTTGAAGGTTTAATTTCTGGTGGCAACTATTCGGCCACTACCAGAGAAAGGGCTAACTAATTTTTTAATTCATATGCCAGGCGCAACCACTTTTTTCCGGCTACTTGGGCTCTGTCGTCTGGCTGGTGGTCTACCAACTGATATCATCCCCTCTCGGGTTCGCCATTCCGCAATGGACTTTGTCCATCTGCCATCGGTACGTCCTGCCCACTTCAAGTTATACGCGTGAGTTATTTTTTTCCACTTTCCCGCTATCAATATAGTTTTATTTCTCTACATAAAGCAACTTTACTATCAGCCATTTCGTACCATTAGTGCACCAAATGTATAGAACAGCAGATTTATTTTATGCCCCGATTTTTCCTTGGCTTATATTAAAATACTTTTCTTTTTCAATGAAACCTCCGAGTCCGAGTGGTCCGTCCGAGTGGGCACTGTAAGCTTAGCATGGTCGTTTTGACACTCTCTCGAACTCGAGTGACAGACGTGCCATGTCTATTGTGCGAGCATGGCAGGCGGGACTCGAGATGGCAATAGATTATAGAGGTGTGTAGTTCGCGAATGAATGCTTCGATTGAATGCATTCGTTATATGAAACTATTCATTCATTCATTCACTACCAATCTTTACATATCACATTCACTCTAGTCCACGTAGTTCATTCTTCAAGAAACATTCTTAAATCTACCATACTAAGAACCAAAATACTGTAAATCTTTATATATCACATTCACTCTAGTCCACGTAGTTCATTCTTCAAGAAACATTCTTAAATCTATCACACTACGAACCAAAATTCTGTAATCCATGTGTCTCGCCTTTGTCACCTTTGTCATTCGCGGACTACCGTGAGTCAAAAGATACGTGAACGAACTACTGAGCTACGAATGAATGAGCTATGAACTATGAATGAACTGTGAATGAGCTGTGAACTATGAATGAACTATAAGTGAACTCTGAACTAAAAGAGTGAACTAGTTCAGTGAAGGAAATGAACTATATCATTCTTTTCTTTTGACTGAAGCGTTTCGCGCACCTCTAATAGATAAGGGTCATGTCGAGTAAAAAGTAGTTATTGCCAATTTAATTAAATAGTTGTATTTTGTCTCCATCGCCATGTTGGCGTAGAGCCAACTCGAGCCCGACCGACAAGTTGACAGTTTTGCATAGAGAAGGGCCTATCTCGGGCTTACCATGCTGCCCGTACTGCACCCAACTAGTGTGAATGAAGGTGAACTGGACGTTGCTGTATAAAGAAGTTGAGTTGTGAAGGTCCTTCTATGTCCTTTTTAGTCTACACCGCTATGAAAGTTTTGATTAAATTCTGGCTGTTTGCGAAGTGTTTGACAATAGATTAATATTGGCTATTGTATTGATACCTTACACCTCGGGTAGATTGTTCTGTCTATATTTAGGTAGCTCCAGGGTTACTAAACGCTTTGACCTTATGTTTGGGGATCAAAACACTTTGTAGTACTTTCTCACTTTATAGCGTTATTTACTTAAAAGTAATAAAATGTAGTGGATCCAGCAAATGGAGTGGATCTGTGAATTAGAACAAGGTAGGCAGATAAAATGGCATGAGGTAGAGGCCACCTCTAAAGTCAGAGTTTTAGGCCGCCCAAAGGGCCTCTGAAATCTCAACGTGCCTTCCAAAGCACGGAAGTGCTCAGCTCATTTAATATATCCAGAACTAGTGGTCTTAAACATAGTATAGAGGTAGTAGGAATAATATTGGATTGTTACCACATGAATACCAATTAAAGTGTGCATAGTAGACGCCGGACTGGCTTGCTTGCTCCATCTAAAACAATGTCCCAGGCACTGCAGCGCCGAGTGGTCTCTTCACCCATCTAGTGTGAGTGAAAGTGCCACTGGACCAATAGGCGCTGTGTAAACTATCTCGATGCAAATGCCTTAGTTTTAGACGCCAGACTAGCCAGACCTACAGACCAAGAGCAAAACATCTACTAAATAGAAACTAAAGACATAGGTATGTGTTCTGAGACAAAAAAAACTGTTTGTCCTTCTGTGAGTATCTGCCTGCCCTTGAGAAGTGTAATTAGTCGTGAATATAAATGCATTCGCTGCTAATGGAAGTTTTATGCCACCCCCTGCGTTTGACCGCCGAACCTTTCATTAGAGCATTACCTAGCTATTTTAGGGGCTGGTCCAAGTGATAACGCTTACGCGGATTCATCATTCATTATTTTTTTAAACGGTTTTATTTAGCTCACCCCGTTTGTTTTATTCTTGGGTCAAATTTAGTAATTCAAATTTCACCCTCTTCCTGTCAACCGATTAATCTGAAATTTTGTATACACTTTGGATTTTGGTGACAATACAATTATGTTTATTCATTATCATTATAAATTCAAGATGGCCGCCGCTACAAAATGGCGGATAATTTATGTTTTATTAATCCCATCAATATGGGTATCAAATGAAAGGGCTCAACAAGCAGAATACAATATACTATAAAAAATTGAAATCCAAGATGGCGGCCGCTACAAATTGGCGGATAACGTAGGTTTTATCAATCCCATCAATATGGGTATCAAATGAAAGGGCTCAATAAGCAGAATACAATACACTATAAAAAAATGAAATACAAGATGGCGGCCGCTACAAAATGGCGGATAACGTAGGTTTTATCGATCCCATCAATATGGGTATCAAATGAAAGTGCTCAACCAGTATAATACAATGTACTATAAGAATTAAACAGAATGCGAAATAGAAACTAAAAACTAGAAAATAAAAATAGGTAAAAAAACTTTTTAAGTTAAACGGTTTTATGTTAAACATACATTGCAATGTTCAAGATAAATGTACTAAAAACCAAAAAATAATAAAATAGATACAGTCGTGAGAATTATAAACATATGCATAGACTAGACTAAAATAAAACCGTGGGGCACGTCAACTGCCTAAAGTGTAACATTACAAAACAAACATTTTAATCAACGATTGTAGACAATTGACGTGCCCCACGGTTTTATTTTAGTCTAGTCTATGCATATGTTTATAATTCTCACGACTGTATCTATTTTATTATTTTTTGGTTTTTAGTACATTTATCTTAAACATTGCAATGTATGTTTAACATAAAACCGTTTAACTTAAAAAGTTTTTTTACCTATTTTTTTATTAGTTCACTACTGGCTGGAGGATGTTTTGTGTTAAATACGTACCTACATTTTATTATAGTGCAGTCTCCAGTAACGGTTAAATTCACGTAAAAGGTTACCGGCTGCCCTTTTGATATGTTATACCTTAAAGTACGTAATCATGCAAATAAAAACCTAAGTAATTCTTGCCATTCCAAACCGGTCGCAAAGTAAAAAAAAAACCATATAATTCAAGATTTAGATCCCAGGGCCTCTAGGTATTCGTGTGTGCTTATGAATAAAATTTGCACAAGTCAAAAGTGGGCGTTTTTTTCTTGTGCAGGATTTATTCGTAGGTTCTAGGAATTGGGATATGGGCCTTAGGTCCTAAAAATAGTTAAGCCTAGGGATTCTCATTTGACGGCCCGTTTTCAGCAAAAAATCGCATCCCAAAAGAAGTTTTTTTTTTTGACGTGTACTCCTCTTGTAGAGTCAGGGGCTCAGTAATTTAGCCGAACGAAGTATTAAAAAAAAACATGTCGAAATATCAAAGTTACGAGTGCAAAGTTTACAACTCGGACCACACGCCGAGTGAAGTAGCAAGCACAATAGTCGTTAGTCTAATAAACTTTAGAGCACTACTACAGCGAATCTAATTCGACTTGACTCCACGGGAGGATCATTTATTGTGCCTGGATTTGAATTACGTTTAATTCGTGTTTAACAATACAGCAGACGGTAGATGGATGGTGGCGGAATCTAAGGGTGGCTGGTGGCAATAGGATTTGATTAGCTGTGTAAAGAATCTATGTTCTGAAACATTTCCGATGCCGACTTCACTGACTCGTGGTTAACCGACAACCTGATATAAACATGAAATCTCTCTTTCTCTTTCTCTCTCCTTCAATCCATCATCTTTATGCCAAAGTCAGCTTCAGCTTTTTGAAAAAGGCTTAAATAAAAAGAAAAGGAATAAGGCTGGAAATTTAATAGGCTTTTTCGTCTTCACGTCCCTCTTCGGCCTCTTGCTGCATCCAATATCGTCTGAACACCCAATACTGTGAATAGGTCTCTTCTAATAGTTCTAATACAATTCATTATTTTCGGTCTTGGGTTTTCCTCATTCAGTATTTTTCTGCCACTTTAACCTAGCTAGACCGTAGACATTACTTTTGTCTCACGGACAAAAACCTTGTCTACGGCAGCCATCTCTACCCCGGAGCTATTGCTATAACTATAGCTATAGTTATTTAACTTGCTATAACAAACGCCTTTCAGAAACCAAAATTTCTGTGCCCCGACAAAATATTTCCAAAGAGTTCCCCCAACCATCAATTCCGTTATAATTAGCACTTTATACAAATGCATTCGGGGGCCTAATGCACCATTAGGCCCCTCCTTTGTGCGATACAATTGTTTCTACGATTTGGAGGGCATTTTTGTGGGACAAAAAGGGGGGCCTCGGTCGTAAAAATGGAATCGACGCTCGCATTATGGTAAAGATTGAGGTTAATATATAATATTTGGTAAACGGAACATTATACCAATGTTGCGTTTATTAAAGGAATCAGAGTAATCGTTGTAACAGTTGTTGTTATTATAAAGAAAGCTATCTGCATTCGGTCATATTCAGTTGTTACGCAGTTCTATCTAATAAAATGCGACCAAATCAAGGGTTTGTCGAGATAATAATTATGGTAAAGTATACCATGGATTCACAGTTCGAGGCGAACTACGTGTACTAGTGATATTGCATCCTACATTCATCTGAAAGACTCAAGAATTTATGAAGAATACGTGAATGGATCCCTTATTTCCTTCTTCATTGGAAATAATAATATTTACCTGCAAGTGAGACATTTTACGGTATGTTCAAGAAATAATATAATTACTTTGAGTCCAAAATACCAAATGAATACTTTAGATAACTATGGATACGTACGTTTTAGAGGCATGCCAAGTTATTCAATTATGACGCTAAACTATACCTACTTGCATTAGAACATAAACGTATGAGGGCACGTTGGTTGTTCCGCGCTTATACAGGGTGGCTGGCATCTCATACATATTAATTCGGAGCGAGCGGTTGACGCATTCAATGACTTTCGCCGGGCGCCAAACACCCTGTGTTTATTTACCCTGCTGTGGAGTGTTTTGGGGGTGGAATTTGTTAGTTTTGCGTCAAGTTTCGAACCTAGAACCTCACGCTCGTGAGGCGACAGTTCTACCTAACACGATTTAGTAGCTCAATGCCGACTTTCTGTAAAATGACTACTAATAAAAAAAAAACATACAACTTATCGCACTATGCCAACTTTCTTAAATTTGAGCATCAGAGATCGCTGAATGCGGACTTTTCGATTTATTGTAATGTTTAGTATTGCTAAGCCGACTTTTCGAAACTCATTCCTACCAGCAAATCCAAGATGTAAAATAGAGGCGAAGTGGTGATCTGTAAATTTATTCTCTAACCTGAATCCAGGGTCGAATTAATTGACAAAGGTAATTGCCAGTTTTATTTGCAATTTGGATTCTTTGTCTGAATTCTTCCCAGAAACGTATCCGCCTCGTTCCTTTGTAATTCTACAACCTGAAAAAAATATGTCAAAGTAACTTTTTAGGGTTCCGTACCCGAAGGGTGACAAACGGGACCATATTACTATGTCCATCAGCGCCTCTATTATCTAAAAATTCCACTCAACCTACGAGCGTCAAAACACTCGAAAATAGCCCTTATTAAAATGATCAATCCTTTTTTTGACATTTAAAAACCGTCATTTTTACGGTGGATATTTTAGTTAATACTGGGGCAGTTCTAACTCCCATTAAAGTTAGCAGTCCTAACTTTAATGGGATGTATGTATCTTTGAAACCGTAATAGGTAGCCAGTTGAAATTTTCACAGATTATTGTGATTATGGTGGATTACCCAATAAATAATAAAAAATAAAATAATAATAAAAAGTAAACAACAACAACATACGTGTTTTTATACTTTTTGCTCTATCGCAAAAACGGTAATACATACAAACATCAAACTTGGTTTGCTTATAGGGCTTAATTTATAGTACGAGTATAACAACAAATAATAAAAAACTGTCAAGCGAGAGTCACGCACCGAGGGTCCGTATAATAAGTTTTTTTTTAATTGTATGGCGGTACGGAACCCTCAGTGCGCCAGTCCGACTCGCACCGGTTTTTTTCTCTGAGGACTAAATATGTTCTTAACTAAAGAGGAATTTCCTTGAAAACTGATCAGTTTCATTAAAGTATCCACGAGTTTTGTTTGTTACAGACAGAACATAATAGAGTTTACTTCTGCTAAATGTAGAAACCATTTTAAATTGTAATGCACAAGTTAACTATTTTAAATCGAACTTCGTTAAGCATAGGGCATCGATATTTTTTCGGTTTTTTATGCCATTTTATAACAACAATTTAGGTACCTACTTACAAAAAAAAAGGGTACTTTATGTCAAAATTATATTTGTGAATTTGTAGTAGCTACTCACAAATCACATGATAAAATCAAAACATGTTGAAAAAAATATATTTTTCTGGGCTTAAACCGGTGATAGTCCGAAATGACGAAAGCTCAGAGTTTTTCTGCCAAGCCCGCGTAACCCTAAAAAGGCGACAAAGAATACAAAACTTCCCAAGACCTGTCTTTCATTATTTCTGCGTTCTAAATATAAATAAAAGAGGCTTCCAGGCTTAGAGCCTGTCTCCAACGAGGCCTCAACATCCCGACCGATGACAGGAGATAGCTAGCAAGCAAACACTAACAGAATAACAACACCCTTTACACCATCTTGAACTTTCCTAAGCACTACACTTGTATCTGCCAAGCCACATATTTTGACTAAGGTGAAGAGTTTGTGAAGTTAGGGCTTGTAGAGTTAGAAGCTTGGCTCTACATAAGATCTGATAGCTTTTTGACAGTGCGAGGTGTACGGTCTCGTCTTGGCAACATTTTTTACATGGAAATGTTTTTAGTGGGATTTTTATTTAATGGTTTCACGTACTACTTTGGTACCAAGGCCAAAGGGCCCGCCCAAAGGGGCGCCCTTTGGGCGGCCTACAAACTCTGACACCAGGGGTGGCCACTACCTCATACGATTACCTACCAACGTACTACAGCAAGTAAATTTTTTGATAATTTTGCTTTTGAATAAAGTTCTTTTTATTTATTTATTTACTACTTATTATATCCGACTAGTTTCGACCTCGTCCGGAAGTATTAGTTGTGCTCGCGATGTGGCTTTGATCTCTCACTGCGGAATATTTCATATTATTACTTACCTACCTAATGAGTTGACAAAACAGTCATACAAACAACTTTGATTTAAACGCATTAAAATATGGCAAGACCTTTTTGTGGCCACTTTATTTATCTTGGGATAGGAGCCTCAGGGCTTTTGACCGTCGTATCGGCTGGCGAGGAATGACTGTATATATCGAGGTACAGCTCGATCTAAAGAGTGTAATAAAGATGTCCATATAAAAACCAGCTCTTCTGTACTTCTGTTTGAATTCGAACAGTTTACGATGACAGCGGCGCCATTTTGAAAGCGCCAGAGCGCGGGAAGTGAGCTGTCATGGCGGCGAAAATAATTAGGTTTGCTCCGTGACGGTTCTTCGCAACATTTCCGTATGTTTTGTTAATTATTTCGGCTCGAATGTTTGCGACCTTTTTTCGTCGCGTTGTTTGTGATACAAAAGTACCTTGTTACACGTGCTAGGGCTTTTGTGAGGTTTTTTTTTCAACAGGCCAAACAGTTTTTTTTAATACAAGCTGTTGTTTTTATTCAGTTTCAAAGCCAACTTTACTGTACTTAATAGCTGGAAAAAATTTCAATTATGGCGTTATAAAAAAAAACCTTATTTTACAGATTTGACATCCGTTTGACCAGTTGGTTACACCCTGTAAAAAGAGTAAGGATGTTTTGTAACACGTTGTATACGAACCCGAGATTACTCCAAGTCTTAAAGGGTCATTAGCCGAGGCAACTGTACTAACAGCGCGTGTAAATCAATGCGGTTAGCCCCAACTTGAACCAGTTGATGTATCATCATCAGTCATTCCGGACTCTCGGGCGAACTTCGCATTTGGGCGCGAACTGCGAACTGAGAAGTTTCGGAGGACTATGATATATTATTGTTCTGTTCTGATACCATTCACGAGTAAGTCACTTGCGGCCGGCTTGCGCAAATGCTTTCTGACAGCACTAAGTATTTTGTTTATCTAGTGGTTTAAAGATTGTCCTATAAAGACGGTACGGACTGTATACTTGCATAGTGGTTGACTGGTACGGGTACGGACTGCATAGTGGTTTAAAGATTGTTCTATAGGATGAGGAAATACCTACTGCATAGTGGTTTAAAGATGGTCCTATAGAATTAGTACAGACTGCTTAGTGGTTTGAAGAATAGGTATACAAGGTGTTACAAAAGATACTAACTCTTTTTACAGGGTAATAGCACCCGGTGATAGGGATCACCACCTAAATATTTTTTTAGCTCTATGTCGTTCCGTTGATTTTTAAATTAATAAAATGTGAACGCTGGGGCAGGAGAAAAGTATTTTTTAAATATTGTTATCATTGAATTTCACAATGTTTTAACAACTCAAACATATGAAAATGCACATACGCATACATACATATTTTTTTTATTTGAGCTAATACAAAAAACAAAAAAGTTATAAAAAAAAATCAATTTTGAGGTTATGAAAAAAAAATTGATTTTTTCAACTTTTTTTACATAATTGACATCCTGATGAACAGTAGGTTACACCCTGTAAAAAGAGTTAGGATGTTTTGTAACACGTGGTAGTGCTGCTGTCAAATAAAGGTTATTTGGTGGAAGTTGACCTTGTTCAGGTGTTCCACAAGACACAATGGAAATTTAAAAGAAACATCCATTCCATACATAAATTGCGATTATTCTTAATCTCTGATTCAAAAGGTAGGTACTTGGTAGACTAGAGAAGCCCAACTGAGAGGCATCTTAGCATTATCAATTTGAGAACCCAATTCAATAAAATAGTGTCTCTTCTTACCCCTTCAACAATTAGGGCGAGTGATATTAAATCCAGCATGGAATATGACACCGCCCTCAGGTTTTTAATCAACACTTTTATGTCGCCACCACTTGGTCCACCCCAAGAACGTACTTTGATTTCCATTTGATTTTCGCGCTTGTTCTGTACGCGTTAAGAACTATTGGTAATATCTGTACGTACATAGGTAGGTACTCCCCTACATAGTATCTCGAAATCATCCCTAATCTCTAATATTCATCCCACGATAATCACGCTACAGTATAGTGACGGTCGTAATCTGTTGAGAGCCATAAAACGATAGTTTTCGGACCGCAAGTGCACATGTGACCCGGGTAGACTAAAGATAGTCAGAAGGACTGATGAAAATAGCAAATATCCAAACTACAAGCAACGCTTTTCAAAATATCCAAAACAATTAGCCAGCTATCTGCTAAAAACCCACACCCGTTACAAGATGTGTTTGTCTGGCAAAATCATGGGTTGTCAATTTTAGATTTTTGCAGATACAAGCAAGATATCAAATAAAAGTCTATCTAGGTATCATTTACCTGATCTTAAGTAAAATAAAAACTAGAAGACCTCTGACCTTTCGACTTTCGTCTGTCATTTTAGTTTATTTTTTTCAGATTTAGAGTTTGTCTACGCGCTTTTTGTTTTTTCCCCGAGGGAACGAATCGTAAAATGTGAGAGTTTTTCATCTAAATGTTGTACTAAATACAGGGTGTTAAAGAAACAGAATCGTTAAACTCGTCAAAATTTTAACAATGGGCTCAACCACGAAATTTCGAAAAAGAGTCAAGGTTTATTCCGCAGTAAAATTTTATACCTACTACAAGAAATGTACGTAGCATCTTTTTTCGAGATTTCGGACCCGTAGATTTCGGACGTTGCTGGTTAAACTAGTGAGCGAAGCAAAATAAGTTCTCTGAGTCTTCTTGAACAATCCGACCTTTGTATACATGTATTTATGTATGTATGAATGTTTGTTTGACGATAACTTGAGTATCGTTTAATGGATCGTCATAGAATAGGTAGGCGGGTAAAGGAGACAAAATATTTTTTAAGTTCGAACATGGGCCAAATTGGTCCTGGTGTTGCCGAGATAAATGTGGTCGCGAGTTCACAGCTCGTAATATTGATAAGTTCATCGATGCGCTGAAGTACGACGCGACCTTTATGTAACACCCTGTATAAAATTCAACAGAGATAACGTTCAATAGTTTGTTCCCGCGATTAATCCTCGAGGCAAGTCAAGCCAAACACTCGCGAACCTCTCGAGACCTAGTTATTTTGGTTAAGGGCTTAAATTCAATTTGTGCAAGAGGGTAAGAGGTAGGTTATGTTGGTCGAGATGTTGGCTCGGCGTCTGTATCAGTGCCACATTATTTCAATTTCCACTCATAGAATAGAAAAAAATAAACTATGATTTCCATTCTCGCAATTATAACATTGCTACGGGTCTACTCGTACGGCTGTCAAATGTCTATTAAGAACATTTTCTATTTTGCTACATTTACAGTCGCTTTTCTAGCAGCCACGCAAGTCATTTTTATCAAGAGTGAAAAACAACTTCATGGATTTTTGGAGTAACCGATGTACCTAAGGGTTCCTATATTATTTTTTCATGAATCTTATTTTTTCTAATATTGGGTCAGATATTAAATCGTGGCCACTTTCCGTAGAAAGCCAGTTATGAGCATTCCCCGCACGAACGAAAAGTCAACTCCACGGCAAAAAACTATAACAATTCGTTGATTGTAAAGAAAAACACGTGGGGTACTGATGTTCGCGCTTGTAACGCAATTAATATCAATTTAGAAACACTAGGGTGGTTTTATCGCAGGGAGAATAGAATAGCTTTTGTATTAAATATGTATGTGTGAATAGTGACAGTGTAGATTTTAATTATAAATTGTGTTGCCCTTAATTGGGAATTCATTTTGAAATTACCTATGACGAGAAACAAAAATTAGGGCTTGGATTTCAGCAGCGTACTTATCAATCGGTTGATCTATTTCTCTACCTCTACAGAGTCTAAATTACACTATTTGACCAATTTCAATCAATAAAGCTTCGGAGGCATTGTCTAAGATTATGTTTTTTTTTTATATGGAGGCCATGTAGCGTTCCATAAAATAATGGAACCAAAAGCGATAATCCTATCCTTTTTAAACTAATCCTAAACACTTCGTATGAGGCAAAAGGCGTGTAAAAGTTTATTTTTACGAGCTAAAACACTGGAAACTAAGTCTTCAAGATCTTTTAGTGGTTTAAAAGCCAATCGCTAATCGACACCATATTTATGGAGCAGTAATTTTTTTATGCTTATTTAAATAATTTTCGATTTTCACTTAGAATTACTAGTACAAACAAAACAACTTCCGCTTTAAAACCACTAAAAGTTCACGGTGTAGAAGTTAAGTTTTTGTACATTTCTTTTTCGATCTTGATATCCTCTTCGCGATTAGGGAAAAGAAATCAAAAGTATCCTGAAGTTCCATGAAGTTTGAATCCCAAGACTCTAATAAGTATCAAAGGTCGCTGAAAGTAATTGAAACAGAATCGAAAATTCTGCGTAAATATGAATTTGATAGCTTTTCTTTTATTCGGAGCAATTCTACATAAGTTCTAAGCTTCCTTTGTGCGTAACAAAAGAAACCCAAAGATATTCTTAAAACATAGCGGGTTAGAGCTCCGGCACAGTTTACCTGAGGTGGCGGGTTCAAGTCCTGTCCCGAGCAAACTTTTTACCCATAAGATTACGAAATATATTACCCAGATTTTTGTAGACAAAATATATTCTTTCGACAAAATGATGAAATAAAGATAACTTTATTTCTCAATCCACAAATTGTAGTTATTTATATACACGGAAAAGCATATAGATAAGAATTTGTAGAACGACTGGAGCCTAATCTAGATTAAAGATCTCTATTTTAGGTCTCCAGGCCTCACATTTATAATACCCGAAATATATTACCTACACATTTTTTTTTATAGTTCTAAAAATAAGCAGATTTCCCATCTATTCCTACCTTATCTAGACAGAAAAAAAAGTTATAAACTTGATCTCAAGTTAAGACCTTATTTATACTTACTTGCAAAACATATTGTTGTAACACAGTATTTTTCCCTTCGCAAGAACTACAATATAATTGGGGAAACTTTCCTCATTATAAGTTTCTGCAACTTTTTTCAGCGCGCTCGCGAATTTTTTCGAGGCCTAGATAATCGAGAAACATGTTCTTGTATGTTTTTTTTTGGACGTTGTAACAAATGTTTAGCAAATTCATATTGTTTCCAGATTTCTGACGCAAAATCAAAGAAATCCAATAAGCCAAAGATAGCGGAGCAGAAAATCGACTAACTTTGCCTACGTGATGGAAAGAAAATGAAAAATATTTATTGACTTTTAAAATTAGTTTAAAGTACAAACATTCTGTTTTGGTGCCCAAAGTGGTTGATGACGAAAGTGAATTACTTTTAAATTATACTTCAACTGAATTACTTTTAAATTGTTAGCTTTTGAGGGAACGTAAGTAACACCGCAGAACTTTGGCTTACCTATAGTTAGTTATTTAAATATTTATCTAAAAATTAGCTTAGTACGGTCGGCCACAGTCACAGATGCCCCATGTGGCAGCTCTTACCGCGCGCGGCATAAGGGCGCCAATCGAACAAAAAGGAGTATACTAGCGTGTGGCCGACTGTACCTACTACCTAACTCAAATTGCACACTTAGGTGTTAAAATAAAGTATTACATACGTAGGTCGGCCACAGTCACAGATACCCCATGGCAGCTCTTACCGCGTGCGGCATAAGGGCGCCAATCGAACAAAAAGGGGTATCCTAGCGTGTGGCCGACTGTACTGTAAGTATTAAATACCAACCCAGTTTTAAGAATAACGTCTTCTTTACCTAGTTTTTAAAATATTTCTTTTACCTAGTCGTTAAGTTTTGCTGTGCCCAACAGGGTCCATAAAAGTCCTGACATGTTACCATTTTATTTAAGAACAATGTAAACTTATGGTTACAATTAAGTATTAAATAGAGAAAGACCCTTTAGAAGGTAGGGTATGTTGATAAATCTTGACAAAACCTCTTACTTACCCCTGCTAGCCAATTCCTTTATCAACCCAATTAAACGTACTAAAGGCCCACAATCCCACACACCGCTATCAATCAACGAATCACCAAATCATCAACCGCTTAGGGCTATCGAGGCGTTTATCCCCTCCACATAACGACCAGTGAACTGCTAAAATAGCCTTAAGAGGAGGATATCCCGTCCACTATCGACGCCAATGAAAAAAAAACATAGATATCTTTTTGGATGCGTATTTTGGTAAAAACTCGCGGTGATAGTCCCGGTTTCTGAATTGAGAATTTTACTAAGTAAATACTTAAGTATCGTTCTGTTACGCTCTTTTGTAGGAAATCTGCGATACTTACGTATTTGCTTAGCGAATTTCTCAATTCAGAAAAAGCATCCCTAGGCTTTTAACCTATTCTTTTGACTTGTGCGGGATTTATTCGCAGGTTCTAGAAACTGGTCTAGGCCTTAGGTCCAAAAATAGTTAAGCCTAGGGATTGTCATTTTACGGCTTGTTTTTAGCAAAAAACGCATCCGAAAAGAAGATATGTTTTTTTTTCATTGGCGGCGGTGCTAGTTTGCCGTCTACACATAAAAATTTAGAAAAGTATAGCGCATCCGATGATCAGAAACTTCTTCTGAAGGAAGATATGATTTTTTCAACATTGGTGGCGCTACTATACGCACCCTTAAGTACAGTGAGGTGCTAAGGGCCTTAACTGGCAAATTAAAAACTCAACAAAAGGGTCCGCATAAGCCCACCTGCCTCTTATCGGAGGATAGTCACTGGAAAAAGTCTGAAAGAATTAATTTAGATAGGGCGGTTTTATCTACTGGGACTTGGGGCTTATTTATATCTGATTTTCTTTAATGTTTCCACTGTAAATAGTTATTTCTTCTAAGGTACCCATTCGTAAAACCTATTTGAGCTATTCAATGGAAAATCGCCAATCCGTAGCGGGAACTCTCTCTGGGAGATTGGGCCTATGCCCAGCTTGCTCAACTAGTGGGACATAATATAGGAGTACAGTCGGCCACCCACTAGGATACCCCTTTTTGTTCCATTGGCGCCCTTATGCCGCACGCTGTAAGAGCTGCCATGGGGTACCTGTGACTGTGGCCGACCGTAAATGTACAATTAATCACTTTGTATTTGCTGTGGTAGGCTGACTAAGCTGAGAAGATGGTATAGGTCCTGGGCAAGCTTACTCTATCTAACTAAACAATGTCCCAAGCACTGCAGCGTTCAGGTCACTTCACTCGTCTATAAAGTGGTCTCTCTCTCTCTCTCTATTTGCCACTGGACGCTGTGAAATTCATCTTTTTTCAGGGATAGGGTGGCATTAAAAGTCGTCAGCTCAAGCTCGAGTTCAAGTGGGTGATCTCAGAAAACAAAATCGCCGACTTGAGTCCTTGGCTAATGTCAAGCTCAAGCTAGTGTCTGTCTATTAATATGCTGACAGAGCTACTCAAGTTCGAGCTTTTGTTCGATGATTTTGATTTCTAAGGTCACCTATTTGAGCTCGCGCTTGAGCTGACGACTATTAATGCCACTCTTTGATGCAAAGGATCTACATTTTTAGACCTTACTATTGCGCTATTTTATAATATTGGATGGACTTCAAAACACTCGCCCTCTCGCTCTAATTAATACAGTCAAGGCGAGACAGCGCTAGGTTTTTAACTCCGTCCTAAATGTTTTCTTTAATGACACGGGTTATACAACCATACTTTTACAACATTCCCATCAAGAATCCCCCCGGAACTTACCTCGGCTGCTGCGTAAGAAGCGGGAACACGCAAAAGTTAGTGCCACAATAGGTCCTATTGAAGTTGGTTGAGACGTGTGACTGGCAAGCAGGATTTATGCCCGCTATAGAATGGGCACAAAGGGCCGGGACGATGCGGCCACGCCCTTCCCTTTTCAGGGCAAAACCTTAATTTCCTGGCGGCGCTTCGCCTTCGATTTGACTCTTTATTGCAGATTAGCTTCTTTTCCTGCGGCGCTTTTTCTCGGTTTCGCGTTCTGTAGGCTTGGTAACAATCACAGTTTACACACAGAATCACAGAAGACAATTTTACCATTGCAAGTCTTTTGTCTATATTTTCATCTACACGTTCATCAAAAGTTAGGGCCTCAGTTATGTGGGGAATTGGGGATGGATGCATGTCGCAGATCTATGGTATTACATTGTAAGACTCATCAGTGCGCTTATTGTGTAAAAAATAATCCGCTTAGATACTATAGGTAGTCCGCCACTGAAAAAAATATCATATTATTTTTTGATGCGTTTTTAGCGAAAAACGCTCCTGCGATTTGAAAAGGGAGAGAGTTTTCAGTTTCACTAGGAGATGACTCTTTTATTCAATAGTCGCAACTAAGTCTAGAGCGATAAGAGCTATGGGTATACCATTATTTGTCTCTCAGAATTTTTCAATTGCGGTCATGAAAAGTGTCTCTTCAACCCGTTGTTTTAAATTATTCCTTGGGGTGCAGTTGACCCCCAAAATAAGAGGGTTTTCATTTCACTGTTAAGCCCTTATTCTGACCTCAACTCTTATACAGGGTTTGTTTTGGCACATCCAGTATTATAGGGATATACCTAACTTTCACTTCAAAGTATCGCGAATTTAGGGTTGAATAGGCCAGCTATTCTCTAAAAATTCACTCCCGTTGTCAACTGTCAAAAGATGTGTTATTGATGTAAAGAGGGCTACTGCGCACGAATTGGTCGCTAGGGGACGCTAGTGTAGCATGAGGTCAGAAATGACACTGTTTGTTTGGGCAACGCGGGTTTATTTCTAGTTAAAATGTTGTGAATGTTTTGCAATAAGTAGGTACACACGACAGCACGTCGACCCTTACACGCTAGCACTCTACTCGGTTACGTTACGGGCGAGTTTACAACAAAAGTGTACAGTCTCACGTGCTGTCGTGTGTACCTTCCTGAGATTAATTATGACAAATCGTTGGTGTCCCGCTACTAACCACTGCTTTAAAACAATTTTATCTTGAAAATTGTGTTCAATCTTTTTTTTCGAACATAACGGGGCTTGTTCGATGTGTTTTATTAGTACACACGACAGTACATCGACGCTTAAACGCTAGCACTCTACTCGGTTACGTTAGGGGCGACTTTACAACAAAATTGTCGCGTGTTACAGTTTTAAGGTAGTTTGCCCCGTTATGCCCGAATTAACTAACTTTGAGACCTGAACAGTCTCGCCCCCTTTCTGCCTTTGCCCCCTTATGCTAATTAAAAAAAAAAACTAGTTTAGGTAGTACAGGTTGTAAGTTGTTAATATTTTTGTACAGGCTCTCTTAAATAGGAGAAATCTCTGTCTTCACCCCACCATAGATAATTGATTAATTTGCGTGTATCTCCACCGTCTAAAAGACGTGAAAATACAAGAAAAACATCCCTTCTAAAGTATATAACAATCTACGCTGACTCCCCCTTATTGCTTAAGGCGCTAATTAACGTTACAAAAACACTTAAGGCGCAGCCCGCCAGGAAAATGTTTTGACAAATATTGGAAAGAAAACTCTTGCAATCAATCAAGGGGCTTTGCCCTCTTAAGGCCTGTCAATGAGTACACAATAAGGTTCTACAGAAAGTTCACTTAAGGGTCGATGAAAGCAGCGTGACGATTTTGTAGCTAAACAGAGTAATTTTTGTTCAAAGATTTTTGCTCCACTATTTTTTCCGGGATCCGGATCTCTTACGGTAGGTCTCTTACTCTAGTCTAGGATATCTTACGGTAGCTCTTATCTCGCGTGTCCTAAGTGCGTCTATTGAACAAAAATCCTAGTCTGTCGCTTTTACTGGTGGAACTTCTGTGCGTGTTTCTTTCGCTGAAGCCCTGTCAATGAGGTAATTCCCCTCAGGAAATCCTTTTGTGATCGAAGAGGTTTTTGTTTTTGATCATAATTCGTTTCTTTTGTACTTATTGGGCAAAGTAAGCGAGCCGGCTCAGCGAATACAAAGTAACGAATACAAAAATGTACCATTTGAAGTTATGTTAAAATAGGTGATGTCTAAAATAGTCTAGTTTATCTTCTTTTTGGATGCGTTTTTTGCTAAAAACGGGCCGTCAAATGAGAATCCTAAGGCCTAAATTCCAGATCCTAGAACCTACGCATAAAACTCGCACAAGTCAAAAGTGGCCGTTTTTTTCTTGTGCGGGATTTATTCATCCAAAAGGAAGAAAATTATGTTTTTTTTTTTCACTGGCGACGCTTGTGGAACCTCCTTACACACCAATAGCTTATTGCGTGGAAGAGTAAATAACCAACAAATATCCCTATAAACTTTCGCGTTTATAATTATTATTAGTGGGACGTTAAAAGGTCATTATGCCATTCAAGAAGCTATAAATTTTTACATAACAGATTAATCCTACAAAGATTAATAAAGTGTACAATTTAAAATGCTATCAAAATGTGATTTATTTACAGAAAACGTTAACAGCGATAAATATTGTCTACAGGCTGTTGAGATTTCAAGATTATTTCACAGACGATATTTCTCAAAAAAAAAACTAATATTGTGAAACACTCTAGGTACCTAATCTATCAATAATAGTTTTTTTGTAATTTGAGAAAATCCTAACCAATTTTAGTACAAATTTAAGGGCACTTCACTACTTGTATGAAACAATGTTCTCTGGATTCGAATAATATTTTTTGGGATTTTTTCCTACAATTTTATTTCCTTCAAACATACTATACCTATTATTACCATATTTTTTTAGATTTCCGGCATTTAGTCAAAGGGATTTAAACTAGTCGGCGATACCGACATCAGTAATAGTAGAAAACCGTAAAAAAATAATAAAGTAAGAATAAAAGAATAGTAGTTATAGTTTTAAGTATTCCTTTGTAAATTATTTTCGTGTACAATAAAGAGTTTTCTATTCTATTCTAAAGTAGTTTATTTAACTGCAACAAAGCAAAGTCTCACAAACCGCTAGAAAACCTATTACTTCTGTCCATGATTTATACGAGGTGTAAAAAATAGAAGTTAAAAACTAAAACCCGACTACTAAAAGGCTTAAAACAAGACCTGCTTACCCTTAAAATAGACTGATAGATAACACAAGGGAACAAAATCAGACTTTTTTTCTGTTGCATAGAATTTTATGACTGTTGTTTACTAATTCGAGGTCGCTGATTTCAAATCTACCCTTAATTTTTCTCTAACAGCTTTAGTTTTTGAGATACAGCTATTGGCCATATTTTTGCACTAGTTACACTTAACTTTCATAAAACCGAGCTCTTCTTTTTAAGTTTCTTATTTTTTAACAATGTCCACGTCAAGAAACATCTGTTAAAACGATCCCGATTATTTATGTAATATTTGTGGTGAATATGCATTTAAAAAAAAATTACTGAGTGTGCCGGAGTTCGTAAAACGGGTGTATTTTGATTGCTTTGGATTTATTTCGGACAACCGTGGCAAGTACTGAGTGCCTTATATGGTATGTTACACATGCGTGGAGTATTTGAGATTATGGACGAATAAGAAAATATCCCATTTTAAGTATCAAACACCCATGATCTGGCGGGAACCTTTTAATCATCAGGATGATTGTAATTTTTGCGTGGTTGATGTATACGGGATTAACCAAAGTAACCGGTCCAAATGGTTTTACCCTAACTTGTTATCTGTTACTCGACCAGTCCTGTACTTGGCCTGGCCTTGGCCTTTCATAAAATGCCTGGATTGTATTTTTTTTAGACAGCACATCAACAACAATTTCTGGGAACTTTAAAGCTAAGCGGATCACATTGAAGAGTGGTTGTCGTGCTTCCAGCAGCTTGGTTGTAATATGAGCATCAACGTACACTTCCTTCACAACCATTTGGACCATTTCCCTGAAAATCTTGGTAATCTGAGTGAAGAACAAGGCCAACGGTTCCATCAAGATATTCGAACTATGGAGGAGCGGTACCAGGGTCACTGGAATGCCCACATGATGGCGAACTACTGTTGGAGCATTAAAACAGCCTATGGTAAACCAAGTAAAGCAAAAAAATCTTAAAAAAGTTTTTTTTTTAATAAGTAGTGGATGTTTAATGATTTTTTTTGGAATAAAATTGGATTTTTCTTGAAAATCGCGTTTTTACTTTTTCTCAAAAACTAAAGCTGATACGAAAAATCTGACTTCAGATTTGAAATCAGCACCCCGATAATTAACAATATTAGTCATAATATTTCATGCAACAAAAATGCTGTTCCCTTGTGTAATTAATCGTAGTCGGAGGCCATAGTTTTATGAAATGCGAATGTGGTGTCCTCCGACTACGATTAATTATCTATGAGTCTATTTTAAGGGTAAGCAGGTCTCGTTTTAAGCCTTTTAGTAGTCGGGTTTTAGTTTTTTACTTCTATTTTTTTTGAGCTTTTTAGTTAGTTATTTTGGATGATCAGTATGATCACCTAAAATAGAACCAAGAAGAGCAAAAAAAAACACATTTTGGAATTTTTTGTTCTATTTGTTATGTTGATGCTACATGTGTTATACATTTTTGAAAAGGTCTTTTAAAGTCCTTTCATTTGATACCCATGACGATGGTATCCGATAATTTTAATTTTTAGGTCCACCACTTTAGGGCGCAGCACAACCGCCATCTTGTTTTTTTTTTTCAAAATAAAACTATCCTATGTTACCTGGGTGATTAAGACGAATCCAACGACACCTCATTTGTTGAAATCGGCCGAGTAGTTTAGGCTCTGCGAGGGAACAGATGAACACACAAACATACATACCCAAATACATACATACATACATACGCTGCTAAAATCATAACCCTCCTTTTTGCTTCGCGTAGTCGGGTAAAAAGTAGAAACATCGTGGCATTTCGGATAATATGTGTGCACACTTGACATTTGACTGTAAGGTCATGAGTGTAAGTACCTACCTACGTAACTATACGTTGATGTAACATAGGTCCTTTCAGGAGCGTTTATAATGTGAAACAGCCTTAGTTAGTGTAATGACACATAAGTAGACATAAATACTTGAAGAAGATTGAAGTCCATACTTGGTGTAGCGCATTATAATATGGCCAAAATACTGAAGCTTCCGTCGCTAGATGGTCTTTGTAACCAGTTATTTGGTCTGTGTAACAAAATGACAAAATAACTTCACTGGCTATACCTTTACTGTATTGGTGTAAACCGTGCAACTACTGGCTTCCTAGTAATAGCTGGGATACAAGACTGGGTGTTGGTATAACCCGTGTCATTAAAGAAAACATTAAGGATGGACTTCAAAATACTCGCCCTCTCGCTCTAATTAATACAGTCAAAGCGAGACAACGCTAGGTTTTTAACTCCGTCCTAAATGTTTTCTTTAATGACACGGGTTATAGGCTGATAGTAGACTTCGCTGAGTCTGGAAAAACATTATTTTTTTGCCGGTCGCCGTTGGAAGTTCGATTTTTTTGACTTTTAAATGTAAATGTATGGGTTGAGTTTTTTTTTGTCGTACAAAGCAAAAAAATCTCAACCCAGCTATAAAGGTGAAGCTCAGTTTTGCCCAACTAATTAGTAGTAGGCGGTACTCACAGCGACGTCGGCTATCCGTCGAGCTTCCGGTTTTATTCCTCCCTATTTCGTCTATGTTACCGTATAACCTGGGGAGTGGTACAATTCAGAGACTTAAGTATAGACTAGGCTTATCTGTGGGCTAGGACAGTTGCTGGACAAGCCTATATTTATCCAAACAATAACCCAAGCATTTCGGCGTCGGAGTCGTCGCTTCATCCATTTCGTTGAGTCGGAAATGCCGCTGGCTTTTTAAAAAACTTTGACCCACCCAGATAATAATAAACCTTCCATGAAAAATTAGGTACCTCACTTACGGTGAAAACCGCATTAAAATCCATCATGTAGCTTAGGAGATAAACAGACGGACAGACTGACGCGAAAAGCGACATTATTTTATAATAGGGATAGAGAAGATAGAGATAGAGAGAAAAAAAGACTATAGATTAAATGCAGCCCCCAATCTCCCAATCCTTCAAAAACGCCCCTGTACACCATCAAAATAAACACAAATCGGAAAACAGCTCCTATCCCTTGCCCCAGACCCTTACCCATCATCCAACCAAAGCGACTAGACATGTAAGATAGACGTCCACTCAGCCAAGACCTGTCGATATGAATCCTTTACCCGTTAGCAGCTCAGGGGCCTGAGTCTGTAACGCAATGGTGCGAAAATGGGCTCCCAGTTGACGGCTTCAATTTCGATTTATTAATGCCGTCGGTCCTTAATGTATTTGTAGTACAGCAAATAATACTCGTATTTAGATTCTAATTCTAAAGGATTAGTTCGCTGGTTGACCATAAAAAGGAAGACATGTGCTTCGCCGCGACAGGTACCGACTTCTTCAAGTGATCATGATGGGCAATATTAAGGGGAAGCGGCGTGCTGGTAGAAGAAGAAAGTCGTGGCTCAGAAACATCAGGGAATGGACGGAGACAGCCAGTGTTGAACAACTGTTTCAGTTGGCAAGGAATATAAAAGAATTTAAACATTTATAATAAGTTGACAAAATTCACTCGGGACAGGACTTGAACCCGCAACCTCTCGCATACCGTGCAGGCGTTCAAGTCCTGTCCCGAGTGTTTTTTTTTTCAACTTATTGTAAATGTTTAAATTATTCCCTAGCACGGGTTAGTGCTTTAAAAAAAACAAAAAGTAGAAAAGAATATGAGGAGGTGATGGCCAACCTCCATTAGTGGAGACTGGAGAGGCAAGCCAAGAAGGAGAAGGAGAAAAACGAGAAAACCCCGGTTTTGTCCTTCTACTGGGACGTCTTCTACCTGGAGGCGCTCAGTTGAGAAAGAGGCTGCATCAGCTGGACTCGGCTGAAAGGAGCTAGAGACTGCCGCGCAAGACCGCGAAAAATTGAGATCTCTTCTTCGAGCCCTATGTCCCTGATAAGGGATAAAAGGATGTCATCATCATCATCATCACTGGGACGCCATCGACACGCCATTGCGTTACAGACTTAGGCCCTGTGTTTGAGTCGCCCAAGAGGGGCGTGGGGGGTCAGGGTAAGCTGGTCGGGTGTATCTTTGATTACCGGTGTGAATTGAGAACGGTGCAACGTTTTGAATGCCGCTCGTTACTTTGTCTTGGTTGTTATTGAGAGGCTGGAAGTGTTTTTTTTAAGTATTGATTGATTGGAAAGTTTTGTGGGGATTTTGTGGTGTTATTGATAGAAAACGGGATTCTTACAACGTATTGATTTAGGTTTTGAGCACCCGAAATCGCGGTAACTATCCCGTTTTTATACGACTTTTTTTTACTTCAATCACATTAGTCAACTGGCAGCCCATTTTGGCAGGCCCCTTGTCCTATACCTGTAAGCTCTAGATTCAGCGTCGAATTAACCCAACTATCACTAAATGGTGGTGGCTCACGTTGCCCCGAGGGTCATCGCGTTGCCCCGATTGCCCCTGCCCGTGCAGCATTGTGGGCAACTGGGTCAAACTAATTAGTTAAAACTGCCAGAGTCAGTAGTAAATCTTTAACGCCAGGGCTACCATGGATACTCGCTTCGGAAAGCGATTATAATCCGCGTAGGATGAGAATGGGACGCGTGACGCGACCTCTTGGAACTGAGACGCGCGCGTTAAGCAAACTCGCGTCGAAGCAACCTTGTCAAAGAAAAATAACGTATTTTTCAATACTCAATACTTTATTGCAACCATAAGTGTATAAGATCTTAATTAATATTGCGACATGTAAGTTACAATTTTTACAATTTTTGATTTTGACAAGGTTCCATCCCATTCTCATCCCGCGCGGATTATACAAAGTGGAATCAACTGGAGCGGAGGCGAGACGAGACGAAAGGAGATGTGGTTTCATACATTTGACACGGTCGTCGCAGTCAAGCGAAGTTTAAAGCGATTGAAAACGTAATTGGTTTCGAATTTGGTTGGATGCGATTTTTTATTTGAAAGCTGGTTTTCTAGCGAGTGTTCTCAGATATGTTTTATCAAAATCGGTTCAGCCGTTTATGAGATGTGAATATTTGGCTAATTTGAAGCTTAAATGTCGGGGTAATTGTTATTTTTATTTAGCAGTTATGTATTTGTTTTTGTGCAATAAAGTGTAATTACAATAACAACAATCATATTGTTAAAGATAAAATGTTTTATCCTAATTCTCGACCCGTTTCGAACCTAATTATATCTAACAAGCTTTTGGCTGCGACTTCGTCCGCGCCTTTGTCTTTTTTACCCGTTATCACAATAAAAATTGCCAATAGCCCGATTTCTGAATTTAGAAATTCGCTAAGCAAACACTTAAGTACGGTTCTTTCCCTGCAGATTTCTCACAAAAGAATGTGTCAGAACGATACTTAAGTATTTACTTAGTAAAAATTGTCAGTTCAGAAACCTATAGCACTCAGCGATAACGTAGCTTCCCATTAGTGAAATAATTTTTAAAATTGGATGAGTAGTTTTGGGAGATTATCCCCTACATACATAGCCCTACATACTTACAAACTTTTCCTCTTTACAATATTAGTGAACAAGTACAGTTCCATAGTAGGTATACCCAGCCGGGTAGTTTGCGTGCTATCAGGTTGGTGCTGTGTGTGCCATTCATCACCTCGGAAGACGTCTTGCAAATAAGACTTACGACACAACCTATGGAGCGAGCTACCAACGAACCACATTGTTTTGGCGAGAATTTGTATGAACTTTGAGACTTTTTGTATTTTTTAAAGCATAAACCCGTACTAGGAAACTTTTATAAAGATTTAGATTTTAGATTTAGAAATGGATTTAGATGTATAAAAGACTTTTATAAGGTTAAATTGGTAGAATTGGTAGGGCGCCTGCACAGTATGCAAGAGATTGCGGGTTCAAATCCTGTCCCGAGCGAATTTTTTAACCTTATGTATATTTTTTTATAAAACTTTGAGATAGACCTGCAAGCGGCAATATTGCCACAAATGGGACTATTGGCAAAGTTGCCGGCAACGGCACTTGCTTGACATTTGTGTGTGTGTGGTTTAACAGTTCATTATGTCCTAGTTTGATTAGCCATTATTAAGTAGCAGTCAGTTTTTGGATAGGTTAATAGAATGTGTGCAAAAAGCAATAAAAAATTATACTTTATTTCCTAGTTAAAAGGAACAGACAGACTACTTAAAAAAAGAAAAAATTGTATGTAAGTCTAGTTTGTATATTCAATATTATTATCCTATTATCCAAGTTTAGTATCTCCCACCAAAACAGTACTTCCCCAAAAACATTGTTTATAAAATATTCGCAACGTACCCGCGACCCTAATAAATACCGAACGGCTGAGCCAAAAATAATTTAGGCCATACTACCTATATGCGACATTTCACAGTCGACCTGCTCTAACCCTTCTCAAGGGTAGGGGGTTCGGTTCCCGGGTGAAATAGGGCGGCAAATTATTGTTTCCCTTCACCCCCAGGAATATAGACTTCAGGTATGATGTTGCGAGGTGTCGCTCTTGTGTCGAGCGACGGTAGTGTCAGAATTGTATAACAATGAAGGGGAAAAGCTTTGGAAAAAATTTGGAACGACCATGACAAAAACAATGTACTTTTACAGACTGAAAATGTGACATTACCTTTGTTAATTTGACAATCACAAACGCTAACACGAAGGAAAACACTGTGAGGAAACCCACGGCTTGTTAAAATATATTTATTAATGCAAAATGTCAATAATATTAAATCAAAAAATTAACAAACACCAGCATACAAAGCAAAAATTACATCAATAAACACAACATTCACAAAACGCTTTGTCAAAAAAAAAAACTTAAATAAACAAGTCCAAAAAGCCTCAGAGTTCTCAGATTTGCTTCACGAGAACTCCGAGTTCTGACAGCTTCGGTGTAAACGGTTCCAAGCATCCCCATACATTAGAAAGAACGCGGAACGCAGAACTCTTAAGGGTGGACGATAGCAACGTGGCGGGAAATTCAAAATTTTCACCGTTTTTTACATTTTGTAGCTAAACTGAGCTATTTTTGTTCAGCGATTTTTCGTTCGCGGCAATAAAACAGTATTCTTTTCATTTTTGTAAACAACAGAACAACAATAATTCAGCCGATTATGTGTTCTGGTCTACGAAGCAGTGGCACTGCCAAAAAAACTTGTCGTAGACCATAATCGGCTGAATTATTGTTGTTCTGTTGTTAACAATAATGAAAAGAAAACTATGTTATTGCCGCGAACGAAAAATCGCTGAACAAAAATAGCTCAGTTTAGATAAAAATGGAAAAAACCTGTGAAAATTTTGAATTTCCCGCCAAGATTCAAGATTCAAGATATTTATTTGCTTTGAACGTGTTAGATACATTTCAGATGTTAAAATAGTCACGCTGCTATCTTCCAGCCTCAACGCGGAACGCAGAACTCCGGGCGGTGAGTGCGGCGCGTAAGGCCTAAACAACACGGTCCAAACTCCATGATCGCGAAACCTCGCTGAAATTGGATCTGCAAATCTGCCCGCCGGATCTGCCCCTCTACCCTTGACGCACTTTTCCAATACAGCCGCAATATGGCGCAATTTACAAATTTGATATTTTACAAATTAAGACGCATTTTGTGTTTTTATTGAATAGAACAGCCTTACCTTTGAATAAACATAACAAAGTATTTAAAATCAAAGCATTACTATGCGAATTCAAAGAGAAATAAATTTTAAACTTTTTCATTTTGATCGCAATAGCGTCAAGGGTAACCCCACTGATTCTTCGCCGGGCTTAGGCGAACGTTCCAATTCGGCTAAAAGCTGGAACATCAAAATATCTGCATTGCGAGGCTGGTTGTTTGCGCCTTATAGGTTTAGGGTGGGTTCACAGTGAAATTAAGACGACGTACGTCTCACAACTAGCGCCGCCAATGGAAAAAAAATCATAACTTTTTTTTGGATGCCTTTTTAGCAAAAAACGCTCCTGCGATTCCTCAACGCGAGGCTTAACTATTTTTAGGACCTAAGGTTTGGGTTCCAGGATTAGATTTCCTACGAATGCAATCGATTCTCGCCAAAAGTGGCCACTTTTGGCGAGAATCGATTGCATTCTTAAGTTCTAGGATCTGGAATCCAAACCTTAGGTCCTAAAAATAGTCAAGCCTCGCGTAAAAAAAAATATGATTTTTTTTCCATTGGCGGCGCTAGTTGTGAGACGTACGTCGTCTTAAGGTATGATTTCTGACTATCTTTTGCCCATGACTTCGATACAAAGTTGCCTATAATTTTCCCGCATCGGGATGCTTTAACCGCGATTTTTCAAAAAGTAGATAGGCATATCTTCGCGAGAGTAAAATATTTTATCACAAAACCTCCTAGGCGAGTGCAGTTCTCTTTTTTCTTCAATGTTGTATAAGCCATGATACGGAGTCCAGACAGTATCAATTACAAAAAGCCAGACTAAGCTCATGTGTGGTGAATCATGAAACCGCACCCGCCCGCTCAGTTGGCAACGAAAAAGGCCTATTCTGATTGAACCCAATTTCCGATCCTCAAACACTATTATGAAACTGAGCTGAAGGGGTTTTTTTACCAAAATAGGTGAAAAAAGTTACTGACATTGACATTGGACATGGTTTTTTTTCGCTTATTTGTTTCTCTTTTAGAGGTGCATTCTCTAAAATATGAACAGTAAATAATCGTTAAATGTTAAAAAAAAAAACATTTCCTTAAGAGGTATTTGTCCACCAATAAAACCGTTTTGATGTTGACGGTTAGAAGATATTTTTAAGAATCGACAGGACGATTAGACTTATGAAGATTTTTTTGAAAATGTATCTTTGAGTAATTAAAAAGAAAACTAAATAATAAAATACATACATACCTACAGCGGATGCTTATTTTTACCATTTTATTGGGAGGCTATTTTCGCCATTATGGACTGTTCCTTCCTATCCGGTTTTTCGCTGATCGAATTACGTTCCCGTCACGCGTCAGCGTTTGACGGATGGCTATGAACGAATGGAAAGATGAAACGATCAGATAAATAATACAAGGTGTTACAAAAGTACCTAACTCTTTTTACAGGGTAATAGCACCCGGTGTTAGGGATAACAACCTAAATATTTATTTTGCTGTATGACGTTCCGTTGATTTTTAAATTAATAAAATGTGAACGCTGTGGCGGGAGAGAATTATTTTTTAAATATTGTTTTCATTGACTTTCACAATGTTTTAACAACTCAAAGCTATGTAAATGCACCTACACACAAATATGGGTCATTCCTGAGAAAAGCGTTCTTCGCTGAGATCGGTGGCTTTTATTTTTTTTCAAGATAGGTGAAAACTAAAAATACACCGCAAAAGATGGCTTAAAAACTTATCAATACGTCGATGAGGCACACCTATAGGGTTTATAGGTCAATGAAAAAAAAATCTTCTTTTTTGACAAGCCACCGATCTCAGCAAAAAGGCCACCGATCTCAGATAGTGTCTAAAATTATTATAAACAGTAATTACAGTGAATAATAAACGTTTTTTCTAAATTTAAACGTCACTCATGAACTGACACAGATAAAAATAGAAGTTAAAAGCTAAAACCCGACTACTAAAAGGCTTAAAACAAGAACTACTTATCCTTAAAATAGACTCATAGATAATTAATCGTAGTCGGAGGCCATCGGTTTATCAAATGCGAATGTGGTGTCCTCCGACTACGATTAATTATCTATGAGTCTATTTTAAGGATAAGTAGTTCTTGTTTTAAGCCTTTTAGTAGTCGGGTTTTAGTTTTTAACTTCTATTTTTATTTTGAGCTTTTTAGTAAGTAATTTTGAACGATCACCTAGGATAGAACCAAGAAGGGCAAAAAAAAAACACATTTTAGTATTTTTTGTTTCTTTTGTGGTGTTGACGCTACATGTGTACATTTTTACATTTTTGAAAAGGTCTTTTAAAGCCCTTTTATTTGATACCCATGACGATGGTATCCGATAATTTTTATTTTTAGGTACACCACTTTAGGGCGCAGCACAGCCGCCATCTTGGTTTTTTTCAAAATTAAACTATCCTATGTTACCTGGGTGATTGAGACAAATCCAACGACACCTCATTTGTTGATATCGGCCGAGTAGTTTAGGCTCTGCGAGGGAACAGATGAACACACAAACATACACACATACATACCCACATACATACCCACATACATACATACATACATACATACGCTGCTAAAATCATAACCCTCCTTTTTGCTTCGCGTAGTCGGGTAATTATAGTCAACAAGCCTTTGCATCTATTTATACAGCGTCCAGTGGCACCTTCACTTACACTAGATGGGTGAAGAGACCAGTCGGCGCTGCAGTGTCTGGGACATTGTTTTTGATGGAGTAGGCTTGCCCAGCACCTATACCATCCAGACAGCTTGGTCGGCCTAGCCCACAAGAGAAGTCATTACGTGTGGAGCCAACTAAGTTGCGGGTGTCATCACGATGTCTTTCCTCACATTAGCGAATGGTTTTGCTACTTCAAATTCACAAATTTATGTAACTTTAAAAAGAAACAACGTCATGATACATGCCTGCGCTGGGAATCGAACCTGGTTGTCTCGCATCGGCAACTAATGCTCTATTATATGTGTGACTGTAATAATTATACACTAAAATTGTTTGTCTATACGGATTTTGCTTTTTATTTGCGTGAAATTACATTTCCTCCAAAAAAACAGTACCTTAATAGCTTAAATGAAGTCTAAACTTTAGTCCATAGAAACAAACTGATACATTTTGAATTAGTCATAGCATCTCGTTCGGTGTGGTATCTAAAGAATCTGTGAAATTGATACAATATGTTGAAAACTTCTTTGAGATCCTTGGCTAATAACTGAGATCGGTGGCTTAAATCCACCGATCTCAGGGCCACCGATCTCAGAAATAACTAAAATGTAGCTATTTCTCTTAAACTATAGAAGCAATCATATTTATTTTTACGACAATACCTACTCAGGGATATACGCATTCATGTACTTAGGACAGTTTAGTGTAGTCTTGTTTACTATACTAGCAAAACGTGCCACCACTTTCAGCTACCTTACCGAACCAAAGTTTAAAAAAAGTCAAGAACTTACGTAAAAGTTTAGGCATGAAAGATAGCGACACATACGAACCATAATAGTTGACAAGGACCATTTGACGATATTTTTCACCAGTAACTAGAAACTTGCCGCGTATTTAAGCTTGTATAAAAACATACTTTCGTTGCATGATTTAAACTTTGCTCGCCGCGTGACATTTCTAGGAATGTCTACAGACACAAGAGTTTTCATTCTATTAGAATGCTCGTTATACGATTGGATAGAAGCACTCATTGGGCATTTAGAAAGGTATAAATTAGCATAGTAGTGGGCACATGAGTAAAACCAAAAACAAAAACATACCAGGCCCACATGCGTGTGACATGCAAAATACTCGCAAAATCACCCATTTTTTGACCTTCAAAGGGATATTTAGGCAATTTCCTCTATGAAATATTGATTTTATTTGATATGCCTCAATGGACCGTTAGTTAAGTAGACGATAAGGTGCTAATTTAGTACTGTGTGATGTATAGTTTAGTAGATACTAGGGTGTGACCAAAAAAATCGACCTCTCAAAGAATGACCCATATATTTTAAAATTTGAGCTAATACCAAAAACAAAAAAGTTATGATTTTTTTTCAATTTTGAGGTTATAAAATAAAAATTGTTTTTTTCAACTTTTTTTTACAGATTTGACATCCTATTTGACTAGGTTTGACTAGGTTACACCCTGTAAAAAGAGTTAGGATGTTTTGTAACACGTTGTATAAACTGGGACTGAGGCCCGGTTTCTGAATTGAGAATATTGCTAAGCAAATACTTAACTATCGATCTGTGACGCTCTTTTGTGAGATATCTGCAGGGACAGGACGATACTTACCCATTTGCTTAGCGAATTTCTCAATTCAGAAAACGGCAGTTAGGGGCTTAAAACAAGAACTTAAGATATTACTGTTTAACCCTGTATTCTCTAAAAAGTAAGCACCGTGAATCTCTTGCTAATCTCAACGCAATGTTGAATAAAGTAAAAAAATGTTGCACCTCATTTTTGTAGACGGGCGATAGCCTCAAAATTCGAAGCATGATGTACTGTACACAGTCAGCCACAAGCTAGGATACCCTTTTTATTCGATTAGCGCCCTTATGCCTTTTGCGCTCAACATGACTCGAGTGGTCGGGAGCAGTCGAGATCGAAAATACATGAGATTTTTCCTTCGAGATGTGTCGAATGCGAGATTCCCAAGAATTAGCCCTCAGATCTCTCTCTAAACTCTAATTTTTAAATCGAGTCCACGGAATGACAGTTGCTAGTATGCAACTGTCAGATAAAGCCTTTGTAGCAACTGTCATTCCATGGACTCGAATTAAAATTTTGAGTTTAGCTATTATTTGAGTGGCCAAACCTTCTGTGTGTCTTTCGTTTCGGGCATGACAGCATGACATTTGACTGACATATTCATATGTCATAACGTCGCACTTTCGTAATAAGAAGGGACAATACGGTTTGTGGAAAAAATGCACTTCACGGTTTGATCATGGACCTCAATTTGGAGTGAATATTGAGAAAACTTTACAGCACCGTCGACAGCACGGCCACTTTTACATGCAAGCACTTTTCGCTTAAGTTACGGGCTATTTTACAACAGCAGTGTACAGATTGAACTGCTGTCGACTGTACACAAAAAAAATACAAGTAAAGGTGCTCATTCTGTACTATATTATGTAGACAGGTACGTAGCTTTACATCGACCTGTGTTTTCACATTCAACAAATACATTATTTTGATTTTGATTTTAGATAATATATGTATGATTGAACGAGCGAGCGAAGCGAGCGAAGTTCTCCGAGTCTACTGGAACAATCCGGCGTTTGTATGTATGTATGTATGTATGTATGTATGTATGTATGTTTGTATGTTTGTATGTTTGTATGTATGAATGTTCGTTCGACGATAACTTGAGTAATTTTTGTCGGATTGTCATGAAATTTGGTAGGCAGGTAAATGAAATTAAAGGAATTTTTAAGTTCGAACATGAGCCAAATCGGTCGAGGGGTTGCCGAGATATGGGGTTGTTAAGTTTATATGGGATGAGAGAGGGCGCCACTGCTGCTTCTCAGTAACAATAAAATAGTGCTAAAAAGTGATTTTAAAAGTGATAAAAACGTAAATCTAATCAGTAAACAGTGAAAGCAGTGATAAAAACTAACAAAAGTGAACTATAAATACAAATTCTGTTTGGAAACAATATTGTGGATATCGGACGTAAAACTCAGTGGAAACAATAAAAATTAACTTTTACGGGTCGCGAAATAATCCGTAACAAGAATTCTATTTTAATCCAATAAATCCAAAAAAAATGCTAATTGTTAAGGTCCAAAATACTTGTACACCAGATTAGAAAATACAAAACAGCGCCATCTATTAAAAAAAAAATTGTTATTCTACTTCCTAACAGAGGGCGTGACAAAACATTTTTTATCAGAGCCATCTAGTGTTCAAAATTATAAACCCTTATGCTCAACAATAGAGGTCTATATGGGGTCGCGAGTTCATAGTTCGGGGCGAACCACTAGTATATATTAGATAATAATGTGCATTCGGCGTATCTACACGTTTTGTCAGATGTAAAAAAATGAGTTTAGTCTCAAATATAAGAAGAGTCCATTCAGAATCCAGACGTCATGCAGCACAGACGAAAGTAAGATATGATTCTAGAAAACTCTTTCAGACTGCCCTCCATATAATCACGTAAAAATGCGAGATAAAACCTGAACAACTCTTTCATCTAAGTCCGGTACTAATGGCAAAACAACTTGAGACTTGTAGCTTACTAACTAGTCACTTCTTTTTCTTCTGGTGCCATCTCCTATCGGAGGTCGGCTATCATTACGGTCACTTTGGCCCGTGACGTTGCGGCTCGGAAGAGTTGTGAGTGGCTTGTGTTGAACCATTCGGCGAGATTTTGTGGCCATGATATTTTTGGGCGGCCAGGTCTTCGGTGACCCTGTATTTTCCCTTGCAGAATCAGTTGCAGAAGGTTATATTTGTCGTGACGCATTATGAGGCCAAAATATTGCATTTTCCTCCGATTTATGGTTTTCAGGAGCTCTAGGCCGTTGTTCATTATTTTCAACTAGTAACTACGTAGGTAGGTACCACTTTTGTTACTTAAAAGTGTCAGTTGTTTGTTCAACTCAAACTGCACCTACATTCATGAAAACGCAGATTTTTCTGTTTTGAGGTTGAATACCTACAAGTTGTTCGTATTGTCAAACACAGATTGTAGAGTTAACACTTTATACAAGCCAGTATTATTTTCATTTCCGTTTTGGACAAGTACCTACATTTATGTCAGTAAAATTAAGCGATTCTTATAAAGCTGTTAAAGTCCATAATAACTCTTTTACATTATTTTATTCCTTAATTAACCGGTCCATAAAACGAAACGAGTCCTTTTTATAGAAAACCATTTTAATATTAATGTCCAATTAAACACGAAAATCGAGCTTTTTCACTATACGGAGCAGTTTTTCTGCTGACCGTACTTGGACTAAGAGAGGCCGTACATCATAATGACTCATAGCATCTCCAACAACTTTCATACATTATTAATTACACAGCAGCAGACAAGGACAGCCTTGCCTACGTCCTTGGGAGCGAGGGGGACAGCGAGATTATGTCGTCAAAAGAAATATGTAGGTTTAATGAAGCCTCAGTAATAAATAAAGCATTTTCCTGCGACGCCATCTTGCTTTTCTGTTATTAATATGAATTATGAGTGTAGTTATCGGTGTAATGCTCGTATAGGTAATATTTATAGGCCATAATGTGACCTAAATATAGCGCTTTTGGGGATTTAGCGGTTATTCCGCCATTCTCTGTGAAATTGGTGTCTTTGTGTGAGCATTTTTTATGGATGGTAGCCATCTTGGATTGAATTGAGTTATTGGGTTATTTGGTGGACTGATTTATTGTGAGAAAGTTAGGTAATTTATTGTGAGAAATATTTCAAATATATTTATTTATCCAAACGATAGAAAAAAGATAACATTTTGATTGATTGGCGTATAAAAAATACCCTCAGTACCCTCAGGGCGTCTATGAGCCGAAGTAATACCAATTGGTTAAGCTTATTAAAACTAGTAAATTAAGTTAAAATTTGGTCTGAATTATCAAAGCAAACAGTCTAGAGATGAGCAATGAGCATATCCCAGCTTGAGCTGAAGACGCCAGAATAAGTTAAGAGCCCTCTGTCCCTCATTATTGATGACAGGAACTGATGATGATATTGAAGATCTAACTAAATTTTTTGTTGTTTCAGGTATGCAATTCATCGAATCGTCGAAAAACGGACATACAGTACCCGGTAAAATGAGCAAATGAAACCGCAATAACGATTTATATGATTATAACATGGAAATAGGCAAATAAACCTCTGCCACCGTTTCAAAACCTGCTACCAATCGAACCTGGATGGATTCAATTGCAATTAATATATGCCACCGAATAGCTTAATGCAGCCTTTATGCACATATTGGTATAGAAGAGCTTTCATTACATAAATACAGAAGGTTCACTTTGGACGATCAATAAAAAAAATATTATGAGTCTACTTTTGGTACAGAAAATGTTGGTACATTTTCCGATTTTTTACTTATACTTAGTCCGATACGGTTTGAGAACGTGAGATAAAATCTCTAGTCCAAGAGGCATTACGACATCCGAAAGAAATCCAAAACTTCTTTGAAGTGATATTATTATTCTAGGGGTTGTAATTAAACAGACTTCTTTTTAATAGCATTATACGCCTCTAAAAATCTAAATTGCCTTCTAAATTACTAAGTCAGCCACAATCAATGCGCATCTAAATAATACTATCTAAGCCACTAGATACTTGTATGTAAGACACTCTAAATACAACTCAGCATCGTGGTTATTTTTTGGCATCTAAATTTGTAATATGCATTCAAGCAGTAAACTTCTAAAATATTAATATATGACACCAAAAAAATGTTCAATTAGCTTCTAGTTTTATAACTCAGTACCTACTCAGTACGTTTAAAATTTATCTCGACCTACATTAATTGATCGTCAAAATTTACCTAAAATTTCATCAAATAGTAAATTATGGCCACTAAAATACCCTGGAACTATTGAAGGGAAACAAAATGAAATACTTTTTTTTTAAATCAATTCTTGTACTTTGAAATACCATCATTTTACGTAAAGTAATTAAAATAAAGATATACTGCCGTCATAAGAAAAAAAGACGCAACTGACATTTTTTCCAAAATTAAGTTACATACATATTCGGAACGAGAAAAAAAAGGCGCACCTGCCTGTATTTTTTTAATTTCGATAGGAGCATTTTTCTGAAAGTAAAATGAGTAAAAAAAACGCAACTGATACGTAGTCACAAACATAGTGACTACTCGTCAGTACGTGAATCGAATGGCGCTCTCTGATTGGTGCAAATAGCTGGTCGCTGTCGAGTCCCAAATCGTATAGTGGCTTTTTTCACAATAAAAGAATATGATGTATTAATTTACATGCCAAGTTATAATATATGAGGTAGTCTATTAAAGCTTGAATTATATTTTTTTGAGGAGCTTATGTTGAAGCTGTAAAACGTATAATGGTGATGAGTTGTAAAATCCGTGGCTGAGTTAGTAAATCAGGTTGCAATAGATAAATCAGTGGACAAGTTAAAATAATTGTTGAACTTTACTTGACGCTTTCTTTGGAATATTTAGTTGGCGATGTAAAAAAGACGAATTAGTTTATTAGAAGCTATCTTATTTTCCCGTGGCTTACTTATAAAATGAGAAGTTTGATCACGTGGCCAAAAAAAAACTTTGTGGCTTGACTTATAATTTCCCTTATTCTAGGGTCGGCAGACTTAACCACATAAGTCCTATAGAAATAGTATAGGACTTATGTGGTTAAGTCCGCCGACCCTAGTATTATTACTTACCTTTTGAAACTGTCGTGGTTCTTTGATCAGAGTATCCAATACTGCATTCCACTTTTGACTAGTCAGTTAGCCCTATTTGTGAAAGCTTCTTTTTATACCTACCTAATGTGTGATATTATTATAGATTATAGCCTTCCGTCAAATTATAAATAGCTGTATTCTTACCAAGTTTAGATTTTTCGTTACAGTTGTAGCCACTTTTTATTGTTATACTTTATTATAATTTATTGCACAAACAGATTAGAGGACAATACAGTAAGAAAACACATGTACAAAGGCGAGCTTATTTCTGTAAGAGATTTCTTCCAGCAAACCTTGGGGGATCGAAACTGTTGTGAGGTTATTGTACCTCTATGATGAGGTACGGTCGGCCACAGTCACAAATACCCTAATGGTAGCTCTTACCGCGCGCGGCATAAGGGCGCCAATCGAACAAAAATGGGTATCCTAGCGTGTGGCCGACTGTACGTGTAGATATTATGTTATGTTGCTTCAGAGTGAACCTTCGATCACTGGTTAGTCTGTGAGTTAATACCCGCTTTAAACCCGGCCAAAGCTTGGTGGACTCGGTTCGATTGATACATGGAAATCGTTTTAGCTCGGGAGTAAGATAGAGGTATTAATATCGTGGGCTTAATTATCTTATTGGTTTTTAGAGTTGCGCCATTTTGCACTGCCACCGGAGTGGTTTCGGTTGTAATGAGTTTGAAATACTTACCTGAATAGATTTTATACAATACACTCCCGTTTTATCGAAGTCAAAGTCAAAAGTTTTTAATCAAAAGTTAAGACAAGTATATTATTCCCATCTACTTCATCATCATTAGCATTGTCAGCCTCTGTTGGTCCATTTCTGAACATAGGCCTCTCCCAAAAATCTGCTTATTACTAAGTATCTAGAAACTCATTTTGTCTAGCTTCATTATCTCTGATCGTTCTTGGAGAAGAAGCATGGAAAAGAAACTCTAAGTATCTCGTGCTTAAAAATAATACTGATTGAAGAGGAAGGCAAAGGTCTGTCTAAACTCCAACCAATAGACTAACCCTACCAATAGACCTACCTATAGACTAATAGGTCCAATAGTCCAAATAGCGTGGTGGCATTCCAAAATCCGCTCGGCAATGTGGAAAAAGACATCCGTTTTCTATGGGGCATACTAATCTAATCCTAATCTCTAATCTAGACTAATCCCCTAGAATTAGAATCAGAATATTCTTTGATGTACGGTCGGCCACAATCTCAGATACCCCATGGCAGCTCTTATCGCGCGCGGCATAAGGGCGCCAATCGAACAAAAAGGGGTATCTGAGACTGTGGCCGACTGTACTAGAAAAACATTAAAAGGACAGACAGCATTAATAGATCGTAATTGCAGCCTGCAACTGGGAGCCTATCGAGGCACCACTGCATTACAGACTTAGGCCCTTGGTCAAGTCTACTCAATCCGAAACATGTCAAACCGTCAGAACAATAAAATGAAGTTCATTCGCAACTTGCACCTCGTACGCTCTCATTCGTTGCTGACCCCACATTCACATTGACTAACAGACTTTCGTTGCTGTCAGTATCGTCTGCGAAGTTACACCGCTTTGTTGACGGGTTGTTTTGCTAACCGTCCTGCCGTCTAGCATGAAGGACTATAGCGCGACAGCTGGCGCACACAAAAACTAGCACTAGTGTCATTTGACACTTCAGAAAAACACTATTGGTCATTTGGCACACATTCTAGTGCCCGTTGTCCGATTCAAAAATCACTAGTGGTCAACTGGCACATCTTGTGTTACAGGTGGCTGATATGTGATTGTTCAACTGGGTATCGAACTTCGACTTATGTCTAACCTCTAAGTATGGGGCTTAATGTTGGTATAGATAGACGATCATCATCAGTTCCTGTTATCCTACTTCCTACTCCTACTAATATTATATTCGCGAAAGTTTGTAAGTATGGATGGATTGATGGATGGATGGATGGATGTTTGTTCACGTCTTTCACGCTGAAACGGCTGAACGGATTTGGATGAAATTTGGAGTAGAGATAGCTTAGACATCAGAATAACACATTATTATCACGCTTTACACGTAGGAGCTAAGGAAAGCATATATCCTTTTTCTGTAGTCCACGCGGACGAAGTGGCGGGCAAAAGCTAGTCCCTAATAAGGAACATACGGCTCTTAAAACAATTTTCCAATCTGGCCGATTTCGCGCCTTCATCTCAAGCTCGGATATACTCATTCCGGGACTGTTAGCCTCCTGTTGTACTGATCGACGCCAGGTAGTTTTCGGGCGCCCTCTCTTCCGTGGTCCAGTTGGACACCATTACCAGTTGGTATAGATAGGTGCCTTTACATACAATCCTTAACTTTTTTGGTGTACTATAAAGGGTAATATATCTATCGATATTCCGCTCGCTGATATGGACACAAGCTTACGATTCCCTAAAGCCCTCAAACACCATCGACAACGCTATCTAAAAGCCAATGCTCCGATATTTCATTCGGAGCAGACAAACGCCGTCCCACACCGCCATTGTAGTATTAATAATCCGTTTCGAAATTCTTGAAATTGATAACTGTTGTTTGTTCCATCGGTCTGCTGAATCGGTGAGGCAGGGGCGTATTTAGGTTGGCTGTAACATGGCTAGAAAACCTGAGCGAAAGATTCTAGAAATGTGCCGGCATAATTCGGAATACAAAGTTTTTTGTTCGAAAGTCCGTTATTGGCTTAATCTTATCTTTAGACAATATTGAGAAACTAATATTTTTTTTTTTTATTTTGGTCCAATAGTTTTGTTTTTATGCGCTAAAACGTTTTGTTCCTATGACCGCCAACAGTATGCAGACCGTCGCGTGACGTCATAAAACCGTATCTTTGAAACGTTGTAAAATCCAAACTACTGAGCCAAACTAAAAAATATTGAAATTAGTTTCTCAATATTGTCTAAAGATAGGATTAAGCCAATAACGGACTTTCGAACAAAAAACTTTGTGTTCCGAATTGTTAAGTTTAACGATGTCGAAGGACAAGCTCCAAACTAGGTAGTTAGGACAGGAAAAATTGGGCACCAAAAATGGTTAAATAAATACCATTATTATAGAGGATAAATGGTGGTGGTACGATCGGCCAAAGTCACAGATACCCCATGGCAGCTCTTATCGCGCGCGGCATAAGGGCGCCAATCGAACAAAAAGGGGTATCCTATTAGGTGCGGCCGACTGTACCTATACCTGGATATACAATACACCCAAAAATATCTGTCTCAACCCCCGATGGTATCTTTACACACACATGTTACACATGTGGTCTGTTACACATTTCACAGGCAGAGGTTGTAAAACAGCAAGTACGCTGAACTTCTGACCTTTTCATCACAAATAACTCTAAAAGTGTAAGTACCTTGGTATTATATTTTATAAGAACTAGTACCTACAAGACTGTTTTGTTTTAAATGTGTTGAATAAAATCCAATTTATTTATTTTTATTTATTTACTCCGAAATCTTCTAATCTTAATTAGTAATAATTATCGTTCTGATTTGAGGGTTCCGTACCACCAAAGGGAAAACGGAACCATTTTAGGATCACTTCGTTTTTCGTCCGTCTATCAATACCCTTTTCCTCAGGAATGCGTAGAGGTACAAGAGGGTACAAGAGGTTGTATCAATTTGAAATGAATATCAAATGTCTGTGTGAAAAAATCAAGCTTTTTAGGTTTTTTTTTCAAACATTATCAGTTTCAGTCAAGCTTTGCAGATTCTAAGGGTGGCATTAATAGTCGTTGGCTCAAGCTCGAGCTCAAGAGGTGATCTCAGAAAACAAAAACACCGACTTGAAACCTTGGCTAATGTCAATGTCAAACTCAAGCTTGTGTCTATTAAGCTAACAGCTACTCAAGTTCGAGCTTGAGACTGATGCGGAGCTTGAGATGCCACTATTAAGAGGGAACGCGGATAACCTCAACTCCATACAAAAGGGACCCGTTTCCTCCCTGGATAATTGTTTTAGAAAAAATATGTTTATGCCATTCAATCTATATTTACCTCTGCCATGCCCCTATGTTTTCCTTTTTTTATTATTTTAATTATTGAAATAAATTTTATTAAAATAATTTATATAATAAAAAAAGGAAAACATAGGGACATGGCAGAGGTACACATAAATTGAATGGTATAAACATATTTTTTCTAAAATAATTATCCAGGGAGGAAACAGGTCTCCCTTTTTTGGATTTTTTGTATGGAGCAGCCGGCTACCCGCGTTCCATCTTAATACCATCCTAATTCCTGAGTACGTCCCTGGCACAAATGGCATCGTTGTTATTCGCCGAGCGAGTGTCAAGTTTCAGCCTTTCATGATGGAAATTCATAGTTTCGGTTTCGGGAATTCAGTTCTGATTATTGATTTTAATCGGCGGCGTGTTTACCTCGGCCGTTACAATTTGCATTGGAAAATAGTTATTGGTTCCGGTTACCTACAGGCCTGGAGCAGTTTTGGTTGGACCTACGAGTACGACTGAGTTCCGCGAAAGGGTAACCAGAGGGATCTATTGATTAAATTGGGACTGAAAAGACTGCTCCATTTGTTTACCTCGCTCACTCCCATACAAACGAAGAAGTCGTTTTATGCCACCCCTACTAAATAGGTATAACCCGTGTCATTAAAGAAAACATTTAGGACGGAGTTAAAAACCTAGCGTTGTCTCGCTTTGACTGTATTAATTAGAGCGAGAGGGCGAGTGTTTTGAAATACATCCTAAATGTTTTCTTTAATGACACGGGTTATATTATCCGATTTCGGATATGGGCGAGAGCGCGGCAAAGCGTGCGGTACTCCAGAAATGTTGATGATTGTAATGATTCATAAATAATAGTTATTAGGTACAATGAAATCTTATGAAGACTTCCAAGCTCAGCAGAAAACGTGTTGCTACTCCAATTAATAGCAGTGAATTCTTTCACAGTAAGTAACTGACTTAACGATGGCAGGTAGACACTTCTACACTTACCAGTATAAAATGAGATTTTATGTAAGATTTATTTGGTAAACTTACTTAATTTCATTTTGAATAGATGTTAGCCTGTGTTGCCATAACCCTGAATAAGATATCACGCGCTTAACCCTAGAACGCACGCTCGCTAAAACGCCGTCCAAATCAATCAATTTACCACCTCCATATTTGTCAGATACGGCCCTGAAATGTCTTTACACTGCACCCTTAGAATAAAACAGCATAATTGTAAAACAATTAGGTAGTTTTGAAAATGTTATCTTGCAGTGTATTAAGTCTGAATTTAAAGAGTTGTGTTTTTGTGTGAGTGGTCTTTGATGTCTTGGATGTCGTGAGAAAACCTGAGAGTCTGAGGCATAATTCAATGCAATATATTTATTTCAGACCGATCCATACAGTGTAGTGATTCGGCAAGCGAGACAAGACAAGACAATTTCGATATCGAGACTGTCTTGACGGCATCAAGACTTTTGCTTGGTCTCGATCTTGTCAGGCGAGCGAAAATATTGTCTTGGTCTTGTTTTTAAGATTTGACGATTTGACGACTCTCGATTATGTCAAATCAAATCAATCGAGACTCTCGATTGTGTCATGTCATCCATATCAATCAAAAAGCCGGCCAAAAGGTTTATATAATCTCTGAAATGTCAAAAAATTATAGCTGTCAGAATTCTACGGCATAAAAAATCAGTTTGAAAATAAATAGAGTGCGCGCCATGACTCAAGTCTTACGGGAACTCGGGGAACTACGCCTATTACGCCTCACACTGGAAACATTTTGTGGGTTGCGCTAGCGCCACGTCTATCGGCCTTCAGTGGTGGCGCGGACTCTATTTCGAGACTCTCGCTCGATCTCGCTCGAATTAAATGATCGAGAGGATGTCTTGGTCTTGTCTCGATCGTTTGATTCGAGCGAGACAAGACCAAGATACAAAACACAAAATTCCATAAAGATTGGCCAAGATGCTTGAAAGTATCGTCTTGAACCGAATCACTAATACAGTGTGTTAGCAAAAAGCTTAATTTATTAATAAATACCCCAACGCGAGATATCGCCAAACCGCAGTCGCCACGCGTGGTGTGTTTGATTGAAATCTCTCTTTACGCGAAGGTCTTTGCCCAATTAGTGGGAGACGTGTGCAATGGGCATTGTCAAATCCTATTTTTTATTCTATAAATCGACAATATAGACAAATATAAGAAACTAATTTGAATATTTTCTTAATTTTTAATGTAACTATTTTTTTATTAATTATTTAAACTAAAAGTTTTGTGTGTGACGTCACCACTGGCATTATAGTTCATTGCATTCATACATGCTTTTAAAAAATAAAAATATGTTGACGTTTGACAAACGTCAGTGTCAACTCAACAAGAGTTGTGTGTTTTGACAGTTGTTGTTGTTGACGAATGTATTTTTTTAAAAATATCTGTAGGCAATGGAACTACCGCATTAGAGCCAATGATGACGTCATCGAAAGAAAAATGAAGTAAACATTTCTGGCGATAAGTATTAATAATCCGTTTTAATTTTACTTATTTCAACCCCTAATAGTAATCAGTATCCCTATTCCTCGAAATGGTTTTCAATTTACGACAATCGATGCCTCCCAGGCTAAATCTTACTCCACAAAGGATCCTCCACAGACAGGTGGCAGTGTGTAAACACCTCCAGACGTACAGCAAGCCTGTCGGTGCCCACCTGCAGCAGTGTCGTCTGGAGTTAAGCCGATAATTACCGGATTACTGGGGGGTAGTCTGCCCCAGCCCCCCGCCCCTTCATACGCCCCCGCACTTGAGGATGGCTGGATGCACTGGGTAGAAGGGGTTAGAAGGTAGGTTTGGGTGTAACTTTTGCAGGAATAAATCTTCGATCAAGGATAAAACTAGATACAACATAGAACTCTGAAATAAATGTGTCTGGAAAAATAGATGCCCAAATTGCCTTTGGGAGCTTATTGGCTCGTAGTCCATGAAATTAAAGTAAAACTGTACACTAAAGCAATAAGGTTGACATTCGAATATTAGACGTATGGTCGAAATGATGTTTCGTATTGTTCTATTGCTGATATCTTTTGTTTCTGTGGGGACAAGTTTTTATTGTGATTTTAAACGTAATGCGGATTCTATGGGATTTAGTTCGGTGGAATAAATTGAAAAAAGTTTGTACCATTTGTACCATTTGTTCATTTGTCACAAAACATACTCCATAGTACAACCCCCCCCCCCCCACTAATGCTAGCTTTTCCTCCAATAGTGGTGCTGCAAATGACGACCGTACTTTAGCGGTGAATGACGTCACAAAAAAGGTATTTTTTTAATAAACAAGATGGCGTGCTTGCACTGGACTTTGTGACTGAAGACACGTTCTTTCATGAACTAGACCCAATAAAGAGGTCCTTTGGTAGCGGTATTTTGTCATGGGGGAAAAATATAAGACTATTCATACATTTTACCTGTGGTTTTACTAAGTCGCAAAATGTAGAGTTTTGTTGGCTTTCAATATTGATTGACATTACATGAGGTCCAATAATTACGATGGCCTTCCGAGGAGCATATGCAGCGAATACGAAAAAAATAATTTCGTGCGATTTCAACTCAATTAAATTCAAAAGATCAAAACCATGCTTCTATAATAATCCCTTCGTTGTATTACGGGACGTAGTATAAAGTGGTAAATGTGGCGGTGTGTGCGTACTAATGGTTTTGTGGAGTACACTTTTTTTGGGTTGTCAAACGTCTGTGATGTTGGTGCTTTAGGGGTTGTTTCCGAACCGTGTAGCTGACGTGGTGCTTGTAATTTGTATTGTAACTTCTGTTTTAAAAGGGAAATTGTATGACGTGGTTTTCACCGAATTTATGCCTAGAATACTATATATACTGTGTGGTTAAATTTCTGTCAGCAAAGTTTCCTTCTCAGTTGATATATATTCATCATGAATTCATCATCATTATGCAATCGGACCTGACCTGGTCAGACCATATAATTTTGATGAGGGGTAAATAGGCGGAAAACCCACAAAGTATCTACCCCGAAATGCACCTACGAAAATGATCTTATCCTATAAGTGAAGATGACGGTAAGAAAAGCTAAAAGCGATTTAAATTACAACTCTCCAATTACGGCAGTTAATGTGTTATCAATACCTACAGCGGAACCGAATATAGATCTTTGAAGATTACTGAGGATAACCACTCTAAGTGCACTACGAAATATCAAGCAATTTCTTGAATTAATCTAATTCCAAAATCCATGTAATTTCATCTCTACAGTATCTTTACTACCACTCTGGTGAGCTTCAATTCCATACTATTCAGCATGTAGATTAAGTGACTAGAAAGGGTACCAATAAGTGCTACGGATTTAGGGTGCCAATGAAACCCTCTCAAAGCATCTTATTTGACAAAGTTCGATTGGAAATCTAGTAATTTATGACGGTTATCGCGAGTTTCGGTCTGGGCATGTTTATTATGCGCACGGTGTTCCACTTTAAAACTGTATTCATTCCGTGCAAAAACCATCCTGAAGTTTGTTGTTTTCCCATAACGAAAATAACAAAATTGCTTGCCATGAAAACGCGGTTTTCCTAGAGTTGATAACCTCTTAATATGATTTTTCTGTTTTTATGAAATGACTAGCTTTTGCCCGCGACTTCGTCCGCGTGGACTATAGAAAAAGGATATATGATTTACTTTGCTCCTAAGTGTACAAGCTTGATAATATGTAGCACATTTGTTATTCTGATGTCTAAGCTATCTCTATTCCAAATTTCATCCAAATCCGTTCAGCCGTTTCAGCGTGAAAGAGTAACAAACACACTCACTCACTTACTCACAAACATTCGCATTTATAATACTTATAAAATTGTTTTAACAACGTCATATAATTGATTCGTTATCAGCAGGGAAATACTTTCCTAATTTCGGTGGCTCTTTCAATTTATTCATGGTTTTCGCTACCGTCATATGGGCGAAAGGTGAAAAATGTATTCACTGTTCATTACTTTTCTGTTATTACAATTTATTTTAGTAACGAAACGACCAAGCCACATTTTTGACTAAAGTGTAGAGTTTGTGAAGTTAGGGCTTGTAGAGTTAGAAGCTTGGCTCTACATAAGATCTGATAGCTTTTTGACAGTGCAAGGTGTATGGTCTTGGCAATATTTTTTACATGAAAGTGTTTTTGGTGGGATACTTTTTTCGGATATCTAAGAGTAAACAGTAGGTAATGCGTGTAATAATCTATTAGGGCCATTTGGACCCCTCTTGCTTCTGGAGGGTTGACCAAATCGGGAAATTAATTCGGAATGTTTGTATCGATTTGGAAAGCTCATTTCGATGTCAGACAAGTAAAGTTATGCTTTTGGCTTAAAAGCTAATAACGACGTTTTGCAGTAAGATACCCGCCAAGGTACCGCTTTTTGTTCGATTGACGCTCTTAAGCCGCGCACAATAAGAGCTAATATTAAGTATGGGGTATCACACACTAATGGAAATTCGCAGTAGTTCCATCATGGAACCATTAAGAATCCCCTGTAGGACCGTGGGAACTCGACGATGGCCAAGCGCGTGAAACACTGTTTTCTATAGCTGTTTCACCCAGAGCGAGACGGGGCGCGGGAAAAGTGAGAGGAAATGCGCCTGTATGAGTCTACGTGTGTTCGTGTCCTTTCGCGAGTATGTAGTTGTAGTTGTAATGTAATAGATCTATTTTCCCAAAATTTTTCGTAGTTCAGCTGCCATTACTACATTTTATTAGCTATTTAAAAAAAAAATTTCTGACAAGTACAATACATTATTGATGTTCCCAAGGTAGTTAGACTCCAATAGACAGTGTAATAATGTAAGTAAATAACAGCTGAAAGTAACCCCTTTTTCGGCGCGAAAAACGCATAGCTCTAATTTTTTTCAGGCAATTTTTTTTATCATAAAAACTATTTGCAAACCTCCGTATTGGTCATCTACTGATATAAACCAAGTTTCAGCAAAATCCAGCCTGTAGTTTAGAAATTAAACCTGAACTACGTTTGTATGGGAAAATGGTGCTCTAGCGCCCCCTTAATGTAACTAAATAATTTGGGCTACTCATCTGCCATGCATGACACAATGGAAATGGAACAAGTGCGGAAAACATATCGCAGCATGGATTAAATTAACAATAATTTTATTTTTATTGAAAAATAGAAGATATAAATAAAATTTGTGAAAAAGATAGCTAAATTTCAAAGTCAGCCTATTTGAAAATGTTTGTCGCACCACTCCCAATAGCGTGACCCTTTTCTCGATTTTCAATTACAAAAATACAGTTTTCCCCTCCATAAATACAGCCGGAGCTAAGTGGACTCGAGCGGGGCAAATGCAATACATTCCTCTCTCGCTAATCGAGTTATATCGTCGGTTATGTCGATACGCTCAACAACGGACAAAATAAATGTAGGTTACTACTGGTGTAAAAATAAAAATACTTTCGTTTTATCTAAAAAAAAAACTGAAAATAGGTGAAAACTGTAGGAAAATTCTACGTTTTTTTTCGTCAAACCTTCCAGAGAGTAAATTAGATTAGATTTGATAACTCTTTAGGTATTGTTCACAAAAGATAAATTGCATTATTTCTTTATAACTAATTAGAACGCTAGTGCTTTAGAAAATACAAAAAGTAATTAGAACGTATACAATTGGCGGTCTTATCGCTAACAGCGATCTCCGCCAGACAACCGTCTGCAACAGTAACGCACATAAGTAAACATAATTAGCATTACTTAAAACGCTCAAAGATTCTATTCACGACTTGAACTCGCATCTTCTGGCATACAGTGGGCCACACGTTCGGATACACCATTTTGTTCGATTGACGCCCTTGTGCCGTGCGCGGTAAGAGCTGCCATGGGGTATCCTAGACTGTGGCTGACTGTACCATGCAGTAAGGACGTTCAATTATTATTATTAATACATTTATTTCAAATTTTAAAAATTCATACATTTTGTTAGTAGTCTTACCCTATGTGTTAGTAGATGAAATTAAATTAAATTTAAATTTGATAAAATTGAGATATTTACATTCAAATGCAATTCAGCTTTACATGCTGGTTGGAGCAGTGACACATGTAAGGCGAGTCGTCGCGCTCCGCTATCATTTTCAGGATGCTATTGGAGCTGGCCCGCACCCTGCAGAGCAGTGAGTAGCAGCATCAATAACCACATTTTTCTTTCTATCTTTCAAACATAAGCTCTCTTATTTTATCACTTGCCCTATCGATCGCTTGATAGCGCAGTAATCGAGTTATCCCATCCGATACGGGCTAGAGCGAGCATATAGTAGAAAACTACCACTTTTCACGAGAGCTCGCGCCCAAACTCGTGCAACGTGAATTCTGGTGTTACTTAAGTGTTATTAGATTGCAGTTTAACGTTCGGTTTAACTTGAGATTAAGATCTAAGAAATTGAAAATCTATTTAGGTAGGTACAGTCGGCCACAGTCTCAGATACCCCTTTTTGTTCGATTGGCGCCCTTATGCCGCGCGCGGTAAGAGCTGCCATGGGGTATCTGAGATTGTGGCCGACCGTACCTACAATGCATTTTGTTTTATACCCGGGGGAAAGTTTCTTGTTCTTAAAATTCTACTTTCACTGTTGCACATAGAAGACGAGGAAACTGACAAAGAGGGTAACCTCTCATTATAAAAAATGTTATAATGCATACATAATAACATCTATATACTCTATCCACGGAGACAAGTTAATATAGCGTTCTCTCTGTTACGTATTACCATACAAATGACAAAGACAAAAAAAGACAGTGGGCGTTAACCCTTCTGAATGCTCGTACATACTGCGCTACTTTTTGCGAGAGTATTTAGCGAATTTGTAATTTTTTGTGACAGTTATTTCTATAAATAAATTTTATTTGGCACACCAACAGAACACACAATTAACAAACACAAAAGACATTATACAATATAGGTACATTGCAAAACTTTCTAAATGATGTGCACTAATTACAGGTGGGCACACTATGCATTTTTCAAATCAATCAATTACTATAAAAAATCTTAAATTACAAACACATTAAGATTCTAATTTATTTAGATATTATTTGGTCAAAATTACTATAATAATAATGAAATTTATTCTTACGTATTTCGCAAGAATGTTTTGAATGAAGCGAACGAACCAAACAAATGAAGGGTCTCCTGATAGATATAATTTATCTCTTTACAACATCTGGTTATCGGGGCGTAAACGCCACATAAATGCAGAAATAAAAACAACAAGTGTGTCGATAAAAGCTAATTATCGTCTGCGATGAATCATTCACAAATTTCTTGAACAACCGCGCCAGAGCCAATTTTCATCAACAATGAACAATGAGTCTAAAGAACACGTCAGGTCACGGAACAATAACGATACGGATAAAATATGCACAGCACACAGCGCGTCTGCACAGAACGGGTACCACGAACAGACTAAAATGTACACGTACTCTGTACACTGCATTAACCGTCATCGCTGACATTTCCCTTTTAACTTGTCTCGGTGGATAGAGTATTGACGATCCTAGAATAGGTACAACCTATGACATTGACATGGAGGTACCAAATGGAGGATATGGAGGTGTGCTTGTAATCACGACTGATGCATCTAATACAGGCGTTGGCTCATTGTTTACTGAGCATAACATCCGAGTATACTATACTTACGATGTAATGTAATAGGTAAAATTCTTATTTTAGAGCCTTCCTGAATCACTTTATTATTTAAAGGAGCCCTTTCAAACCCAAACCAAACGTTGTCAAAACTATTCCGACTTAAATAAATAAGCAGAACCTTTATTTAAATAGCCGAAAAGGTTACGTTAATCCATCGAATTATCATCACCATTCCGAAAGTAAGTTAAGTTATTCCTGAGGGGTCGAAATGGACATATTGTGTGCCTCTACCCTTATGACCTTACACATCTGGGTCATTTTATATCTACGGATACGGCTTAAGTGTTAGTTAAGGTCCCTTTTAGATGGGTCAAGTTTATTGTCTACGCTGTGCACCATAAACTACAGGCATAAGTCTTGGGGATGTGCTCACAAAGACGAGAATTTCAAATATTATGAGTTTATTTTTAAGGTCTTTCTTTTGATCATTTGAGATCAATGTAAGGTGTGGCGACAATAATTGTTTTTCTAGAGCTCAGGAACGTCGTGTTCAAAAGAGTTAGGCAGAGGGGCAGAGCTCATTTTATTACACTTTTGAACTCAATAATGTCATCGTGACGTGGTCACATTCAGACATGCTCCTTATACTTAGACTATTTAAGATAGGTACGTGAAATGGTGGACAACGAGCTTACGGCTGAAAAAAATATCAATAAGGGCCTAGGGTATGGGTCGTTTATCCAAGATTCTCGTTCAGTCTAATTAATACCTTAGTTGTTACTATGTACACTTTCTTAATAACATGCACAGTGGAAGTTTGAATACATTGTCGCTTCGTACAATAGTGGTACATAAAATACGGTAGGTACTAAGTTTAGCGTTCAAGACTTAAGACAATGTAGAGTAGGGTGTTTTCGTAAGGTATTTAACTGCAGTTGTCTCATTACGTACGTAATACTCGTAGTCCGACCTCAGTTTGACCTAGATTTTCATTAGTCATAGGAAATGCGTTTTCTTTGTCCCTACAATGAAAAATATAATTTAACTTTAATGACTCAACTGGCTGAAAATGCCCCTTAAAATAATAAACTTATTTCTGTTGGCTGCGTAGTAAAGTTCTCTTTCAATTAGAAAGTTAAAAATAAAAACAAAAGGGAAGCAAAACAGACACACATTCCAATTCACAAAACGAAACAGAAGACGCTATAAAAGAAGCTTTTAAAAATCTGAAAGGGCGAGTTCTTAACACCAAAACAATCGGTTACATAAACAATTTAACTACGGAGCCAAGCGAGCCTCAAGAAACATGTTCTCGAAAACAGTAAAAGTATCAGAAAAAACATAAAAGTCGTGGCAGAGACCAAACAAATAAATCGAATGGATCGTTCGCTCCGTGTACTGGCCAACTAACTAAGCTGCCTCGATGCTCTACTGTTCCAATTTCAAACTTGAAAATAAGAGTGCCCTTTACAGAAAAAAAAGTTTTATTCATGTATATGCCAGTTACTCTTGTCAAGTAACTGAGAAAATATTTTGTAAACACTGGCTGGCTGCGCTCGCGTTGAGTCATAATTCTCGGGCAAGAAAAACATGTCTCACTCACCAAAAAGGCCGAAAATAAAGACAAATCGACGGTAAAAGAAAAAGGAAAGCAAGAAGGCACGTCGAGGCGGACATAATCGAGTGGTGCAACCCTGGGGTAGGAAACACAATTATTTTTATGGCCACACAATTTTCTGCGGCTCATTACATGCATACCTCGCGTTATTTCTTACTGGCAACATTAACATGCCCGTGGGTAGGGCCGACCTAATGCCCTGTGGACACGCGAACCGGTTTTTTTTATTATTTCCCCGAAAATTATATCCCATTTTCACACCAAAGAAGCGATGGCGTGTGTGTTCAGCTTAAGGCATTCGGTTGGGTTCGTGACCGGAGACAAACGATGGGAGTTATGGCGAGTACGAGCGCCATGTTGAATTAGGACGTGCGTTCGGAAACAGAAAAAATTGCAAGCTGTTGATGCGTGATTTTGATTGATGTTTATTTAAAGATCGAATTGTTTTTTTTTTATTTACCATAAATTAGTGTTAATCTTTGGCGTAAAATACGAGCAATCATTTTTACTTTACGATAAGGTTATTAGAACATTTGGAGGGCCCTTGAAGTGTGCATTAAACATCCATAATCCGGCAAATGAGAGCAATAAAATGGAAATTTACGTAAAAATCCAATAACAGCCGTCGTGCTCGAGTGTCGGCGGCGACTTTTTTTTTACGGAACGCTGCACTAATTTTTATAGTGTCGCCTTGAGTGAGTCATTTAATAAAGGTTTGACCACACTTTGCAGCATGATATGCGACTTGCGAGCCATTGCGAACGTAGCAAAACAATATCCTACCTGATTTTTTTTATGAGTTACATCATACATCACTATCCGTGAAGGGAAACACCGTGAAGAAACCTGAGGTTTTTTGCGGATGAAACGGGTATTCCAAGTTTGTATCGAAAACTGTAAATGGGATGAAGTCAGTTTATTTATTATTCACTTTAAAACACCATTTTGTAGAGCAGTGTCGCGAAGTATAGCGTAGTTTAGTGCGCCTTTGCCTTAAAAGCAATTATACGTTTTATTTAAGCCTCTCTATTGAAGCAACCGTAAAGCGTTTTATTAGCTTATTTTTCCAACTATATTTTCATGAAGTCATTATTCTGATTGCGTATTAAATTTATAAAAATGCTTTTCAGTAAAGTTTTAAGACTGAAGTAAGTACTTATTTGCAAAAGCACCTATCGTAGCACTCTATAACTTTTTCAGCGTATTCGTGTTTCATAAATAAAAAATCCGACTGCTTAAAAGACAATACTACGCGTAATAAAAATTCAATATAACCCTATTTCTGTGCCACTATCTCACCTACGGATCCGAGAATCCGACTCTTCTAGCCGTGAACATTTCGTCCCTATAGTTTATAGGGCGATTTAGATGAAGATACAGTGAGTTAAGTACGCAATATGTCAAATTGCTCGCTACTCGATTTTTTTTATTCCATCCAGTCACGCGACGAGCAAACATGCTTCAGGAATGTCGGACCAACACTGGCATGTAACTGTAACACATCAAACGAAATCGTTTCTTCTATTTGACGTTACTAAAAACGCTGTTTGCCTTCCATTGCTTTTCAAACAAATTATAAAGCTTCATTAGCCAACGGTGGAGTGAAATGAAAAATCGCCGCGGAAATCAATCGAACGTTGTAAACGTTTCGCTGGAAAACGCAGCACTTGTGCTATCGAAATTACAGGTTCGCGTCGATACGTAACATAGATTGTCGCACGTAGGGGTATATTTTAGCGATTGTTATCGGCTGGTAATTATCTTGTTATTGTCTGTATTGTTGTTTTAATGAACGTCGTAACCTACCTATTTTATTTTCGTAGGGATTTACGTAGATTTTTCACCATTTACAGCAGTCAGATTCGATTTGTTTTCAACTTTTTTTTAGTTCTCTGCACTTAAGTCACTTTGACAAAAAAGTGTGCTGTTTCTGCTCTTTGTTCTTGTGTCGAACTAAAAATTTCGTTGATCCCCATTACCTATTAGAGTAGATCGTGGGACCAAAACAAAGACTTTGCTCGCCTTTCACTTCAGCGAAACTGGCATGAGGTTTACCGTAAAAATGTTCTCGCAAGCGGTATGTAGCCCGAAATAAGAACTTGCCTGGCTTTCAGAACTAAAAGCCAAAGAGCGTGCACTGCGAACTCCTAGCGGGTGCATTCGCCCGCTAATGTAGAAATGAACGTTTTGCAGTAATCGTGACACAACGTTGGAATTCGAAGTGACACGTCCCGGTCGACGTTCAAATTCCGAACGTTTTGGCGCCAACAGAAAGTCCTGTCAAACAAGATGGCGGCGGGGGCGACAGGCGATATCGCGCGCCAATTCTTTTGTGCCAGAGCGCGGGATATATCTTCTGGGATACCGATGCCGCGCCGATCCGATTCCGAATGGACAAGCTAATCTCGCCTATCGTTTGTACGGAAATGTGGTGAAAAATTTTCAACCGCGCACAGTTTTCTGGCGCTGTTTAAATCGTCGTTTGGCGTTGAAAAGTTTTAGTGGGAATTCGCCTTTGGAGGAGTAATGGAGGTAGCTGTCTGATAAAGTCGTGATGTAAAATGGGGTTAAACGCGGTTTTAAATTTCTTATTTCCTATCGCGACGGACTAGAAGTCTAACTTTATTGACAAAAGAGTGAACATTTGTAGATACTTAATATATAATCGGGTTCCATTCTGGAGAATGTCAAGATTCCTGTTGTCTAAGGAAAAGTTTTTTTTTCCAGATTTCTTTCGACAGTTGCGTGTTTTACTGTTGAACTGGCCCCCATACTTTGTAAGTATACCCAAAATTAAAATGTCAGAAATCTGATAACAGCAATAATAGATGAGTAGACGCTATGTTTTACCCGACTGCACCAGAAGGAGGGTTATGTTTTATCTTTAGCTTCGTTTTACTCTGCTTACCTTTTAATATTCCTGAAAGATTACCCTCAATTTATTCCTTAATCGATCGAGCGAGTGATCGAGCCATTGCCTCCATCACCGAAGAGGGTGTACAAGTATTAAACAAGGTGTTACAAAAGATGCTAACTCTTTTTACAGGGTAATAGCACCCGGTGATAGGGATCACAACCTAAATATTTTTTTTTTGCTCTACGACGTTCCGTTGATTTTTAAATTAATAAAATGTGAACGGTGTGGCGGGAGAAAAGTATTTTTTATATCTTGTTTTCATTGACTTTCACAATGTTTTAACAACTCAAACCTTTGCAAATGCACCTACACCCACAAACATATTTTTTAATTTGAGCTAATAACAAAAACAAAAAAGTTATGAAAATTTTTCAATTTTGAGGTTAAAAAAAAATTGATTTTTTCAACTTTTTTTTACAGAATTGACATCCTGTTGACCAGTAGGTTACACCCTGTAAAAAGAGTTAGGATGTTTTGTAACAAGTTGTATACCTTAATTTTTCGACATGGCTCGGGGGTGCTTCTAAATTCAATTACGGGTCGCTAGATTGTCATGTGGGTACAGTATGAATATTGTTAATAAACCAACAGAACCCCTCTTTTTGGAATATTTATCTTCAAGCTCCATCTTAAAAAAATACCTTTTATTCTAAAATACCAAAAGTATACAAATTATATTTGTATACTTTTGGTTCGAAAGAGCACTGTTGTCGTGTTCTGTTGATCTTCGGTCAAGCTCCCGCCATTCTTCCAGTAGCCATCTTTAAAAAGTAGCGGTCAATAGCCGAAAAACTATACACAATAGAGCGCTGGCCGGAAAAAGAAAAAATAAAGTAGCTAAGCCGCGTTCCATTGTCATCTTACGTCGCCAGTACCTCCCAATGGTTGGCTGACGGCAGAGGGGTGCCCGAGGCGACGTCTATCGTTACGGGTAGAAATATTATTTCACACATTAGTATGAGGCGGGCTCCTTGTTGCGGCGAAAAGGGAATTATTTCCCTTTCTTTTCTTTACCTCCCTAGAGAGGCTCCTCATCGTCGGCTTTGCGATTAAGCAAACATTGCGACATTTTTGCGATAAGGATTTTTTTCGCGGTGAAAATTAGGTATGGCTGTATGATTCAATATCGTCGCGTTCGTAGCTTTTAAGAATAATGATGTCACTTTTTTTTTTCCTGAAAACTAAATTGCTTTTGTTAGTTGTTGTTTTAGTTTTAAATAGCACAGAGCAAGCAGTTAAGCATCGGAACTATTGGAAGCGCGCAAAATAAATTCGATTACGAACCTTTTTCCAACGGAAGTAAATGTACGGAACCATTGGCCGGACTAACGGAAACACCAGTTAGGTACGAATGATTTCGATTGCAACTCACTTTGTTTTGTGCATGCTCTTACTACTATTTCTACTCGCTTTCGGATGTTACTACTAAGTGGTTTTGTTTGTTTTTAGTGGCGTTTAAGATATTTTCTTCAGTAGGACATACTTAATACGTTTAGAAAACTACGTACCTATCACCTGTTCCATCAAGTAAGAAGTAACAACTATTTTCACGGTTTCTACGATACAAAAAGTCGCTTTGGTGATGAATTTAACTTTCCTTCATATCGGCAAGTTTTTCGTATTCTTTTTCAGCACTAAGCTGCTTACTTACTTACCTACTTTATTATTTTAGGTTGACAGCCTTTACTAGGCCCTAAGGTTTTGTTCTCAACAAAATAATGTCTACCCACGTAAATCTTACCCCTAAACGATGCTTAACTGTAATTCAATAGCTTTCCAGATAGGTGAGCACATAGGGGAAACTCCTGGTTGGAGTAACCAAAATACGTGACTCAATCGAGGTTTTGTTGTATTTGTTGCTCTTGACAAAAGGAGAGACGTTTTCTAAGATGGCGGCCACGTCACATTGGCAAACAGCGGTAATCCTTTTCCCGCTACGCGTATTTTTCCCCATTTTTTGTTTCTAACGATGCGTTTTTCTGTTTCAACTATTTATTTTTTTGTATGCCATTTTGTAGCCGTTTTAAGTGTTTATTGTTTAATTGTTCGCATCTCTAATACTAATTAGAGACGAAATTTTGACAGCGTATTGTATCTGTGGCGCGTCATTTTGACAGCATTTAATTTTGTGATCTACATATTTAACGTGTCATACTTAAAAAAATACACCGATTAAAAATGTAAAATAACAGTCACGTCATCTCTAATTCCTTCTCGGTATAGATTGCATTCTACAATAAATAATTAGTTACAAAAACGTTTAGTAACCTAGTTAGGTACCAATTCGGAAAGAAAAGTCCGAAATACCTACCGTGTTTTTTTTTTTCTTTTACGATAGGCAGCAATTTGTACCGGTGCGTAATGCTAGACTCCTTGGTGAAATATGAGCGTGATAAGAGGAATTTCGTTCGCTATAATTTTTATTGCCCCAAGTTATTTATAGTTGTGGGCTCGTTTACTGTTTTAATGTTGACCGCTATATTATTGGGTGGGCGGTAGGCGGCGCCATGACCCGATAAAATGCTCTTTTACTGAAAAACTACTTTACATTTCTTTTGGGATTATTTTTAGTTCATTTCTTCAAGGATTTACGGCAGTATTTAATATTAAATTTTAATTATGTCTATACCTGCATAAACTACAGTAAAAAAATATCTTCGTTCTTGGTAATAACCAGACATGTTTTTGAGAATAATTTCACCTCAGTCGTATACTTAGAAAAGTTGTAGTAATCCTGTCCAGAAACTTAAAAATCTTGGCGACATAAAACCCAGTTGCCAGTTTTTTTTTTTTAAGTTCCGGTTTTTATACCAGGTGTTACAAAAGTACCTAACTCTTTTTACAGGGTGTAACCTACTGGTCAACAGGATGTCAAATCTGTAAAAAAAAGTTCAAAAAAACAAATTTTATTTTACAACCTCAAAATTGAAAACTTTTTTGTTTTTGTTATTAGCGCAAATTTAAAAATATGTTTGTGCGTGTAGGTGCGTTTACATAGCTTTGAGTTGTTAAAACATTGTGAAAGTCGATGGAAACAATATTTAAAAAATACTTTTCTCCCGCCACATCGTACACATTTTATTAATATAAAAATTATCGGAAAGTCATAGGGCAAAAAAAAATTTGGCCGTGATCCCTATCACCGGGTGCTATTACCCTGTAAAAAGAGTTAGGTACTTTTGTAACACCTTGTATTTTAGTAGTATATCGTCTATCGTTTTGCGTAGTCTTATAAAAAAATCAAATAAAAAAAAGCCTTTTTGCATCTACGTAATACAGCGTCCAGTGACACCTTCACTCACACTAAGTAGATGGTGAAGGGACCACTCGGCGCTGCAGTGCCGGAACATTGTTTTAGATGGATTGAATCAAGTATAATATGTACACACGACAGAACGTCAGAGTGTACACTTTAGTTGTAAAGTCGCCCGTAACGTAACCGAGTAGACTGCTAGCGTGTAAGGGTCGACGTGCTGTCGTGTGAACAATAAAATAAATAAAACATCTTCACACGGTGGCGAGACTTTACCTTTCTTTTTAAAAGCCGCCAAAACATTTTACACGTAATGGCAGCGCGCGGTGTTTCGCGCCATTTTATAGAGCTTTCCCGCCATTCCACTGCAATACGAGGAGAGACAGTAATCATCGCTCAGCCTGGATTTTGACTCTACCATGAGCTGTCCCTTGGACATAAAACTATATTTTATTTACTTTTTGTTTTTTCTAAAGCACTAACCCGTGCTAGGGAATAATTTAAACATTTATAATAAGGTGGGACAGGACTTAAACCCATTGGGTGGTGTAGATTAGTGCAAACTAATCACCCCAGATGGCGCCCCCCGTCCAGTTGACGGAGACTAGTTGAAGAAATTCGCATCGACAGTTACTTGACTCGGTAGCTCAATTGGTAGAGCGCCTGCACGGTATGCGGAAGGTTGCGGGTTCAAGTCCTGTCCCGAGTGAATTTTTTCAACTTATTATAAATGTTTATATTTTATTTGTTAGAAAAACTTCATCACTCGATATTGTTTCGGTAGAGTTGAACAGAAATATATATTTTTTCATAAAACTGTTTGTCTCTATCTTGACCAATAAAGGGTTGAAATGTTTAAAAAAATCCTACATAATCGGTGTTTTAGTCATAAACCTCAAAGTCTTACGAGTAGCTTTATTTTATAATTTTTCTGCGTGGTATGCCGTACATTTTAATATCATACATGCACACTTTTCCATGTAATTTAATTTTATCAATGTATTTTTTTTTGCGTGCTTAGATTTTTCTAGACTTTTAGTCTGCCGTAATAGTCGAACAAACATTCATAACTACATACAAACATACAAATGCTGGATTGTTGCAGTAGACACGGAGAACATTGTCGCTTCGCTCGCTCGTTCAACAAATAATAGTACGTAATGTAAATGCAAATGTAAATGTGCGGAAAAGACAAGGCATTGAAATATTCGCTTTAATAACCTATGACACTCATGGAAATCCCCTCACGATGTTTGGGATCTGTGACTGAAGGTACTCTTTTGTGTGTATCTTTTTTTTTTTCGTTGACAAGTTTATGATGTGTGCGGATTCTCTCAAATGTAGAGTTTATGTCGCGTTATGACGAAGATTGCGCAAAACGACTTCAGTTAATGGAAATGTCTTTTAAAAAGCTTTTCTTAGTTACTTATTCAAGTCTCTGAATAATCTCTGTAACCGATCACTGAGTAAATACTTAGGTATCGTTCTGTCTATTGTCTGAAAAAATTACGAAAAACGTTAAGCATTTACTTAGTGTGAAAATCTGAATTCAGAAAACAGTGGTAGTTGTAACTGCTGACAGGCGAGATCCGGATTCTTAGGCGTGTAATCGCCAATCCCGCAAAAGCGGCTATGGCCACTAACTTGAGTAATTTAGGGTCAGTGCTCCAATTTTTGCCACGCTTTTTATTATCTGCAGTAAAAACATTAAAAACCCCGTATCGATCGCCAGACCGATAGGCTGCATGTAAAAGTATTTAAGAAGCCAAATAAAGAGGCTCGACCACTGGGAAGTGTTAATTCTCGGGTTACACGCAACTGAAGCTTGTTATACCAGAATCCTTTCACGAGCGGGCGCGACTCAACTCGACCGCAAGTTTTTATGCTTATATTTATTTAGGCTGTATTCGGTTTATTTATTTTCCATTCAGTTTATTTTCCAGTAAATAAATCGGGTAATAAAAGGATGTAAATAAAACGACTCTGTGGATTTTGTTTACATAATGAGCCGCCTGAATCCAATATCGTCCAGGAAAAAAACACATCCAATATTATTATTATCAGAAAGTTACTTGAAAATCTAAATATTTTCATGATAATTATATCGACAATATCGCGAAATGGAACAATAAAAAAAGTTTTTCTAAACAAATTAAATTATGTCAAAGAACAAAGACATAGCCCACACACGTCCAGAATATCGATGACCGACACGAAAATAAGAAGAAAATGGCTTGTGTCACGGGTTACATACTCTTTTTTTTATATTGATAAGATGTGTTGGAATCACTAACACTAAGTAGACCTAAGCTTAGTAGAGTGTGTCATTACAATTTCTTCTTTTCTTTGCGTGCCGTGTCTCCTATCGGAGGATGGCGATCAGTTTGGCTATATCGTCCTTCGAAGACGCCAAACGAACCATTCGCGCAGATTTTGCATCCATGATACGAGTATCTTGGGTCTACCATCAGTCTCCTTCTGCCTGGTATCTTGCCTTGTTTGCTATGTTGAAGGAGGCTGTACTTATTGTTTCTAAATATGTGGCCGAAATACTCTAGCTTCCTCTTTTGGATGATCCTCAGAGCCATTACAATGTGCGAAGAAAATTTTCGTCTAAAATCGTATCATACTCTTCAGTAAATTAATGCTACAATACCGAGAATAACCCAAAAATAAGAAGTAATTCTTGGTTAGTATAACCTAATTTAACTCTAAGCGCGTTAGAAGTTTTTTTTGTACTGGGTACTTATTCAAACAAGGTGTTGGGAGTTTATTTGTTCGGGTCCCAATTTCCTTGTCGATTTGCGCCACGCCCGCCCAAGCCGATACTGGTTCAGTTACGTTTTTTTGCTAAACATTTTATTCTCGACTTTTTTGCTCCGTTTTTGCGCAAAAACGACCGGCATTGTGTCCTTGCGGACGACGGTATTGCGATCCGATACCCCCACGGGGGTTCCCGCGTTTTTAAGTGTTCGTAGAGAAAAAACGGGCACATCAACTTGTACTGTACTAAGGCCTTTGCATCTACGTAACGAGATTATTTATACAGCGTCCAGTGGCACCTTTACTAGCACTAGATGGACTCGGCGCTGAGTGCCTGGGACATTGTTTTAGATGGAGTAGGCTTGCCCAGCACCTTTACCATCCTGACAGCTTAGATGATGATGATGATGATGATGATGATGATGAGGCCTCTCCCTTTTTTTTTCAATGTTGGCGGTTTGCTGCCTTTCTCACCCAATCGTAGACCGCCTGTTCGCGATTGTCATCCGCCCAACGCCTGGGTGGGCGACCTCGTGGCCTCGTATTTGCTACGGTCTCCACTCTAGGAACCGCCTAGTTCAGCGGCTCTTTTCCATTTTGGCTATGTGGCCTGCCCAGGTACCTACACTTGCTTCGCGTCTACCCTGTCCACGTCGAGCATTGATGTGATCGAGCACACGTCGAACATTTGTTGTTTTGTGCGACCTAATCTGTGGGCCACTATAGATCAGATAACCTGTGAACTGTTTTTGACACTTCTAATTTTAACTCCTTTTTTACGGCCACTTTGTGTTCTGTAATTCCTTTAATTTCGCCATTATATCGGCACCCTATTTGTAACAGTCCACTTTCTACCATTTACCTCCAAGTTAGGACCCCACCAGACCCCATATAATAACGAAATCCTATAAAAGTGCGTGGAAAGAACCGCATAGTTCCGGCCGTGTAGGCTGCATTGCAACTGACGAAGGGTGTTATATAGTTACTCACAACCACACACGACACACGAGACCGACTGTCTGACCGCGATGGTTACCGGCATTGAAACACAGCTTATTGTTATACGGAGTTATCAATTTACTACAAATTCACAACTGTGAAGGAAAACGTCGTGAGGAAACCTGCCCTTGTCAAAGACTTGGCGCCAAAATGCTGAGATTGAAAGATTTGTCAAACAACATAAGTAGGTACACTAGAAAAAATCCTTTTATTATAACTACTTCTTTTTAAACTAAGGCCTTTGCTTCTAGGTACATAATGAGATGATTTATTCAGCGTCCAGTGGCACCTTCACTCACACTTGATGGGTGAAGAGACCACTCGGCGCTGCAGTGCCTGAGACATTGTTTTAGATGGAGTAGGCTTGCCCAGCACCAGTTCTGACAGCTTAGTCCGCCCAAAATTTACATACATTTGTGAATTTGAAGTAGCAAAACTCGCTAACAGTGAAGGAAAACATCGTGAGGAAACCCGCGGATTAGTTAGCTATTGACCACTTTATTATTCAGTCGATTAATAATCAAGGCATCAAAGGTCGTATTCACAAAGGCATATGACGCCTTAACCTAACCATACCTACAATAAAAAGCTCAAACCATTAGGTACACACGACAGCACATCAGTGTGTACACTTTTGTTGTAAAGTCGCCCGTAACGTAACCTAACCTAACATAACCATACCTACAATAAAAAGCTCAAAATTAGGTACACACGACAGCACATCAGAGTGTACACTTTTGTTGTAAAGTCGCCCGTAACGTAACCGAGTAGAGTGCTAGTGTGTAAGGGTCGACGTGCTGTCATGAGTACACGCCGCCGTTATAATGATCCCTGCACCTCGAATTCCCCTGACGTTGCAAAACGCGTTTGAGCACCCAAAAATATAAATTGCATAAAATTTTGCGCTGACAAAAGGTAAACAAACTTTAAAACTGCGACCCGGTGGGGGTGGCGCCCCATTTCGTTTTTAAGCGTAAGTATAAAATGCATCGTCAACATACCGTAAGGACGTAGCATAACCTTGAGGCGAAACGGGCGGAAAAATAAAGAAAATCCCTCTTATTTATGGGCAACACTTGTATTCTCTCACGTGGTTTTGGAGCGATTTAGTGTCCTTTTTTTGTGCTTACAGGGCCCTTAGCCTGTAACGCAATGGTGCCAAAATGGGCTCCCGGTTGACGGTTTCAATTACGATTTATTAATGCTGTCGGTCCAGTGTCGGTCCTTTTAATGTTTTTGTAGTACAGCAACGAATATCCTACTTATATTATAAATGCGAAAGTTTGTGAGTGAGTGAGTGAGTGAGTGTGTTTGTTACCTTATAACGCTGAATCCGCTGGACGGATTTGGATGAATTTTGGAATGTAGATAGCTAAGACATCAGAATAACATATAAGCTACATATTATCACGCTTTGGTGCTTAGGAGCAAAGTAAACACACAAAGATTATCATATAGTGGCTATTTGTATAAAAGTGAACGACACAACCATTTACCAAAGACCCTCTGTCATCACGTAGCGTTGAGCTATTTACTTTCGTAAATCCATCGAAAACTGAACAACGGTGAATTTTAATGCACCAAACAGGCCCAAATGTGCCGCAAAACTCAAACGATGCACAACAGTGAAGAAGTTGTTTTTAATTATCGCTGTCATCCGTCACTGTCACAAAAATGGTAATATCAACAAAGCAATAAAGGAAAAATCTACAAGTTTAATTACTCAAAACAGGCAAAAACATAAGTTCAGTGATAGCTACTTACAAAATGTAAGACCCAATAAATCCTTCCTTTAAAAACTCTGCATCCAGCAGTTTTATCAAAGCTCTTTACAAAGTTGCGGTTGCATCCTGAGATCTTTTGGCCAGACGAGATGGGACGTCCGTTGAGTGCATTGCTGATTGCTGGCAGGGAAGAATATGATGCAAAAGACCTCGAAGAAAAATAAAGATACGATGTTCTGACCAAAAAAATGAGCTGTGCGTAGGTACTGTGCAAGTGTGAAAAGCATTGTAGAGTCCCGAGCGACCATAGGCGCATAACATCAGCCATTGGTGGTGTAACATTAGTACCATGATCGCTTTATTTCCATTAAGTAAGTACCTACCTAGGACTGGACACTGGACAGGTGCACTTTTACATAATATCATAGTCGTATATTCATTGTTGATAACTCTGATAGGCTTTCCACATACTTCAGACTGACGAGAAGATTGGAGCATGTGAAAATCCCTGAACCGCCTGCGTGGTGGTGTTGCCCGCATGAAAGATATGTGAAAAATAGAGCCAGAAGAGATGTTTTGTTACAATCTTAAACAATACCGACAACTTCGGGTCGTCATACCTGTCCTGATGCTCCACAGTGAAGCTTATCGGATTTCCTGGAGGCGACCCCAGCGCGACGTGTGTGTGTGACACTTTCAACACGAAAGAAGAATAAGACCGACGATTCAAAATGGTTGTTTCAGACTATGGCATCGTAGATGCTAAGAAGACGCGTTGGGTGTTTCAGAAGAGTAGCTCATAGAAAAAAACACTATTCAATGTGATAGAAATAATATGGTTAAGTATCTCCTGATATTATCTCATATTTTCTGGTGTCAGAACCCAATTATTATGATCGTTCCCTTTGAAATGGTATGATGCAAACTAAAAAAGAAAATAAAATTTCTTAAAGTTTTTCTCTGTTAAGTAACTTTGTGCCTATAATACGCGTAGGTGACGCTAACTAGCTCTGTTGGAGATCTTTTACAGTTTTATTGAACGCCAGAGAGATGTTGAGACCTGTGACGTACTGCAGCGAATGCTGATAAATATTCATTCACCAAACAGAGCAAGCAAACGAGATGTACTTGGGTATCAAACTAAGCATTAGGGCTCTCTAACATCGGTAGAGGCAGTGTCCACAAAGGACCACAAAGGCCACAAAGGCACGAAGACTTGGGGCGAGACCAACTGAACAGAGACAACCCAGACTGAAAATTTGCAATAAGGAGTAGCAGATTAGCGGACTCAAAATAATAGGATAGGGCTAAAAAGAAAAGATAATCTTTGAGTGTTTCTTGAAATGTAGGTACCCGCGTTAAATCAGTTAGACGCCTATAACAGTAGGTATCTGCAGTTCAGTTTGGAAGAAGCGTGGTCCACGGGATCGAAATCTCGGGCCAACGCTTTGATAGTGCAGGGGGTGTGTTTTAAGTACATCATACCTACTAGGTGGTAAAAAATATGCTAGGTACAACTTGCAAAATCACCACGTTTATCCTTTTTCTTTTAGCCACGTGAATGAAGTCGTGGGCACTAGCTATCAACACTTATATTATAAAGAGGAAAAGTTTGTAAGTATGTACGTATGTAGGGGGTAATCTCCAAAACTACTCATCCGATTATAAAAATTCCTTCACTAATGGGAAGCTACGTTATTGCTGAGTGCTATAAGCTATGTTTTATTGTGATAACGGGAAAAAAACTAAGTCTGCGCGGACGAAGTCGCGGGCAAAAGCTAGTTATGAGTCTAATTCTAGAGAATTAGTTCGCTGGTTGAAGGACAGCAACGAAAATATCCTGGTTTTGTTCTTTTACCTGGGACGCCATTGATACGCCATTGTATTACAGTCTAAGGCCCCAGTACAGATCTGGGCCGAGATGTGTCAGCTAGCTGATTCAATAAACGTGGGTCCAGGTTCAGGAGATTGTAACGCAATGGTGCCAAAATGGGCTGCCAGTTGACGGCTTCGATTACGATTTATTAATGATGTCTGTCCCTTTCATTTTCATTCGGTTTTTTTTTCATTCTCTCTGCCAAGCCCACGGAAAGACGAAGTCAATACGTGCGGAACCAACTAAGCCGCGGGTTTCCTCGCGATGTTTTCCTTCACAGTTAGCGAGTAGTAGGTTGTTATTTATAGTAGCAATACCACACACCAACACTTCTCGTATCACACAAATTGTATAACCGGACATGAAAATAGGGCTCCCTTAAGAAATCCCGTCCCTCAGGCTTTCTCCCCCGATTGTGCAGAAATCTTATTTGACACCCCTTCCTCCCTTTAGGGTTTCTTCACACTTTATGAAAGCACGTTGGCCTTTTGTAGGTAGCTAGGGTGGTGATGTTGTGACTGTTGATAGGTAGGTGTGTACTCTGTGGGTTGGTTTGTATTATTTGGACGAGTTTTATTGTTTAGCCTATTTTTTCGCGAGTTAAAACTGGCGTTTGGCAGTGGTTTTTGATAGGTTCGTATGGCAGTGGTTTTTGGATAGGTTCGTGGTTGTAGGAGAAAAAGGTGTTTTTAAAATAAAATAAATAAATAAATAAATTGGATTTTATTCATCACATTTAAAGCAAAACAGTCCAACCAACCAACCACTTTTTCCAACCACTTTTAATCTACGGAGAACAGGCTACGAGCTATATGCCAGGCTTTGGCAATACTAGACATTAAAGTGAACGGCCACTAGGGAAATGGTCTAGGACAAGCTTTTAGTTACATAACGTAAGCTTCCCATAATACTGCTTGCTTGGATAGGTACTTCTACTTTTGGCAACACAAATTATAGCCATGATTCTCAGCATTTAGAAAAGGGTATGATTTAAGCTATCATCAATTTATTATGTTTTGAATGTTTTAAATAATAAGGTTTGTCCGCAAAATAATAGATCTGTCATCAAAGTGTAGTCGCCAAACAATATAAAAACAATTTTATAATAAATCACATATAATCATCGGGATATTTTATCAAGTATCAAATAAATAGGTTTGTACTTATTTTAATAGGTTTGGAAAAACGGTCATCAACAAAATGAAATATGTAAGTTAAAAAAATCATAAAGATCCAGAAAAATAATGTTTTTGTATCTATGAATTTAACTACTATCTTACACTAGCTTTTGCCCGCGCCTTCGTCCGCGCTGACTAAGATTAACAGTTGCAGCTCTATTTTTCCCCCACCATCGAAGTCAGTCAGGGGCAGCTACTTAGCAATGTATAGCTAGTGCCCACGACTTCATTCACGTGGATAAAAGAAAAAGGTTAAAAGTTTGTGGTCATTTAGCAATTGTACCTAGCATTTTTTACCATCTAGGTAGTATTAAATGTACTTATAACCGACCCCCAGCGCTATCAGACTTCGCTCCCGTGGACTATGCGTTGTTATCTGCTTCTTCCAAACTCAACGGAGTAAAGATGCAGATACCTACTGTCAATCAGTTAGATGCCATCGGCCTATATGAACGTGGGTTACCTACATTTCAAGACACACTCGAATATTTCGACTCTTATTTTGAGTCCGCTAATCTGCTACTGCTTTCTGCAAACTTTCAGTCTGGGTTGTCTCTGTTGTAGTTGTCTGTAGTTGGTCTCGCCTCAAGTCTTCGTGCCCTTGTGGCCTATATGGACACCGCCTCTCCCGATGTTAGAGACTCCTAATGCGTAGTTTGAAACCCAAGTACATCTCGTTTGCTTGCACAGTTGTGTGAATGAATATATCAGCATTCAGCATTCGATGCAGTAGGTACGTCACAGGTCTCAACATCTGACTGGCATTCTATAAAACTGTAAAAGATCTCCAACAGAGCTAGTTAGCGTTACCTGCTCGTATTACAGGCACGAAGTTACTTAACAGAGAAAACTATATGAAAATGCGTGTAGTTTTTTTATATATTTTATTTTGCATCATGCTATATCAAAGACAACGATCATAATATCAGAAAAACTTATCCATATTATGTCTATCACATTGAATAGTTATTTTTTTTCTATGAGCTGCCCTTCTGAAACACCAAACGCGTCTTCTTAGCGTCTACGATACCATAGTCTGAAACAACGGTTTTAAATCTTTCGTGTTGAAAGCGTCAGACTTTGCCGTCCCAGAAACGCGCTAACCTGAGCGCGCTGGGGTCGCCTCCAAGAGATCCTATCAGCTGCACTGTGGAGCATCAGGACAGTTATGACGATGCGACCTTGTCGGTACAGCTTAAGATTGGCACGAAACACCTCTTTTGGCTCTATTCCTCACATATCTTTCATGCGGGCAACACCACCACGCAGGCGGTTCGGTGATTTTCACATGCTCCAATCTTCTCGTCAGTCTGAACTTCTGAAGTATGTGGAAAGCCTATCAGAGTTGTCAACAATGAATAGGCGACTATGATATTATGTAAAAGTGCCCCCGTCTATCTCGTCCTTCTAGGTACTCAATAGGTACTTAGTGGAAATAAAGCGGTCATGTTGCTCATGTTACACCATCACTGGCTGATTTTATGCGCCTTTGGTCGCTCAAGACTTGTGATGTTTTTTTATACTTGCACAGTACACACAGCGGCTTTTTTTGGTCAGAACATCGTATCTTTAAAATTTTCTTCGAGGTCTGGTGCATCCTTATTCTTCCCTGAATAAGCAGCAATCAGCAATGCACTGAACGGACATTCCATCTCGTCTGGCCAAGAGATCTCAGGACGGACCTCGGACCGCAACTTTGTAAAGATCTTTGATAAACACTGCTGGATGCAAAGTTTATTGAAAGTAAGGATTTATTTATTGGCACTTTCAGATTGTAGTTTCTATCACTGAAACAATATTTTTTTGCCTGTTTTTTTATAATTACACAATGTTGATTTCTGCTGTATTGCTTTCTTGATACCATTTTTGTGACAGTGACGGAAGAAAAACAACTTCTACATTGTTGTCTATCGTTTGATTGTAATGCATAGTTGCGGCACATTTCGGACTTTTTGGTGGATCAAAATTCACCGTTATTCAGTTTTCTATGGATTTAGGAAAGTAAATAGCTCAACGCTACGTAATGACAGAGGGTCTATGGTAAATAGTTTTGTCGTTCACTTTTATACAAATAGCCACTATACGATAATCTTTGTGTATTTGCTTTGCTCCTAAGCGCCGAAGCGTGATAATATGTAGCCTATATGTTATTCTGATGTCTCAGCTATCTAGATTCCAAATTTCATTCAAATCCATCCAGCGGATTCAGCGTTATAAGGTAACAAACACACTCACTCACTCACTCACTCACTCACTCACTCACAAACTTTCGCCTTTATAATATAAGTAGGATAGGAGTAGGATAGGATAGGATAGGATTAGGTACTTGTATACTGGTTGTATACACGACAGCACGTCAGACAGTACATTTTTGTTGCAAAGTCACCAAAGTAAGTGAATAGAGTGCACGCGTGTAAGGGTCGACGTGCTGTCGTGTGTACCTATTGTTGTACTGGCACTTTCTCCACTAGTGATTTCTCAACGAGCTATGATAACATTATTGGAGGAGTTGCATCATCTTCACCACAACTTGATGCCATGATAATACAGGGTGTTAAAAGACCGCCGACAGACCCGAAAGGCACGCATACTAGATACCAAAACAAAGTACTTTTTCGATAAATTATTGCTGGGAAATGATTTTGGTTTTTTAGGTTATAATTTAGAAAAATATTTAATTACGCAATGTACGTGTAACGCACGGAAGTCATATTACGCAAGCGTTGACATAAGTTTATACTACTTATACTTGAGGTGCCGATGTTTAGAATACATTGCGGGTTGCAATTTTAACGTCATTTTTTGTAAGAAATATTCAAAATTTTGATATGGCTTCTTGAGAAGAAATGTTAAGTACTTGATACTAAATACATTTAAGCAAAAAAAAAAGTTTTGAAAAGTCTGACTTTGAACCTCAATATCTCGGAAACCGTCGATTTCCCAGGCATAGTTCCTTGGGCAAAAATGTTCCTTATAATGAGGACAATACGTGGTTTCCCGCTTTGTTGGCGGTCTTTTAACACCCAGTATAAAGAAACTATTGGGAAATCAATTAAAACCAAAAACCCTTACGCAACCAAGTAGAGTGCTAGCGTGTAAAGGTCGATGTGCTGTCGTGTGTACGACCCATCGCTGCGCATGATTGGTAAATTTTCATAGCGCGCCAATTTGGCTCCGCCCCTTTGATCATTTTTTAATAAAATTTATGAACTGAACTATTAAATTGGTAACGAATAGTATTATTTGGAGAATTGAACGAAATAATTTGTAACTACTGTACTGATGACAAAATGACAAATAAAAACAAGTCGCAATCTGCGGACGATAATCAATTTATTTGATGACAGATCTACTATTCTGAATACGGAGCTGTTATTTTGGGAATAAACCTATTATTCTGAGAACAAAGTTTTTATTCAATGGATGCACTACAATTATATAGATAATCCATCTCTTTTTCTGCGAACAAATTGACATTAATTTGGTAATTTATACCTGGCGACACTTTTTATTTTTCTGAGAATGAAAATATTTCGTGGTGATAGATCTATTAATTTGATGATACAAGTTGATGACAAATATAAACTTTGATGACACAAAATATAGTTCCCTTTAGAAAATGCTTTATTGGTCTAATCCAAATGTAAGACAAGTTCGTGCAAGGTCGAGGAACAATACCACAATATCCAAAGATTGTATTTTTTTCTTCAGAAAGAGGGAAATCAATACAATAGAAATAACAATTTAATCGGTCCTCAAATGGTTTGCGGAAAACTTTTCTCAGTTCAAACTGCACAGGTATAATGCGCGCGGGATGAGAATGGGATGCGACCTTTTGGAACAGAGACGCGCGCGGTAAGCAAACTCGCGTCGATGCAACCTTGTCAAAGTAAAATTAAGTATGTTTTCGATTGACTTTGACAAGGTTCCATCCCACTCTGATCCCGCGCGGATTATAGCCCTCCTACCAGTGCATTCGATAACAAAATGGCGCATACCCAAAAAGGCGGAAACGGCAGAATTTGACAGCCTCACTTCCGGTTCCACACTCCGCACCAGAGAGTCCAGAGAAAAATGAGACTTCTTATTCATGAAGCTACTTCATACGATACGTGACTGAGGGTGCTTCGGGGGTGGATACGGCTACGAAACTGTTAAAAAACTTTCGAGGGTCGCTCACGGTCTGAGCACACCCCAATAGTGCCGTCCTAACGATTGGTAGTGGGTTTTGCGAGCGGATTACGCACACTTCTTGATATTTTTGAGACTAAATCCTGATTAAAATCCCGATGGGGATTGAGGATGTTCTCAACTCCTTTGGCAATGAGCTACATGAATAAAAAACTCTACTAGGTGTTAATTCATGATTTTTTTTCTGAAAATGTTCATAACCTTGAAAGTAACATTCAAAGTTTATTCACGATTTTGTATTTTTGCAAATGTTCTTATCTTTGAAAGTTGTTGGAAATCACTTTTTAAAGTTAAGGCTCTGGGCATAGTGAATTAGCCCGCGCGCAAAAAAAATGCACAAAAACGATTCCTGTATCAAATACACAAAAAAAAACGAAAATGTTCACATATCAAACCCTAGAATTAGGTGAGAGCTATCTAAAACAGCCAGTTTTGTGTTGATACCCATAACAGATTGCAAGATATTTTGTTTGAAAAAAAGTGCGCCGCCTATTTTTTTTCATCAAAAATATCTTCAAAACGTTTATGAATGTCAACACGAAACTGGCTGTTTCTAGGGTTTGATATTGACTCGATTTTGTGCATTTTTCTTGGCGCGCGGGCTATTCACTATGTACAGCGCCTTAACGTGTATCAGGAAAAAAGCTTTTTAACAATTGTATTGTCCTGTATATCAATGTACTGTTTTAGGTAATGTATTCTACCTTAGTACTCTACCAAAACTGTTTACTGATGGAAAGCTGTCTCAATATTGTGTATCGCGTAGTAACCCCCTTCTAAGTCCACTTTGATTGTTCTGATCGTTTATTTTCGGTCGCAAAGGGTGTCTTTATTAGGTACGGATGATGTGACAACTTTTCCATCGTTAATAGGGTATGTATGGGTGAGGAAGTACATGGGAGTGACGTACATTATACTGAGCATTGTATGACCTAGGGATTAGTGTTAGTGACTAGTAACAATGTCCCAGGCACTGCAGCGCCGATCTGGTCTCTTCACCAATCTAGTGTGAGTGAAGGTGCCACTGGACGCTGCATAAATCATCTCATTACGTAGATGTAAAGGCCTTAGTAGTTAGTGACTAGAGATTTTCCTTTCTCTCTACGTTCAATCGATAAGATATAGATAGGGTGAATGATAGTTATGAAATGAGGAAGACACATTTTAAACAAACTCTTTAAAAAATAATATAAAAGCTTTGAATTGAATACTGCGCTATTTGACACTATAATATAACTAGTGGTTCGCCCCGAACTGTGAACTCGCGACCCCATATAAACTTAACAACCCCATATCTCGGCAACCCCTCAACCGATTTGGCTTATGTTTGAACTTAAAAATTATTTTAATTTCATTTACCCGCATACCAAATTTTTTTTTTCAATAATATGTAAAATTAAAAGGGTTTTTTTTAAGTTGTGTTATTAACTAGTGGTTCGCCCCGAACTATGAACTCGCGACCCCATATCTGAGCAACCCCTCGACCGATTTGGCTCATGTTCGAACTTAAAAATTCTCTTTGCCTCATTTACCTGCCTACCACATGACGATCCGCCTACAAACATACAAACGCCGGACTGTTCCAGTAGACTCGGAGAACTTCGTTCGCTTCGCTCGCTCGTTCAATTAATAAGGCATTTGTATGGTAACCCCGAAGTTACACTCAGTTAAGCAGACAGTTGTAGACCCGGCATTAAGGGGGTAGGTACCTAATTTGTTCACCGAATGAAATTACATAGCTTGTCTCTTTTTCGTCGCAAATTACGTTCAAAAGTATGCAATTGCCGAGTGACATTGTTATTAGCTTTTATGCAAAACCCTGCTACCTGTTAAATAAAACAGCCAGACGCAACTCCGACCGTTACAAATCACTTTAAAATTTAAAAGCCCCCATAAAAATTAAATTCAACAATTCCAAAAGTATTAGGGTGAAACACCCGGTAGTCGCCCGCTGGATGTTTTTCAAGAGTTTTCGTAGGAAATATGCAAATGTGTATAATTAAATCGCCGGACGTATCTGTGAGGGCGAAATTGCAAAGCGTTTTATTTTCGCTGCGATAAAACTTAACTCTCTTAATTTAGCTTAGTTTTGCATGTTCCGCCGTTTGGTTGCCGCTGGCGCCTATGATTTGATCCTTTTTAAGTAATCTTTACCTAAAACTTAAACTTTCGTGAGCACTGCACATTTTTTCTAGTGAGTAAAACCGTGATTTAATAGAAAAAATCTTTACCTACGTGGTTTTTTATCTCCCCACGTCACGTTAATGCGTGACTATCGTAAGCCTTCATTATTGGTTAAGAAACTAATCATAAACCATTTATATGTATGCATCGCGAGGAAACCTGAGCGAATGAGGCATTACACCCTCAACGCGAAAATCAGCAATCTGTATTGAGCACGCGTGGTGATTCAGCTCGAACTTTCTTTTTGCCCAGCTAGTTATTTTTATAATATGTTTAATTGGAATAATCTATTTCTTATACTTAGTTGTAACAGTATCCAATAAATAAAATCATACATTGGAGCGAAACATGAGATAAAATGGTAATAACTTTTTAGAAGATAAAGAGCAAAAAACGAGAGATTTAGATAGCCATAAAAATGCAAAAGACTTTTTGCTGCTACCCAAAATTATTCGGATAAAGACAATTACTTTCTAACAAACGTCTCAGTTAGAATGGTAATTACAATTTTCTAATCACCAAAACCAAACGTTTTATGTCACTTAAATAAAATTGTTAGGGTGTATTAGATATTGGTAGCCAGCGAAACAACATTGTAGTTTTTATTGCTTTTGCCATGAAAATCAAAACAAAACAATTATTCTTATGCGGGCGTGACTCAATAGGAATCCCAAATCTTACTTCGGACTAATTACTCTGACGTTTGTAGTAGATTTATCGAAAACACCCAACGTTACAGCGTTACAGTCTCTACCAAAAAAATACAAGATTGATTACATTACTGTCTTTGGCAATGGCGGAACCTCAAAAATTACTTTAGTTAGGAAGGTACTTACTTTCGTCACCCCAAAACTGCGTAACTTGAAACTGTCATCAAATAGGTGGCAATCCAACGCATCCTCCGGAAGGTCGTAAATACACTATAAAAACACTTTTTCAATTCGGCATCCCGCATCCTATACCACCAACATATCTTGACCTCGAACTTCAAATTTCTTGCTCTACCGCAGGGGTCTAAAATAGTATCTGTTAGATTGAGAATGTCATAATTTATCGGTAGGGGAGGAAGTTTACAGAGATCATCCGAGAATATGACGCGATCGACAACCGCGTATAGGTATATATAGGTGTTATGTCTGTGTCAACAATTGGGACATTTACCCTACGCGCCCCATATTTTGTAGCTTGCTAGGTAGAAGGTATTATTTATAACAATATCGGTTCAAATATGCGTCACTGTGCGACGTCTGATATAGAGCTTTATAAAGATTCAGATTCAGATTCATGCATTTATTTGAACTCAAATAAAAACTAAAACCCGACTACTAAAAGGCTTAAAACAAGACCTGTTTATCCTTAAAATAGACTCATAGATAATTAATCGTAGTCGGAGGCCATCGGTTTATCAAATGCGAATGTGGTGTCCTCCGACTACGATTAATTATCTATGAGTCTATTTTAAGGATAAACACGTCTTGTTTTAAGCCTTTTAGTAGTCGGGGGTTTTAGTTTTTAACTTCAATTTTTTTTTTGAGCTTTTTAGTAAGTCATTTTGGACGATCACCCAGAATAGAACCAAGAAGGGCAAAAAAAAACACATTTTGGAATTAGTTTTTCTATTTGTTATGTTGACGCTACATGTGTTATACATTTTTGAAAAGGTCTTTTAAAGCCCTTTCATTTGATACCCATGACGATGGTATCCGATAATTTTTATTTTTAGGTCCACCACTTTAGGGCGCAGCACAGCCGCCATCTTGGATTTTTTCAAAATTAAACTATCTGATTAAGACTGACTGTGATTAAGACAAATCCAACGACACCTCATTTGTTGAAATCGGCCGAGTAGTTTAGGCTCTGCGAGGGAACAGATGAACACACAAACATACATACCCACATACATACATACATACATACTTATATACATACGCTGCTAAAATCATAACCCTCCTTTTTGCTTCGAGTAGTCGGGTAAAAAGCTTATTATAAGTGATTTTTGTACCGTTATGTATAAGAGAGTATTGTATCGAGGTTAATATTAAACTCTACACTATCTATCTATTTATCCAGGCCATAAGTAAAGCCCACTACTGGGCATATTATGCCTCTTCCTTTTTACGCCAACCCTACAAGTCTCTACACTTATAAAAGGTAAAAAAAATAATGTCTTAAGACAAGTCACTTTTAACTTTAGTATTGCTTTTTTTCAATCAGGTACCTGCCTATCTTCTAAGAACTTATTGAATTTTACATCTATACTCCAAGCAGAAATGCAGGACAGCGTTTTATATTTGGGGCTCATAATTTTTCATACATTCCACTTGATTTCACAGATTTATTTAAAATAAACTGTCAACGTATCTAATTTCTGCTTGGAGTATAGGCTGCAATAGCCTGAAAACAAATGAGACTCCAGATAAATAAGGTTTCAAATCAAAAATAGGATCAGCCAGATTATGTTACATCTAGATCCAAATACAGAAGCCTGCCTAAAGCCTGTGGAAATCACGAATCGGGTTTGCTGCGTTAATAAAATTCCCATTTAATCCCCGCCCGGGTTTGTTCTCTTAATACCAAATGTGGTCACCCCTCAATGTCTTTTCTCTATAATCATCGGTCCTAGAAGGAAAGGCCTATTTGAGTTTTAGCTAGATAGATAAGATAAAAAATATTTATTTAAAAACCACATAAATTATACAGATAGTTACAGTTTCTAGTTACAGCTATGTTCCTTCGCTAAGATACTCGTATAGCTACGGTCGCTAGTTTTCTAATATGCGACGACTACTACTTATTAGAATAGAATAATCAATTATTTAAACACCACAACAAACACACATAAAGGCAATAATCTAGTTAGAATAACTGTCAAAATAAGTCCATTAATCTGTGGTCTCCATACAAACCACAGATTTAGTTCAGCGATTTAGTTAGAATCGCTGTCAAATTTGACACTTGGAAAAATCCCTATTAAAAATATTTTTTCCCCCATAATCACTCCCAATACTGGGACCAAACCAGCAGGCCTACACCGAAATAAACACACTTGGATACGGTACTAATGCTGATACGGATTAATGACAGCCAAAATTAAATTCACCGGCGCAACCGCAGCCTGACCGGCCTGTCAACTGTTATGTGCCGCGCAATTGAAATTGAACTTTATCTCATTGATTATGGAGCTCATTTCGGAGTTAAACTGCGGTGGGTGGGGTGGAAGGGGCAGTACTCGCTGTCCGTGCGGGCTTCAGTTGTTTTTGTTGCGTGATGTTCGATTTTCAAATAGAGTTCTTTCTTTCCAGCCAGAAGTGTATCTTTTACTGGCTAGAGTCATTTATTTATAGATGCAGACGCAATCCCAAACTCTTCTTCCATATTCCTTTGGTGGGTCGCTTCGATTCGATTCATATTATGCAAATGAATTTTCACAAATGTGTTGAAACCGTAAATCATTATACACTGAAATTATATCTGTGTGCATGGATTTGGGTTTTTGTTTGCGCGTGAAAAAAAATGTTTTTCGATAAGAGCTATTTTCTCTCAATGAAACCAATTTTGAGCACTAGAAACTGTGCAGATTTTTTTTACAGAATAAGCACACTGCAATGTGTTACTTCAATATTATGATATGAACAAAAAGGTTGTTTTCAACATTTGTGCTGTTTGCATGTGTGCCTCATACCTTCTTTACGATGATATTGTAGTCATAGAACAATTAAAAAAGTTACGGTTCCAATTTTCCCAAGCTAGTCTGTGTCAATTTAAAGGTCGCTAGACAGCCGGACGGACGGACAGACAGCGGGGGCAGAGTAATAGAGTCCCGTTCGGCATCCTTCGCATACGGAACCCTAGAAAGATTGTGAAATGATAGTAATCAATAGTATAGGCGTAGAAATAACTTTTTGTGACACTAATTGCTCATAAAGATCGCGTGTAGGCCCCCTTTTCGCATCGACGCTCGAGTGTCAAATGACAATTGCATGTTTTCTCCTAACAAGCTTCACACACATTGCTGCGTCGCACTTCAAACCCTAAAGCTTAGGGAATAAAGGCCATAATGCCTACAGCAGGAAGTATGGGTGGGTTTGTGTAAATTCTATACCATTTCGTTGTAGTGCGCGAAAGATCATTAGGTATAGCAAAACTACTGTTAAGGTAACATTTTAATGGAGCGAGGATTGTACGCTTTTTGATTCGCACCTTTCTTTCTTTTGAACAATAACCTGTAAAATTATAGAATCAAACATTTAAAAAAAGTGACACAAAAAAAATACCATGCACTCTTCTTGACATGGTTTTTTTTGTCACTTTTTTAAAAATGTTTGGTACTATAATTCGATAACAAACCAAAGTGAGACAGAGAAACGAAGCTGTTGCAGGGTAGCATGGTTGAAAAACTATGTCTTCCAACCTTAAGATTGCTTTATAGCCTTTTTAGCTAGATATCAGCAGCATCAATTTCTCTCTCTCACACCTCGGAAAAATAATGAGGTCCCTAAAAATACTGAGGGGACCCTTAAGGGCTTTCCCAAATTGTTTTTGACCCCTTCGTATTTGTTGAGATGCTGGACAATCGCTATAAATCACCTAAATCACCTTTATCATCTTTTTTTTCTGTCCTCCCTTCACGCACTTACCCTTCAGGGGGTGACTGGCGATTTTCACTTTTGGTACCTTCTTACTTTTTTTTTACGAAAACGAGAACTGTATTCCAAACACTTATTTTACCCTCCGGATTGACTTATTTTTATTCATTATCGATGTCCAGCGCGAAGTCGGAGGAAGAACCTACAAAATTATAGTGAATGTATTATTCTGGTGTTTAACATTTCAAATTTCATAAAACAACACACATTTACTCACCTTCCCATTTACTCACTCACTCACTCACTAGGATGTCTGTAACGCTCTTTGTATAAACCGAAATTTAATATTGAATTGTACGAGTATTAATTAAAGCGAGAGGGCGAGTGGAAGTTCAATCCTAATTTTAAACGAGTTATATAAAAGAGATAGCTATATCGTATCCATGTAGATATATGGTGCACAATTATTCTGACACATGTTGTATCGAATAACCAATCAATAATTATATTATACCTCTAGGTATATTAGCTACCAATACTTAAATTCCCTACTCCACACGTTCGAGAGTCGATAATTAAAAAGAAACTCGATATACAACATACAACAACTCTCTTTTTAAAGTAAATCACGCCTTTGTTCCTCATTCATTGGAATTTTAACATTTTCATTATACCTACTTACTCACTTTTGTTGGCTGTTTATAGCCGTTTTCTATACTTAGGTCTTCGATCAAGGATACAAATTAGGTATTATTTTTTTTTTATTTTAGTCTCAAGAGTCGTTCTTAATTTTGCTGGCTGAAGTCAAAAATAAAATGGATAAATGGTTATAAAAAAATAAAAAAACAGATTTCCCCCGATTTCTTTTTGGTGATAATTTATTTGCTATTAATTGCATTGTTTTTCCAATCTTCTTTCTGCTATCTATCTTTCTGGTAGAATTTGGTAAGAAATCAGCCAAATTAATGTATCTAAAATAATTAAACTCACTGACAGATATTGGCCCGGTTTCTGAGTTGAGAATTTAGCTAAGCAAATGGGTAAGTATCGTCCTGTCTCTGCAGATTTCTCACAAAAGAGCGATATATACGTATGTGCTAGCAAGAGTGCCTAAAAGAGCATAGAGTGCCTGTGACAAGTTAAAGTTCATTCATACCTATCAATGGGGCCGATTCTGGCATTGTAAAGCCGGGTGTGAGGCAGATTGGCTTTGTAAAACCAGACTAGGCATAGTAACTATAATTCGAAAGGTTCGAAAGGTGATCTAGCCTAAGAAATATTGTTTTAACCAGTAATTGTGCAAACCTGACTGTGTCTTGTGTAATGTACTGTATCTAAATTATGTTTAATAAAGAGATTTGAAAAAAAAAAAAGTAAAATTCTCAACTCAGAAACCGGGCCATTAACAGCCATTTTATTTTAATTAATCGTAGTTGTTTAACACGAAAACCACTCGTTGCGATGGCCTTTATCTATATCGCTATCTATTTTGTCGTGTTCAAACTACAGGGTTAAGCTCTACAGTGATTAATGGTACCGATTTTATGCACCGATTATTTATTGCAAAATGTAAAGTTGATGTCAGTTTATCTGTTCAGTGGGCGTCAGACACGATGGTTTAATGATTCGGCGGGATGTCTGATTAATCAGTTATTGACTAATTAATATACTGGGGCCTTAGCCTGTAACACAATAGCGTATCAATGGCGTTCCAGCCTCCCAGGTAGAAGGACAAAACCGGGATTTTTTCGTTGTTCTCCTACAACCAGCGAACTAATCCTCTAGAATTAGACTCATAATATTCTTTGCTGTACTACAAAAACATTAAAAGGACCGACACTGGACCGACAGCATTAATAAATCGTAATTGAAACCGTCAACCAGGAGCCCATTTTGGCACCATTGCGTTACAGGCTACGGGCCCTGTTGAAGTTGATGCCATTGGACTCAAAACTAAATGTCTGTGTGTCCCTATTAATCTGTGGTGTCGAATACAATGTTAAGTTTACTCAACCCCGTCCTCACGCAGGCGTGCGCCGCCAAATCCCGCTCCTGCGTCCGTGAGTCAGCTAGAATCCTAATAAGCGATCTGACAGAAACGCTATTATATTCCATAAGATTCATTACCCACTGCACCGAGCTTCCATCCAGAAAAAAGTCCATAAAACCTCCAGCCGATCGTCTTTTGTTTACGCTAATCCATCGCTCGTTCGGCGCCGCCGTGGAAATTCCTAGCCCCTGCAATTTAGGCCGTCAATGGATGCTGCAATTTAGATTTCGTCGGATTGTTTCATTTGCAGCCGTACCGAGGTGCGGGGGCAGCCATCTGCTTGTTTTCCAGGCTCTGATGAATCGCGCGAATTGATTATCAAACGTTGAGTTGGCAGTTTTTCTTTTGCTTATTTCTGCGCCCGGAGGCTGCAAATCTGGCCGGGTTTAATCGGATTCGTGTATGATATTGGAAGGGGATGATTGTTGTGTTTTTTAATTGGTCCGGGGTGTCATGTGCACGCCGCACGTCGGTTCCTTCTCTTTTGTATGAATGTAGAGATAGGAATAACTCTAACTAGATAACGCGTAATGTTATTGAAAAACAGCACAGAACTGTTATTACGAAGCGCGAACCGATACCTACTTTGCTTTTCTTGATCAAAGCCGTAGTTTTCCTTTTTATGTTTTGTGCTAGAAAGTGAATATGGTTTTTAAAGACACCCGAAAACTAAGTCATGGTCACACAAAACCAGAAAGAAATTGCTCTATTGTGACACGGAGACTTTCTTGTCGGCATATAGCACAGATTATTATCTTCACTTTCTTCTGTACTTTTCAGCCCCATTTATCCTCCAACATAAAACTAACCAACCCCTTTTGTCTCTATTCCAGAACCAAGATACGAGACGGCATACGCGTGTGAAGGCAAGACCCTGAAGATCGGCTGCGGGGAGGGGTCAGTCATCCACCTCATCAGGGCAAACTACGGCCGGTTCTCCATCACAATCTGCAACGACCATGGCAACACTGACTGGAGTGTCAACTGCATGTCGACGAGGAGTCTGCGGGTGCTGCATAGCAGGTTTGTACCGGTTTTAACTGGTTTGAGATGTCTTTTTTCCTTTTAAATGGAGTCAGGTCAGCTAGGGAAGCACAACTTCAAGATGAAAGTTTTATCCCACTATCGGGTAGCGGCATCTCGCTTTACGCGGTGAAATAAAGCAAGATGGCGATAGCCGATAATGGGATAAAACTTTTATCGTGACATTGTGCTTCCCTAGCAGGACTCGTGAATATAACTGGTTTGAGATGTCCTTTTAGGGTTCCGTACCCGAAGGGTGCCAAACGGGACCCTATTACTAAGACTCCGCTGTCCGTCCGTCTGTCTGTCTATCTGTACGTCCGTCCGTCCGTTCGTCTTTCACCAGGCTGTATCCCATGAACCGTGATGGTTAGACAGTTGAAATTTTCACAGATGATGTATTTCTGTTGCCGCTATAAGAACAAATACTAAAAAACAGAATAAAAACAATATTTAAGGAGCTCCCATACAACAAACGTGATTTTTGTTGCCGTTTTTAAAGATAATGGTACGGAACCCTTCGTGCGCGAGTCCGACTCGCACTTGGCCGGTTTTTTCCTATGAAGTGGAGTCAGGTCAGGACTCGAAATATCAGTGAAATCGAAATATCACCGGTTTGAAGCAGTTTTAATCAATATTTCAATAACGCAAACTATGAATTCCGAGTAAACCTTCAGGGAAATGGGACAAAAGATTTCCTCAAACCTGCAGGTAGAAAGAAACTTAATGGTTTCCGCGAAATAACAGTTTCTCCGAACTTGTTATTAAAAATGGCACATCATATTTTATATGCATAAAAATAAAATCCACAATCAATTTGGGGGTGATTCAAACGGAGGATCGCGGGGGTATTTCGGTCCCCGATCACAGCCCCTATTCTGAGATCACGATAACTAAGAAGTAGGACGAAGTAGGAACATTCGACAAAATCCTTAGCCATAGTCGCTTGTCACCAAGCTATGAACTAATTGAACGAGCTAGCGAAGTTCTCCGCGTCTACTCGAACCATCCGGCCTTTGTATGTTTGTATGTATGTCTGTATTCATGTTTGTTCGACTATAACTTTAGTAAATTTGGTCGGATCGTCATGAAATTTAGTAGGCGGCGGAGGCGGGTTAATGAAAAAGAAAATCAGTTCCAACATTAGCCAAATCGGTCAAGGGGCTGCCAAGATATGGGGTTGTACGCTAGCAAAAAGTTACACAGCGCGAGTTCACAGTTCGGGGTGAACCACTAAGTTTGTATGGATGTAAGTGTATATTGGCGTTTGCTACTCTTGCACGCTGAAATGGCTGGACGGATTTAGATGAAACTTAGTTAAAAGATAGCTTACATACTAGAATAATACATGGACTTTTCTCGCGACTCATTCCACGCTGACATTGATAACGGAAAACAATATAGGTAACCATTTTGTGCAGTTGAAGTCGTGAGCAAGACCTACTATATTTTTGGTTATCAAAAGTGTCTGAATCGGCCCACAAGGGTGTATACAGGCTTATTGCCAATTTTGCAACCCTAACACGGTTTCAGGCGGGTGCAGGGGCCTTAGATCATTCAGCACGTTAGACACGCCAACCCTTGTTACGGGTTTTTGCGCGAAAAGGTATTTTCGCACCACTCTGGACACTCTGTGACTCAATTAGTTCAACATCGATTACTATCAACATGAAATAAATGGTTAGGAATCTCTCGTTGCTGGCGAAAGTCCGTCTTTATCCTAAACCTACCTATTTACATTAGTAAGCTTACAACATCTAACTCAAACGTACTATTTATGCCTTTGCATCTTCCAACATAATGAGATGATTTGTACAGCGTCCAGTGGCACCTTCACTCAAACTAGACCGATAAAGAAACCACTCGGACGCTGCAATGTCTGAGACATAATCTCCCAGTAACATAATATAATACGTAAGAAATAATATCCTTGGACATAATAAAATTGTTCTTAAACATAATGTCCCAGGTATTACAGCGTATGATGAGGACTCATCAGCTAGAGGCTGTTAAAAATAATAATCAACAAACAAATAGAAGAAAATATTAAATTCAGTCAGAAACATGCTTATTTCAAAATGTTGGGCCTAGCTACGAGTGCGCTGATTAGATTCAATCCTGCAATCTCGATTCAAATACTTTTATTTTTTCTTTTCAGATGTAGCATGCACCAGAACTGCAGTATACTGGCCAGTACGAATATGTTTGGGGATCCCTGTCCGAACACACTCAAATACTTGGAGGCGCATTACCAGTGTGTGCCGGGTAAGAAACGCTTTTTACTTACTCTAAATTCTCATTGGATAATCTTGAAGTAGTGGCCCGTACTTGCCTGGAATATGACATGGAACCGAAACAAAAAATATATAATTTTCGATTAAGTAATTACCACCATTTAAGATTCTTCTTTTCGTGCCTCCCCGACTCAGTTGCTAGTCAAATCAGCATTTTTCTTTCTCGCGAGACGATATCGTTGGGCACCACTCGCAAATTCAGTCCGCTCCCATAGTTTTTTTGCCAAGATTTCTTCCTTTCATCCATGCGTCTCTTGTCAGCGATTTCAACCATTGTTTTGCTATTTTTCAGCCTCAACGACCAGCACAACCAACCGGCCGTCACCGCCGTGGCTCATAACGTCCCAGCCCACTGTTTGGCGGTCGACGCAGGCGCCGGCACCCAAGAGTCCAGTCCAGACCCAACAGGGAGAAAGGAAGAAACCTACCGTCATAACACCGCCGACATTCAGACCGCACATTACTCTACCGCCTGAAGTGAAGTTGGGAGATGTTGGGACCAAGGTTAGTAGAGATTCTAGGCTAGAAAAGACAAGAGTCTAGTATAGATGCCGAAAGGAAAGAGGAAGAAACCTATTGTCATCACGCCGCTGACTTTCAGGCCGCATATTATCTATTCTGCCGCCTGAAGTAATATTGGGAGATCTTGGGACCAAGGTTTGTACATATTGTAGACTAAGAAGAACCAAGAGTCGTATTACTCTGCAATTTGAAGTGAAATTGGGAGATGTTGAGACCAAAGTTGGAAGAGAATAAGATCAAAAATTTAATGCAGAAACAACACATAAGAACTAAATCCACTTTCATCACCTTCAAAGTTGCATCGATTACTGACAATGATTTACATACGAACACAGAATGCAGTTTCCCACTTTTGCTTACATAAATCTACCATCTAGCAAAGGAATCCATCAGTGGCACAGATAAAGTTACTGTCGAAAGCCTAGCATTATTCCATGCTTTATTAGCTCTAGATCTTAGGAAGTCAAGACTCCTTCCCATCTACTAACTCCAAAAAATTACTTATTTCCAGAAGACCACAACCCGCCAGCCAGACTCATCTTCTGAGCGGGAAGTCCCCGACACTCCGAAGGAAGTGGCTCCAGAGGTCTCTAAGAACGAGGATCCAAAGGAGCAGGAGCACCGACCCAGGAATGACAAGCCCAGCAAGGATCGGGAAGACGATGGTAAGGATATAGATTTTTTTACTTGCTCTTTTATTGCAATCAGTCATCCATCAATGATATTTAGTGGTGGTTATCACTATTTATTTTGTTTTTATCGTAGGAGTGAGACTAAACTTTTATTCTTGATTCAGTGTCTCCTGACTCATATTTTTCCAAAGACTTGTTCGAGGGGTTCCCTTGATCCAGGCTCTTGAAAAGTTTTGGGTTAGACGTGAAGCCATTGGGCGATGTAAAAGGCTCGATTTACCTACTGCTTAGCACTTTTCAAAAACAAAGTCATCTCTTAAAAAGTCATCTCTTACAAAGTCATCTCTTACAAAGTCATCTCAATCACAAGGTCTTCTATGAGCATGAGCATCATGAGCGTGTTTCATGACGCTCATGATTTGTGAAATAAAGTTATGGCCTTGGCCCTTATAATGCTAGTTAGCCCCCTTTCCAGCTTTTAGTATTTTGTCCAATGTTCAATCAATAAACTGCGGTAGGATCCAAATCAGAGTACAATGTTTCAACAATCCGTTTGAAATTCCAGCAGTAACAGAGGAAGCTTCCCACTGGCCAATCAAGGATGAGGACTCGGACGCCACAGCACCGGTCCACCTGCCTTTGCCAGCCAAAGACCACCCGCCAGTGGAGACGGACGTCCAGCAGGACTATGAAAAACAACTTTGTGAGTAACACACTTAAATCTTGGCATTTTTTTTAGTTTGACTGAATATATTGAGGAGTCACGGTTTCCACCTTACTCTAGCCTCTCAATACGACAGGACTCCGTGTTGAAATTCAAAGACGTCCCGAAAGAAGCACCTCTAATTCTTGCCAGATAGTCGGACAGAATTTCTAAAGGTATCAACAAGAATTTCTAAGGGTGGATGTTTACAAAATATTGAATATGTCTTGAAAACTTACGCCAGTGGTTTGAACACTCTGCGAGCTCCTTGCTTCATTCAGATTCAAAGAGCGAGATATCTAGATTAAATTATTAGTCTTCACTCTCCAACACCCTCATAACCTCATCCTCCTTTTCATTCCAGCAACCCTGAGCCCGCCTGCGGTCGGATCCTGGGGCTACTGCTCGCCCGTCAACGCTCGAGGTCTGATGTGGAACTGGACCTTGGCGTCTACTTACAACATCCAGCCCTGCCCGGGTGGTGCCACTGGGCTTGCTAGATGGAAGTAAGTGAAAAATACCTTCTTCTTCTGTACCTTCCACTACTGGAGGGCGTCATATCTTTATTTATCCGCACGTCTGTACTTGGCCAGACCAAACACACCATTCAGGTTCTTTAACCCCCTCTATACAAAAAGATTCTAGTACCAAGTGTCAGAGACCTGTTTCTGTCTGGGAGCCAATTCTGGGAAATGAGAAACACGCAATAGTCAATGGCCCGGTTTCTGAATTGAGAAATTCGCTAAGCAAATGGGTAAGTATCGTCCTGTCTCTGCAGATTTCTCACAAAAGAAAATGATTCCACGATTGCCTTATCAGGGATTCTGGTATAACCATCACAGATCTTCTCAATGATACTGTAAGAGCAGGGCAGGGCGTGTGCGACTCCACTCTGTCTTACAGCACTCGTAGTTGTAGATGGACGGTGGTGGAAGAAGAAGATAGAGTTTAAGAGTTCATAGTTTATATTGTTCACTGTAGTATTAACATGGTTTTACAAGTAGTGTTGTTTCGGTGAGTGGCTAGAGCCAATTGCAGAATAAAGTTTAGGTGCGCGTGTGCTGCACTATACAATGTCAGCAACACGCGACCTATGTACGGTGTTGGACCGTACAGATACCTTGACACTATAAAATATCCCTTTCTCCTCCAGGTGCATCGTATCAAAGCAGCAAGTCCAGAGCCAGATAGCGACAGAAGAGGACCGTCCCCGGCGCCGCGGTTTCGGTCTCCAGTCGGGAGAGAACTACCACGACTTGGGCCTCAACCCTGACGACGATCGGCAGCTGCAGCTGATGAGGAGATTGGGATCTGAGGCGCTGTTGAAAGGTCAGTTATTTAAACGGTGCACCCGAACTCGATAGTTGAACTTCGAGTAGGCTATCTACTCAAACAACTTATTCTAGGTGGTTTACCTGACCCAAAATATAGGCGCAAGTAGAGACGTAGAGTTGCGGAAAACAGCCCGTTTTACCATTCTAGGTAGCGAAAAAAATGGAGCGAAAAAAATCTGCTGTTCCATACAAAAGGTAGAAACGAATGCGCCAAATGTATGAAACAGCTAAATTTTTTTCGCTTTATTTCTCAGTTTTACACACTTTATCAATATAAGGGCATGTTGGTTGACACAAGAAATCTCTGATGCCATCACACATGTTTCATAAAGAGGTGAGATATTTTGAAGTCTCCTATTTATTTTATAGCTTCCATCCTTTGAACTGTTATCACTGAGTCTGTGGTTATTCACCAGATCGTTTTGATGCAGACAAATTTCACAAATCTTTCATGGCTTCAATCCTTTGAACTCTGAATCTGTTTTTGTTAACCAGGTCGTGACGGTGAGACTCCTGGCCGAGTGAAGGATTACCGTGGTAACACTGGATCCTTGCCTGATGCCCAAGCCTCGAGCCATAACCCGGCTACCATTGCTGACTACTCTTATGGTAAGAATCACTCAAACTATTCTTCTTGGCATGCCTCTCCATTAATGGAAGTTGGGCGTCAGCTCTTCATATTGTTTTCTCGTCCTTGCCAAGTGAAATACCTCTAGATGTTCGAAGCTGGCTATCTCCATCCATATTTGCTGATGTATCTGAGCTACGACTTTCTTCTTCTATCAGCACGCCTTTAGCCCTCAATCTTGGACTTCATGATCACTTGAAGAAGTCGGTACCTGTCGTGGCGAAGCGCTAAGGTTGTCATAAAACCCCTGATGACTTTATTTGAACACTAAAAATAATGTCGTCAGCCCTCACCTTTTCAATTTAATTTCTTTAAGAAGCTATGGCTAATTCTCAAAGATAATACCAAAACTTGTCTTTCTTGTTCACAGCAGATGCGTCACCAGAATGGTCTGGTCCCTTCCCGGACCTCACCGAATGCCGGTCGGTTTGGCTGAACAGCTTGGAAGCCAGGGTCAGAGAAGGAGAGTCCCTGCTAAGCATCAGCAACGATCTGGCTCAGGTATGTTTTTAAAAGTAGGTACTACTTGGAGGAAAAATTCAGGGCTGCCAAACAGAGTGAAAAAACACGCAACTGTTGATCGAAATGTCGAATTCTACTCAACAATACACAACTACAATATACAACACTGAAAATTCCCCAGCTGTGCCATGGTAACTTGAATTCGATAGGCACTATTGCACCAAATGTATATTACCAAGATATCTTTCGAGATTTTGCCATTCTCCCTACAGTGAAAGTTACTTGTAAAGTGAATTTTGCTATCCCCTCAAATGTAACCGAACCTTTCTCTAACCAAACATCATCCTACTAAAGTATGGATAGATGGATGGATGGATGGATGGATGGATGTTTGTTACTCTTTCACACTGAAACGGCTGGACGGATTTGGATGAAATTTGGAATAGAGATAGCTTATACATCAGAATAACACGTAGGCTACATATTATCACGCTTTTATACTCAGGAGCAAAGTAAAGCATATACCCTTTTTCCGTAGTCCACGCGGACGAAGTCGCGGGCAAAAGGTAGTGTTAAAATAAAAATATAAGATGTAGCCTGCACAATTTTGTACATCGTCCCACTAGCTGGGCAAAGGCCTTCTCTCAGAGAGAGAGTTCGAGCTTAATCACCACGCGTGCTCAATGCGGGTTGGCGATTTTTGCGTTGAGTTCAACAGTGTTAAAATAAAACATGAAAATCCCCGTCCCCCAGGTGACGTCATCAAAGACCCTCTACGGCGGAGACCTGATGACGACGGCCAGCATCATGAACAAGCTAGCCAAGAGGATGGAGCAGAATGTCCAGACGTTCCCTGACGCGAGGCAGCGGGAGGCTATAGTGACTGATATGCTGCTTGGGGTTATAAAGACTGGTAGGTTAATTTTATTATTTGCAGTTTAGGTCCACTTGCGTCAACCAGGGTTAGCCAGTTAACTCTGAGTTAACGTAAATAATTGTATGGAAATGTCAAATTAACTCAGAGTTAGTTGGCTAATCCTGACTGACGCAAGTTCGCCTTATTGATTTAGTTGTATGAGGCAGTTGGTCCATACTGATGTCAGGGATTTTAGGCTCCCAAGTTTTACAGGGATAACAGAATTTAAATCAATTCAAGTCAAGTTTTACAGGATTTAAGTCAAGTCAAGTCAAGTTTTACAGGGGTTCTGAATTAGTAACCAGGACCAACGGCTTATCATGTCTTCCGAAGCACGGAAGCCTTTATTATTATTTACGCTGCCCATCCCTAACAGACCGTTGTATTATCTTTTCAAAAGAATTTCATCGGAATAATTTATTAAAAGCCATAATTGTTTTCCTATCGACCTAGACAGTCAAGGACTAAACATTCGCAGAACTAGAGAGGAACAGACGTTCCGGGAAAAAGTCATTAAGATACACTACACGTAACAGGAACTGGACCTAACTGACCGAAAGGAAGTAAATGCACTTATGCACTAAAGGAAAACTTTTAAGTGATTCGAGCGTCATTGCGCCTCGAGCTGTGAAATTCGAAAAGAGATCAATTATTTTTGTTTCACTGCTGTGCAAACCACTAATCATGTCTTCTTTCCTCCAGGATCGAACCTCCTGGAAGAGAGCCAGCGCGGCTCCTGGTCAGACCTGAAGCAGGACGACCAGAACCGCGCTGCCAGCGCCCTCCTCACGCAGCTTGAGGAAAACGCCTTCCTCCTGGCTGATGCTGTCACCAAGGAGAAGACCGTGCTGCAGATTGTGAAGAATATCTGTAAGTTGTTTCAATATTCTACAAGGCGGACTTGCGTCAGTCGGGGTTTAACTAACTACTGTGATTTAATTTGACATTTCCATTCAATTTTTGACGTTAACTCAGTGCATAGTTAACTGGCTCCTTCTTTGCCCTTATTTTTTTCTTTTCTTGACTTCTTTAGACATGAATAGCCAGTGTTGAAGACCTATTTCTAAGACCTTCATTCGTGCGGGAATCGAAATAGGTTGCCTCATCATGATATATTTTTTTATGGCCCGTCTTCTTCTTTTCCTTCGATTCCTCACGGATGAGGATCGTGACGATGTCATGTGTCGTGTTAAACTTATGTCCATTAGGGAACTTCTGTTCTATGGACCGCGCGCCCAGCAAAATTAAATACGTCTGACAATGGCCACTGCCCTTCTCGCGTGAGTATCGTTTTTATGTCGTCGTTATCATGAAATTAAACTCGACTTTTGACTACGTTTTTATAAAATACCTCCACTGCAAGCATAGACGCAGTCATTATTGTATTCGAAGCGGGTCGAATCGCGGTTGGTTTATGGCAAAAAGTTTCGAATACAATAATGTGTGAATATCGCGAGCACACACCAGAAAAAAAAACATCGCAAGTCATTAAAAGTGAATAAAGACCTGCTTGCCGATATAGACACAGTCCAAAAATCTTATTTCCAGGTTTATCAGTGAGGGTGTTGGAAGTGAAGAATGTGGAAGACGAAACGTTTCCCTCGCTCATCGCGCAGGAGCAATGGAAGGCTTCAGAGGACATCATCACAATACCGAAAGCTGCTTTAGTTGGTAAGTACAAATGTACTTTACAGCACCAATATTCTTTAATTGATGATCATAAGTAACTCAAAACTATAATAAACCCATTTTAATCAGTCCCTTGGCATGCATTCTCAAATAAGGCTTTGATTGACGCTGAAATAAACCTAATTTGTATGTCTTCGAGTTGCGTCACAGGTTTTTCGACGATACTAGCACAAATAAAATCCCTTCTCGGCCACGCACTAAAGTTTACAAAGTCGGCAAGGTCCAGAACTCCAGACTAAACTTCCATCGTTTTCATCAAATTCTCGTTTATCTATTTCAGTGACCAACGGTCACAACCTAGTTGGACTAGCCGTTTTTAATCGATTGGCAAAGTTAAGCAACATCGGGCGCGGTCAGTCCATGAATGGGTGACCGCTAGTGGGCAATAATATCTGAGCGCTTCCGTGTTTCGGAAGGCACTTTAAGCCGTTGGTCCCGGCTGTTGTTGATTAATAACCATCGTTAAGCCATGTGAAAGGCCCTTTGGGTGGCCTAAAAACTCTTACACCAGGGGTGGCCAGGCCACTAACTCATAATTATGATAACCTAACCTAACCAGTGAACAACTAGGTAATATAACAACGCCAGCTTTCACCTTCCTAACAACAGATTGTACCTCCACAGCCCACCGCCAAAGCGACCTGGTCCGAATCGTGTTCTTTGCCTTCGACCGTCTGGAAGAGATCCTGCCACCAGTCTTCGCGCAGAACGAACCCTTCAAACTGCCCAAGAGGCCTAACGTGCCAAGGGTGCTGAATTCCAAGGTAATAACAAAGTTCTGCTTTTTTATCTAGGACATTTGTTCAGACACGAGAGATATAGCCTCCTACAACTTATAATGATGGAAAAAGTCGCCGGCAAGAGACGCGTCGGCTGAAGGAGAAAATCCTGGCTAAGAAACCAACGGGAGTGGACTGGGATCGCAAGTGCTGCCCAGCTATTTCGCCTCGCGAAAAACAAAGAGAGATATGCAGAGCTGACCGCCAACCTTCGCTGAATGGGAGAGGCACCCTAAGAAGTAAAAGGAGCTATTTGATAAGTCTAGTTCTAGCACAAAGCACGGTATCGATTTCGATTACTCGCGAGGTGCGTGGTGCCTCGACTTCGATAAATGTACGTCTAACACAAAGGCCGATACAATGCGTTCCCACTCAGCTGAATTATGCGGAAATGGTATAAAAGACAGTGCTGCAGTTATGGATCTTTCAAGATTGATGCAATTTTTCGTGATAGATGTGGATCCTTTTGGTTCAATTATTGGTTTCATATCATATCATTTTCATATCTGGTTCTTTGCTCTGCTGTTCTTATAAAACTTCCAGGTGTTTCGAGATTCCTGTCCTCCAAACCTTTATCTTCTAAGCATTGGATGATTGTTGTTTATTTTCTAATCGCTTATTTTTATTTCTTAGGTGATATCGGCCAGCCTGGGCAACGGAAGACACATCGAGCTCTCGGAGGAAGTGAGGCTGACGTTGAAGCACCTTCATGTGGAGAATGTGACCAATCCCACTTGCGTCTTCTGGGATTATACTTCACAGTGAGTTTTAACTTACTTCTTCACATCAGTGTTGAGTTTTTAGTGACCAGAGTGTGAAACTACTGCGTCATATGGCGCTCTCACCAAGATAAGACGTCAATAACCCTCCTTTTGGGCGGTCGGGTAAAAATAAAGGTTAGGAATTATATGAAGTAAAAATTAGGAATTAACAAAATTGGTCGATAGCTCTGGCTCGGTCAGCCAGTGGTTGCGGGTTCAAGTCTTTTTTCAGTTTGGTCTCAGAGTTTTTAGGCCGCCCAAAGGGATGGCATGGCTTAACGATAGCTCTAAGTATTTTGTTTTATCGTAAAACGACACGATAAGCTGTACTCGTGACTGTGGAGAAAAACAGTGAGATAAACCAGAGCGTGTAAAGTGTTAACATCAAATCAAAGTTTGTACCAAAACGCATGTTAAATGGCCAATTGCCCGAAACATTGTTCTGGAGACTTATATCACAAGTCTTATAAAATCACCTTACTTATGTTGTATCTTCCTATTCACTCAACAAACCAACTTGCCCCCAACAGTGGCTGGTCATCTGAAGGCTGCCGAGTGGAAAGGACGAACCGCACGCACACCGGATGCGCTTGCTCCCATCTGACCAACTTCGCAATCCTGATGGATGTCCACGAGACAGCCCTGAGCGAAACCCATGAGCTGATCCTTAGCTCAATAACGCTGATTGGATGCGCGATATCGTCTGTGGCACTGCTGGCTGCTATCGTCGTGTTTCAGTGCTTTAGGAATATGAAGGTCGGTATTTCTTCTCCATTTTTGTCATTGGTCAAACTTAGATCATGGTAACACATACAGGGTGAATTTTTGAGACGGGGCAGTAAGTTTACAGAAAAACGTTCCAAGGAGACCATCCATAACTTTATGAGATATTATTATAAACTGAATTCACAGGTTTTGAAAAAAAATTACAAAGCAATGCAAAGCGAAGCTGTAAAGTTGTAAAAGCTGTAAAATGCAAAAATACAAAATAAAATATGCCAATAGATCCTGTTTCATGTAGGGGTCAAAATACTCCAAGAAGCCAACTGAGGTTTAGTAAACTCTAATTTTTTAAATCGAGTCCACGGAATGACAGTCGGTAGTATGCTACTGACAGATAAAGCCTTTGTAGCAACTGTCATTCCGTGGACTCGATTAAAAAATTAGAGTTTAGTAGAAATTACAGAAATCGCGAAATACTTTCCCCATACATTTTGTTCGGGAAAAAAACATATTTTTTTTCTTTATGCCAATCAATCATATTTCATGTAGGGATCAAAAGACTAGCCAACTGAGGTTTGAGTGCTAGAAATGACAGAAATCGGCAAAAACTTCCCCCATACAGAATGAATAATAAATAACATGCCCTCACCTTCTTCCACAGTCGGACCGCGTCCTAATCCACAAGAACCTCTGCGTGTGCCTGCTCATCGCCGAAGTAGTCTTCATGGCTGGAATTAACCAGACCCAAGATCGGGTCCTCTGCGGCGTCATCGCGGGTGTCCTGCACTACTTCTTCCTTGCTGCCTTCGCTTGGATGTTCCTTGAAGGTTTGTGAACCGTTTTTCCTACTTCTTCTTGTTCAGTCTGTTGCCACCGAATGCTGAGTGTAGGCCTCTACCATGTCTATTCTCAACTAAATAATTCCCTTCATGGCCGGCATCAACCAAACCCAAAACCAAGTCCTGTATGGCGTCATCGCTGGCGTCTTGCACTACTCTTCTTCCTTGCTGCCTTCGCCTGGATGTTCCTTGAAGGTTTGTGGACCCAGGGCGTCTATACATTCTCTAAGTTATCTTCATGGCCGGCATCAATTAGACCCAAGCCAGGTACGATGTGGCGTCATCGCCGGCGTCCTGCACTACTTCTTCCTTGCTGCCTTCGCCTGGATGTTCCTTGAAGGTTTGTGAACCCAGAGCGTCTATTCTCTCACGTCGACAACCGTCAAACCCAATATCTCTCAATAAAAGCAATTCAATCTTTGGGTGGGTTTGCGGGGATTCCCTACTTGAAATCTAATGACGGTGGATGTTTTTAACAAATAAGTACAATCGTGAGGGTGTCCAAGCTACATCACCAGGTTCATTCAATTTTCATATTTCCGGGTACTTTTCCGTCATTGTCATCCAAGCCCCAATGACGGCCCAGCACTATGACAAAATGTTTTTCGTTTTTATCCCGCTACCTTAGATTAACTTCCGCGTTGCTCTGCCTTCTATCGTCTATAATCTTGCTTTGATTCATTTCGTAAAGCAAGATGGTGCTACTCGCTATTACGGTAAAAACTTTTTTTGCTGTCTCATGCCTGAACTGACAATAATGTAGGTACATTTTAATTCTTAAAATTTCCTTACCCTTCGTTTACCCTTCCTTTCAGGTTTCCACCTATACGCGATGCTGGTAGAGGTGTTCGAGCCGGAGCGACCGAGAGCGCGGTGGTACTGCGCCTGCGCATACGCCGCCCCGGCGCTGGTGGTGCTGGTCTCCGCAGCCACATACCCTCAGGGTTACGGCACGAGGAGACACTGCTGGCTCACCACGGAGAGGCTGTTCGTCATGAGCTTCGTTGGACCTGTGGCTTTTGTTCTAGTCGTGAGTATTCCACCATCTTTGTTTCTTTCTTGCCTTCAAGGAGTCCAGTAAGATCTCTAATATGGGTGATTATGTTCAGGTTTCAAATCAGCTTTGTTTGGATATTTTCTTTAATTTTCCCGGTAAGATTCTTGTTAATTCTTGTAAATATTTTTTTCTTGTGTACAATAAAGTTTTCTCTATCTATCTATCTATCTATTTTAGCATGTTCAGGTGAGTTTTGGACCTCATTAAAAGTATCTTGACCTTCGGCCTCATTGAAAATGTATTTGCGTTCGACCTAAACAACTCTGTCCTTTTTAATTCTTTCAGGCTAACTGGATCTGCCTGAGTATGGTCATCTACATGATGTGCCATCACTCCACTGTCTCCATCAAAGCCAAGGAGAACTCCAAGCTTTACAAAATCAGGTATGTCCAGTAAACTTTTACCTGTTGCACTTCCATGTACCTTTTTTGCCGAAGACTTTCCTTTACTGGACCATCAACAAGCACAAGTTATGCTCCACTCAAGTCTTGGGCCAGGTTCACACGGCATTTTCCTGCACGTTTTTTTGCAGTATACGTCGTTAAAGCGTATACTGCAAAAAAACGTGCAGGAAAATGCCATGTGAACCTGGCCTTAGGCATTGCATGTATACTCAATATGTCCAGGAGAGTTTGTTTCTAAACTTTCCAACTTGATTGGACCTGTACCTTGATATGATTACTCTTTTATGTGAGGGTCTATTCATTGGTGAGGTAACTCCACTCGCTAAAAACATCGTAAGGAAATCTGAGCGTCTGAGGCATTATACCCTCAACGCGAAAATCGCCAATCCGCAATGGGCATGCGTGGAGATTATGCCCGAACTATCTCTTTAAGATGAAGCATGACATGTACAGGCTTCAAGTACATGTGTTTTTGCCTCTGATATTGTTGCATGTGTCAAGAAGTACATACAAATGCATGAATCTGAATCTGAACATCTTTTCTACCTTTTTCAGAGTCTGGCTCAATAGCTCTCTCGTTTTGGCCTTCCTCCTTGGTCTCACCTGGACCTTTGGCCTCCTCTACTTGAACGAGCAGACCGTGGGGATGGCCTACACTTTCACGATACTGAACTCGCTGCAAGGGCTCTTCATCTTCATCTTCCACTGTTTGCAGAATGAGATTGTAAGTGTTTTTTACCTAAACTACTAGTTTCAGGATAGCGATTGTGATCACAGTAGTCTAGAAAATAGATTTTAATTTACCAACTGAACAAAATTCTGACTAAACTCCCTTTTCTCAACCGACTTCAAAAAAGGAGGAGGTAATCAATTCGATCGGTATTTTTTTTCCCTCAGAACTTTTTTCTAGGTAAGCCGATTTTGTTGATTTTGTATTTTTTTGAAAGGGTATACTTCTGATTGTGCTACAATACAAAATGGTGAAGATCTGATGAAGAACTTCAAATCACTCGGAATCAGTGAAAACCGTACCTTTACACCAGCGATTTCGGGTTTTCTTTTAAATTTAGTTAATTCATCAATTTCAACCAATTTGATTGAATATCACTTCTCTGTCATTGGTTACTGTCTCAGATCACTGGATCTCAAAACTTGCGCTTTAGTTTGGGATCTTTTTTCTTGACTTCGTGTTTACACTGACGAGTACGGTCGGCCACAATCTCAGATACCCCATGGCCAATAAACCTATCAAAATCTAACCCAAAAACCCTCCCCAGTTCCAGAAAGAATGCGCGCGGCTCGGTCGCCGCCACCCCTGGCTCTCATGCTGTCTCTACATCACCGGGCAACCGTCCACCCAGTCACCTCCACACAACAACCAGCCTACTGCTAGCTCCTCCAACCACCTGGACACCCGTCAGGGCAGTGTGAAGAGTCGCCGGTATCACCAGAGTGTGCCCGCTGATAGCGACGACATTGTGGACCCGAGGGATGGTGTCACGGTTAGTTTACCCTTAATTATTTGTGTAGGGTGTGAAAAGCAGATGAAGAGTGCTCATTTTTTGTAAACAACATTTTTTTTTTTTTCGGTTAAGGGCATCGTCACTCATCGTATAGAAAAACTTTTGTTCTACCAAAATGTAGGTAGTTAAGGAGTTATGAGTTTTTTCTATAATTCGGTGTCCAATTCTTGCGCAGGGTTTTGCTTTGAACCTTTGAAATTTTCCATTAATGAAGAAGTATGAATGTATTGACGTTATGTATTTTTTCAAATAGGTACTGAAATTTTTTAATAAACTGCAATAGATTTAAGGCATGATAAAATAAGGTGATGGGTGCATAAATTTTAATTTTCTAAACACAAATATCATAAAAAATCCCAAATCTAAACCCCTAAAACAAATTACACACAGAGCACCGCCAGCACTTCAGTGTCGGCGTCAACGACCAACAACTTAGTCATCAACAATCTAAACGTTGTTGTCAACAACAACAATCACAACAACAACAACGTGATCAACCATTCCGCCGTCGCGTCCCTTGCCGCCGCCGCCGCAGCCCATAGCTATCACACGCATAGAAATAGAAGAAACTCACAGGAGAACCCTAATTTCGGTCCTGCAAGCAACTTTGGGCCTACGCTGAATGCCACAGCGGCGAATTTCCCACAACACATGGAGAGGGAATCAGCACCAATGTCCCATTTAAGAAACCCGATAAATCAGGGCAGCGGAAGATATCCTCAAGGCTATAGGCAGAATGGACAGCAAGGTGCGTATGCATTACATAAGATTTTATACAAAGAGATAGGATTTTTTCAAAATTAATACTTACAAGGGACTAAAATATTTTTTTGGTAAAAACCACCTTACACCACTTTTGCCCTTTGTGACTAATTGGTTGAACAGCTCAGTTTCTTGTTTAATTTTGTGTTTAACAATTTATTCGTTTGAAGTTCTTGGTCTAAAATTGTTTTTAATTAAATTCCTTCGTCCTAAATGTGTCACTAACATTTAATTTTGTCTATGTGGATAATCTTTAAACACCGTGCGTAAAACTAAAACGCAATGTGTTTTAAACAAAAGTATCTACGGTAAGTCATGTTTTTGTTTATTTTAGTAACTTAACACTCTTCTGTCTCCTCAACTAGACATCTTTTTCTAACGCTTTTAAATATACTAACAAAAGTGTAATTTTCTGTCTTTCTTCTTCTAATAACAATTACTTCAAAACTATGTGGTGTGGTGGTTAGTGAAAATATACTAAAAATAGTAGATTTCACTTGCGTCTTATCTAAATGGCATTAAGTACTATTTGCTTTTAAAATACGACTTAATAATCTTAATCCATTTAGTCTAAGGCGGTATCAAAAATCCTATCTCTACAATAAAATATGTGATGCATATGCGTTCTTTATAGTATTTATAGAAAAAATAAGCTTATAAATAAAACTTTTTTATATAATAAGTAAGCAATTTTACAGGTTGGCGGTGCATCTTGTTCCTGTAGTATCTATTCTTTTCTTTCACGTACACATCTTTATACCAACCCCATATACGTAGTGTTAGCCAAATTATATGTACATACCTACTAGCAATTCCCCGCGATTTCGTGCCTCGTAAAAAAATCAAACTTGGGGATCACGATTCTACCTCTTGATTAAAGTTTTTCAGGATTTTCAGGATGTGCGGATATGTTAGTGTGTCTGTTACTGTTTTATTTATAAGTAGGGCTATCTGTCCATATGTCTATGTATATAACTGAGTATATTTATCACCGCAAACAGAGCTACAACCTCCAACCGGACGCCCGCTGGAACATTCGACCTACAGCACCGATATACGTCCCAAGCGACGAAACAAGATCTATGCGGGTACCAACACCGCAGAACTTGCCTCACAGCGCCTCTCACACCCAAAGCATTGCCTCAATGCATAGCTACAGGAACAATCTTGACCCAAACGATTACCAAAGCAATATGAATGCTCAGCGCTCGCGGTCGCCATCTTGCAAAATGGCGGCGGCTATAGACTGGGGTGTGTTGGCTAACCCAATAGGAACCGGTGTTTGGAAGGTGAGGGGAGGGACTGTATACTAAAAGGCTTTGTGTGTGAATGCACAGTTTTATTAGTGTTTTTCTCATCACCTTCCCCTAGAAAGTTTTTTTTTGTGGTCGGCTGTTTGTTGTTCGTGGAAATTCACTTTGCTTTTTACAAGTTTTTGCACCCATTAAGTTGCTAACCATTCGATTAAAATCCTTACAGAGTCCATATTGTAATTATATATGTTAACTTAATTTTGACTAAGCTTTAACGAAGATAAGCTGTAAAACTTTTTTAAATACCTTGGGTAATGAAACAACTGAGGCCCTTAGTCACAAACGAAGAAAATTATATGAACATGAAGGCCTTCACTGATTTGTTGAGCATCCTAAGAAGAAAAATTGCATAGAAACTAATCAGCCCATTTTTAAATAGTTCTATGTTTATAGCTACAATGAGTGCAAACATTTCGAGAAAGCTAAGTTGATCACTCACGAATTAAACACCTTGAATAGGCCAACATAATCGTTCATGAGAATGACAATCATTCATTGCATGAAATCCCTAACCCATATAGAGAATCAAAACTTAGCATGTTTAGCAACTTTTAGCCCTTTTCAACATATTTTTCTACTTACTTAGCTCACCTAGCACTAGCTAATCACTAAACGAGAATGAAGCAAGCCTTTTGTATCACTAACAACGCGTTTGATAGTTTAAAACTAGACACATGCAAGAAACCGAGCTGTCTAGCCTAGAAAATACAAACAGCCAAAAAATAAAATTTTAAATACACAACTTTTGACTTAGTTATTTTCAGAAAGCCAACTATAGTTTCAATCTGGCTTTATAAAGTTCATGGACACTCACACGTGGTCTATTGTCGTTTTTATTTTCATTACGGAGTGTGTCCCTGAAATGTTTAATCATAGAGTTGTCTATTTAAAAAATTACAAAGTTATTTTCGGTGTAAAATTCTAAAATGCCTTTTTTGTCTCAACAGAACACTTCTTCTAAACACCACCAAGGAGCGACATCAACCCTTCCGCACCATGACACCCTATCTCGCCAGATGGCCCAACAAGCATGTGGGCATAGCCCTTACAACGAATGCGAGGTCCCCCATGCCCCCGGCTCCCCGCGACACATGATCAAAGAAGACGAAAGCCCTATACACCACCCTCAGGGCTACCAAACCACCAGGAGTTACAACCACGACTTTCGCAACCCACACGTCTACATGTCTCAGCATTCACCCGGCAGCCAAGAAATGATATTTCGGAAGCACTACAAAGATGAGAACCGACGGAAGCACCATCATCACGGGAGCCAGAATATAAATCATACGTACTCCGAAATAGCTTCCCAGCAGGGCAGGATATATCGCAGGGGATCGGAGCAGGAGTTTCGAGTTATACAGGACGATCCGGTCTATGAAGAGATAGAGAGGAACGAGACTCTGATGTCAGACATGTCAGATGACAACTCCGGTCCGGACAGCTGTCGCCAGAACCCGGTGCATCACGGGTCGTCCAGCTCCAAATTCTACGGCGACCACAGGCCATTGATTTCATACAGCCCTGGTGAAAGACACCACCATGAGGAGCATTTCAAATATGGTGGAAAGTGGGACAGCCTCGACAGAACCTATGACCCACGGCACGGGTATGAGAGCGGAAGGCTCATTGGGCATCCATATCATCAACCCCCAGAGAATATGAGGGCGTTGGCGGCTGTACTAAATGGGGAGAACAACGTAGTCTGCCACCTTGAGCCACATAATTCTTATGACGTATACCAACCGCAGGCTGGTAACCCAAGGACTGTGTCCCAACCCAGTTTTTGAAATTTTGAATACGTGATTGAGTGATGTTTTTCGAACGATATTGTGTACAGAGAATAGAGAAATGACTTTCTATTTGCAAGTAGCTTTAGGATGTGTTATAGAAGACAAATAAGTGAATAGTGTTACGTAGAAACTTGCCATACTGTGGACTTTTACTATATATTTATATAGACAGTTAGATTGTATCGTGCGGCGGTATTCATAGGCTTGTGTTGATTCGTTTCTTTTTGAGGAAGTGAGAAATTGTTTTCTGAGTGCGCGCTATGAATACCGTCAGTTAATTTAAAATCACTTTTTCCACTGTGATCCTATTTAAATGTAAAAGCTCAAGATTCAGTGTTGCAACCATATTTTTTGTCTTTTGGGCGAAGAATTTGATAGCAATTGTGTATATAATTGACTTATAGCGATTAGTACTAGACTTCCTATGTGACCTTACTATTTCTATTACTGTCTGACGTTTTCGGTTTGTAAAAAAATACTTACATGACATTTTCTGAATATTGTGTGCAGTTTTTTCGATTATTGTAAGTTCAAATCTGTGATGTTTCATTTTTATTCGTAATTTTAAGTTTTGCTTCTAATTGTTTAGAAACTCACTGCCGATAATGAAATGCACTTTTTATATTTTTTGTATAATTCTACTTGCAAGCAATGTATTTTACAATATAATAGCGCAGCTTTTTATAGACTACTTTTTCGTTTTGTAAATGGAAATTTCGAAAAAATCCATCCAACCTATTATAGACTGACACCATTTGATGTTGTGCACATTTCTGTAAATTAGGAACTAGGCATTAATTATTGAAAAAAAAATCACTTATATTAATTATTTCTACGGATTTGTAGACTTACTTTGTGTATGAAAAAAGCCATAAAAATATTTGTTATTTTTTCCCCTAAAAATAATAATAAAGGAATTGTTTGAATAGAATTGATATGAGTACAATAACCTACTACGTTTTAAATACTAACATTATTTGTTTTGTACATTAAAAAAATAAGCAATACATTATTAGACTGAAGTATTAGGTAAATTGTAGGCCTTTTCACTATTTTTAAAATGCAACTCTTTCTATAAATAATTTTAAAGGCCGCAATTTATTAAATGCTCGATTTAAATTATGTATATTTAAAAAACTTGAGGCGTAAAACACGTAAAACACTTCAATCAAAATTAGTAAAAGGTATAAATTACCAAAACATCTTAACATTCCACACTGAAGATAGTTTTTGAAATAACGGTATGTTTCCTTTATTATAACAGATTACAGCCTCCATAAAATTAAATAAATGTGGGAATGGTTTTTTTTTCTAATTGGGTGTACTAGTCCATCTTTCTCTTCCCACAGTGTAAGAATTAACGTATACTTAACGTATGTATTTGTAAAAATAATAATGTGACGTGTGTATTTCTGTTGAATATTTTTTGTTTTCATTGTATTTTAACAACGTTGATGAAGAACATATATTAATGTAAAGTAGGCAAAACAAAATATGTAAATAAATTTAAAGTTTATATAAATAAAGAGCAGCTATTCTGTAAGAATAGCTAAAATAAATTAAATCTTTCAATCATCACAGTAACGTAAACTTACCATTTTAACCGTCGGCACATAGCGTAAAAAATAAAAGATACAAAGTACATTATATTTTGAGGGGTTTATTTCGTAATATCGAACACGAGATTTTTGATTAAACTTTTTTTTTTATTATAACATCAAATTACGACAGCTGATTGACTGTAAAACGATTTCTTATAACATCTAAAATGTGTGTAGGTAATCAAGTATTTAATTTTAAATTCATACCATTTCGTTACCAAAAAACAAAGTCGGGAGATCGAATAATAAGGCAAACTTATAAACGAAACAGTTGCCTATAATGAGATCTTGATTTTGAAAATTTTATAATTTCTCTAAAATACAATATTTAAAAAATATATATGCTAAAATTAAATCTTGTCCACGCCAAAGTAATACATCGAAATTATAGTGAAGATCATTAACGTAATTATTTAAATGAGTGAGTATGAAAGTATATGCTTAAATCAATTAGGTATTTTTGTTTGTATATAAATAGAAAACAGTTCACTTCTCTTTAAGAATCTGCCATACTTTTCTTCGACCTTCAAAACAATTAAATAGAGAAAAAAACAAAAAAATCACATGCATCAAAATATACATGCATGAAGTACCTGTAATTTTTTAAAGAACTCAAGCTATGATGCGAGTTTTTTAAATATAATTTTGTATCCACACTTCAACATCAGCATAGAATAGAGAATTATTATGTAATTTGTGAGTAACAATAATAATATGATAGTTGCTGAAATTAACAGCTGAACCTGGCCTTAACCGATCGAAAAACACAAATAGGTAGATACTTAGCTCCAACAAAGACATCTGTTATTGCTGCATAAAATAAGAACTGATAATACGTTATCTGTGAACTCCTAGAGGTCATATGGCTATAAAAATTCAATGTTATTGATTTTATTTTTCCATATAATAGTATAAATACGCCACGTCAGTATATACCTATCTATATAATGTGGGTCACTATATTACATCAGGGTAGGTCGGTACAGAAAAGTCCTGTTATACTTTTAGTCATCAATACAGACAACTTTTGCTATAATGCTGAATTCAATGCTACTGAAGCACAAATGTACGGAACAGATGATATTTTTTACGAGATTTAGGTTTGTAATGATGACGTGACCTTTATGTCATTACCTAACACCGTGTGTAAGAAAGACAGATGAAACATGGTGTGATGATACTTAAAACCGAAATCTATTGTATACTTAAAGTTAGTACTAGTAGCAGTTAAAGTAGGCACTTGAAACTAAGATGTACAAAAGTAGAATAAAAAAATGTACAGTAAAATGTCACACGCACAGCACACACAAGAGTTTTGCAGTCTTACAGCTGAAGATATCACATAGACGTAACACTTTTGGCCCCAAGTTTTGCAAAGATAACACCTACGTTTAAAGATAAATGCATATAAATACATGAAAATTAATTACGCATAATGAACGTAAAAATGCTTGTGTAAAAAAACAAAGAAAGGTGATTCTAGGAGAGTTGATGAAGTAGAAATTAAAGACGTCGATGAAGTTAATAATTTACTGAATTTCCTAGCTAGCACTTGAGGCTACTAAAGGAAAAGTGAAGGTAGGTGGTGAGTTAAATAAATAAGACGAGAACGAAACCATCTGGGGCCAAACAATACAAAAGAACCGCCGCTATGAGCACCCGCAGCTCTCCACCACCATTCCGGGCAAAGTACCGTATATGATGTTCAGATCGTGATCAAAGTACAGCATGGAGATGCTGCTTAGTTTCCTGGGAGCGCAGCAAGGGCCTCCGCTGCCCTGAGGCGAAGCGAGATGCACAAGATGCGTATGAGGATACTTCTGGAGGAAACTGTAGGGGCATTCCCCGCTGCAGTAGTTTGCCTCATACTGCTTTGGGGCGATGATCCAATCCCAGCCAAACTCCTCGAAGCTAACCACGAGAGGGTAGCGGCAGCAGCGGACCTCCTTGGAGTTTTCTGAGCAGTCCATGCCCAGGGTCCGCCGGGTCCGCTTGTGGGTGTTGTCACGGAGATCCACCTCGATGTAAGGCATCTGGAGGTGAAGAGGGCACTTGAGTTTGGAAGGCGAGATGGTAATTTCCTTCCTGGATGTAAGATCCAGGTCGTTATAGTAACTAGGTATGGTATAGAATGTAAGTATGATAGACAGATAATAAATGGGTTCCTGGCTAACTCGAAGACGGTGAGAGTCGGTAGAAAAGAAAGTAGAGGAGATAGGCTTGTCTGTCTAATACCTAAAAGCTACTTAACGTTCAAAGGTCGGTAGGTACAATACGTCTCACTGCACTGCTAACGTTTTTTATTGTATGCTACAATACTATGTAATAGATAATAATTCCTTGGTTTTTCCAGTTTTTCTCAGTGTCTTAACTCAATGGTACATGAGCCACGCTATGAAAGTGGCAAATGTCATTACGTACACGCAATTTTAAGCAACGATCGAAATCACAGGTTTTCTCTTGAAAATTACGGAAACAGTGATCAAAATGCACGAAGACTTTAGTAGGTCAAATGATAAACGTAGCAGATAACGAATTCCCGAAATCAGTAACATATAAGGTTGGTTACCGAAATCAATATTTAAGTGCCTAGCTTTCTTTGCTAACGGAGGACTGATTCCCAAATTAACTAAATTAAATTATCTAAAGCACTTTCGTGATTAATTACAGATTACATTTTAATAATTGTTATCGACACGATAAGAAGTAGAAGCTTTTTAGGCCCATCTTGACCTTTACCGGATCTGTCTGACAAATAATTATAAATTGACCTTACGATAACCATTAGACGCTTATTAAAATTAGATAAAAAGTTCTAAAACGATAGTTTGCACGCACGCTACCTACGTCATCAACTCAGCATCGTCATTTATGTTTGGTAGTGTACAGCCAACATTTAGGTAATATCTTTTTCCTGGTTTGATGCATTCTGATTCTGCTACATTTGAATCTTTAGATCACATTGCCATTTCATGAGTGAGAACTATAGTGCGACATAAAAGAGTAGAAATTAAACGGCAACAATTTTGCATAGTAAATCCGAAAAGTGGACTATGAGAAATTGTTGCCATTTAATTTCTACTCTTTTATGTCGCACTGTACTTATATTTAAGTACATAAGCTGGCAACAAATGAGAAATAATATCTAATTATAGACTTTTTCCGAGGGAAATTCAATTTTTTCACAGTTTTTAACATTTTTGATGCTAAACTGAGCTATTTTGTGTTCAGCGATGTTTCGTTCGCGGAAAAAGTAGGTACTTACTTTGTTTTGGTGTCTAGTTCGCGTGCCTTTCGGGTCTGTCGGCGGTATTTTGACAACCTGTAGAATGCATTATAAAAAAAAATATTAAACTCACCAACGCATTATTGGTCTCAGAACTCGGATGCGGCACCACGAGGCTCATCCTGTTCTTAGAGTCTTGTATTCTCACTGTGACGGATAGGAACTCCCTTGGCAGCCTAAAGAACTCCGCCACCATATTGGTCACATTTATCTTCACCCATTTCCCCCTCCTCAGCTCCTCTTTTGATATCTTAATCGCAGTATCAGTGTACGGCACTGAGGCTTTATTACCCTGGCTATTTCTAGTGACTCTGCTAACTTGGAAGTTTAATGTAAAAACGTCTTCTGGTAATGACGATGTAACGTTCTTGTACGAGTCCAATTCTTGGACGTAAACGTTTAGGAGTGCTTCTCCGACTTCGTTTTGTAAGACTTTCTCTGTGAATTTGAAGTTTATTGTCTTGAAGCCCTTGAAGTGACTGTGGCGCCTCATGTCTGGAAAGAAAGAACACGTTTCGACCTTAATTTTGTGATGAACAAAACAGTTCTTATTAGGGCTTAATAGATATTTCTGAAGAGCATTCAACATTGTTTAAAACCAGTCGAATTCGGCCAACTGTTGGACTTATTAGCTGTTTTAAACACTATCAAATGATTTCAGCACTTACTGGATCGGATTAAACTCCTTACCACAAAACCTAGTATAAATTTGTCTGACATTTCGATATTATCCAAGACACTGTTTTACGGTAAGACGCTTTAGATCCAACATGGATTGATCTTCAAAATGACCCAAAAAATGCCTTCAGTTCTTTTACACTGACTTCCACTCAGATGCTAATGTTCATAAGCTGGTCAAAGCCGCCACTTTAACTGCCGATGGCAAAAACACCCACTCATTCATTCATCTATAGATTATTTCCACGTTCATTCATAAAGGCATTCTTTCAGAACATCCGGAAGAAAAACCACTTGGGTTAATTTCCTCTTAAAATTAGCTACAGTTTACTTTCCCTTAGTTGGATTTAATTTTAATAGATGTTGATGTTTGATCATGATAAAAATTTATGAATTTGAAAAAGGATATCTCTGTTTGTGAAGCGATGCAGAATTATGGATGAATTTTGAGGCTCGATGGGAATTGCTCGATGTAATTCGTAACGTTGAAGCCTGAAAACAAAAGAAAATACCATTAGGTCTTCACTATGAAATAAATGTCGATAGTAGCAGGGACAAACTTTTTGTTTCAATTACCAGTAAATACAAAACACATTCACAGTTTAATTTGAGACTTCAAAGTAATAGCACCAATTATCCCCTTGTACTTATGTTTTGTATAACTTTACTGAACAGTTTTCAATCGCCCTAAGTTACATTTAAGGCTGGTTTTACACTTATCAAATATCTTTGTCCGATGCACTCGATCATCGACATTTTGTATTGAATATCTTGATGAAGTCGTCCAATTTCTTTGATCGATGGACAAAGATATTTAATAAGTGTAAACCAGCCTAAAACACGTGCAACTCTAGGAATCCCACCGGTTGAATGAAGAAGTAGCGCCATTCAAGAGCACCACTCAGCTGATCGCAAAGATAACAACTGACCGCACACCTGAGCTATTCGCAAAAAGTTCGCAGGCTAAAATCAGAGGTGCTAGAAACGTGTCCAAAAATAACAAATAGTTCACCCAGCATCACTATCGGAAGGTCGCTACCTAACACCCAGATTCTTGCACCACTGCGTAAGAGAAGACTCATTTGTTTAAAGTTTAGTTTACTCGTCTATCGTCGGTTGTTTAGGATTAACGCCTCTATTTATTTGCTTGCTCAAGTCTAGTTGCCACAAGTGATTGGGAGCAGACCCCACTGATTTAACCACAGAGGCGTTTTTATAGCTTTCTTTCTTTATTTCTTGGCGTTTTTTCCTTAGGTACTACATCTGGAGAGTGTTAGACTTGGCGGATGCGCTATTACTATTTTAGACTGAGTAAGATCTAGCCGCATGATTAGTAGACACTTCTAGTTTTGGGAGCATCGACCTGGCTGAAAAAAACTTAGGTCTTCGCATCTAAGATTGTACAGCGCCTATAATACCTATATTATATTATAGTGGCACACTGTACTGCACAATGAGGGCTACCGTTTTACTCGTTTTACTCCTCACTGTTTGGCGCCACTGTTTAGTAAGGTCATGAAGTATAGCTCTAAAAGTTAGTTATTTCGGACGTACAAAAAAGTTAACTTACATTAAAATCATATTTAATACCTACCTTAAAACGGTACCTAACTACCAATATTGTGATTGATCTCTTTGTTCATTGGAATTTTTACTAAATATATCAACTTACATTCCAAATTCAAATCACTTTTTGTCCCCATGGGATTTAAAAGCAATTTTAGTCCCTGTTTGCGGGGAACGAACTAGCTCTTTTCGAATAGATGTGATAAAAAAGCTTTTGACGTGGTAATAATAACAGATTTCGTACAAAACCGAAGTAGAAAACCCCATGTCATTAGTAAGTATCCCGAATGGTAGGTAAACAAAACCGAGGGCTTAATTGTATATCCTCAATATCAATCGCGATCTCTTTAAAGTTGCTAACAAAGACCCCCGGGACGAGCAATGCACAACAGGAATTGAACCCACAATCTCGACATCAACATGCATGTAAGTTGCCGCTAGACCAATAAAGCAGACAAAGCTTTTTTTCCTTTTACAAAAGTATTAACGTTGTCATGACAACCATTCTCTTTACTTACGTATATTAGTAGGCTCGGGATATCCAGACAGACAGACTGACCGATTGAGCATTTAATAGATGATAACTCAATTCAATGAATCACGCTTTGCTTAAATCGGCCGCATTTAATACTCTACTTTTATGAGATAGGTAAGAAAATATAAAATATAATTTGTCTTTAATAATATTTTAAAGTTTTTGCAACGGGGAAAACCCTGAAAACCCTTATGTATAAAACTACCTATCTAGCTTATGATGACCTTAGCAGATTTCGCGCCTCAACCTCGAAAATAATTTTCCAACTGCTCTTGAACTCCAAAAATAAAATGAATTCACGCTTTCAATCAAAACCAATAACTGCAAGTACTCACCGCAGAACACCAGTTAAAACAAAACAAAAAAAAGTCGCACTTTGAAAAACTATCTTAAAGAAAATTTTCGTGAACGCAGCGGCGAAGTTTTTCGCAAAATGATTCCATTTTTGAAATTCGCAAAGATGGCCGACCGCACCGCATAGTCGCCAATATAGCACTGTGGTTGGAAGATGCCCCCAGAATAATGCGTGGGCAAAATTGTGATCTCACATAATGGGATTCGATAGCCGAATGCAGTTGAACAACTTTGGACTTTCTCACAGACAAACAGGGACTGTTTTCGATGGTCAAGGTTCGTCGGAGATGTATTTCCTTCTTTCAAAACGGTAATTAGAGATTATTTTAGAATAAATTCGGCGAATGTAATTCACTGCAATTAATCGGTTTAAACTTCAAGGTTCAAGTCTTATCTACTTTTATTTTGTGACGACCTGTCTTGGTAGCGTTTGCACGCACCAACTCAGTTGAGCTTTCGTTACTTTCTTAACGTGTTTTGTCCCCCTTCGTAACTTTTTCTTTACTTCTTGAAGCCTAGCCTAGGCTTGATTTAGGTAAATACCTACCTAATTCAAGCCTAGGCTTGAAATACAACCGGATATTTCTTCGGTGAAAATATAAATAAAATGATATATGAACAATGGATAAAAACTAGATGACATCAAATAATTGGACGGCAGATATTTCTTAGTGTTTTTCTTTTTGTATTTTTTTTAATACTTGGCCTGAACCTGCCTTCAAAATCTGGTCTACTTCATGTTCTTGAGTGGAGATTACTTTACCAAATTTTTATTTCATCGTTTGAGCTTATGATTTGGCTAAAACAATGCCTAAAAATAAACGTAGAGGTACAATGTGTTTCTGTCGATATTTCCATCTTATCTTTCATTTGCTTTGCGAACCGTACACAGAATTTGGCTGCAAATTACTGTCATTCAAGATTCAAGACTCAAGTCAACAGATACGATGACGACGCTCTCTCACCACACATAGTTGCATTTCGGACAACAATGCAACAAAATAATAGTTTAAAGAACTCTACACTACAATAACAAAAATTATCAGTTGCTCGAAAGTCTCGAAACTACTATTGTTAAATATCTAGGTACCGAGGTAAAAGTATAGATTACTATTTTCTCCGGTAGGTATCAGTCTTTCGTGAATAAACAGAGAATGTTCATACAAAGGAATTAAAGTTATTCTGTGTTAGAATAGAAGAAAGCTTAGCTGGGGCAATGGCTTATCGATGGCGTCCCAGTAGAAGGACAAAACCGGGGTTTCCTCGTTTTTCTCCTAAAACCAGCGAAGTAGGTAATCCTCTAGAATTAGAATCAGAAATCGCAGGAGAAATCGCAGGAGCGTTTATTGCTAAAAACGCATCCAAAAAGAAGATATGATTTTCTTTTTCATTGGCCGCGCTAGTTGTGCGTCGTATTGCGTCTTAATAACTTAATCCAGTACGAGTATGTTTGACCTAACGACTAGGTTGCCACGCCGAACTGAATACTGTGTATTATGTGGCTGTTGCTTATCTGCTAGTTTGTAGATGTTCTGCTGAGAAGTAAACTTTGGGAAACTAGTCCCTACTGGGTAAAACTACGGAGAGCATCTCTTGCCTACTCGTCACCAAAAGCTCACATCTCAATAAAGCTTAGAGATACCTATTAGAGCTATTGACGTATATTGACGAATTGACCCGTCTTTCCTGTGGCTGTCTAAGCTGTCAGGATGGTAGTACTGGGCAAGCCTACTTCATCTAACTAAAACAATGTCCCAGGCACTGTAGCGCCGAGTGGTCTCTTCACCCATCTAGTGTAAGTGAAGGTACCACTGGACGCTGTATAAATCATCTCATTACGTAGATGCAAAAGGCCTTTATTTATTTTAAAGGCATGAAGGACATCATTATTGGTCATTGTAATCGCCTTTTTATTAAGAGGTCCGTGTGCTCCAAACCTTATCAGATCATAGTACAATATACTATTTAGGTTACTTAAGTGTAGACTATAGTCAGTTATGTCTATGGCAGATAGATAAGAGGTGATGACTCCATATAAACGGGTTCGCTTGAGCAAAATTTTTTTTATACAGGGCAATTTTGAAATAGCTTTTTTGCTGAAACACGTCAACTTTTAAATTGATTTCCAACAACTTTTGTTTCACGACTTTTCGAAAAGCTCGATAATTTGATCATTTCTTATTCTTTAAAAGTGTGCATTTCTACCATTTCAGCACTGCCTGCGCGGCCCGCTTTCATCTCTACCATCTTTCAAGCCTTTCCTGCTCCTATTTGTTACCCATGGCAAAAAAAAAACAAAAAAAATAATATGGAAAGCAGTTTTTTTGCTTTCACCAAACAAAAGTTGTTGGAAATGAAGTTGGTGTGTTTGAGGAATAAAGCTATTCAAAAATTGCCCTGTATTATACCCACCCTACTTTTAGATGTCCTTACTTTTAGATTATTTTAATAAATAGTTTATTGCATAAGCGAATAATTTAGCGAATTTCTGAATTCAGAAACCAGCGCTATTGAGCTTCAGAGTTGAGAGTAGGATCAAAAGATGCGGTATATCCTTGATTTTGCAACTTATTAACACAAAATTGTTTCCTTTGCTGGGTTTTGAAATTGGTTAGCCGAATTCTGAACAAGACATGAAGTAGATTCCCCTCCTCATTCCACGTCAGGGGTTAATAAAATGGCCGGGAGTAAACACCGCTCTCAATGCATTTCGTTTTCAAGTGTCAAATCCGGTAACAAAGCGTAAGAGCTCTTGCGTGGACTCTTGATTGATCCCAGCGTGTTTTGGTGACCTCCTTGAACCGTGTTTGGGCCCCAAAGGTCAGATGGCAAGGACACTGGACCGCTTGCTTGACCCCAGTAGAGACTAGAGAGTAAGATGCATGCTTTGAGGCGGTAAACAGGGGCATGGAATAAGGAATCTGTAGGGCGTTGTTTTGGTCAGTGACATACGACTCAGGGAGGGACGTTAGTTTTAGTAACGCTTGAAACTGAAAAAAAAAATGATTGTTAAGTTACCTTATTCAATTTGTTAAATTATAGAATAACCGCGACGTGCGGACACGCGATGTGACGCCCGATATTGCCGCAAGCGATAGTACAATAAATTATAGTAAGGAAGGCCACAATTTAATGATTTTTGGGTAATTTTCTCAATTTTGTTCTTTGCTTCAGTGTCGTGTAAATAATCACCCCTTAGTCGGGTGTCACTTTACAAAAAAACACATTGTACAGGGTTGAATCAATAAAAATGATCGTAATGAGAATTTCGCGCGCTTTCGAAATTCCTTCTGTAGAGGTAGTTTTGTACAATGGATCAATCCTTTTTTTCCAACCTGCGAAGCCTTGCTTGACTGACTGCTAGTCACGTCTTCCTCCTCCTTCTTGCGTGGGTATCCTCATCACTGAGGGTCGTGGTCATTCAAACGGAGCAATCCATGTCGTACGATGCGTCGCCAGTTGTTCGTAACTGAGGCTGAGTGCATGGCATCGTATACTGTATAGCTACCACGAGTGCGAAAAAGCTGTGCCGGACGTCCGCCGGACGTCTGTCATGTATCCTAATACTATAGTAGTAAGGTTGTTTATGCAACTTGTCACTTTCATTGACATTGACAGTAAGCACTCGTGGTACCAGTACAGAGGTGTTGAGTGTGGAGCGGATTTGGTCGGTCCAACGTGTCGGACATCTTCCCCTTGGTCGCTTTCCGTCGATCTTGCCAGTGAAAATCTGTTTTTCCAGGTTGTCACTGTCTCTCCTGGCAATGTGACCAAAGTATTTGTCACGTCTTACTCCAGTATTGGTCTCTGCTTATGTGGTAACCTGCGTGGGTGTTTCACAATACTATTGTACGAGTATCCCCCTTCTGTAGTACTAGGACAGTAGTAGGGATAGTACAGTTCTGGCGCACCTAGGGGATGCGGCGGAACTGGAGGGGTGGAAAAGCAGAACTTGGGGGAACGGCTCCTAAAAAAAAAAAAAAAAAAAGTTTGGTGTCTATTCCCACTAAATCGGGTGCGCTGAGTCGATTGCGCTCACTCCCAGGGTGTAAAACTCAACGGTTACGAAACTAGCAAAAAGCTATTACTGCGTCCTAGATGATTAAGTAATCGCTTAATGGTCACCTCATTAGCAATTAACAGACTTCGACTCCGGAACCAGGTAGGTCGCTAATGGGTTTTTTAATCACCTCATGGAGGGATCAATAACAGGAATATTTGTGCAGTAAGCTCTATATTTCATGAAGGTATTTCAATATCAGAGTTATAAAAAACATGCATTGAACCACTCTTTCACTATAAAATCATTGTATAATGTATTTTCAGTAAATATGTTTGTGAACTCGTCCAAAGTTCCGCCACTGTACTTATATGCTAAGTACATCACACAGTATTCGCCGCACACTGAAGTAAAATCATTCTGGAGTTTTACAATGTTTCTTCGCCATTTCTTTGTATTTCTCAGTATAAACCTATGATAGAATCCTCTCGGTTGACGACCATATGAATCAAAGTATTCTCCTGTTCGATTAGCATCTATGTGAATAGCAACCCAGTGAGAACCGGGCTGTGTATCAGGGTCTAAATTTCCTATTAGATACATAGGTGTCTCTACAATCAAAGGAATACGGTTGGCAGCATATACGTTATATGTCATCTGAGGATTAACTTTATGTAGACAATTTTGTATCTCTATAGTATCCATAATCGATGCTTCGATTTACGTATATCAGAGCCAGAGATCTATTGTATTATGTTAATAAAAACGTGGGTAACGATCTCTAAACTAAAAAAGTACTCGTAATACCTATTTCAATCAAGTGCATCACTCGTGGATTTCAACATCAATGCCATTAGTTACACCGGATTCTAGCCATAGAATTTCTTGTTTTCATAAACTCCATTATCGATCTGGTTTTATAAAATCCATTTAGCTATCTTCTTGTTTCAACATCATTGCTAAATTAGCTTTTTAATAATGAGGTAAAACTACTATAAAACGTCTACGTTGTTACTGTAAACGGCACACGGTCAACGAATCACTAGTCAGCGAATTAACCATCTCTACGCTCTACTCAACACACCATGGAGGTAAGAAACTTTAATTCAATTTTATTTCTATTCCCTCTCAATATTTTTGGTAATAAGTAATATTCACTAATCATTGTCTATTATTGTTCTTTGCAGAATTTCTCATCGGACCTCGTTATGGATGATGAAAATACTTATAAAGCTTACTATTTCCCAACCGTTTCGGACGAAGAATCTGAAGTACCAAGAAACCCCCGCAAAAGAAGCAGCAGCAAAACGGACCTCGATGATTTATTTGAAGTACCGCCAGCAAAGCAGGAAAAGAAGTTATCCAGTTTAATCGGCCGGACCAACCGTGACGGCGGGGTATCTTACATCTCCACTAATGGGGATGATGGAAAAACCGCGACTCATCTAGTGAAGATAGAGATCTTTGATCTCAAAAAATTAAAAAGAATATCTCCGGCTGAACACTGGAAGCATGCTGATTTTAAGACGAAATATTATGCTAGTGATGAAAAAAATAAAATATTACTAGCTACCAAAGGGGTCATAGCAACTATGGCGAGAGAAATATGTGCGAAGAAAGACTGTACAAAATATTCTTATAATAATTAGTTAATGTCTCCATGGTGTGTTGAGTATTATTCAGAGATGATGAAATAAAAAACGTTTAATAATTATATTTTACTTTTTTATTTATTCCCATCAACACAAACAAAGGTTCTTAACCGCTAAAGGTAACAGTCACATTAATTTTTTTGATAATTTCAATAATATTATCAACAATGACTTCAGTTCGATAAAAAAAAAAAATGTTAAACACAAAATGTACATCAGTTGAAATAACTTCAAACTACCTACTTATTTTCTACAAATTAGTCAATCTTAATTGCTATTTACAAACTATACTACTTTGTAATGACCCCAAGCCAATGTGTCCACACAATTAGGGAGAATATGACGTTTAGTGTCATTAGATGACAAACATTTTTTATTGATTTTTTGGGTAAAGATTACATGTTTTATAGATCTAAATCTATACATTTCACATATTTTAGGACTATTATCAAACAGGCAAGACTTATAGTTATTAATCGATAAAGATTTTGTTACAGATTTGTTTACTCCTTTTGCTTTTGCTGTGATTTGATTTTCTACATCAATTGCATATAATTTTGACCTTAGCCCAACAAACTCCTTGAATATTTTACCGTTGTTCTCATCTTTAAATAACCCTAACTTTTTTTTATTTACTTGAGGATAACCAAACACGTTGTCTTTTGGATAGTCTGATGTATCAAAATATTTGATCAGGTCCGGTTTTATATCACAGTAAAAGTCGTTTGTAAATATTTGGTAAATCAGACTATCTGTATCGGTGTACAACAGCTTGATTTTGTTGAACTTTTTTAACATGTATGAATAATGGAAATCATACATTAGAGACTTTGAAATATCTAAAATACAAAAACCTAAATATATCGGTTTGTTGTAAACTAATTTAGTCTTATTTAACTGTACAGCTACAAGTGATTCAGAAAATATTGAAAGACTATGGAATTCGGGTCGAGCAATTAAATTTTGTGCACCGACAACTTTACCATTATTTTCCCAATGGGTCAATAATTTGACATTTACCCGTTTCTCAATGTTTTCCATAGTCTTTCCGAAAACAGAGTTGTTCATGAGTTTGTAGAAGTCTTTTTCAAAGTCTGATTTTGCTAACGTTCTCAAGTGGGTATTTAAGTCAATATATTTTTTAAGCCATGCGCTCTGATTGAATTGTAAGAGTCTATGTACTTTAGTCAATCTGAGACCCATTTTTAAGCATTGTTTAAGGTTTCTGTAATGAATGACATATTTACTTTTATTACGCAAGTTTGGTATTAATCTAGCTTCTTTACTGTTACCGAAACAAACATTTTCAGGACAAAATGGTAAATCAGAATGAAAATCATGGAGCTTTTTCGGATATTCTAAGTCCACTTCTAAGATGTATCCAATTTCAGAAGAATCAGATATATTAAAATCAATGTTGGTATCTACCCATTTGAAACCATCAGTCGGTAGGCTTTGAGACATAGCCCAACCATACAAATTGTTAGCGTCGAAATATGCTAAAAATGAATCGGGTAAATCTGTGTTATAATTTTCCATATATTTGTTGTTTGCTTTTGCATAACGATTACTACATTGAGAAACACCACCTCTTATACCAGACTTTACAAATGCTATTTTGTCAAAGTCTGTTAATAGCTCTAGTGTAATCTTTGTAGATTTCAACATTGCATCCCAGCTTAAACCCGGAGCAGTATAATAGTGGGCAGGATCTAAGTCGTAGGTACTAAGACATAATTCTCGAAAGTTTTCAAATACATCAGTCAAAAGCAGCACATCAGTCTTTAAATATAAATCTGAATAATCAGACATGCTGTGACAATTGAAATGTTGCCACACATCCAACGCATGGGCATATTCATCGTCTGATATACCGGAATCAGTGAGGATACTAAAGAAGTCATTTCTAGTAGGAAGCGAAGTTAGCTTCAACGTTTCAAAAGATTTCATATAGTCATAAGGATAAACTCCCTTTCTCTTTAAACGAGTGAAATCATCCGAGTTTGGGAATGATTTTTTCAATTCAATGAATTGTTCATCTTTAAGATTTTTAGCCAACCTGTCTAAACTACACGATAAAAATTTAAAAGAATCAACAAATCGTAGACTTATTTTTTGGTTATTGATATTTAACAATTTAGAAAAAGATATATACTTTTCTTTGTTTTGTGGGATCACTTGAACTTCACCTTCTACAAAGTTCAGAGCATGAACGATGAAATGAGCATCATAATTACTAAGATTATGTAGAAACACAGGAATGAAATGTGGTGCTCGAAATTTTTCATCACATGTTTTATGTCCAACACCTCTAAAAGAACCGGTGTACCAATCGTAATCTATTGTAGGATTTTGATCCAACATCCTCTCACATACGAAACAGGTAGTTGCTTGCTGAATAAAGCATTCGTTTTCAGCAGTCAAAGGTTTAGGACATTTTTTAAATGTGTTTTTACTACATATTTTTTTTACATCGCAATGTAATCTTTCCATAAATATTTGTGCACAGTTAGGGCCGCTATATGTTTCATATTTTGATAGCTTATCATCATATGAACATTTTATATAATAGCCAAAGCTGTACACTTCATGTTTTTGAACATTATTTGTAAACGACTTTGATGGATCATTAGAAACTGACTCCACGGGGTTTAAAAATGCCTCAAAATCTGCATAAACTACAAATGGTATTTTCATTTTGTTTTGATACTTATCAAAACTTAGTGAATTATTTGGTTCAAACTGTCCAAACCAGTTTTTGCGTTTTTTTTCTGAGCTAGGTAAATCAGTACGAACATGTCTGCAATCATTCAATTGATGAGTTTCTAATTTTTCACGAGTTGAGAAGTAGATCAAACACCCATCACATACGTGAATGGCACCATCAGATTTTTTTACTTGCTTACTCACTAATCGCGACAAGTTTTTAATGTAACTGTAATGACCGTTCGTACCATTAGCAAAATACAACAAGTTAATGTGGGTTGATTTACGAGACTTTGTAAAATGAAGGGGACCTACAACTGTATTGGTCTTGGAGTTATCGTCATATTCTAAGCCGAATACATTGATGCTGATATTATTAAGCGATTCTATTTTAGGTATATCTTTCAGTTTCACTGGAAAATATATATTATCAAATTTAAGTTTATTGCTATGCATCATGTATGATGTAACCCTGTCCGAACTCTTTTGTACCGGAAACATGGCTGAAAGCAATGCCCATTTAAGACATTGTTGATCATGATTTTGCACATTGATAACTGCTTTTTTGAGTAATATGTCTCTAGGTAATGGAATATAAGATGAACCGCGCAGCGGAGTATATTTGTTTATATTCATTTCAATATATTTTATCTCCCTAAGAGACCATCCGCTATCCCTTTTCTCAAAGTTAGTCATCTTACCAACAATTGTCTCCGTCAATGTTGATAAAAAAGTGTCTACATCATCAGCCTCGCATAATATGTAGTTACAAGTTTGAAAATCAAAAGAATTTCTTTGATCCTTCGACTGCTGAACAAAATCAGCATGTAAGATAAAGTTAACCTTGAAGTTTCTTAAATCTTTGGTGCGATCTCTACATAATGTCAAAATAGTGTCTCTAACTGAATCCATGAATATTTCAGGGGTTTCAAATTCGACGACAGACTTATCGGTTTTAGATAAAATCCTATACGTTAATATCCTATGCCTGAAAGCGCTTTCAACAAGAGTGAAATTAGATGAAGCATGATTCGACTTGAGAACATTATTCTTATGAATATTACTTTTGTAATGGTTAGTCAAATACCTTCTATCAACAAAAATCTTACAGTTAGGACACTCTACTTTAGAATTGTCACAGTCCTCACTCGCATTCCCAACTGCTGAAGTAGATGGTTCTTGAGATTGTATTCTCTTCTTTTTATGATCACCATTGTTGAATGGATTTTTCCTCTTCAATCCTCGACCAACTTGAAGTGTTTCACTGTAACAAAGATAACCTCGGTTATTATTCATTGTTTACATATAATGGATGTAGGTGTAGGTTAATTTCAATGGATAGTGAATAGTTGGTAACTTACATGTTTTCTTTTTCCGCAGCCACACAAAGATCACATAAAGCCTGATTAAGTTCGTTTTCGTTCTTGAGGTTATCATCAACGTCTGAACAGACTGCATATAATTCTTGATCACACTGAGAGTTACTAAAGTCACTTTTTGAAGGGTTATTACAGAAGAATGTGCCCACACAAACTTTGTCACTATCTTCAACAACAGCACATATCTTAGACATTTCTTCATCACACGAAGAATCACTAAAGTCACTTTTGGGTGTGAAGAACGTACCCACGCAAACTTTATCACGGTTAGCCATAGTGGTGGGCAGCGATATAGTGCGGGAGTGGATATTTTCCAATTGATAGTATTTTTCGAGTGTCAATTTGTTTTTATACTTCAAACTTATTTTAACTACTTAAGTAAACATTAAGGAGACATTAACTAATTATTATAAGAATATTTTGTACAGTCTTTCTTCGCACATATTTCTCTCGCCATAGTTGCTATGACCCCTTTGGTAGCTAGTAATATTTTATTTTTTTCATCACTAGCATAATATTTCGTCTTAAAATCAGCATGCTTCCAGTGTTCAGCCGGAGATATTCTTTTTAATTTTTTGAGATCAAAGATCTCTATCTTCACTAGATGAGTCGCGGTTTTTCCATCATCCCCATTAGTGGAGATGTAAGATACCCCGCCGTCACGGTTGGTCCGGCCGATTAAACTGGATAACTTCTTTTCCTGCTTTGCTGGCGGTACTTCAAATAAATCATCGAGGTCCGTTTTGCTGCTGCTTCTTTTGCGGGGGTTTCTTGGTACTTCAGATTCTTCGTCCGAAACGGTTGGGAAATAGTAAGCTTTATAAGTATTTTCATCATCCATAACGAGGTCCGATGAGAAATTCTGCAAAGAACAATAATAGACAATGATTAGTGAATATTACTTATTACCAAAAATATTGAGAGGGAATAGAAATAAAATTGAATTAAAGTTTCTTACCTCCATGGTGTGTTGAGTAGAGCGTAGAGATGGTTAATTCGCTGACTAGTGATTCGTTGACTGTGTGCCGTTTACAGTAACAACGTAGACGTTTTATAGTAGTTTTACCTCATTATTAAAAAGCTAATTTAGCAATGATGTTGAAACAAGAAGATAGCTAAATGGATTTTATAAAACCAGATCGATAATGGAGTTTATGAAAACAAGAAATTCTATGGCTAGAATCCGGTGTAACTAATGGCATTGATGTTGAAATCCACGAGTGATGCACTTGATTGAAATAGGTATTACGAGTACTTTTTTAGTTTAGAGATCGTTACCCACGTTTTTATTAACATAATACAATAGATCTCTGGCTCTGATATACGTAAATCGAAGCATCGATTATGGATACTATAGAGATACAAAATTGTCTACATAAAGTTAATCCTCAGATGACATATAACGTATATGCTGCCAACCGTATTCCTTTGATTGTAGAGACACCTATGTATCTAATAGGAAATTTAGACCCTGATACACAGCCCGGTTCTCACTGGGTTGCTATTCACATAGATGCTAATCGAACAGGAGAATACTTTGATTCATATGGTCGTCAACCGAGAGGATTCTATCATAGGTTTATACTGAGAAATACAAAGAAATGGCGAAGAAACATTGTAAAACTCCAGAATGATTTTACTTCAGTGTGCGGCGAATACTGTGTGATGTACTTAGCATATAAGTACAGTGGCGGAACTTTGGACGAGTTCACAAACATATTTACTGAAAATACATTATACAATGATTTTATAGTGAAAGAGTGGTTCAATGCATGTTTTTTATAACTCTGATATTGAAATACCTTCATGAAATATAGAGCTTACTGCACAAATATTCCTGTTATTGATCCCTCCATGAGGTGATTAAAAAACCCATTAGCGACCTACCTGGTTCCGGAGTCGAAGTCTGTTAATTGCTAATGAGGTGACCATTAAGCGATTACTTAATCATCTAGGACGCAGTAATAGCTTTTTGCTAGTTTCGTAACCGTTGAGTTTTACACCCTGGGAGTGAGCGCAATCGACTCAGCGCACCCGATTTAGTGGGAATAGACACCAAACTTTTTTTTTTTTTTTTAGGAGCCGTTCCCCCAAGTTCTGCTTTTCCACCCCTCCAGTTCCGCCGCATCCCCTAGGTGCGCCAGAACTGTACTATCCCTACTACTTAGGACCCCCAAATACCTACGGAAAGGCGGTGTCGTTTGACCCGACTATTAAACCGCATGTTGCAGTAAAGGTGTAAGACTGTACTGTTTGAGAATCTATATGCCGATCTCTGAATTGAGAAATTCGCTAAGCAAGCAAGCAAGTACTTAGCAAGCTAAGTATCGTTCTGTCTCTGCAGATTTCTCATGAAAGAACGTGACAGAATATTTAAGTATTTACTCAGTAAAATTCTCAATTCAGAAACCGGGCCTTTGAGTATTAGAACACGAATATCCTATCAACGCTTTTTCAATAGGCTACATGATCTAAGTATATATTTTTCAATAGGCTACATAATTTTTTTTTTTTTTCTATGAAATCTCCGTTTTCATAACATTTATTTCCTTTTGTGTAGATTGTCTTCCTCCGCATAGCTTTCCATCTATTTCTGGCCACTGCCTTCTGTTATTTTTTCAGTTCAATCGTTTGGTCTTAAATGTGCGATCTAGAAAATTCGTCCCCGATGTTATATCTAGACTTCAAAGAATATTGAAGACATAAAATATTATTAAATTAGGCCCGGCTTCTGAGTTGAGAATTTTACTAAGCACATACTTACGTATCGCTCTGTCACGCGAGAAATCTGCAGAGACAGGACGATACTTACCCATTTGCTTAGCAAAATTCTCAACTCAGAAACCGGGCCTTAGAAAGTTAATGTTTGACAGAATTATAGAGTCAAGATGATGTTGTTTTCAAGAAACCATAAGATAAATTATCTATTTTAACTTCAGGGTTTAAAGGATAGATTCTAGTTGATTATCACATTGCCCAAAGCCTCCACATGGCTGCAGCATGAACAATTACGGCCAATATTCGACGGCCCAAAGTCACCGCTACTGAATGCGGATTACAATCCGGAGCGAGCTACGAATTGAATGGGATGGATTAGATTTCAAAGTAATCTAATAATGGAGGTTGCCCATCAGCTCTCGAAAAAAAACAAAGGCCTTTACATATCTAAGTAAATGATTTATACAGCGTCCAGTGGCGCCTTCACTCACACTTACGAAAATTAATTACTATACCTACTAGCCAACTAAACCCGGGTTTCTTCACGATGTTTTCCTGCTTTTCCTGACAGGATTTTATCCCGAAAATTTTAACTGGCTAAAGGTAGGAAAGATACTGAGACTGAGAGACAAACAGACAGCCCCGCCAGAGTAAAAGGGTCCCTTTTGGCACCCGTCGGGTATGGAACCCTAAAAATAGACTCCAAAAGAGAGCCAAAGAGGTAGAGTCGTTCGTAGATCATTGTCATGGACGGTAATCTAATATTGGACGTCGTGTTTTGATATTGAACTTGGTCGTTGCTCTTGCATTTTATTGCGGAATCAATAGCGTATTGCTTTTTGTGTCACTCAGGCTTCAGAGTATACTCCAACAGAAGCAATGGAAAATCTAGTTATAAGATAAAAGATCTCCAATAACAACCTAGTTTTAAAATATTTATTTTAACTAGCTTTTAAGTTTGGCTGTATCTTAGGTCCATAGAGTTCCTCACATGTTACAATGTTATTTCAGGCGCTGGGCGATAGGTCTCATCTAATTCTAGGGTTTGATATGTGAACATTTTCGTTTTTTTTTGTGTAGGTATTTGATATAGGACTCGATTTTGTGCATTTTTCTTGGCGCGCGGGCTATTCACTATGCACCGCGCCTTAAGATCTTATACACTTATGGTTGCAATAAAGTATTGAGTATTGAGACTATCTGCCGATTTCTGAATTGAGAAATTCGCTAAGCATATGGGTAAGTATCGTCCTGACTCTGCAGATTTCTCACAAAAGAGCGTGACAGAACGATAATTAAGTATTTGCTTAGCAAAAATCTCAATTCAGAAACTGGGCCTATGTCTGCCGATTTCTGAATTGAGAAATTCGCTAAGAAAGCAATGTCTCTGCAGATTTCTCACAAAAGACCGTGATAGAATGATACTTAAGTATTTACTTAGTAAAATTCTCAATTCAGAAACCGGGCCTCTACCTATTACTACTGGCTCGCTCCGAACTGTGAACTCGCGATCCCATATCTCCGCAACCCCTCGACCGATTTGGCTCATGTTCGAAATTAAAGTCGCCCGTAACGTAAATGAATAGAGTGCACACGTGTAAGGGCTGTCTTATGTATCGAAATTTAATTATTGTCTTCAATGACGATTTTCCTGTAGCTATTCTTGCCTACAAAGGATTGCCCTTTTATGGCTTATAAATTATAATACAAGGTGTCACAAAATATCCAAACTCTTTTTATATGGTAATAGCACCCGGTGATGGATCACATCTAAATATTTTTTGCTCTATGACGTTCCGTTGATTTTTAAATTAATAAAATGTGAACGCTGTGGCGGGAGAAAACAATTTTTTTAATATTGTTTTCATTTACTTTCACAATATTTTAAGAACTCAAAGCTATGCAAATGCATCAATTTTTAAAATTGAGCTAATACCTACCAAAAACAAAAACGTTATGAAAAAAATTCAATTTTGAGGTTATAAAATCTGCCCCCGTTAGTTGAAAAGGCGCATCTAACATTTTTTCCAAAATTGAGTTATATATACCGTTGGAATCAGAAAAAAAAGGCGCGTCGGCCAGTATTTTTTATTTTTCGCTATCTCGCTTCCTAGCAATTTTCCATAGTCAAAATAGGCGCTTATGCATCCAACTTTTCTACTAAATGGAAGATGAAAAGCCGAAATCGTCATAAACTTAGAAGAATAGCCGCATTTACACACATACGCCTTTGATCTTCGTAGTATTTTTTTATGATCGGAAGTTTAATGGGCGCTTATTCGAAATCGTTTCTAATGCTTAATAGATAGGTCGCAAGTGACCATTTGCGTCCTAAACGCTAGTTGAAAAGTATTATACTTACTTAGTAGAAAAGTCAACATCTGCCACATGCGCCCTTACTACTTCGTATTTTATGTTTTTTCGATGCGCATCTGCCAAATACGTCTCAATTCTCTATAGGGGAAATAAAAGTATGGATGGTACTTAACTGAAAAGTCGCAAGTGTGCCAAAGCGCCTTTTTAACTACCGCTTCCTTAAGAAGCGGGGCTTGCGGGAGGGGAATATGTACGGGGTGACTGATCAGTTGCGTCTTGCGTCGGAGTGGCAGATAAGGCGAGGCATGTTACGCGCCGGCACCATTTTGCGACATTGCACATTGTCTTAGGTAAGATTTATACAATTTTATTTCATTTACTATTTGCATTATTCAACTCTCATTAACTTTTGAATTAGTTAATTAATTTATCACACATAAGGCTTAGGTGAAGCCGTTTATTATTAACAATGGTATTATACTTCTAAATTATCTGCCTAACGTGTAATGTCGATAGCTTGTAAAATATTGGAGCGGGCTTATACCTACTAGTGTTTTTGTTAGAATAAGGGTATAGTAACATTTATTTATTAACACTTTTAATGCACTTAAAAATATTTTACATTGCGGCGGACCTTATACTGTGTAGTGTAGACATTGCAAAAGTTATCTGTCAAACAGGTAGATGCACTTATTGGTCTAGTCATCGTGATTTTTATGTAGGTAACTAAGAAACCTTAGGTACTGTAACTTACATATAACACAATATTTAAACCATTACGTTATTTCTAATTTCAGGCAAAACAAAATGAAGCATGGTCGAAGCTTAAACTTAGTTCACAAAGTTTTGTCTTCCACAAGTGTTCCAAGTACACCAGGTAGTACTCCACCGGAAATTCAGGCTCGTCATTTAATTACTGACAACCGTCATTGTGACATAGCGGGATGTGGTTACAAAACTACGTAGTAAGATTGCGCTCTGAATGCCTGCGATGGTATCATCACCAACACCAATAAAGACTGCACCATCTCCGGCAGAACCAGCACCGAAACTACGCAGCAAGATTCCGCTGAGCAATGCTTGAGATAAAGACAGTCTCTTATATCATTCAATGGCTTTAGACAACCTGTAAACCGAACACACACTTAGTTTGAATGTGGTATAAAAAAACGCGAAGTAGGATTAGACAAGCACCACTAATTGGCAGAGTTGCATGGCAAATTATACCAAAACTCTCTTCGGTTTTCGGGCATTAGAGGGACTAATTTACTGACTATATCAGACTTGCGCTCTTGACCGAACTGATTGTTTTCTGACTTATTGACTCATTATTATCACATCTGAATTGATTTTTGGTCACCGGCCTTGGGATTCCAATCTTGATATATTTCATTCTGAGAAAGTCAAGTACTATTTCGGTTCCATCAAAATCCGTATGCGTAAATTATAGTGATACGACCGCTTTGAAAAGTAGCCTGACACATCTTGTTCAGATAGGCTCGTGGTGTTACTTGTTTAAGTTTATAGGCACAAAAGCCAAGTCAAATTTGGGGATGTTCACCGAGCTGTCTCTGACACACGTCGCTAAATAACTGTAAAGAATATGGATGTCAGAAACGTTTATAAGTTCGAAGATTGCTCTTTTCTGTCTATAAACTTACACATGTAACGCCACAAGATGTGTCAGGCTACTTTTCAAGGAGGTTCTTCTCTTCTCTGTACCACTATAACGTCCAAAACGGACTTTGGTGGAACCGAAATAGTACTTAATTTTTTCAGAATGAAAAATAACAATATTGGAATCTCAAGACCAGCGACCAAAAATCAATTCAGAGGTATCACTCAAGAGCGCAAGTCCGATATAATCCGTAAATTAGTCCCTCTAATGCCCGAAAACCGAAGAGGATTTTGCCAATTTATTTAATGAATACGAAAAATTGTAGTGGTGCTTCTCTATTCCTACTTTACGTTTTTTTATACCACAGTCAAACTTAATGTGTATTCGGTTTACAGTTAGTCTAAAGCCATTGATATAACAGCGCTCAGCTCAATCTTGCTCCGTAGTTTCGGTGCTGGTTCTGCGGGAGGTGGTGCAGTTTTTACTGGTGATGATACTATCACAGGCATCCGGAGCGCAATCTAGCTGCATAGTTTAGGTGCTGGTTCTGCGGGAAGTGGTGCAGTTTTTATTGGTGATGATACTATCACAGGCATCCGGAGCGCAATCTAGCTGCATAGTTTCGGTACTGGTTCTGCGGGAGGTGGTGCAGTCTTTATTGGTGATGATACTATCGCAGGCATCTTGATGCGTAGTTTTGTAACTACTACATCCCGCTATGTCACAATGACGGTTGTCAGTAATTAAATGACGTGCATAAATTTCCGGTGGAGTACTACCTGATGTACTGGGAACACCGAATTTTTCAACTATCGGGGGCAGTACAATAAATAAAAGATTGAATTATTATTCTTTTTTACTTTCAAGTCAAGATTAAACCTAAAAAAGATGATCATAGGTACTTTTTAACTTAGCCAAGGGCTGTTAGATTAATACTGGATATTGTGCAAAAAGTCGCATGTACTTAAATGCGCCTTTTCTTCCTAGTAAAATAAATAAAATTATACACATGGTACTAGGGTTAAAAGTAATATAGAGCACATTCGAAATTGAAAGGGCGTATGTGGCGACATGCGCCCTTTCAATTGATTATTTCTCATTTCTTCAAATTTTTTAAACTAAAATGAAAAGGATTTTTTGAGATTTTCCATATAATATATTTAAAATATACGTATTATTATATAACAATTGAAAGATAATAATTTTAACAATTTTTCGACATTTTCAAACATATATTATTTCGTTTAAATAACTGACAGCAAACAATTTAAGGTTTCATTCACTAAACATTTTTTTTCTCGGTTTTAGGTTCTTGTTACATACGCCTTTTCAACTATCGGGGGCAGAAATAGAAATTGTTTTTTTTACTTTGTTTTACAGATGTTTTACTTTGTTTTACAGAAAAAAAACAATTTCAAATAGAAATTGTTTTTTTTACTTTGTTTTACAGAATTGACATCCTGTTAACCAGTAGGACTGTCAACCAGTAGTACACCCTGAAAAAGAGTTAGGCTATTTTGTAACTCGGTGTATAAGTCCAAGTAAGGCATCGGATGTGTCCCGGGGTGGTTTATTTAATTAGTGTGAGTGTAGGATGCGTGTGGCTGTAACAGTGTTGAAATTGAAGTGATATTAAAAATGACGTGTTCGCTACCGAGGGAGAGTGACCCTGATTTTCTGAAGTGATGGACGTGGTTGGTTTTATTGTTATCGATATAAAATGTTTTTATATGTTTGCGGCTTGCCTTTCCGTGGGCTAGGCCGACTAAGCTGTCAGGATGGTATAGGTGCTGGGCAAACCCACATAATAACACACACATAATAACAATACATGACATTTGCCAAACTGCTAAAGCAGTTTGTCGGCAAGGCTGGTACTTACAAGTAATATTGAATAAGGAATCCATTGGAATAAGGGTTGGTAGATTGCTTACAATCGTTTTCGTTATCAAGTTTACTCCATCTAAAACAATGTCCCAATGTCCATCTAAAACCCGATTTTGTTTAAGAGCTACGGTGCCACAGACAGACAGACAGACGGACGGACGGACAGATGGACTGACGGACGGACTGTATTGCAATGTTTTAAGAAGTTGTCATGTTTCATGATGTGTGCTGAATTGTCATGTTTCATGACGTGTGCTGAATTGTCAATCCTACTAATAGACGAAAGTTTGTAAGTGTGGATGGATGTTTGTTACTCTTTCACGCTGAAACGGCTGAACGGATTTGGATAAAATTTGGAATACAGATAGTTGAGACATCAGAATAACACATAGGCTACATATTATCACGCTTTTACACTTAGGCGCGAAGTAAAGCATACAACCTTTTTCTGTAGTCCACGCGGATGAAGTCGCGGGCAAAAGCTAGTATAATGTAATATCACGTGGTATGAAATGTCATGAAATGCAAGGTGTTACAAAAGTACCTAACTCTTTTTACAGGGTAATAGCACCCGGTGATAGGGATCACAACCTAAATATTTTTTTTGCTCTATGACGTTCCGTTGATTTTTTAATTAATAAAATGTGAACGCTGTGGCGGGAGAAAAGTATTTTTTAAATATTGTTATCATTGACTTTCACAATGTTTTAACCACTCAAAGCTATGTAAATGCACCTACACACACAATTATATTTTAAAATTTGAGCTAATACCAAAAACAAAAAAGTTATGATTTTTTTTTCAATTTTGAGGTTATAAAATAAAAAATGTTTTTTCTACTTTTTTTTACAGATTTGACATAGGTTACACCCTGTAAAAAGAGTTAGGATGTTTTGTAACACGTTGTATAATTATCACGACTTTGAAGTGCACTGTTTTGCGCATGCCTATTTATCAAGCAAGATCATCGACTCTGGCGCACCCCTAGCCGCACACTGAGGCACTGGTAACGACCGACGGTATCCGCGCGCCCGTGGGAACCACTCCGGGCCACTCGGGCCGGAACTCGCTCCTTTCAGACCTTCGCCCTTTGTTGCGCCCGCGCATGGAGGAAGCCTCGCACTTCGCCAAGTTTAGCTTTACGTAAAAACTGATGCTATGGCCTCAAGCGTTTGTCCAACAATAGCAGCGTGGCGGGAAAGCTAATTTTTTCACACTTTTTTATTATTTTGAAGCAATTTTTGGTAGAACTGAGCTAAACATTTATAATAAGTTGAAAAAATTCACTCGGGACAGGACTTGAACCCGCAACCTTCCGCACACCGTGCAGGCGCTCTACCAATTGAGCTACCGAGTCAAATGTTTAAATTATTCCCTAGCACGGGTTAGTGCTTTAGAAAAAACAAAAAAGAACTGAGCTATTTTTGGTCAGCGGTTTTTATGGCAATGAAAGAGTATTCTTTTAGATAGAAGAACAACATTACAATAATTCGACCGATTAGTGTTCAAACTAGTTTTTTGGGCAGTGCAACTGGTTCTTCGACCACAAAACAAATTCAGCTTAATTATTGTTGTTCTGTTGATTAAATAAAAAAAGGCCTTTGCATGTACACACGACAGCACGTCAACCCTTACACGCTAGCACTCTACTCGGTTACGTTACGGGCGACTTTACAACAAAAGTGTACACTCTGACGTGCTGTCATGTGTACGTAATGAGATTATTTATATTGAGTCCAGTGGCACCTTCACTCACACTAGGAGATTGTTTTAGATGGAGTAGGCTTGCCCAGCACCTATACCATCCTGACAGCTTAGTCGGCCTGGCCCACAGGAAAGACAATTCAATACGTGTGGAGCCAACAAAGCCAACTAACTTCAGCTTTACGCGAAATAATACTGATGCCATGGCTTAAAGAGCTTAAACCTGGCTTAAACCAAGAGTACTGACACTGACAGTTTTTCTACGAAATAATTTTTAAAGTACTTTCCGAGCCTGGAAGATTAAAAATATGTTGGAAGTAAGCATTTTTCAAAAGGTGCGGCGTTGTTCTAGCAAAATTTATATCTTTTGACGGTTGAAAACAGGAGAGTATTTTAAGCCAATAGGCCGCCAGTTCTCTCCGGTTGTAATTTTTAATTGTGTGCGTGCTTATTCTTCAATCTCGCCACACTGCGCTGGTGTATGATTGACCCCTTGGACAATCATCCTCGTGGATGATAGAACAAGAAGTCAAAGAAGTACGCGCCTGCAATAGGACCGGCGAATAATGTTGGCGATTGATCTACTGTGGAGGAAAAAAACATGAGGAAACCTGAGCTTCTGAGGCATAATATCCGCAACGCACAAATCGCCAACATTATAGCGATAGAGATAAACTCATTTGTTCTCATCGCTGTCCACGGAATCCGTAGCAGTCGCCGCCAACACCACATTTCGAATGCATCTATACAAATACGCCTCAACATATTTTTCTTTATGGTCCATGGCTCGCTGGCATACATAGCTATTGAGAACACCAAGCAAGCGTACTCCATCTAAACAACGTCCCAGGCACTGCAGCTTCCCAGTTCCCAGTGGTCACTTCACGCATCTAGGGTGGTATTAATAGTCGTCTGAGTTCACCTACTTGAGATCGATCTCAAGGAGGTAAATGTCAAGCCTTGGGTAATGTCAAACTTGAGTAGCTGTCTGCTTATTAATAGTCACGATCTTGAGATTGACATTGACATTAGCCGACTTACTTGAGTGAGTCGACTTACTTGAGTCGACGCCATATTAATAGAGCCGACTTGAGCTCTGAATTGAGTGAGTCATTCATCTTTTGACAGTCCGTGACGTCTCAATTTCAATACAACGTGGTTTAGAGTACTAGGCATGCATAAAATGTTAAGAAGCTGTAAGATCACTTACTTGAGACCGGAGTCGCTGGCATATTAATAGACACAATCTTACGTCACCTACTTGAGACCAGACTTGCGACTGTCATTTCCAAGTGCAGGCGATAGCCGACTCAAGTTCGTGTTTTTCATCACCCGACTACGCAAAGCAATAAGGGGAGTTATTTTCTTTGATAATTAATATACAAAAATGATGTCTAGTCAGCGCGCATCCAAAGCGAACCTACCGCAAGAAGTTGCAGCTTAACAATATACTTAGGACCATCGTCGACATCGGAAGTTACGTGGAAAGGGACCTTGTGGTGTGAAATAATTTGTCGTCGTCATTCGACCGGCACCTCTACCACATCGCTATGACTAGCCAGAAAAGTGTTTCTACCAGCCCGAGTTCTTCGAGCTGCAAAACTCCAGCAGTTCAGAGCCCCACAGTCATATTACCAAGAAAGAACTCCGAAGAGCTGAGGTTTAAAAAAATAAGCTGGTACTAAGTTTGAGTTTAGTTTGGTATATAGCCTCAGACGCTCCGGTTTCCTCACGATGTTTTCCTTCACAGTCAGGGAGTGTTATGTATGCGACTTTGAAATAAATTAATGTCATGGGTAGGGTATATGCCTTCATCGGGACTTGAACCAGGATCCCTCGATTCCGAGTCCATTGTTCTACCCATTATGCCACCACCGCGTCACCATCTAAAACTCAAATACTACCTATAAGGGCATGGTAGAATCAGAAGCTACGAGCTTGTACTTGGTCAAATACAGAAGTGTTGTCAAAATTAAGTTTTAATTTCAAAGAAATACTACTATTTGCAGGCTCCCATAATCTTGTAAGAAACTACACCACACACTAATAAAAAGGCAGAAAGTATATTTCAACTCTTTCCTTACTTACGATGTAATAGGGACTATTTTTGTACACACGACAACACGTCGACCTTTACACGCTAGTACTCTACTCGGTTACGTTACGGGCGACTTTACAACAAAAGTGTACACTTTGACGTGCTGTCGTGTGTACAATAGAATTTGAGTGCTGTAACGTGAATGACGTCATGTCAATGGTCTGAAGGTATTAGGCGTGCATAAACATCCGGAATCTCTTCTAAGGCGATTGGTGACAGAAAGTTTCATGTAGTATGATACATATCATATAGATGGCAGCACAACATACAATTCAAACCTCTTTACTCGTACCTAGTTTTTTTAAGACAATTTGCCGGCCTTCAAAGCCCAGTTGGACCATAGAGGTTACTAGGCATGCATAAAATATAAAGCGGATATAGTAGGGAAAACTTGAGGGTGTGGTATCATTCATACGAGTAGTAGGTATTCAGTAAATTAAGTTGATACTTGAAGATAAATCTGAATAGGGAAGACCTTCATTAATGTTACATAATTATCTAATTTTTTTTCTAATTGGAAAATAAACAAGCCTGGGAGAGTTGTAACATATTTATTAATACAATATTGTTTCCTAATCATCATCTAAAATTTCTACACCTGACATGAATTTGCGCTGAGTCGAGTATTCTTCCCCTCATTTTATGTGTTCATTCTCCACACATTATTCCAGGTTTCGGGACCAACGCTGGTGTTGTAAAATTGCCTTGGTTTTTATCCCTCCTATCATAACGCCCTAACTTCGTCGATTATGCGTCGGACAGTAGGTACTTTCTGATTTTCCTGGAATCAAAATAAAACATTAATGTAGTAGAATGATGTGCGCAACGATCAAACGTTAGGTTTGCAGTCGCTCTATAATTTATTATAAATTCGCTTGGCAAATTACTACTTTCTCTACGTAAACATAACCTCTAAAGTTATATTAAATGCGCAAAAAACGTTGATGATGGGGTATTTTAAAGACCTAACTGACGATATCTGTAACTTGTATCGTGAACTATGTATATTTTATACAATTATAGTGAATAAATACCTGTCTTGTCAGCAACTCGTTTGTAGAGGTCATCCAACTGGGTCCGCTAGGTACTGAAGCTCGAAAAACGGAAGCTCGAATAACGGAAGCTCGAATGAACTGAAGCTCTCTGTTGGAAGTTTCCGGCATGATATTTTTCGGCCAAAATATTGAAAATAACCTCTCTGGCGCCACTTATTATCCATAACCAACTAAAACGTTCAATATACTGAAAATCACAAAAATTTACGAGACATTTTTATAATAATTATTTTCGTAGTTTGACTGATGTTTGACAGTAGAAAAAGTTTTTTCTTTTATTCGACAGTTCTGAAAACCGTGAAAAAAGTTGTTCACCTTACGAACCTCTTTGAAGGTCAAACTGAGGTTGTGGCTAGCCTCTTTCTAATGTATGGTAGCCTAGTACATTCTTTACTCAAGCGTTGAAATAGTTCATTCTTGACTCAAGTCAAGGACTTGAGATCAGTCTCAAGTAAGCGCTGCTTTATTAATATGCTGAGTTACTCACTCAAGATCAAGCTCTCTGTTGCCAAAGTAACGAATAACAATGCTGAATAAAAATGGCTGAAGCGAGTCAGATCTGTTCCTTTTTGTCTAGACCAGGGTGCCGCTACAAAATTTGTGTCGTCATATTGAACGAGCGATCGAAGTATGTTTGTATGTTTGTATGTATGAATGATTGTGTCGTCATAAAAATATAAAGGCGGCTTAATGGAATTAAAAGATTTTTAAAATTCTAACATCCAAATCCAAATCGGACGAAGAGTGGATATGGGGTTAGCAAAAAGTTAGTTATCCTGAGTTCACAGTTCGGGGTGAACCACTAGTTATTATAATCGAGTACCTATTTGGAGTAGAGTTCGTGTTATATCTTGTAACATCACTTTTATGTTTGTGCAATCCTAGACTATTATAGAAATTACAAGTTGACAACTGAATAACACCGGACCATGGACAATTTTATGGACCAAAAGGAGGTCAAACTCAGTGTTACGGAGTACGGCCGGTACGGCAAATATTTGTGTAATTAATAAGTGTTTTTAAGGAAAAATTGGACATGGAGGTGTTGCAGCAAGCCTTTTTTGTAAATAACTTAACTACTACATGCACACCTCTATTTCTACTTTTGGGCTGTTGTCAAGCCTTATGCACTAAAAATTTGCACCGTAAGCGAGTTAACATAACATGCACACCTCTATTTCTACTTTAGCACTGATGTCAAGCCTGATGCACTAGAAGTGCATGAGACTTGACACTTAGTTTTGCGAGCATGCCTTATGATCTAAAGCAACCCCTTTTGCACTTAAATTCTAACATGCGTAAGCTTCTTATATCTAAGGCACGCAAAGCAAGCAGGAAGGATAGGGATAGGAATAGGATTGACCATCGACGTTCGTCCAAGAAACTTGGAATATTGACGTTCGTCTATGAAACGTTCGCCCAAGAAACAGTGGGTCGAAAGAAACAGTATGGTAGTCTTGAAAAAGACTTAGACTTGAGAAAGACTGTTTCATCTGCCGGCACTAGAACGTTCGTTACTAGCGAGGCAGGGTCTCTCGGTGTGGCGCGCGCGCGGGGCTTCTCCCTCTTCTCGGGTTATCTTCTTGCTTGTGTTCGGGAGCGTTCGGTAAATTACGCCGGTCCCTCTTCTCGGGATTTCTTCTCGCTTGAGTTCGGGAGTGTTCGGTAGTGTTCGGTAAATGGCGCCGGATCCCTCTTCTCGGGACGTCTTCTCGCTTGGCGTGTTGCTCAGTGAATGGCGTACGCTCTCCCGCCCCACTTATATTTATACGCCCGCGCTCCATCACATAACGTCCTCGTGTAATAGAGTGGCCGTTTGTGACGAGTCACTGATTCTTGGGTGCGTTGTATTGTATGTTTTACGTTTGAGCTTTGTTCATGTTTTCTAGATTCCTGTGTTTTGGTAAATTGTATCTAGAAAACTAATGTTTTACTTTTGGAATTGTGTAGAACCAAGTAAAATCTATAGGAAACAGTAAATTTTAAAGTCCGTATTATTGTTTTTCATAGAGAAAATAACACTTTTATTGTAAAACTAAAGCCAATATTATCTTGTTATATACCAAAAGGTAGTCTATTTTTACCGTAATTCAGCTGAGCATTTGTTATTTTTGTAAACACAATGTAAATAACATATTTTAGGGTGTTTAGTTTCATGTCCCAGTTTTAGTAACTAAACATGTAATAATCTAGGTAAAAGTAGTTATAAGTCATAGAATATTGTTAGTTTTAGTGTTTGTACATAATTTCAAGTTGATTATTTTATGATTTGTAGTAATTTTAGCACATTTTCGTTTGCCAAGTAAACTCTCAAAAAGCATGTCCAACTATGTAAGTAATTTGGCCTCAGCAGGCACATTTTTAGTTGCACTTTTATAACCTTTGGTTTGTTTAATTATTAATATACTAAAGTAACGTTTTAATAACTTTTGTAGTACTCACTAAACGTAAAGTAACTTAAAAATCGTAACAAACATGTAAGTCGAAATTAAAATTCTGTATCCAGAAACGAGTGTAACAAAATTGTCGACCAACAGCGTTGCAGCGCTAAGCATTTATTTTTAGCCAATCACATGTAAGGCCATTTCTGAATAAAAGCCGGCATTTCTTGTATCGAAATTAGTTCTCGCCGCGCTCTTCTACTGTCAACAAGTAATCAAGAAAATAATACAAGTCTACAAGTTCCTGATCAATTGGTGTTTTCTTCTGGTTCCTGCCTGCACCTACCCCGCCCTGAATCCTGCACTACACTCAGGTTGTGCCTTTCGAATAGTCTCTTTATAATGTATGGGCGCCTAGTACTTTTGAGTTGGGTTTAAGCTTTTTGACCACATTTTGAACTTTAAATGGTATCATTCGTTCAAATAGTTCATTCTTTACTCAAATCGAGGACTCAAGTTCGCGCCTAAGATAGGTTTATTAATAAGCCAATGTCTCAAGTAGGTGATTTTTGTTTTCTGAGTTCACCTACTTGAGACCGATCTCAAGTAGGTGATCTCAAGGACTATTAATACCAGCCTAGAGTGTGAGGGAAGGTGCTACTGGACGCTTTATAAATTATCTAATTACGTAGATGCAAAGGCTTAAGAGTCGATGTAGACTATAGGTATTGTTGGAGTAAAAGAAAATATTTTTTGATGCAAACAAATTTCAGTAAATACAATTAACCAAAGTACAATTTTATTCACAATGTGCAGTGCTTACGAAAGTTTAAGTTTTAAAATTCGCAATGGATTCATCAAAATCTAACAATAGTCAAAACTTAAGCTAATTCCTATTCAAATACCCCACACCCGGACCATCTCTGACCCAAAGGCCAAGACTGTGGATCAGAAATGCCTCCAAATGCTTCGGCAAGACGCTGCCGCGGCCCGGCCGCCGCGACCGACCGCCGCCGCCGAACGTGACTCCCCCCGGCCGCGCCGCTCAGCCGCCTGCGTCGGACGGTGTGTCATACAAATCCCTATAAAGCAGTTCGGCGACTGCTGGGCAGCGACTGCCCCGAGCAGCGACTGCTGGGTCGCGGCAGCCTCTTGCCGACGCTTACCTTAAGTCAAAGCTATTTATTTTACCAAAATCTAGCCCTGAAACGAAAGAGTCAATGAAAGGGTAGATGTAGAGTTAATTTAGAGTACCGTGTGTTTCTTTCGTGCGTTTCTATGGAGTGTCCTCGGGTCTCCCGGTCCAATGACATTCACATTGGCCCTCGCAGCACATTGACCTCGATTTTTCTCATCCTTTCTCATCGCTGCTACTGGGATGGGAAGTTATTTGCAAAAATAAACAAACAGGATTTGAACCCGCAACCACTTGCATACCGTGCAGGCGCTCTACCGTTTTCAACTGACAGTTAAAAACTGAATTCAAAGCCCTTGGTAGATGGCGCTCATAGGCTTGGCCATTTAAGAACCGGGTTGTGGCTGTCAAATTTCGCTTAAGGGTGGACGATAGCAACGTGGCGGGAAATTCTAAATTTTCACTGTTTTTTACATTTTGTAGCTAAATTGAGCTATTTTTGTTCAGCGATTTTTCGTTCGCGGCAATAACATAGTATTCTTTTCATTATTGTAAACAACAATAATTCAGCCGATTATGTGTTCTGGTCTACGAAGCAGTGGCACTGCCCAAATAACTTGTCGTAGACCAGAACACATAATCGGCTGAATTATTGTTGTTCTGTTATTTACAATAATGAAAAGAATACTATTTTATTGACGCAAATGAAAAATCGCTGAACAAAACTAGCTCAGTTCAGCTACAAAATGTAAAAAATCTGTGAAAATTTTGAATTTCCCGCCACGCTGCTATCTTCAGAAAAAGCGAAATCCGTGAAAACGGCTCATTGAGCTACCGAGTCAAGTAACAGTCGATAATCAAGAGGTCGCGGGTTCAAATCTTGTCCCGAGCAACTTTTTTAACCTTTTAAAATTCTTTATAAAAGTTCCCTAGCGAGGGTTGGCGCTTTAGAAAATATAAAAAGTAAGAAACAAACAGTTGAAATGAAATTAAATTTTGAAATATTTTTTTTATGAAACTTATTAATTTGTTCCAAAAATACAAGATACCTACATTTGTTTTGCGACATGGCAGTCACTGTAGGCAAAAAAAGCCTATGTTTTGAAAATTGTAGGTAATCTTATGGTAGTGGCCACCTTTGGTGTCAGAGTTTTTCGCCGCTCAAAGAGCCTCCAACACAGATCCAACTGTTAAACATACCTTCCGAAGCAAGGAAAGCACATCAATCCGTTGATATTCGGCCCTTAGAAAGACAGACCTCTTCAAACAATCGTCTTTCTTACACAACGGAAGACAACTTAAGCAGGATGGCGAATTATGAAAAATGGGTCAAAGAAATTTCAGCTCGAATTGGGGTCACACGAGCTTGATTTATTGATGGTTTAATAGAGTTAAATTCTCGTGGTTTCATTCTTTGGCGTTTCAAGCGAGATAATATTTTCGGGTTTTATTTCCGAGAAACTTTAAGCGTAACATTAGATTATGTCTTCCTCGACTGTTGCAATTTTGATAGTAATTACAATTACATACATTCTATACTGAAGAATGTTTCGTCAAGGTAAATTAATATTATTAGGCTAGCTAGAACACACAGTCAACCACAGTATAAACCAAAACGGCCAAACTCTACAAAATTCTAGGTGTTACAAAAGATCCTAACTCTTTTTACAGGGCTGCAGGGATCACAACCTAAATATTTTGAGTAGACGTTCCGTTGATTTCTTAATTCATTAATATTAACGATGTGGCGGGAGAAAAGTATTTTGTTAATATTGATTTTCACAATGATTTAACAACTCAAAGCTATGTACGTACATGCACTTACAAACACAAACATGTTTTAAATATGAGCTAACACCAAAAATAAAAGTTCAGAAAATATTTCAATTTTAAGGTTACACTTAAAATTAAAATCAATTTTTTTAGGTTGGTATATGCTAGGTAAAACACCATGTAAAAAGTGTTAGGATGATTTGTAACACGTTGTATATCGTCTTAGTGGGCCCAGTCCTAATCGGTAAATGACCATTGACCAATTAGGACGGGGACGGGGCCTTAAAATGAGTAAAATGTAACACCTACATAATATTATGTCCTGTCTATAATAAATCAACATAAACAAGTATTGTTTCCAAAGATATTACACAATGGACCCGCATGCATAGGCCCCTGATGACACTTCTACGTAAATAAGCAATCTATTTCATTAGAGGACAATATACCCGGATCTTCATGGTGTTCCCATGAACCTTAAATATATGTATAATTGTATATCAATTTTGCACAAACAATCAGCGACTTATGTCGCGTACGTACAGAGTGTTGAAATCGAACATGCAATGAAAGATTTTGCCGTCCACATTCTCAAAGAATAGAAATACGTTTATTTTACTGACCACAATTTGAATTTCACAACTTATAGTAAGGTATGTACTTAGAATTAGGTACACACGGCAGCACGTCGACCCTTACACGTTAGCACTCTACTCGGTTACGTTACGGGCGACTTTACCACAAAAGTGTACAGTCTGACGTGCTGTCGTGTGTACTAGTCATAAACTTAAAAAGTACTACAAATGGGACGACCTACCCATACCTAACCCATAGTAATTCCCACTGTGCGCAGTGGTCAGTAAATAGGGCTCTGAGTCAGGATGAGCTATGAGACGGGTATATTGCTGATAGTCTCATCTGAAAATCCATAATGTGCCTGGGATGACAGGACTCTGATGATGAAGATGATTCTTAGGCTACCCCAGCTGGTGTTTAAAAAAATAAAGGCCTTTGCATCTACGTAAAAAAAAAACTAAGGCCTTTACATCTACTTAATGAGATGATTTATACAGCGTCCAGTGGCACCATCACTCACACTAGATGGGTGAAGAGACCACTCGGCGCTGCAGTGCCTGGAACATTGTTTTATATGGAGTAGACTTGAGCTGGTGTTTACACGGGGGATATCTCGTCGCTTCTTTGGCAAAATCCACAATGAAATCGCCGACGATATAAATTGTTGTTTCCCTGACAATAAACCACGTTATCTTTAGTGTAATTGCAGCAGTTTCTATTATTGCTATTGGGCCATTATTTACGAAAGACAGACAAACAGACAGACAGCCTCCGATAGCGTAATCTATAACTGTTGTCCGTGAGCGTTTTATTTCATTTGTATTAATTTCTCTGCGATATTTAATACTTTGATAGGACCTACAACACAACATTATATTATGGATTTTCCATTATTGCCTTGTTCGATAGATTATTTTTATAAGTACCTAGGTAGGTACCTTCTTGATTATTTTATTTTTACGTAGGTACTAGCTCTAGGTGTTCTTTATTTAGCACCAGACAATGCCCAGACAGCGCGTAGAGTTGGCAAACAAATATTCCTATAAAAGAGAACATAATTCATTTTTTGGGGCCAAGGACCTAATGATTCGAAAGTTGCACGTAAGTACCAAAGAGTTATTTTTTATTAATTAACTAGTTGTGCCCGCGACTTCGTATGCGTTTTTACACATTTGACATTTAATTTAAATTCGACTGTGGAGGAAAACTCAAAAGGGAGGTTTTTTTTAACCCCCGACCAAAAAAGAGGGGTGTTATAAGTTTGACAGCTTTGTGAGTGTGTCTGTATAAGTGTTTATGAGGGTGTGTCTGTCTGTGGCACCGCAGGTTTTCTAGCAAATTTTCTTAGTTATGTTTTGTCAAAATTGGTACAGCTATTTATTAAATATGCTTATTCGAAGCTAAAATGTCGGGGGTATTTTAATAGTTATTATTTCTTAACTTGCGGTAGCAGGGCTGAAAAGAAAGCAATAGAATAAAATAGAATAAAAACCCTAATCTAAACAATACATTTATAAATTTAATAATAAATATGAATTGTTTACATTAAGGTATCGCCCGTGATAAGATACCAGGAAGCTTAGCATAAGAATTGCTTAGGAAGTAAAAGGTTTTATATGTATCTCCCTCGACGTAGAGTGGGATAGATAAAGTTATAAGCCCATAGGTAAGGTCTTACTCATTCTCATGCTAAGCCATCAAGCAAAGCATACGGCTAATAACTCTGTCTATCCAGCTCAACGGTAAACAATAGTTATTTGTTATGCAAGAATGTAAAATTATTGTTTGCGGCGAGTGCTTGTATTGAATACCGAGCGGTGTTAAAAGACCGCCAACAAAGTGGGAGACCACATACAGGGTGTTAAAAGACTGCCAACAAAGCGGGAAAACACGTATTGTCCTCATCATAAGGAACATTTTTGCCCAAGGAACTATGCCTGGGAAATCAACGGTTTCCGAGATAATTAGGTTACAAAAAACGACGTTAAAGTTGCAACCCGCAATGTATTCTAAACATCGGCACTTCAAGCTTAAGTAACATAATCTGATACCTACGCTTGCGCAATATGACTTCTGTGCGTTACACGTCCATTGCGTGAAAAAAAAATTTTCAAAATTATAACCTAAAAAACCAAAATCATTTCCCAACAATAATTTATCGAAAAAGTACTTTGTTTTGGTGTCTAGTGGCTTTCGGGTCTGTTGGCGGTCTTTTAACACCCTGTATAGTCCTCATCGAAACGAACATTTTTGCCCACGGAACTATGCCTAGGAAATCAACGGTTTCCGAGATAATGAGGTTCCAAGTCGGATTTTTTTTTCCAGAAATTCTTTTTTTTTTTCTGAAATGTGTTCAGTATCACGTTATTAACATATCTTCTCAAGAAGCTATATTAAAATTATGAATATTTCTCACAAAAAACAAAGTTAAAATTGCAACCCGCAATGTATTCTGAACATCGGATAGCCTAGATTGTTCCCAGAACCAGGTCTTATTACGGTTCTAAATTTGACTGAAAACTATTCAGCGGTATTCGCGTGATGAGGTAACACACAGACAGACAGACAGACAGACAGACAGACATAGACCGATTTTTTTGCATTTTTGTATTCAGTATAGTTTACTTAGTAAGCCCTGCTAGTTTTTTTCTAAAAATATTCAATGTACAGAATTGACTTCGCTAGAGTTTTATTATAAGTATAGATTTATCGAAGTCACCCATTCCATAGGTAGTTAGTCAATCTGTCTAGAGCGGCGTTTTGCTTTTATAGGTATGTTACCAAAAGTTTGTAAATACTATTGAAATCGGATCTTCTTCTTCTAGATCAGTCCCTCAGAATTCTGAGGACCGTGACCATATAGAAGGTTTATCCACTCATCACGGTCATGAGCGCGATGGGATGCTTGCTGGATGGATCCACATATTGCCCTCGTTAGGGCATGGGACCAGGGGGTAAACCGGCTAAGATGAAGCCGATTACCATTGGCGAAAATCCAAGTTCGATCTATGAAAAATGTACTGCCACCCAGTTAATTTTTTCATAAATCGAACTTCGATTTTCGCTAATGGTAATCGGCTTCATCTTAGCCGGTAGACCCCCTGAGCATTGATTGGTGTACTATGCCTCTCGCCCGTCTGCCTTCCATCTGGCCCAAAATGATATGTTTTCAAGTGTATGTCGTGGTGACCGCATATGTACCCGAAAAAGCTGAAAGCCCTCTGGCGTCAGTCGCTTTGTTATTCTGAGCTCCTTTAGGATGCAAATATTGGTCCTGAAAGATGGAGATGTTGGCTCTGAAGCATGGAAATCGGATAGAAATAAGTAGTAAACTTTTAATGGCAATCTTCTTTCTGAGGGAATCCGATCATTCCGATTCTTCCTTTGGTCTGGTCAATCTGACATTACAACGATGGGAGGGAACCTTTCTATTTTGCTATCTCTACCACCAAATAATACGTTCCTAGTGACCTAGTTTTAAATGCATGAATGCACTAGTCTGCCAATGCAAGGCCAATCATATGAAGCCAATTGCCGAAATCAAGATTCGATTCACCGATGAAACTCATTGCATTAAATGGTCTGAAAATATCAGATTTAGGTGCCGCACACACCACGCGCGGCATAAGGGCGTAAAGAGCGCCAATCGAACAAAAGAAAATGTAAGCGTCTACGTGCTGTCGTGTGTACCACCCGCGCAGCGAAGTCTGCCTCTAACCTATAGGAAAGACAATAAAATTTCTACAAGGCAATTTTTAAATAGCTTTTAACCTCAGACAGACAGACTTTATTTCCAACAACTTTTGTTCTACGACTTTGATAAAAGCGCAATTGTTTTTCTCCATACAAAAAAAAATGTTTGAAACATTATTTTTTATTATTTTTTTTAGCTCAGAGTAGCAAATATAAGCAGGAGAGGCTAGAAAGGTGGTTAAGAGTGGAGGGGCACGAAAAAGAATAAGAAACTTTAATAAAATAAAAAGTATCGAGTTTTTTTGAAAAGTCGTATTACAAAAGTTGTTGGAAATCACATCCATTTAGAAGTTCACGTGTCTGAGGTTAAAAGCTATTTAAAATTGCACTGTATACCTTTGACTACCTACGTGATTATCTCGCGATGTTTCCCACCTTTAACAAGTGAACGACTTGTAGTAACATAAAACCCCGTTTATTTATACAGTGAAATCGGCAGACAGCTCGTCAAACATTTATAAGTTTATTCCCCTTTCTAAAACGAAAAGCTGCGGTAAAATGACGGCTTTTCGCGGAATTGTCATAAAATGTCGCTCAGAGATGAAACGACGAGTTGAAACTGAAAGTACAGGGTACAGGGTGGTTCATTTTGTACTGGGAATGCAGCAAGAAAATTTAAAATTATGGATCACTAACTTTTGCCCGCGACTTCGTCCGCGCCTACTTAGTTTATTTTTTTCTCCGGTATCACAATGAAAATAGCCTATAGCAACTCAGCGACTCAGCGATAACGTAGCTTCCCATTAGGGAAAGAATTTTTAAAATCGGATGAGTAGTTTTGGAGATTAGCCCCTACATACATACATACTTACAAACTTTTCCTCTTTATAATATTTGTATACAGGGTGTTCAAAGCGGAAAAGACCGAAAAAGACCGCCAACAAAGCGGGAAACCACGTATTGTCCTCATCATAACGAACATTTTTGCCCAAGGAACTATGCCTGGGAAATCAACGGTTTCCGAGATATTTGAGGTTCAAAGTCTGACTTTTCAAAACTTTTTTTTTGCTGAAATGTATTAAGTATCAAGTACTTAACATTTCGTCTCAAGAAGCCATATCAATATTTAGAATGTTTCTCACAAAAAATGACGTTAAAATTGCAACCCGCAATGTATTATAAACATCGGTACCTCAAGTGTAATTAGTATAAACTTATACCAACGCTTGCGCAATATAACCGCTGTGGCGATTGTGTGACAAAATATTTTTTCAAAATTATAACCCCAAAAACCAAAATAATTTTCCAGCAATAATTTATCGAAAAAGTATTTATAAAACTTTGTTTTGGTGTCCAGTATGCGTGCCTTTCGGGTCTGTCGGCAGTCTTTTAACACCCTGTTCAGAAAAGCAAACAAATCACAAACTCCACATTATGGTACAATAGGTGTTTTTGAAATTGCATTGCATTTATTTTGCATTTATTTTGAAAGCTCGCCCGATAAAAAAGTGGGTACCGATATGAAGCTAGACTTTATATCAAAAGTCACTTGCAATCGTAAAAACATCGTAAGGATACCAGCAGCGGCTCCCCACATATTGACATTGTCTTTCCCGTGGACTAGGCCGACTAAGCTAAAAGGATGGTATAGGTAAGTAAGTGCTGGGTATAGGATGGTATAGGTCTTTCCTGTGGACTAGGATAGGCTATTTAGACGTTACTATAGCAGAAGGTTCCTAAATAAATCTACCTAGGATAAGATGGTTTTCGAGTTGTTTCGCTGTCCATAATCACAATCAACATCCCACAATTTGATCTCATCCGGACGCATCCTGTATTTGATGGGCTGTAAGTAATAACGATTCGCATATATTTCCGTACAAAGCGGCTATTGCTTGGCGTCAGTTGTGTGTGAGGACTAAACTTGTGTGGTCGAAACAGGAGTAAATCGGTTTTGCAGAAACAAGAGCAAATTCACGCTGCCATTTAATCACTAGCAGATGTTTCATGTCAATCTCGGTTTATGATGCGACTGGTCTCTTATGGCTGTTAAAAATTAAATATTGTATTATATTACGCCTAGCAACCCTGGTTGCACGATAGTAAAAAGAAGTATTAGGTATAAGACAGATTCAGATGGACGAAAATCGCCACTGACTGGCTCACATCTTAGGCCGTGGCAGGTCAAGGCGGAGGTGGCGATCTCGAAAACTTTTTACCGGGGTGGCAAGAAGTGTCTCCAGATAGATAGAATTTTAGCTGTAAGTACCAAGAGTGTTGCCGACAAACTGCTTAAGCAGTTTGGCAAATGTTATTTATTGTTATTTTGTGTGTTTTTTTGAAAAATAAATATTAAAAAAAAAGAGTGGAGGACAAAAGGGGAGGCCTTTAATTGCCAGCAGTGGGACACAAAACGGGCTACATTTCCTTCCGTGAAAAAATATCTAACGACGGTGAAAACTGCATCAATATCTATCAAAATAAAATACCTATCAAAATGCGTATTTTTGGAAGAGTCAGCGGATAAGCAGACTGACCTGCGGGGGGAGCATGACTTTTATCGAGGCGGATTGATCCAACAAAATGGCGGTTTATCAGCATTTTTGACATCTATAGTGGGTTACCTACCTATATATCGCTCTCGACGATATATAACCCACTATAGACGTCAAAAATGCTGATAAACCTCCATTTTGTTGGATAAATCCGCCTCGATAAAAGTCATGCTACGGGGACAGGAAAGCTACTTTATTTTATACTAGCTTTTGCCTGCGACTTCGTCCGCGCAGACTTAGTTTTTTTTCCCCATTATCATAATAAAAAATAGCCTATTATAGCACTCAGCGATAACGTAACTTCCCATTAGTGAAATATTTTTTAATTCCGGATAATTTTTAATAGTTTTGGAGATTACCCCTTACGTACATATCTACATATATCATATAGACTTGCAAACTTTTCCTCTTTATAATATTAGTGTAGACGTAGATAGTGTAGACGATGTAGAGAAGAGATGAGAAGAATCCATGAAATCCATATCAATAAGTATTTTTGGATACACAGTATTAGACTATAATTATTGCTTCCTAAGAACAGTAGAAGAACCTCTCTCTATCTAATTAGCTATACTAGTCCAGCCCGACAACAGCCTAGATTGCTCGTTGATTCGCGTCACGTAACGTCTAGACGGACTAACATTGTCTTTTTGTATGCAAATTCAGTAGATTGTGTCGCGATTTTTCGGCAATGCACTCGCTGCCTCGGGTTTGGTTTGGATTAAGGGGAAGCCAAAACTGACATAGCCAAGGCGATAGCGCCAATAAAGTGGTAGGCCACATTTAGACGGTAGACAAGACCACAGATGGAGTAAAAGTTTACTGGAATGGAAACCCAGAACGGGACGGGACCCAGAATGTGGGCAGGCAACCAATGAGACTGACTGACTTGAGGTCCTCTCTCTATGTCAAGTCCTCATCGGCGCTATATCGGTAGCGCAATCTCTTTTCCCCACACTGTCCCAAACTTTTTTCCGAAAATCAGTTTTCCATGCAAAAAGAAAATTTAAAATTATGAATAGATTTTTTATTTTTATTTCGAACCCATCTCAATTTAATTATCTAATAGAAGCAATTGTTTGGTGTTTAGGTTTACTTAATTGAGTTCCGTTTGTATTTTGTCTGTGTTTTCATTTTTTTGCATGAATAAATAACTACAAGAGCATTTAAAAAAAAAAAAAGCAATTGTCTATGGCCCGGTTTCTGAAATGAGAATTTTGCTAAGCAGATACTTAACTATCGTTTTATCACGCTCTTTTGTGAGAAATCTGCAGAGACAGGACGATACTTACCCATTTGGTTAGCGAATTTCTCAATTCAGAAATCGGCCCTATGTCCGTTCTAAAATCGGCCGCTAAACATCAAAGTTTGACATTATCTTCGATATTTGCGAATTAAATATCGAAAAACATACAAACGCCGGATTGTTCCAGTATACTCGGAGAACTTCTCTCGCTTCGCTCGCTTATTCAATAAATTAGTAATATAATAAGGGTATGATTTAAGCTATCATCAATTTATTATGTTTTGAATGTTTTAAATAATAAGGTTTGTCCGCAAAATAATAGATCTGTCATCAAAGTGTAGTCGCCAAACAATATAAAAACAATTTTATAATAAATCACATATAATCATCGGGATATTTTATCAAGTATCAAATAAATAGGTTTGTACTTATTTTAATAGGTTTGTCCTAATAACTGTATAATCAAATTAAGGAAAAACGGTCATCAGCAAAATGAAATATGTAACTTAAAAAAATCATAAAGATCCAGAAAAATAATGTTTTTGTATCTATGATTTTAACTACTATCTTACATTAGGTACTATTTTTGTTGCAAAGTCACCAGTAACGTAAGTGAATAGAGTGCACGCGTGTAAGGGTCGACGTGCTGTCGTGTGTACCTATTGTTCTACCGGCACTTTCTCCACTAGTGATTTCTCAACGAGCTATGATAACATTATTGGAGGAGTTGCATCATCTTCACCACAACTTGATGCCATGATAATATAAAGAAACTATTGGGAAATCAATTAAAACCAAAAACCCTAACAATAATAATATAACATGCACTTGCAACAAGGAGCACGGAATGAAGCGAATGAAGTAAACCGCCACCTCTCGTACACACGACAGCACGTCAGTCTGTACACTTTTGTTGAAAAGTCGCCCATAACGCAACCGAGTAGAGTGCTAACGTGTAAAGGTCGACGTGCTGTCGTATGTACGACCCATCGCTGCGCATGTTTGGTAAATTTTCATAGCGCGCCAATTTGGCTCCGCCCCTTTGATCATTTTTTAATAAAATTTATGAACTGAACTATTAAATTGGTAACGAATAGTATTATTTGGAGAATTGAATGAAATAATTTGTAACTACTGTACTGATGACAAAATGACAAATAAAAACAAGTCGCAATCTGCGGACGATAATCAATTTATTTGATGACAGATCTACTATTCTGAATACGGAGCTGTTATTTTGGGAATAAACCTATTATTCTGAGAACAAAGTTTTTATTCAATGGATGCACTACAATTATATAGATAATCCATCTCTTTTTCTGCGAACATATTGACATTAATTTGGTAATTTATACCTGGCGACACCTTTTATTTTTCTGAGAATGAAAATATTTCGTGTTGATAGATCTATTAATTTGATGATACAAGTTGATGACAAATATAAACTTTGATGACACAAAATATAGTTCCCATATAATAATAAAACTTTTATTTCAGACCTGGGCCAATATGATTCCTTTCGTCAAAGCTAAAGTCACTCCGCCTTTACCAAGAGTGGTCTTTGGCCTTCGATCAGATAGGCTATTATAGCGTCTAGGTTCAGTTTTTAGCAGTCCACCTAACTAGACAGACGGGCGGGCAGGACTGAATGCATGATGAGCGGATGCAATGACCGACAAAACTTGATGAAAATCGTAGACATTGATTTTATTAACTCCCGACCCAAAAAGAGGGGTGTCAAGCCTTGGATAATGTCAAACTTGAGTAGCTGTCAGCATATTAATAGACACTATCTTGAGATTGACATTGACATAAGCCAAGGCTTGACATTAGCATTTGACTTTTCTGAGATCACCTACTTGAGTTCGATCTTGAGTCGACGACTATTAATGCCACCCTTAATGGCTTCTTTCTGAAATGACCTACATTTTCTACAGAAAAATATTGTCAAATCACACAATGGAACGGCACAAGTTTTTTTTCTACAACGTATGCGCCTAAGATCGCTTTTAGCATAAACTTGTCAGGTAGCTCTTGTTGTAGTGGACATAAAGGCTAGAATTGAAGTGTTTGCTTCGTAGTGCATTGTACTAACGTTTAATGGATATAGGTGTGTCCATTTTAATCTTGTTAGCAGGTTTTCCTTCAGTAATCCAGTGTTCAGGGAGACTTCATGCCTATTTGTGCCATTCGAAAGTGAAATAGACTCCTCAGCTTGTTAATAGAATGTGAACAAAAATGTGGTGGACAGTGAAAATCCAGTGTTTGAAAAACGCACCAAGTACCCAGTGAAACCGATTGAAAGGTATAATTTTCATTCTTGAATGAAAGTGCTAAATCGAAATATTTGCTAATACAAGAACAATGGTCGCAAAGAAAGGACAAATATCTCTTGAACCTCGCCACATATCTAGCGGTTTACATACCTATCGGTTAACATAAAAAAATGTATTTGTATTTAGGTAGGTTTTTAGTCTCTACAGAGTAGGTACGGTCGGCCACAGTCTAGGATACCCCATGGTAAGCCGCGCGCGGCATAAGGGCGCCAATCGAACACAAAGGCTAGCATGTGGCTGACAGTACCACACGTTGGCTTTTACACGCCTGTACTTTACGCTGTTACGATACGTCTGACTTTGCAACAAAACTGCACAGTCTGACGTGCTGTTTACTGTACCTATTGATCATACCGGTCATGATAAGCAAGTTGTTGAACGAGCGAGCGAAGCGAGCGAAGTTCTCCGAGTCTGCTGGAACAATCCGGCGTTTGTATGTTTGTATGTATGAATGTTCGTTCGACGACAACTTGAATAAATTTAGTCCTATCCGAGATCCTATCACTTGAAGGTGGCGGAAACCAAAAACCCGCAATGCGGATCCGGTGTCTTTTCGTAGTTTTGGTCATACATTATTCGTCTAGTGGGTGCGGTCTGTCACGAGCTCTCTCGTGTTGTTGTGTATTTATTGTGAAACGAACTAATTATACAGGCCTTTGCGTAATGAGATGATTTATACAGCGTCCAGTGGTACCTTCACTCACACTAGATGGGTGAAGAGACCACTCGGCGCTGCAGTGCCTGGGATATTGTTTTAGTTGGAGTAGGCTTGAAACCTAGTCTATGACAAATAAATGCTTAGTTAACGCAACAGCCCGCGAGGTGTCGCCACTATGGCACGAATAATTAAGTAATGAAGCCACACAATTGATATCCCGCTATGTGCATCGCCTGTCACATAAGATTACCCTCTATTTTAGTTTATAATACAGCCATGAGTCATGCCTCACCCCTTTAAGTGTATTCAACGTCTAGATATAAATCTTTCACACGTTGAAATCTACAATCTGAATGTAGAGACACTACAGGGCAATTTTTAAATAGCTCATTTCCTGAAACAACTCCACTTCTAAATGTGATTTCCAACAACTTTTGTTGTAATACTTTTCGAAAAGCTCGTTACTATTTATTTATTGACGTTGCCTTTTCTTTAAAGGTTTGCATCTCTACCATGTTAACGCTGCCTGCGCGGCGCGCTTTCGTGCCCCTCCATTCTCTTCTACCAGCCTCTCCTTCTCCTATTTTTTTTTTATTGCGCTTCTTACACTAAAGTCGTAGAATAAAGTAGGTGGAAATCACATTCAGAAGTTGGGGTGTTTGAGGAAAAAAGCTATTTAAAAATTTCCCTGTATACTTACACAGTTCTACAAGGTAAGTAAGTAAGTAAGTAAGTAAGTAAGATATTTATTCACAAGATAAAACACAGTACAAGGTGTTACAAAAGGTCCGTACTCTTTTTGCAGGGAGTAACCTACTGGATAACAGGATAAAATTTCTGTTAAACAAAATTGAAAAAAACATTTTTTATTTTATAAACTAATAATTAGAATAACATTTTCAGTTTTAACGCCCGACACAAAAATAGTGTTGTAATAAGTTTGACCGCTGTGTGTGTATGTCTGTCTGTGTGTGAGAGTGTGTCTGTCTGTTTGTGTGTGTGTGTCTGTCTGTGGCATCACACCACCGTAGCTCTTAAACGGGTAAACCGATTTGGATGCGGTTTTTTTATTTGGAAGAGTGTTTTTAGACATGCCCGATTTGGATTGAATCGGTTCAGCTGTTTATGAGATATGGTAAAGCTTAAATGTCGACCCGGAAGACCGTCCCAGACGTCGAAGAGATCCGTTCTCTCTGAGACGAAAGAGAAGGGAGCAACTTGGCCAGAGCTACCCTCCCTAGCCATGAACAGAGATACGAGGGGGGATCGAAAAGTAGTGAGAACGACATACTCCTTGGTAAGAAAAAAAATAAATACTGGCAGCTCAGATACATTATTTGTAATATTAATAAAGAAAAAAATCTTCGATTCACTTTTGTTTTTTTTCTGAATGTTTTTTTTCTGAATCTTCGATTCTCTTTTGTTGTTTGCTTTGTGTCGGAACGTGTTCTCGAAAATGGAGAAAAACGAAGTGCGAGTCTTCCGTGCTCGTTCTCGTTTAATTCTCCGGCCATCCCCACAGATTTGCCCGAAGAACTAAAATGAAGGTGACATGATATCCACCGACTGCGCTACCAAAAACCTGACTCGAGAGTGTAAAATGCTGCTACGTGCGAAGGTGTGGGTGCTGCTGCTAACCACACTGTTGAAGATTGGAAGAGCAGCGAGGGTCAATGCTGCAGTTAGCTTCTTGTAAGTACCTACTACCACTTTTTTATTAAAAAAGTAACCTAACCTAACCTAACCTAACAACACTGTTGAAGATTGGAAGAGCAGCGAGGGTCAACGCTGCAGTTAGCCTCTTGTAAGTACCTACTACTACATGTTTAACCAACAATAAAAAAGTGGCATGGGCCAGAAATCCATACCATACCGTTCCTAGCATTTTTTCCATCACTGATTGCCTGGAAGAAAATACTATTAGCAATATTAGGCCGCCAATTTATTGTAGTAGCTTGTTGAACGAGCGAGCGAAGCGAGAGAATAGTTCTCCGAGTCTAGTCTACAATCGGCGTATGTTTTTATGTATGTATGTATGAATGTTCGTTCGACGATAACTTGAGTTTTGGTCCGATCGTTATAAAATAACTAGCCGGGTAAAAGAAATTAATAGAATTTTTAAGTTCAAACATGGGCCAAATCGGTCGAGATAGGGTCGCGAGTTCACTGTTCGGGCGAACCGCTAGTTTTGTTAAGTTTTTAATTTTTCTGTATTTATGGTGTACACACGACAGATCGTCAGACTGTACCTACACTTTTGTTGTAAAGCGCCTAACGTCGCCCGCCCCTAACGTAACCGAGTAGAGTGCTAGCGTCGACGTTGTGTTTGTGTTTATTTAAATTTTTACCTTTGTTTTTACATTATCTCCGTGTGTATATACTTTGGGAGTTAATCTAGGTCAGCACTAATTGTATCTTTTCAACTTTGTACCTTATCTTAGATTATCTTCTGTTTTGTACACCAAATATACCGAAATAAATAAAAATAAAGACGTGCTGCCGTGTGTACAATAACGAATATTTTATCTCTTATCTTTATCTTTACCTTCCAGAACCAACGCCTCCTACCAAGAGATCGAGCTGAAGGGCGAGTCCAGTCTCTCTCTGCGAGACATCCTGCCCATTAAGGCGAAGTACTACGACAAGAACCGCGCCCCCAAGCTGCTGGGTCAGCCCACGGTGGTCTACTTCCACGTCACAGTGCTGTCCTTGGACTCTATCAACGAGGAGAGCATGGTGAGGACTCTCTCTCTCTCTCTCTCTCTTCATAAAAACCGCGCCCCCAAGCTGCTGGGTCAGCCCACGGTGGTCTACTTCCACGTCACAGTGCTGTCCTTGGACTCTATCAACGAGGAGAGCATGGTGAGGACTCTCTCTCTCTCTCTCTCTCTCTCTCTCTTCATAAAAACCGCGCCCCCAAGCTGCTAGGTCAGCCCACTGTGGCCAACTTCCACGTCACAGTGGACCTTGGACTCCATAAACGAGGAGAGCATGGTGAGGACTCTCTCTCTCTCTCTTCACAAGGATTCCGCCCCCAAGCTGCTGCTGGGCCAGCAAAAGTCCTTTGGTAAAAATTAGAATATTGAAAAATTCATATAAAATTCAAAATCTATTTTTTTAAAGGGAGTACAGCAGCACATCCCTTAGTTTCTTACCTACTTTCGAATAAGCCATTAAAATTAGCAGGTTACTATTTTGAAATGTTGTTAATGAGCCATTTTAGCACAAATTCACAAAGCATTGCATGCCTTCAGGCGTAGCCGTAAAAGAACCGGCTGTCAAAATTAATCTGTGCTAAGCGAAATTTGACATCCGTATTCCGGCGCCATCTATGAAATGCTTTGTGAATTTGTGCTAAAAATGGCCTTCTATGTCTATGAGCCTTCTAAGTCGACAATGAGCCTTCTAAGTATGGCCACGCCTGTAGGCGCCATCTATGAAATGCTTTGTGAATTTGTTGCTGAAAACTTTGCCTGCGCTTGTTTTTTTTTTCAGACCTACGTGGCCGATATCTTCCTAGCGCAGTCCTGGCGCGACCCGCGGCTTCGGCTGCCTGAGAACATGCACGAGGAGTACAGGATCCTCGACGTGGAGTGGCTGAACAGCATCTGGCGGCCTGACTGCTTCTTCAAGAACGCGAAGAAGGTCACCTTCCATGAGATGAGCATCCCGAACCACTACCTCTGGCTGTACCACGATAAGACGCTGCTGTATATGTCTAAGTAAGTATCGTAGGGAACGAGGCTATGGCCCGGTTTCTGAATTGAGAATTGCACTAATCAAATACTTAAGTATCGTTCTGTCTCTGCAGACGTCACACAAAAGAATGTGACAGAACGATACTTACGAAATTCTCAATTCAGAAACCGGGCCTTCTCAATTCAGAAACCGGGCCTATGTGTTGTAAAAAAGATGTCGGATGACTTCCTCTGCAGAGCATGTAAGAGGCACCGCTAAGTATTTGACTATGAAGCAATTTATTCATACGAAATGCATATGTCTTTTTGGTATAGCATATCCTAGACAGGAACTACCGCGCGAGACTATAGGTTCCACGTATCCTTACAGTTTTTCAGTGATTTATTAGATTATATATGAAATTTCTGTTATATTGGTCGGAACTGGTCCCAGAACCGGGTATCAAAAATCTCGAACCGTAACCGGTTTTGCATGCCCTAGTTCCAACCTCGCGAATATGTTCTAAAGATCAGTGGGACCAAACAGTTACACTGGCCCAAAAAGATAAGAGACAGTAATTGCCGATTTCTGAATTGAGAAATTCGCTAAGCAAGATCTTAAGTATAGTTATGTCTCTGCAGATTTCTCACAAAAGAACGTGACAGAACGATACTTAAGTATTTAGGTAGAAACCGGGCTCAGGGCTCTTAAATAGAAAAGATTTCCAACGGTCAAGCACGATTCAGACTCACGCACTAAGGGTTCGTAAATGTTTTTTTTTTTCAATAATATGGCGTTACTGAACCCTCAGTGCACGAGTCCGACTCGCACTAAGCCATTTTTTTTTCGTTTGCCCCAAAAGCAACCCTCTATGATTTGGGTGTTTGTTTTGCAGACTAACACTGGTGCTGTCCTGTGCAATGAAGTTCGAGACATACCCTCATGACACCCAGAGCTGCTCCATGATGATTGAGAGCTGTAAGTACTAGCTACATCTTTCTTTCATGTTCTTCTATCTCTAGATAATGTTAAGAAGGGCACGTATTTAAGATGAAATACGTCTCACAACTAGCGCCGCCAATGAAAAAAATCATATATTTTTTGGATGCGTTTCTAGCAAAAAACGATGCTGCGATTTCTCATCGCGAGGCTTAACTATTTTTAGGACCTAAGGTTTGGATTCCAGATCCTAGAACTTATGAATGTAGGAAATCCAATCGCGTTGAGAAATCGCAGGAGCGTTTTTTGCTAAAAACGCATAAAAAAAAAGATATGATTTTTTTTTCATTGGTGGCGCTAGTTGTGAGACGTATTCCGTCTTAAAGGCCAAAAGTTATGTGGTCCTTCGAGCCGGAAAAAATGTAGACGTTTCAATCGGCGTTTCAATTGATTCTATACCGAAGCCGAAAGATCATTTGGTAAAACCCGTGTCATTAAAGAAAACATTTAGGACGGAGTTAAAAAACTAGCCTTGTCTCGCTTTGACTGTATTAATTAGAACGAGAGGGAGAGTGTTTTGAAGTTCGGCCAGATTCGGCGTTATGACCACTAGGAATTTTAATTTTAGACGTGTAGACTTTTTGAAATTCGGCCTTTATATGCGTCCTCGCATGATCACCCGCTCCTCTTAGTGCACCCGTGTATGCGTCTACGTGATATCTACGTATGTACAGTCGGCCACACGCTAGGATACCCATTTTTGTTCAATTGGCGCCCTTATGCCGCGCACGGTAAGAGCTGCCATTGGGTATCTGTTACTGTGACCGACCGTACCTACAATAAATGATAAGGATACCTACACATTTTTCTCACTCCAGTGTCCCACACGAACCACGACCTGGTGTTCATCTGGAACCTGACGGACCCCCTCGTGGTGAACCCTGACATAGAGCTGCCTCAGCTCGACATCTCCAACAACTACACCACCGATTGCACCATCGAGTATTCTACTGGTAAGTGTACACTTCTTGTACTAAGCTTATCGTTGGCCAGACGATGCACTTTAGTCTTTAGCCGCCAGAATTCAATAACACTAAGTAGGTACTTACTAAGTAATTCTGTATCGCACCAGCAAATTTTCTAGCAAAGAAAACGAATAAACATCGTCCATGACCAACCATGTTCTGCCATGTTTCGGCAGTGACAGAGTGGCGGCCGAGAGGATGGCGGTCACTGGGGAGGACCAGCAGCCCGATTGTCAGACGACATTGTCACAGCGGCGGAGAGTCCATGGATGCGGATGGCTAGGGACCGCGAGAGGTGGCGCGAGGGGACAAAGGTGGGCATAGGTGGGCTGATGATGATGAACCATATTCTGTATGATCTGGCCGTGGTCATGGTTTCATAGTTGAAGATAGCGAGTTCGATGGTTGAGGATCATGATCCGCGCATCATAAAGTGTACACCACTTACGGGGTGTTTTTTGGGGTGTCCGACCCAATTAAATAAGTTTGACCGCTAGATATGTGTGTGTGCCTGTCTGTGTGTCTGACTGTGGCACTTAAGTAATGGGTGAACCGATTTGGATGCGGTTTTTTTTATTCCAGCATTAGTTACAGGTAGGTAGGTATTATTCGACTCGTCAAACTATGACCCCCTCTTGAAATCAAGCAGAATATATACCTATCTTTCATGAACGAGAAGACCCCTACTGGGTCCGCTACTGAAGCTCGAAAAGTGGAAGCCCGAATTAACGGAAGCTCGAATGAGATGAAGATCGAATAACGCTTGCTGGGGCCTTAGCCTGTAACACAATGGCGTATCAATGGCGTCCTAGGCAGAAGGACAAAACCGGGATTTTCTCATTGTTCTCCTACAACCAGCGAACTAATCCTCTAGAATTAGACTCATAATATTCTTTGCTGTACTACAAAAACATTAAAAGGACCGACACTGGACCGAATTAAAACCGTCAACCGGAAGCCCATTTTGGCACCATTGTGTTACAGGCAAAGGGCCTTGGACTGAACTGCCCCTCTACCCTTGACGCATTTTTCCAATACGGCCGCAATATGGCGCAATTTACAAAATTTTATATTTTACAATATAAGACGCATTTTGTGTTTTTATTGAATAAAACAGCCTTACCTTTGAATAAACATTACAAAGTATTTAAAATTAAAGCAATACTTTTCCAATTTGATCGCAATAGCGTCAAGGGTAACCCCCCTGAAGCTCGAGGGTGTTCTATCTTTAAATCCCTTTTGAAGAACATTGTATTCCCCTTTGCAGGTAACTTCACCTGCCTAGCCGTGGTGTTCAACCTGCGCAGACGGCTGGGCTACCACCTCTTCCACACCTACATACCCTCGGCGCTGATCGTGGTCATGTCCTGGATCTCTTTCTGGATCAAACCGGAGGCGATACCGGCGAGGGTCACGCTTGGAGTCACATCGTTGCTGACCTTAGGTTAGTGTCTGGATCAACTTCTGTATGAGGGGTGGTGGCCACCCCTGGTGTCAGAGTTTTTATGTCACCCAAGGGGCCTCTATTAATCACCAACAACCGGGACCAACGGTTTAACGTGCCTTCCGAAGCACGGAAGCGCTCAGATATTTTTGCCACTAGCGGTCACCCATCCATGGACTGACCGCGCCCGATGTTGCTTAACTTTGCCAATCGACTAAGAATTTCTAGTCCAACTAGACTGTACCTAAGCGCTTCAATAGAGCCCTCGCCCATGGCGACTTTTTGTAGCGATGCAGTAGCGATGCTGTCGCGCGTTCGTACCGATCGCTAGTCTGTGTGCCCTCGCCCACCGTAACCACGATTCAGTCGCGATGCAAACGCAATATCGCGCTTCTGTCGCGAATTCGCGATGCAAACGCAATTCGCGCGCCACCATTCCTCCGTTCTCTCCCCGATGTCACTGGTGATACAGTCGCGATGCTGTAGCCCGTTAGTAGCGCGTTGGCATCGCTTCTGTAGCGCGTTGCAAATGCGACAAAAGCGCGTTAGAGCGACGCTGTTGCGCGTTCACGAAACGCGCGACCGCATCGCTACAAAAAGTCGCCGTGGGCGAGGACTCTTAGGGTGGTATTCTAGAACGCTACTTAAACTCAGTTTAAACACCCGAGAATTCAGACTGTCGATAAAGCAGTGCATGTTTTATCGACAGTCGACACTACTAAACTCTACTTACTTAAACTGAGTTTAAACAGAGTTCAAGAAGCTTTCTAGTTTGAACTGAGTTTAAACAGAGTTTAAGTAGCGTTCTAGTTTGAACTGAGTTTAAGTAGCGTTCTAGAATACCACCCGAGTTTTAATGATCATGATCACCATTTCTGCCCCCAGCCACCCAGAACACGCAGTCGCAGCAGAACCTGCCGCCAGTTTCCTACGTGAAGGCGATCGATGTCTGGATGTCCTCCTGTTCAGTGTTCGTGTTCCTCTCACTGTTCGAGTTCGCTGTGGTCAACAACTACATGGGGCCGGTCGCTACAAAGGTCATGAAGGGGTACTCTGATGAGGACCTGTCCAGGGACTTGGACGCTTTTAAGGTGGGGCTTTTTGAATCAACTTAGATGACTGTAAATGGTGACAGTCTGTCTAAATTACTATAGGTGCCACGGTGGGGCCTCTAGATGTAAGAAGGTACCCCAGCTAGGCTAAGTATGGCAGCCGTAGCCTCGGATTTTGTCTGCATAGATAATACCTACAGACAGCAAGCGCAGACTAACGCCAAGTCTACAGACTGCTGTGCTGCCATATTAAGGTGGCAAATTCAAGATTCAAACGAGCAAATGTAAAAGGAATCTCGAAGGAACAATGTCTATCGACATTGCGTGTTCTTTATTCCCAAGGATTAGCTACCGGGGGCCAATTCTCGTGTAGTTAGGACGCATTCGAGATTCTGCGCAAGTCGAAGAGGATTGGCTCATGGCTCCTTCTTCAGTGTTCTTGTTTCTCTCACTGTTCGAGTTCGCTGTGGTCAACAACTACATGGGGCCAGTCGCTACAAAGGTCATGAAGGGGTACTCCGATGAGGACCTGTCCAGAGACTTGGACGCTTTTAAGGTGAGGCTTTTTGACTCAGAACTCGGAGTCGGAGTCACTAAGAATCTGGCGTCAGTTTTTTTTTTCTATTATCACTTGCGTGCTCCTCGACATTCCCCAGATATTGTAGACGGAAGTTGTGACAAAAGCCAAGCCTACCTACACTGCCATATTAGCCCGGCAGACTAAGTAACTATAGTACAGTCGGCCACAGTCTCAGATACCCCTTTTTGTTCGATTGGAGCCCTTAAGCCGCGCGCGATAAGAGCTGTCATGGGGTATCTGTGATTGTGGCCGATCGTACATAAGTTACTAGGTAGGTAGGTATAATCGTATGAGGTAGTGGCCACCCGGGTGTCAAGAGTTTTTAGGCCGCCCAAAAGACTTTTACTGTTACTAAATCGGCTAAGAAATCCAGCTACCTAGGCTGCGAGTTACTAACGTGTATATCTTCTTCTTTCTCAGCACATTTTCCCGACAGCAGTGGACACTAGAGCCTCCACTTCGGCTTCGATCCCTCAATATGACACTTTCTGCAACGGGAGGGAGACGGCGATATACATCGATCGGTTCTCCCGCTTCTTCTTCCCCTTCTCTTTCTTCATACTGAACGTGGTCTATTGGTCGACCTTCTTGTAGATGTAGAGAATGGAGTCTTTATGAATGAGCCGTTTTCAAAGCACAAATACAAAGCAGTTAATAAATGGCGCTTTCAGGCGTGGCCACAGAAAAACTGTAACGCGATTGTCAAAATTAGGGCCTGCGCAGACTACGGACAATGGCGGACAAAATGTCCGCGGCGCGCTCTTAGTAGAGTGCGCGCAAGATAAGTCTGCGCGCGGCGAATAGAGGAACTAAAATGACAAGCCGCCATATTGCTCTACTATTGGTTCTAGTGGTTAACGTCCTTCCGTGATTGGATGGCAATATTTTTTAAATTGGCATCAGCGCCAAACCTACGTGCAAAGTTATCTACAGGGTGCACTCTAAGTCGATAGCGGAACTTTAAGGCCCGGTTTCCGAGTTGAGAATTTTACTAAGCACATACTTACGTATCGCTCTGTCATGCTCTTTTGTGGGAAATCTGCAGAGACAGGACGATACTTACCCATTTGCTTAGCAAAATTCTCAACTCAGAAACCGGGCATAAGTGGGCTATCTACTGATCAATACAAACAACTTATACTAGGTAGGTGGCGAAAAATATGGTGTGAAAAAAATATCAGCTGTTCCATGCAAAAAGTCGACTCAGTACTGCGCCAAATGTATGAAACAGCTATTATTTTTTTCGCTCCTTTTTTGTCGCCACCTAGTACAAGTTGTTTGTATTGGTCAGTAGACAGCCTACTTAAAGTTCCGCTATCGACTTAGAGTGCACCCTGTAGTACGGTAATAAGGTTGCACTTTGTCCGCGCCATACCTCTTCTCGCCTGGCGGTATACGCAGGCAAAGTGCAACCTTATGACTGTACTTATAAGAGCGCGCCGCGGACATTTTGTCCGCCATTGTCCGTCGTCTGCGCAGGCCCTTAAACTGTGCTAAGCGAAATTTGACAGTCGTGTCCCGGTTCTTGTATGGGCACGCCTAAAAGCGCCATATATGAAGTGTTTTGAATTTATGCTTTGAAAACGGCTCATTCTGTTGATGTTAAAATGTCAGAAAGAAACTATTTCCTCCCCTGGTTACTGGTACGGGCGGCCACAGTCTAGGATACCCTATCAATGGTACCTAGCTCTTACCACGCGCGGCATAAAGGTGCCATTCGAACAAAAAGGGTATCCTACCGTGTGGCTGACACGACGACGGCACGTCAGAGTGTACACTTTTGTTCTAAAGTCGCCCGTAACGTAACTGAGTAGAGTTCTAGCTTGTAAGGGTCGAAGTGCTGTCGTGTGTACGATCAGCGTAGGTAGGATACCCCATAGTTATTACCGTGCACGCCATAAGAGCCTCAATAGAGCAAAAGGAATCTAGCGTGTTGCTGACTGTACACAAGGCAGCACGTAGACGCTTACACTCTATTCACTTACGCTACGGGCGACTTTGCATCGAAAGTGTAAAGGTTTACGTGCTGACTCGAGCGAAGATATTAATTTATTCTTCATAATTTAAGTTAATTCATAAGGTAACTTAATTAAAATTAGAGTAGTTAAGTAAATTATTTGTATCTTTAGATAATTAAGAGATTACTGCACCAAAACATGATTCTAATAGGTACTTTAAGTAGTTGAAATTGTTATTTGTTTATTTTCTATCAAGCTAAGAATTATTGTGTTGTCATATAGGTGTTAACTTAATTTTCTCGTAGAATATGAATCTTTACCTATTGTGTTTAAGCTACGTGAGTAAATGGAATAAGAATTGCATGTTTTTTTTTGTGACATATTCGTTCCCTACGCTGGATGCCATATAATTATTTCCACATTAGAGAAAGAGTACATAAACATTTTATGGTTACTTTATTAGTAAAAAATACAAGTCTATAGCAGACAACACCTTAATATTATAACAGTCGAATGACAATGACATAATTCCTTATTTACAAATAATAAAATTAAAAGTACACTATTTTAAGCCATAATAGACAGAAAGATCGTTTTATTCTCCAAATGGATGAAAAAATTGCCACTTTTGACTTGTGCGGCATTTATTCGTAGGTTCTAGGATCTGAAATCTAGGCCTTAGGTCCTAAAAATAGTTAAGCCTAGGGATTCTTATTTGACGGCCCGTTTTTAGCAATAAACGCAACCAAATAGAAGATTTTTCTATTAAATCACGGTTTTACTCACTAGTAATTTGTCGGTGTAGCCGACTAGTTTCGGTTCTCATTCGGAGACCTTCTTCATGGAGAACGAGACGGCCCTCGCGACGCCACGGCTAGTCTCGAACTGCGTTTGAGTAGCCGCTGCGCGCGCGCCGAGAGCTGCGGTGCGGGGGGTGGTGGGGGCGCAATAGATAGAAAAATGTGCAGTGCTCACGAAAGTTTAAGTTTTAAAATAGAAGATTGTTTTTTTTTTTCATTGGCGGCGCTAGTGGACGGTATACCTAGGCACAACTAGCGTCGCCAATGGAAAAAAAATCTTTTTGGATGCGTTTTTTGCTAAAAACGAAACGTCAAATGATAATCCCTAGAGAGGCGCGGTGCATAGTGAAATTAGTGAATAGCCCGCGCGCCAAGAAAAATGCACAAAATGGAGTCCTGTATCAAATACACTAAACCAATCGAAAATTTTCACATATCAAACCCTAGAATTAGGTGAGACCTATCTAACACAGCCAGTTTTGTGTGGAGATTCGTAAAGGTTTTGAAGATATTTTTATGTTATGGATATCAAGACAAAACTGGCTGTTTTAAATAGGTCTCACCTAATTCTAGGGTTTGATATGTGAACATTTTCGATTTTTTTAGTGTATTTGACACAGGATTGTGCATTTTTCTTTGCGCGCGGGATAATTCACTATGCCCAGCGCCTTAACTATTTTTAGGACCTAAGGTCCTTGAACCTACGAATAAAACCCGCCGCCGCCAAAAGTGGCGACTTTTGGCGGCAGCGAGATAAAAAACGTTATCGATGCAGCCGTGTCGGATAATTTTCGGATTAGTTTTTAGCACAAATTCACAAACATTTCATAGATGGCGCCTACAGGCGTGGCCATAGAAGAAGGAGTTTAGGACCTTTCTATCCTTGTACCTTGAACATTTAAATAAAATTAAAAGTTACAATTATTATAATAATTATTTTGTATGGAAACCTTTTTTATGTAGGTAGGTAATGGAATTCTTTGATTGGTATTCTGGAATTTTAAACATTCGATAAACAATGTTCTATCTCAGACAAGCATATTGCTCTATTGAATTATAATAGGAGTCAATTCAGTAAAATTCATCACAATATTGGCAAATAAGAACTTCTATCATTTGCGAAAAAAATGGAATACAGATTACAAAAAAATGGCCTAAGTGGATTGACTATCTACGCCTTACATGTAAGGTGAATTTTGTTAGATAGGATGCTAAAAAGCCCTGTTTTCATTGTGTACAAGTAACACTTTCTTGACCAACGCCTCGCTTTTTGAGTGCGTGCAACGGAAACAGATTTCTTTTTACAATCTTTAAGGCCCGGTTTCTGAATTGAGAATTTTATAAAGAAAATAGTTAAGTATCGTTCTGTCACGTTCTTTTGAGAGAAATCTACAGAGACAGAACGATTCTTAAGTTCTTGCTTAGCGAATTCTCAATTCAGAAATCGGCAGTAAGGCCTTCCACACAGGTGCGTTTTATCGGTCGGTAAGATCGGATGCGTTCTTGCGATATCTGTTTTCAGTACAATTTGAATCAGGAATGTCATTGCGTTCTTACCGCAGCAGTGTGTAACTCCGTGGCGATCCTAAAACAAAATGTACTAAAAACAGATATCGCACCCCCCGGCGAATAAACCCGTAACATCAAAAACGTAATTGTTCAGGAAAAAATAAAAACTGTTATTTCGTCACAACTCACTAAGTACCTATGGTAGAAAAGTCATTTAGGTATCAATTTACAGGTATTTTTTTTGCTCACTACATATTGAAACATTATTAATCTATAGATAACACTACGGAAGTTATTAAACAAAATGTATGATACCAATATTAAAATCTTGTTTTATTACTGCAAAGTGATATTACGGTTTTATTCGTTGTAAAATCGAAACCGAACATTTACAGCATCATAGTATTATAGGAATATTCGCTGATATTTTGCATAGATACTCTTTTCGGTAAGAGCACATTATGGCTTTATTCTCGGCATTTGTAAAGTGACTGTGTTAGATAATGGCTCATTATCTTTTTATTCTGGTACAAATTTCTAAGAATATGAAATGTAAGTGTACATTACAATTTTTCATATACATTTTAATTCTCCATAAGTGCCCCTTGTAGCAATGACTTGTATAAAAATGGTAGGCAAAGGAGTCCAGGAAATTTTGAATACCTACCCAAAGTAGTTAACGAAACAAATCGTATTAAAAATCGACAGTATAATAGAAGAAAAACACAATGAAAATAAAAACTTCCAAAAACAAAGACCAAAAAGTTAGCAAAAAGTGATTTTTCAACTTTATAAGCCTTTGTTTTTGGAAGTGTTTGAATCATTAAATAACAATTTAATTCGAAACTTCTTCTTCTTCTGGTGCCTCTCCACTATTGAGAGGTTGGCAGTCGGCTGTTCATTATGTCATTCTGTCCTTAGCTAGACTAAAGAGATCTTATATAGTGACCACTCCTGTTCATTCTTTGATGTTTTTCAGCAAACTCTTTCTTCTTCTGCCGACGCTTTTTCCTTCCTCAATCTTTGCCTATCAGGATAATTGGAGAAGTCTATCGTATCTAATCACATTAATTACTTATCTATTTCTATTGGGTGTTTTAAATGAGTTCTCTTTTGTATGACATATCCTTATCCTTATACTTAAGATACCACTACTTTTCGAAAGCTTAAATTTTCCTATTTATTTGATCTTTACGATCCATTTTTCATATACATTTACAACCATCGTACATTTCAATAGGCTAGATGTAACATTAAAGCTTCTTGATCTGGATCTGGAGGTTATGATCGCATAGCAAATGGATAGAAGATAAACCTTTATTTGCTTCATAAACAAACGTAGGTAAAAACCAAAGTCAACTTAAACCTTATTAAAACAGAAGAAAAATACGAACTTGGTTACCTTAGAGCCTGTGAGTTTTACCAGTTTGATTGGCTTCTTCACAGACGATTATCACCGTGTTAGTCTGGCTCCAGTAAAGGTTCTCAATTATTCGCTTATCTCTGCGATCAATTCTAACGTCTTGTAGACGACGCATTAGTACCTATAACCGGGCTTAGCATGATCAAAGGCATTCTTGTATTCAATCAAGCAAACGTCAGTTTGCAAGTCTCTGGACTTGTGGTCTAGGTAGGTGCAAAGAAGACTTATCTGGTTCTTAGCCCTGACCTGAAACTGAAATAGCTATCGGCAATACCTATGCTCATTGGACTTCACTCTGATCCTCTCATGAAGAATGAAGAGAAACATACCTGGCTTAACAGACTTATTGTGCAATATTTGCAGTATTTCTTCGTGTCAGTAGAGTGAAAAGGTTGAAATTTACAAATTTTGTGGTAATATCCCAGTGCTGTAAAAGGTTTTAAAAGACCTGGAGAGCGCATAATTATTAGAGTATGTTTTTAATGGGCTTGAATTAATCTGGTCTTAGTGATTTACTAGTTTTGGCTCTTTTTAGAGCCTTAACTAGTTACTTTTGATCAAAGGATTGAAGGACCAGTTTCATAGATCAGTATATTGGCAAACAGCGTTTTCACGCGGATTTTTATACTTCCTGCATACAGAATTAAATGTATGCAGAAACCTTGGTGTTACTTAAGCCTTATGAAATCATTTATACATCCTCTAGTGGCAATTACTTACAAAGGCGTTACTAAGTTCAAGTACCTAGGTTTTACGGTAACTGATCCAAACACCCGAGAAGGCGAGATAGAGATCAGAATTAAAAATGCATTCCGATACTCCGCGGCACTCCACGAAGTGATCACGTCCAAGCACCTAACAAGAAGAACGAAAATACGCATTTATAAGAACCATCTTTATGTACGGATGTGAAACTTAGACACTGACGCAAAAAGAAAAGATCAAACTCCTGGTCGCGGAAAGGAAAAATCCTGTGAAAAATATTTGAACCCACCAAGGGAGAAGACGGCACCTTTGGGATCCGGTAAAGCGCCGGACACATGGCCTAGCCCAACATAATCGGAGAGACTAAAACTACAAGACTCCGCTGGCTTGGTCACGCACGTATAAAGAATGGGAGAGGATCGGGCAGCTAAAACAGCATACGAACGGCAACCTTGCGCACGTCTACCAGTTGGACGTCCCAAGTATCGCTGTATTGACGAAGTCTCAAAGGACTTGCGCGAACTCCAAGTGGAAGATTAGAAAGAAGTGATGCAGGACGGAAAGAGATGGCGTCTTTTGATTGCGGAGGCCAAGATCCACTTCGAGTCGCTGAGCCAGCGTAGTAAGTAAGTGGCAACTTCACTCACACCACATGGGTGCAGTGACCACTTGCTGCAGTCACTGGGAAATCAGTCAATGAATTCCGGTTTTGTCCTTTACGCAACCCAGCCATCTCCTTTATCTCCAAATTCCATATCATGGTTGTTCCATTCTATAAAGAACTTCGAGCCCACCACTCGTATTTTACATAAGTTTTTTTTTCTTGTACAATATTGTCCGGTTGTGAGAGTTTGTGTAGCCGTTTTCTCTCCATAAGGTTTACTACATCATACGAGACAAAAACTTAAGACATCTTCGTCTATCTATAGCTGTTTCTTGTTCTTTATTCCTCGCAAAATCGTTCTTTCATAGTGACTACCACATCGATGACATATTGTTAGATTTATTATTACATCATTACTGGAATAAATATATAAAAACAAAAAGCTAAACGGTTTTACAGATATAGCAAAACCGGTTCCTATTTTGTAAACATGCATTACAGTCATGGTGATCAAAATATTTCACGAGAATAAAGCCGTAAAGGCTTTTGTAATTTCTGCATACAATAAATGTATCAGGAAGGGATGACTGCGGTTTTATTCTTCGTTCAAATTGTTGAGTTTGGTCAGACGAATAAAGCCATATTTTTAAATATCTCCTTAAATATGGTATTTCAGGGTCTGAAAAAAATTACACTTATGTATTCGACATCGGAGATGACGTTTCTGCAATAACAATAAAAAAGCCGTAATAGCACTTTACGGGTTTATTCTGCGGGGGGTGCGATATCGCAATCACGACCGCATCGACCGATAAAAACGCGCCTGTGTGGTGGGCCTTTATCCTATCAAAAACGATAAATTCAAGCAGCCAGTTTTACGACTGTTAAGCCTTTTGTTTCCCAGTACCATAGATCTTCTGGCACAACTCGTAGAACTTCCATCCATTCAATTCGTCCGGTTTTTCGCGAACCATATTCCTATACTCAGTTCTGATTTCGGACATCTTCTTTGAGCAAGCCAGTGGGGTTTTGGACAGTATATTCGCGGACTCCATCCAGAGATATTTGCGAACGAACTTCGGGTTTTTAAACTTCTCTAAGTTGGCTAGATACCAGATCAACAGCTGCTCCGTTTCGCTATCCGACCACGAAATCTCCGCATCGTCTGAAACCTTGCTTTCCTCTTTTCCTGTATGAACTTCTATAGCGCTTTCTTTAACTTGGATCTGCTTCAGAACTTCAGTGAAAGGCGTGTTTTCCTCTAGATTGTTCTTTAGGTAGTTGATTTTGTTGAATATCTTGTTCAGGGGCTCCCCAACAGTCTTAGCCAGATTGTTCCAAGCGTATTTCTTTTCAAAACGCGGACTTACGAATTCCTCTACATTTTGGAGATAAAGCTCCAGCGCCTTCAGAACTTTGTCGCTTGACATGGGTACGTCTCTGTACACCTTTTCTGCCACTAAAGCTGCGTCGTTTTGAGACGCATTTTTCTTGAATTTCGGTTTCAGCGCGATGATTTTCTCTAGCAAAGCGTAGTACGGAGTTCGCTTCTTGACTTCGTCGTCACTCTGCACACTCAGTCTAGATTTCTTGAGTTTGGCGAACATTTTTCTACACGACAGAGGGCTTTTATTCAGCAATTTCGATGCAATCTCCTTCCACATTTCGCTGGCCACGATCTCCTTATTTTTGTGCGATCGGATGTACTTCAAATACAGGATTAAAAGGCGTTTCTTGGTCATCTTGGTCCATTTGACGGGGTTTTTGGGAGTTTCTGTGCTCGGTGTAGTCTCTTCTTGAATGGTTGGCAGGTTGCTCAAATCGCTTATGTCTTGGCCTTCTGGAATAACGAAGATGCATTGGATGTCGTCATCTGTAATTGGGAAAGAAAACTATTTTAGACAGGTAATATTCGTCATGTTTGAATGGAACTATGCTTATCTATATGAGAGTAGGCTTGCCCAGCACCTATTCTATCAGCATTCTGCATGATTGACAAGAAAATTTGACAATAGTTAAAATATTTCTTTGGACAGTCGGGTAAAAAAATTAAAAGACTTGTAAATAAAAATGTGGCAGCATTTAACCAACTAATAATTTGATAGTAAATTTCTAGCAGTACACTACTCTAGATACCTACATCAACAGTGAGAGAGAGAGGGCACTATACCGATATAATATGAGCCATGGTGCTGATATGCTGAAATAGGAAAATCACAATAGTGATTTTTATCGAGCCCAACTAACTGTGGTCTAGCCTTTTCTAGATACGGTCGGCCAGTCTAGGATGCCCATGGTAGTCCTTATCGCGCGCGGCATAAGGGCGCCAAGCAAACAAATAGGGGTATCCTAGCGTGTGACCGACTTTACATACTTAAAACCGTGAGAGTAATTTTGGCTATATGGTTATTTATCTAGGATGTTTTCGATCAGTATCAAATGAACCAATCGTATTTTCGAAATCATGTTAATAGACCAAATGAAATTCTATATCCAGTTCGGAATTCGAGAAAGATACCATTTTCTCGCACATTTGCGACGGTTTGCACGCAGCGACTCTAGTTAGAAAAAACCGGCCAAGTGCGAGTCGGGCTCGCGCACTAAGGATTCCATACCATACAATAAACAATGCAAAGCAAGAAACAGGAAACAGAGACTTCTTATAGGTTTTCCTGTAATCTATAGATATTTTTTTCACAATTTTAGGTTTTGTATTTTTGGAGATAATGGTAAATTTTCGCGTATTTAATTAAATACCTTCAAAACTATTTCTTTCAAAATTATTTGAAAAATAGACAGACAGCCACATGACTGATCCTATAAATTTTTTTTTTCCTTTCAAGGTACGGAACCATAAAAATAATTAAAAATCAAGCTACCAACCTTCTTGCAGCTTGTTGATATCTTCATCCACCTCCATGACCTCGCAGCCGTCCAATGCACCAGCCGAAGTATAGTGGTACAGCTCATCGAACGAGTCAAAATACTTCCAATTGACCTTCAGAGACGGCTTCTTTGTCTTCATAGTTTTTAGCTTTCTATAAGACTTCCGTAGATCCAGGAATTTGTTCCGGCACGCGTTGGCTGAACGTCCGCTCTCGGTAGCCAACTCTGCCCATATGCTTAGATCGTTCACATTCTCACTCAGTTCGTTGAAGTGTTTGGCAAAGTATGCGATTAGCTGCCTTATATCCGTTGGAGACCATTCTTCGCTGTCATCGGAGTCGGACTTGTTGTTTTTGAGTTTGCTCTTTAGTTCTCTATAGCCGAAGACTTTCTTGCACAGCTGGTAATACGGCCATGTTATTGCCACTTCGGGTTTGTCTACCTCTTGTTGAATGTAGCGGACATAGACTTGTTTAAGGTTTCTTAGCTTGTGAGCGCACTGAGTGGGGTTCAAAGATATTTCTTTGCCCAGCTGTACCCATAGGAGCCCTTTTGTCTTAGCGTTGGCAAATTTTGCTTTGTTTTTCAGGTAGAATTCCAGTATTTTGAAAGCTTTGCGGGAAGAGTGCTTGGTGAAGCCTCGGTCATCAAACTCCTCATCCTCCAGACCGTTCAGGTCTGATTCGACATTCTGGTTAGACTTGTCCGCTTTGGTTGAAGGGTTGGCTGCCTTTGCTGGAAAAGGAAAGAAAGACAAATTACTTATAAAATCGGGTTAGGATATCGGCGAGTAGTAACTATACAGGGTGTCCCGTAATTCGTCATCAAGCGGTAACTGTGTGAAAGGGAAGGTCAAATGATACTCGTTTTTTTTTTTAACGGACACCCTAGGTTTAGACCATTCAAACGCTCAAATACATGTGTTTGAATAGATGTAAGTAATACAAAATGAGACTCAAGCACAAAACTTTTCAAACTTTATTCCTTATGGTAATATGGCATAAAGCTGGAGTTAGATTCCGTAATACCGACACTATGAGTGTTTAATCTGTTTGTTTTTACTTACCACGGTCGTTTTTCTCTGGCTCTTTAGGTCTCAGATTCTCATATCCCGCCAGTAAGTTTTCGTCCATACCATAGTCGTAGATTCTGTCGAATAGCTCGATATATCTCCAGTCAATCTGCATATCTGGAAAGAATAGAAAAGAATAGAATATTCTTTATTGTACTAGAAAACATTTTAAGGATAGACAGTATTAATACATTAAGTATTCATAAATTTGTTAACTTTTTATGTGCATTTAGGTAATAAATGTCTTTTATCTTTATCTTTATCTATTAATGGCACAAATTGGCCACCTTATTGCTAATATAAATCTCTTCCAGGCAACCACTGACGGAGAAATTGCTAGAGATGAGAGGCGGTTAATCAGTGCAATTATGAATATTCTAATTGGTGAAACCAGTTCACTGCACAAACATAAGACTAATTTAAAACAGCTAAGAACAAATTCAATGCAGTTTTTAAATTAAAAGAACTTAGCCCATTGCATTTAAACAGCGCCTAGTAGTGGCAACTCCACTCACACTACAGGGTGCACTCTAAGTCGATAGCGGAACTTTAAGTAGGCTGTCTACTGATCACTAGAAACAACGTGTACTAGGTGGCGAAAAAAATGGAGCGAAAAAAATATCAGCTGTTTCATACATTTGGCGCAGTACTGAGTGGACCTTTTGTATGGAACATCTGATATTTTTTTCGCTCCATTTTTTTCGCCACCTCGTACAAGTTGTTTGTAGTGATCAGTAGACAGCCTACTTAAAGTTCCGCTATCGACTTAGAGTGCACCCTGTAGATGGGTGAAGTGACCACTCGGACGCGTCTAAGATATAGAGAAACAGATAAGACTATAAATGTATTAGTACCTGGATCTTCCTTTTTATCAGCCAAAATTGTCTTGTAAAGCGATACAAGTTCTTCCAACTGTTTCCGGCAGCTCCGTACACTTTTCTTCAGCTTATTGGCTATAATGGCCCAGCAAACGTAGTAGCAGATCTTATCTTTGAACATTTCAGAGTTGTCACAGATAAATTGAACCATTTCGTCAATCTCTTCGGTTGACCATTCCGTTTCTTTATCGGTTCTCTTCGTTGGCTTAGAGAGTTCCACCTCAGTTTCTTTGCAAATTATGTTGTCGAAGAGAATATCTATGGACAAACGGTTAGCAAAGTCATAGTTGCCGGTGGTGTATTTGGCGAAGTGATAATTTTTCAGCTCCTCATATTTGGTTTTGCACAGTTCGGGCTTTTTGTCCAGGAGACGGCCAACTTCATTCCAGAGGAACTTCTTTGGTATCGTCGGATCTTGAAACTCATCAAAACAGTCAAAGTAGTACTTCACCAAAACGGTCACTTCGGTGTCATTCCAGATGTTTTGTGGATTTAAATTGGTGCTCGGGGCAATGTTCACAGGTTCGTTGGATAATATCTGTATGTTGGGTGGTTTGTATCTGCGTTCAAACTCTGGATCGTTGTGAAATATTTGGTCAAACAAAGTCATGTATGGCCAGTTTACACTTTCTGGACTATCCCGCCGCTTTTCAAGAAGGCGAATGTAATTGTGCTTGAAGTTTAGGAAACGTTTGTGCCAATATTCTGCATCGTTGGAATCGCCTAGCTCCATGGCGATGGTCTCCCAAAGACCTCGTTGCCAGAAGTCTTTTTGCACATTCTTTAGAGTGTTCTTATGTTTGATATATAATTTTAACATATTGATAACTTTTCGGTCAGGTAGCGAACGGTTATTCGTAGTCTTCTTAACACTACTTACAGTCTCAGGGATCACTTCGGGCACTATGATTTCTTGCTGCGCATTTAGTTGCTCTATGATCCCTTCTAACGCAGAATCATCATGGAAGGCTTGCTGTGCCATACTAATCAGTGGCCAGGCAGTCCAATTGCCCGATACACCTCTTCGTTGATCTAATAAGGCCTCAGCATAGTTCCTCATGAGTTCATTCAAATGGGCATTGCATGAGTAAGGGGATTTACCCTGTAGCATCGTCTTACATGCCACGGACCAGAGGAACTTTCTTTTCGTGGTGCCAGCGATGAAGGTCTCTTTGTTATCAGCATAGAAGGTCAAGAGTCGCTGTGAATCGTACTTGGTCCACACAACCTCCTCTTCATTTCCATCGGGTTGGCTCAGGTCGTCATTGTCAGAATCGTCGGGGTTTTGCTCGATGTAGACGGTCTGCTGGATCGAGTCTTCTGTGACCTGTTCCATGTTCTCCGTAGCAGCGATGACCCCGCCATCTTCATTGTAGCCATTTTCTGGGAAATATTGAAATATGAGATTTTTAAACTCAATGACAGACACAGTATAGTTTTTGGGTTTGTTTGATTCAGATGGAGTATAATTGCACAAAAACCACAGTAAGCTCTCAACATCAACTCTTATCCACAGGATAGCAACTATGGACAACTTCTCCAACTCTTCAAGGCCTTTTACATTACATCCCCGTCCCCAAGTTGACCCACCAACCCAATCAAGCTACACCTCCAACTTTCTTTGTAAAGGTATGGCTTTATGCCAGACCTATTCAAATAGACTCAACATATAAGATAAGATAAAAATATTTATTTAAAAACCAAATACATGTAGGTAGGTAATCGTATGAGGTAGTGGCCACCCCTGGTGTCAGAGTTTTTAGGCCACCCAAAGGGTCTCTGACATGGCTTAACAATTGTTATTAATGAACAACAACTGGCGCTCAGATATTATTGCCACTAGCAGTCACCCATCCATGGACTGACTGCGGCCGTTGTTGCTTTACTTTGCCAATCGATTAAGAACAGCTAGTACAACTAGGCTGTGAGCGCTTCATAAATTAAACAGATACATAGTTAGTTTCAGATAATTTAATAATGATTAGAGTGCAGTACCTACAGTAATGATTATCCGTTGGTCTCCACGCTAGATTTACATCTGTGTTGTGGAGGCCTAGATTGGCCTAGATAATATTCGTCTTTGGTCGCAGGAGCGGGAACCAAATGGTAAGCATGTAAATGGCTTCTTCTCCTTTAACCTACAGCCACCCAATGCTGAGTGTAGGTCTCTTCCATTGCACTCCATTCTTTACGCTCTTGGGGTAATCTCATCCAGTCTTTTTCTGCCACTTTGACCAGGTCGACGGTCCATCTCATCGGTTGCCTGCCAACATTTCTACGACCTGTTATGGGTCTCCACTCCAGTACCCTAGTCAACTTCCACTTTCTTCGGGCTACTAGTATAACCTTGGTAAATGACTACTTAATTTGAATGTAAAAATTGCTCTTACCATCCACATAGAAGAGAAGGATCTCCTCGTTGGGTTGCATTTCTGATTTTACAACAACTTGCTCCATGATCACTGCACTTTTCTCTCATGGATATCAACTGAAAACCGAAATATGATTCAGTACATAACCTAAACTGTTCACTACACTGTTTTCTCATCTCAAATCTTAAAAATCTCTTTTCACATTTTCTGGCTGAATCTTATCGCAACGGTGCAGCCGGTAATCATGCAAATACTTCCGTGTTAAATATAAATGCAACTAACCAAGACACATCAATCGGTGTTTATTTTGAAGATATTTGACAATCAGTAGCAAAGCAGCCGGGTTTTATTCCGAAACCACAAAAATCTTTCAGAACAAGCGCAACTCGATGCAATGCGGTGAACTTTACGTCATTACGTTTCGATCCGCCATTTTACGAAACAAGAACGGAGTTTTGTTTGGCGTTTGACACGACATGACATTGAACAAAACGTTCATATTTTTAGCTGGTAACACTTACAGAAATGAATACCCGTCAAAAGACAGTGGTGCCAACAGAGCCATCATAGACTAGCGGGAATTTTTAAAAAGATACCTAGGTATGCCCGTTCTTCAGTCATTGACAGTTTGTAATCTAACCCTGTGGAAAAAGGCTGTAAACTAGTAAATAAAGCGTTCATTTTTTTTGCTTCTTTTTGGTACACACGTACACACATTAAAAGTGTCTAGGGATCAAGCCACAGCCTTATAAAGAAGGCTGTGATCAAGCACGTTGTTGTAGCTAGGTTACTGAAAACCATTTTCTGGCATCTATACAAGGTGTTACAAAAGATGCTAACTCTTTCAGGGTAATAGCACCCGGTGATAGGGATCACACAATTAAATACTTTTTGTGCTCAATGACGATGACGTTCCGTTGATTATGTGGACGTTGTGGCGAGAGAAAAGTACCTATATTTTAAATATTGTTTTCATTTACTTTCACAGTGTTTTAACAAAGCTATAAGAATAAGAATAAGAATAAGTTTATTTGCGTAAAAAGTGATACATAGAGTGTTACAAATGTATTTTAACTAGGTGTTGTTGATCAAGACAAGATTTTAGCTTCTGTTGCTGTGCTAGACTAGAAGTCTGTATTACAGCAATCAGTGCCTATTCCCCACCGTAGTCTCAGGGGTTCTAGTATTCAGTAGCAGGTTTTAATAGCATTTCAATACATGTGAACAAATTATTAAGAATAATGTGTTAATTCAATTACACAGAAAAAAGATAAAAGTAAAAAAATAAGAACAAATCCTCAAAAAGAATTTAGGCTCAATATGTAAAGAGTGTGAAAGTTAGTGTAGGTATTTAAGTAACTCCTCTCAACGTGTAGTGTATGTATGTGCAGCGGTGTGTGTGGTGAGTGTGTGAAAGTGAGAGGGTGTGTGGATAGTTCAATATGAGGTGCTTGTTTTAAGAGGTTGTTACAGTAATAAGATTCTCGGTTTCATCGTATGTTTGTAGTTGCAGCCATTTAGAAACTTCTTTTTTACACTTAGATAGGCATAGTGGGTAAATGTTAAGCATTTTGTTCATATTATTGTATGTGTAGGGACCTAAGAATGGGATAAATCTTTGACTAAAGTCTGTGTTAAAGCGACGGTCGTATTGGCATACCTTGTAGCCTCTGCGTTTGTTTGTTAATGATTTATTGTATGTTAATTTAGTATGTTGTTTAATTATTATATCCAAAAGAAAAAGCTGTCGAACTGTAAGAACTTCACAGAATTGGTAAAGATCAGTAGTAGGAAAACGTAGTGGTTTAAACGTGCATACTTTAAGCACCGCTCTCTGTGCTATTTCCAATTTTATGAGAGATGTTTTGTGGGCACCACCCCAGCAAGTAATCCCATAAGTGATGATGGATTGACAAAGTGCAAAGTAAGTTTGCCTTAGGCGGAGTGGTTCCAAGACATGACGGAGAGTTTTAAAAATGAAAATGAGCTTGCGAATACGTGTGCTGACTAGGTCTATATGCTTGTGAAATTTAAGATTATTATCTATTATTATTCCTAAGTATTTTATGGAAGAAACTCTTTCCAAAGTTGGACAAGAGCACGTAGTTGAATGATGGTAAGAGCAATCATGCGCAAACAGTTTTGGTCTATAGTTATCCCGAATAAGGTTGTATATGGAAAAGGTTATATATTTAGATTTTTCTATATTTAAGGTTAATACGTTGCTTTTGAGCCATTTTTTAACGTCGTTGAAGCCTTTTTGTGCCTTGTGGTGAACTTCTTCCCAGCTGTCTCCTGCAAAAGAAAGTGCAGTATCGTCTGCATACGAAGTTATTTTACCTTCGAAATCTGACAGCTCTAGGAGTTCATTAATATAAACCAGGAAAAGTGTGGGACCCAGTATACTGCCCTGGGGTACTCCATAATGCAGGGGAAGTTCTTCGCTGACCTGCATACCAAGTTTAACTCTTTGTGTTCTCTCACTAAGGTAGCTGCTAAATAATTGGTGTTCTTTACCGCGTATGCCAATTCGTTCTAGTTTATCCAGCAGGAGAGGAACAGAGACCGTATCAAAGGCCTTCGCCAAGTCTAGGAAGATTGTTAGTACTTTTTTTCGATTATCCAAGTTTGATGATATAAAATCTGTTAATTCCATTACTGCATCATTAGTACTTTTCCCTCTTCGGAAGCCGTATTGATTTTTAGATAAAAGGTTATTATTTTCAAAAAAAATTGTTAATCTATTATTAAGAATTTTTTCTAAAACTTTTGATATAGATGGGAGAATTGAGATTGGTCTGTAGTTATGAATACGGTCTCTGTCCCCACTCTTATAGATTGGTGTGACAACTGATCTCTTTAGAACTGATGGAAAAACACCGGATTCAAAGCATTTATTAAAAATTGACGTTAAAGGTGGAACAAAAATTTTTTTATATTTTTTTAAAACTTTATTAGGAATTCTGTCTATCCCAGCGGCGCTATCATTTTTCAGTCCTAGTATTAGTCTTTCAACTTCTCCTTCATCTGTCTTTAGTAAAACGAACGAGTTTAAATTTTGTACTGGCGATACGTTTGTATTTATAGGGGGAGCGCTTTCAGTTGACTGCTGGGGTTTTACTATTTGCTCTGCTAGTGATTTACCTACGTTAACAAAGTATTTATTTATAGAATTTAGACATTGTTCTGGAGATACATTTAAGTTTAACAGTTCGTGGTGTGTCTTTTTTATTTTAGATGTGTTTGTTATTTCCTTTATGGCCTTCCAAATTTTTTTATTATCTTTTCCAGCTTGAGTTATCAGATCCCTTTCATAGTTTATTTTGAGTTTTTTGAGTAGTGAATTACAGTAGTTTCGGTATCTCGTATAGGTTAATTTAATAGTCTCGTTATTGGGAGATTGTTTTTGCTTCTTATGTAGTAGGTCTCAATTTTTTATGCATCTCAACAGGCCTGTGGTTATCCACGGTTTGATAATCCGTTTCCGTCTGGAGAGCTTCACTGTTTTGGTCGTTTTCATGATTGCAGAATGGATACCATCGCAAAGGTAGGTCATCGCTACTTCAGGGTCAGTAGTACTGTAAATAGGATCAAGGTAAATCTCAAGAATTTCCTTTTGAATGCTCTTACACAAAAATATTTTTAAATTTAACGTAAAAAGGGTTAGGATGTTTTGTAACACGTTGTATAGCTCGGCCGTCATCTTGAAAAATATCATCACGATAATTATGATAATTTTCTGGTAAACAACGGTATCCTCGTCTCTTCATCGACGCGGACGCTTAAACGGTAGCGTCATCCCTTTTCCCGTCGAAGCCAGAGTTTTTTTTCCGAAAAACAGTTTTCCATACAAAATTATAATTGGTCCTTAACACTACTGATTAATGTTTCTTCTAACTATCTGATTAGCATCGCATTTCCGTGGTTAATTAAATGACTATAAACATAGTAAATAAAAGACAAATAAATATTTTAATAAAAGGAATGGCCTCTTTATTCACCTTTTTTGTAAAACTCATTTAATACAAATCAGTCATAAAAGTAACAATAACTTGATCAAAGCATTTTTTTTTACTTATTGTTGATATACAATTTAAGCTTCCAAACACGCACAATCTAGGTACACCCTCTTATATAAACAAGGTGTTTCTGGGTTTTCAAGCAGATGGATTTTGGTTAGGTAGGTACTATGATAAACAAAAGATGACACTATTGTATTCGAAACGGGTCGAATCACGATTTGTTTTTAGGATTCGACCCGTTTCGAATACAATAATGTTTAAATATCGCGAATCATTAAAAGTGAAAAAGATGACACTTTTTACTTCGTTATTTAATTTTCAAACATTACATTTTGAGACTTCGAGAACAAAACCTAGGATTGGTGATTGACACTTAGAGGTTTTAAAATCACAAAAGAAACGAGTACCTACCTAGGTTCAACATCCGCTTCAAAACCACTAAAATATCTCCTGCATGTATAAAACTATTTAGTGTTAAATCTAAAGTAAATATTTCTTTTGATAACGTCTATTCTGCCATGCCAGTGATATAAAACTACCTACGCATGATTTTTGGAATAGGTAAGCATAAATCGTATGTACTTACGATACGATACAAATTAAACATGTAGAATATTGTAGAAAACTAAAATATCGCTAGCACGGCAAGTACGGCAACTATTAAGTTTTATTTAGCCAGCTATGGTTAATGGTGTCCCTTGAACCTTTGTTTGATGTAAGTAATTATTTGAGGTAAACAGTAGTGTTTTTTTGGAGAAATAATACAATAATAATACTGATAAAATTATAATTTCCAAGAATGTAAAATGCATAGCCAAAGTGACAATATTAATGCAACATGACAATAATATTAAGGTTGGACGATAGCAGCGTGGCGGGAAATTCACACAGTTTTGTTTTTTATTTTTAAGTTAAACTGAGCTATTTTTGTTCAGCGATTTTTCGTTTGCGGCAATAACATAGTATTTTCTTCTCATTATTGTAAACAACGGAACAAAAATAATGGGCATCGTCAAATCCTATTTTTTATTCTATAAATCGAAAATATAGACAAATATAAGAAACTAATTTGAATACCTATTTTCTTAATTTTTTATGTAATTTTTTTTTTATTAATTATTAAAAATTTCTAAAAGTTTTGTGTATGACGTCACCACTGGCATTATGTACTAAGATGCATTCATTCATGCTTTTAAAAAATAAAAATACGTTGACGTTTGACAAATGACAGTTTCAAGTCAACAAGAAGGTTATTTTCTCAGTTATTTGACACTTTTCACAGTTATTGTTGACGAAAGTATTTTTTAAATATTTGTAGGCAATACAGGCTATGATGACGTCATCGAAAGAAAAATGAAGTAAACCTTTTCGGCGATAAATATTAATAATCCGTTTTAATTTTACTTATTTAAACCCCTAATAGTAATCAGTATCCCTATTCCTCGAAATGGTTTTCAATTTACGACAATCGATGCCTCACTGATCAATGCCCATTCGGCCGATTATGTGTTCTGGTCGACAAGGCAGTGGCACTGCCCAAAAAAACTCGTTGAAGACAAGAAGTACCTACAAGAACACATAATCGGCTGTTTAGGTTCAAAATTTAGTTAATTGCTAATAGGTAGCTCAGTTTAGCTTTAAAATTTAAAAAACTGTGATTTTTTTTTAATTTTTCGCCACGCCGCTATCGTTCAACCTTAATGCAAATATGTTTATTCCTCCAGCTGAAACAGACAAAATAATATCTAATAAATAAATATTTTATTGCACATTTTGTAAACATCGAGTGTTGGGGGTTTTGAAAATCAAGATAAGTATTTACATTTTATTCGTAATATTTCTATTTTATACACTTTTGGCTATAATACTAATATTTCTAACTATTTGGTCACCATATAAGAAACAGCCGTGTATAATGCTGTGATATGAAAACGTTTGTAGAATGCTGATGTAATAAATAGACACTTTAAAATTATTTTCCAAGAATTCAATAAATTAATTTGTTACATCGGGACAAAACCAACTAATCTGAGATAATTATGTGCACACTCGAAATCGCTAAGTCACTAGGGAGATACTTTACCTTATCCCTGCATTATTATATTTTTTTTTTATGTCTAGTACCTACTCGCCCGATCCAACAATTCTCCATCCCCTTTTGAATTACCTACATATTTTATATATTATGAATTTTACTAAGTAAATACTTAAGTATCATTCTGTAACGTTCTTTTGTGAGAAATCTGCAGAGATGGAATGTTACTTAAGTGCTTACTTAACGAATTTCTAAATTAAGAAATCGGCAGATAATACAGGGTGGCCCAAACATAGACGTCAAGCGAGAAAATTTAGATAGCTGACACCGCGGGCTACCCGAATCACCCCCATGTATGTTCAGCCATTTTTGTCGTTTAGAAGTTATGAGGCTTTTAAAGTTTTTTTGAAAAAAAATACCTAGCCGTCGATTTTATTTTTTAACGTTTTTTTCTTTTGTTTTTTCAGCAATATTTTTTATTCTTTAGAGTCCCAGATAAATTATCTATCACCAAAAAAATAATTATTAGCTATGGACTTTTAGAAGATACCGCAATTTTGATCCAAAGTCCAAAAATGTTGTTTTCAAGAAAACATCACTGAAATAGTTAGTATGGGGAAAAAAATAAGTAGAGGTCTGAAGGACTTTTAATTGATTTCAAAAACTTTCCCAAAGCCTCATTCTTCAGAATAATACAAAAACCCTGTCACTTTATGGGACTTTAATTCAAGTTATTTGCGATCCAAGTCGAAAAACTGGAGTTGGAAGAAATTTTATTTCAACCGATTTTCATTTATTTTGGTCGATTCGGACAAAAAACATTGCGGATCGGCTTATAAATTATCTGTCAGTTGGATCTGCATTAGAAATTCACCAAAAATGGACTTTGGACTTTGGATCCAAATTGCGGTATCTTCTAAAAGTCCATAGCTGATCATTATTTTTTTGGTGATAGATAATTTATCTGAGACTCTAAAGAATAAAAAATATTGCTAAAAAAACAAAAGAAAAAAAAGTTAAAAAATAAAATCGAATGCTAGGTATTTTTTTTCAAAAAAACCTTAAAAGCCTCATAACTTCTAAACGACAAAAAATGGCTGAACATATATGGGGGTGATTCGGGTAGCCCTTGGTGTCAGCTATCTAGATTTTTTCTCTTGCCGTCTATGTTTAGGCCACCCTGTATAGCGGTAAGTAGAAATAAGTGGCCGGTCATGCCAAGCCTACTAAACTCTATGCTGAGCAGTAGGTAGCACTCTGCTCGGTTACGTTACGGGCGACTTTACAACAAAAGTGTACACTCTGACATGCTGTGGTGGTACTAGTTTTATAATAAAGGCTGATTACAATATTTTATTATAAATACCTACAATTTATTATTATAAGAGGTTACTTGAATGTACAAGATTTTAGAAGAATAAAAGCAATATGACATTGTAAAATACAATGAAATAATCGAACACTTAAATATGATTGCATTGATATAATGTATTTGCATAGAATATTAAGGGTCGAGGGACATTTGGACATGATTTTATTGTCTTATTTATATTTTGTAAGCATTTTCGATTGCATTGTTTTTATAGGATAATGTTAAACGCCATTAAAACAATAACTTTTTACAAATACCGGTAACTTTAAAACTTTATACTCTGGTTATACCTACCCGAGTTGACGAAAACATTTTAATTTATTTAATACAATTAATTGTAAAACATTTAAACATTTACGGATAGGGATATAAAGTATCCAGTTTAAGTTACTAGAAAATTTTAAAATTATTTAAACTTAACTTAAAGATCTTTTAACAAAAACAAAAGATATAGGTAAAATACTATTTATGACCAGCATTTTTTTTAAATCACTAAACAAAAAAAAAACAGTCAAATCAGAAATTTTATAAATAATTATTATTATAGAAACTGCACTGTACTGTTTCTTTAATCATAATAAATCTAACAGAATGAATATTTGACAAAATGGCACCGTAATAAAAACTAAGAAGGTAGGTAACATCAATAACTTAAGTACATACATCTAAAATCGCAAAAATAAGCTCTGAAACCATCAATAGTGCTTCCCGTATTCGGGCACTTTAACCCGCCACTTTTTTATTCTTACAAAACATACCTAATATTTTAAATATATTATAATGTACTTCAAAAGCGGTCCGATTGCGTTAATTCCAATAAAGCGACTTTATAAAAAAATATAATAAATCGCTACTTTATTCCATTTTGTAATAAAAAATACGGTCGGCCACAGTCACAGATATAATGGCAGCTCTTACCGCGCGCGGCGTAAGGGCGTCAATCGGACAAAAAGAGGTATCCCAGTGTGGCCGACTGTACTACCTTCCAAGTATTTTTTTATCGTATTTTTCACTCGCCCGTGAAAGGGTTAAGTTAGGGGAAGTTTTTTTTTAATTAACCGCCGTTGTCAGTCAGTAGTCAGTAGTACTAACAAAACAAAACAAAACCGCCATTTACCACCAGTGTTGCCACTTTTCGTCACTTCGATTTATTTCATTATCATCATTGCATGACCCGGATAATTTTATTTTCTATTGTTCAGGTTTTGTTCAACGCGTTCAGCGTCCTTTGCTCGTTTTAGGACAAAACTTTATTATCTCGACCGCAATTTTTATTTATAAAGCTCTTACAACATTAAAGCGATCCATTTCCCTTACCAAACCTCGCATTTCTGTTTCGGATTCATCTTCGAGCCCACGGGGCAGTTGAATTCCTCTGAGAATTCCTTCAAGTTGGATATGGGTCCGATGACTCGGTATTTGGCAACAGTGTGGTCGTCTTTTTCGATTTGCATCTTGGTCGATTCCTTTGTCATTGCTGAACACCATACCTGAGGAGAGAATTTTTTCATTAGCGGATTTTTTCAGAGCTGCAGATATGATCTGGCGACGCATAGACGTCCTTATGCTGTGCGAAATAAGAGCTACCATGTGGTATGCTAGGGTTTTCTCGACCGTAGGTGCCTACTTACATTTTAAAAACAATAAATATATCAATAGGTACCTACACACGACAGTGCCTACGTCAGAATGTACACTTTCGTTGTAAAGTTGCCCGTAACTTAATAGCCGGGTAGAGTGCCAGCGTGTAAGGGTCGACGTGCTGTCGTGTGTACAATGGTTTCAGCAAATGCTAAGTGGACCCTTGTATCTCTACCGATCGCAGATCAGTCATTCATGCGTGGCATAACACCCGGTTGCAAACATTTTGGCGTTTCCTAGCCAAAACACCCACCGAGCTACGCATCCATATTCAAGGTGTTACAAAAGTACCTAACTCTTTTTACAGGGTAATAGCACCCGGTGATAGGGATCACAACCTAAATATTTTTTTTGCTCTATGACGTTCCGTTGATTTTTAAATTAATAAAATGTGAACGCTGTGGCGGGAGAAAAGTATTTTTTAAATATTGTTTTCATTGACTTTCACAATGTTTTAAAAACTCAAAGCTATGTAAATGCACCTACCCACACAAACAAATTAAAAAATTTGAGCTAATACCAAAAACAAAAAAGTTATGATTTTTTTTCAATTTTGAGGTTATAAAATAAAAATTGTTTTTTTCAACTTTTTTTTTACAGATTTGACATCCTGTTGACCACTAGGTTACACCCTGTAAAAAGAGTTAGGATGTTTTGTAACACGTTGTTTATTTACCTGAGCAAAAGAGATGAAAAAGAGCTGCCGGTGGTTGTATTTGAGCCCTGGCAGCGTCCGGTTGGACTTGGCCATTTCACTGTAGTCGAGGTAGGCGTGAAACGATGCCTTGAGGCCGCCGTTGTCTGCTATGTTCTCTCCTGGGGGAAGAAAATTCATTCATCAGTCAACCTAGCTGATGAATCCTTCTTCGTTGTCGGACCTTCATGTCTGAAGATCGTGATTGTACTTTGACCACTCTTAACACACTCAGGAATTTTGTTTTTTTTTTCTTCTTTTCGTTGATCGGTCTATGTAGTCGGCGTTCTGCCTCGTGGTCTCTTTCCTTTAACATTGAGCTTGATGAGCTTTTTGAGGCCTTCTTAGTGATGAGGCCTTCTTCATAGCGGAACGCAGTGGCGTCTCGCTAGGTGGCCAAAGTATGACATAATGCCATCAACCCATGGGAAATCTAGCGATAAACTTTATTTTTGTCCGATTTTATTATGAGCAGCGTCTTTACTTCTTCTTGCCATAGCTTCTCAACCTTTAAGTTTGGTCCTGAAAGGGAGCATAGTCTTAAAGAAGATCTGTTTCATCTCGCCAAGAACCAAACGGCGCATGAAGAGCTGACGGCAACCGACCTCCAATAGAAAAGAGGTGCCAGGACAAGGTAAGTAAGTACCTAGACCTAAGGGGTGTCTACCTTCTTTTTCTTCTTGGCGTTCCTCGCCACTAATGGAGGTTGGCGGTCAGCTCTTCATATTCTTTTCTGTTTTTTGCCAAGCGAAATAGATTCGACGCTGGCTATCTCCGTCCATTCCTTGAGGTTTCTTCACGACTTTCTTCATCTACCAGCACGCCTCTTCCTCTCAATCTTGCCCTTCATGCTCCCTTGAAGAAGTCGGTACACCTGTCGTGGCGAAGCACATGTCCTAGGTAGCTTAACTTCTTCTTTTTTAGAGTCAACATGTGTTCTCGGGAACGACCGTCGTAGAACTTCCACATTCGTGATTACAGGGTGCACTCTAAGTCAATAGCGGAACTTTAAGTAGGCTGTCTACTGATCACTCCAAACAACTTGTACCAGGCGAAAAAAATGGAGCGAAAAAAATATCTGCTGTTCCATACAAAAGGTCGACTCAGTACTGCGCCAAATGTATGAAACAGCTGATATTTTTTTCGCTCCATTTTTTTCGCCACCTGGTACAAGTTGTTTGTAGTGATCAGTAGACAGCCTACTTAAAGTTCCGCTATCGACTTAGAGTGCACCCTGTAGTTGACTACCTAAGTACAAACCTAAAGTCTGCTTTCCGTTCAGGTTTTGTCCGTCCATAGCGTAGTCGGAGTACTGTTTCTGGATGCACGCGGCGCGCTTCTTGAAGCGAGCTATGGTCGCGTTGTTCCACCATTGGTTCAGGTTGCCGAATCTGAAAGAGATCCAAGGTTTTAATTTAAGTTTTAATCCACTGTGGTGATATCTACGGAAGGTGGCGCGTAACAGTGATGGCCACCATCCAGTCATTCCCATAAGCTGAGGATCGTGACCATCACTTGAAAGTGGAGGATAATTATTATCCATTAGTTCTATCTAGAGGGTGCACTCAAGTGCACTGCCTCGAGTCCTCCACTCGCCTTGATCTATGCCTGTATTGCCAGTGCCTAAGATAAAGGACCTTCGTCGTCGTAGTAAGGATATTTCTACGGCTGGTTTGCTCGCTCATTTAGTCATAATTCTTCTTCTTGAAAGCGTTCAAGACTATCTCTTCTTTTTACCATGAATAATACATTGTATGTATCACAACACAAGCTCTTGGGAACTTTCAAAGACTGGCTGCTGTAATTTAAGTTTCTTTTTTTACGCCACTAACGTGTTTTTATACGTGTTGTTATAGGTAAGTTATATCAATGTTACTACTAGTCTAGTTCTGCTAAATATTAAATAAATAAATACCGATTTTTATAAGGTTAAAAAATTCGCTCGGGCAGGATTTGAACCCGCAACCTTCTTGCATGCCGCTCTACCAATTCTACCAAATCTCTACCAAATCTTTATAAAAGTTCCCTAGCACGGGTTAGTGCTTTAGAAAATACAAAAAGTGGTTAAATAAATACCTCCTGAACAAGGTTTGAACCCGTGTTTAGGTAATCATCGCCCTCTCTGAGTGGCTCAACATGGGTAGGTACCCATAAAATGATGATAAAAATTACCTATCATACTCCCGTCCCTGGTCATCGAAGGCGTGCGTGAGCTCGTGTCCCATCACGACCCCCATGGCCCCGTAGTTCACGCCCTTGGGGTTGTCCCCATCGTAGAATGGCAGCTGCAGGATCCCGGCAGGGAATACGATTTGGTTCTTCGTTGGAGTGTAGTAAGCGTTTACGGTCGAGGGTGTCATGCCTGGTGAGGTAAGTTATCACATTTAGTAAACTTATAGGTAATGCAGTGATCGAATAATCGGATGCATATTTACCTAAAGTTGAGGTGTTGGCTGTTATGGAATGCACTTTTGTATCGAAAAAATCCCGGGATTCCGGAATCGACGAATACAGTGTTTTGGTTATAGAATTAAGTCGGGTGAATACAGATACTTGCGTTCAGGTGTTTGCTAATATGGAATGCACTTTTGTATCGATCGTAAAAACTTACACGCTAAATAAGTCGTCTCCATGCTACGTATGCGATTAGTTTAGCATTCCCGAATTTTCTGAAATCCCGGAATTTATATTTAAAAAATATGTTTTAAGAAGCAGCTTCCATAATTTCTGAGCCAAAAAATAACTTTAGGTAAATATGCATCCGATTATTCGATCACTGGTAATAAGGTACCTAGTGGCTACCCCTGGTGTTAGAGTTTTTAGGCCTCACAAGTTTTAGTTTTACCAAGCGCTTCTGACACGGCTTAAAGACTATCGGGAGTCCGGGACCAATGGCTTAACGTGACTTTCGAAACACGGAGTGATCATTTTTCCACTAGCGTCCATCCATATCTAACTTGACCGTGTTTGATAGCTGCTATCGATCAATAATGCCTATAATAGTCACCACACTATGCTCAATCCAATATAATCATATTGTAGGACTGGTAGCTTACTCATCCCATCGAATCAGACTTTGGGCGTCCAGCGATGGACTGGTCAAAGGAATACCAGGGCCGCAAAGATAAAAGATGGGAAAATACACCAACTGGCAAATAGAGGCAAGGGCCAGCCATGGAAAACTGGTGCGGGGTAAAGCAACTAAGACTAACCCTCAAAAGGATTGTAGGAATTAAGAAAGTCCATAGGTTACCCCATCTAGTCTTGTTGACAGGCTGGTCCAGTTTCTTCAGGTCGTTTCTCAAACTGTAGACGTTGAAGGCGATGTTGTTCTCGAAGTACTCGTTGGGCGTCACCTCCAGGTCTGCGTATTGCTTGTCCAGCTCTTCCTTGTTAAGGATGTAGTCGGGGAAACCTGGGAATTAAGGGGAACCTTTGCGCTCAGGGTTTTTTAATAGCGTATCTTCAGTATGTAATTGGTCAACCCAGAAGACTATTCTAACTTGCGTTTGACTGGAAGGTACACTAACTACATTCTACAATAATAAGGACTTTAAATCGGATGCTCAGAATACCCATGCTTTCGACATGATAGGAAAGAGAAGATATGGTTTGGGGAAAACCGGAAATTTGGGGAGACTTGAGACACTCCACCACAATACCCCAGACTGACTGGCCAGAAAAGGGCATCCGTACCGGGAGCTCCTGGAGTTGCGCAATTCCAGCGGTTTTGAGTCCCAAGCTGCCATTCCCAAGAAGGGCCAACCAAGACCCGACGCTGATGTCTTCGAAGAAGACGGGCGAGACAAGAGCGCTTAGTTCAAAACCTGTACCTAAGTGACACATAGAAGGTGATGTTGAACGTTGTTGAAACAGCGGACTCACCAATCATATCAGTGATGGCGTCAGCTTTGATCTCCGCGGCGGCTCTGGTCTCCGCGTCCATCCAGTCCAGGTTCTTCAGGTTCCTCTTGAAGGCGTTGCGGATGTTGTCGATCATGATCTCGCCCTGAGTCTTCGCCTCGCCGTGGAACACTTCGCGGACGAACATCGCGCCTACTGCGAAGCCTGGAAGGTGATGAAAGTAGTTTAGATTTAAGTCAATAAAGACTTAATGCCGGTTTCTGATTTGATAAATTCGCTAAGCAAGTACTTAAATATCGTTCTGCCTCTGCGGATTTCTCACAAAAGAACGTGACTGAACGATAGATAAGTAGGTATTTACTTAGTAAAATTCTTAATTTAGAAACCGGGCCTTAGATGATTTGTTTTCTTCATAGGTGGAGTGATCACTAAGGCGATCGGCTTCCGAACGAACATACAATTCGCATTGATGGGATTCCACAACAGAAATGATAATTCGTAGGGTAATTAGTGTGGTGACTCCTGAGGCGCGGTTGTGGAACTATTAAACAATCGAGACACTCAAAGCGCTCTTAGGTCCCTGGATAGATGCCTGGTGCATTTAGGCAAAGACGAATGGGAAGCTAATATTGAGCTGAGAACGGAAATGGACATGATCGTATTTCCGTAAACCAATTAGAAGGAGTAGGCTTGCCCAGCTGTAATACCATTCACATAGCTTTACGGAAAAGACATGGTCAAAGGTATGGAGTTAAATTCTTCCAACTCACCAATAGCATTATTGGTGTCCGTCACACAATACCTCCAAGACTCCTCCGTGCCTTCGGACCCGAACAGCGCCTTCCGCAGAATCTTGGTGGCGTCGCGGAACGACTTCGACAGGTAGGGGGACAGGGACCGCGAGACTTGCCACATCATGTAGCTGGTTAGTGTCCTGGGGACAACAAGAGTAAAATATGAGGTATGAGCCATTTGAATATCCTACTATCCTACTATCCTTCTTCCTACTATAATATTATATTTGCGAAAGTTTGTACTAAGAGTGGATGGATGGATGGATGTTTGTTACTCTTTCAGCAAAGTTAAGCATATATAATTTTTCAGTAGTCCACGCGGACGAAGGCGCGGGCAAAAGTTAGTTTATAATAAAGATCTTTTTACCCGACTACGCGAAGCAAAAAGGAGGGTTATGATTTTAGCAGCGTATGTATGTATGTATGTATGTATGTATGTATATATGTATGTATGTATGTATGTATGTATGTTTGTGTGTTCATCTGTTCCCTCGCAGAGCCTAAACTACTTGGCCGATTTCAACAAATGAGGTGTCGTTGGATTCGTCTTAATCACCCAGGTAATATTGGATAGTTTAATTTTGAAATAAACCAAGATGGCGGCTGTGCTGCGCCCTAAAGTGGTGGACCTAAAAATAAAAATTATCGGATACCATCGTCATGGGTATCAAATGAAAGGGCTTTAAAAGACCTTTTCAAAAATGTATAACACATGTAGCGTCAACATAACAAATAGAACAAAAAATTCCAAAATGTGTATTTTTTTACCCTTCTTGGTTCTATTCTGGGTGATCGTCCAAAATGACTTACTAAAAAGCTTTAAAAAAAATAGAAGTTAAAAACTAAAACCCGACTACTAAAAGGCATAAAACAAGACCTGTTTATCCTTAAATTAGACTCATAGATAATTAATCGTAGTCGGAGGACACCACATTCGCATTTGATAAACCGATGGCCTCCGACTACGATTAATTATCTATGAGTCTATTTTAAGGATAAACAGGTCTTGTTTTATGCCTTTTAGTAGTCGGGTTTTAGTTTTTAACTTCTATTTTTTTCGATTCACTCTCGGCTGACGATTTGTAGTCTTTGGAGCGTTTTGAGCTTTCTCGCATTGCATCCGATCCGAATGATCTGAAATTGAGGTATTCTTGACTTTGGACAACTGAACTATATTGTAGGCTCAAACTAATGCGCTTCGCACCGAAATCACTCCAATTTCTATTTGATCTGGTTCTGACGAAGTACCTACGTGTGGTGTGATGAAACCCTAGTTCGTGGGAAAAGCTTTTTCAGATTTCAGTATTATGGTCCCCATTTTCTAACACGCTGTGAAATATGATAACTTACTTTTTGTCCTCCTCAGTTTTGCTATACTTTTTGATGACTTTCGTGAGATTCCTGAAGTAGTCTGGCGCGTACACTACTATTCTTTCATCTGGTGTTATCTGAAACCAAACCATCAAGATTTTGAGTATGTATTACACAGAAGGTTTGCAGCTGGTTGGAGCCACCTCGTGGGAAACTTCCCAAATATAGTCGAAAAATTGCGGGTCTTAATCAGAAATGGGCAGGCAACACCCTTTCAAGGCAGTTACATGGTCGGTGGACAAAGATAGTATGTAATATAGTCGTGGCCGAGATTTGGAAGTGGTCGGAGCGAAGACCAGCAGCCCGATGGTTGGACGATATCGTCGTGTCGGCGGAGTGTTCTTGGATGCAGATGGCGAGAGACTGAGAGATGGTGCTAGTAATTACACAGAAGTTATGCAGCTGGTTGGAGCCACCTCGTGGGAAACTTCCCAAGTATAGACGAAGAATCGCGGGTCTCAATCAGAAATGGGCAGGCAACACCCTTTCAAGGCAGTTACAAGGTCGGTGTACAAAGGTAGTATGTAACAGACGTGGCCGAAAACTCGAAGTGGTCCATAGGAAGACCAGCAGCCCGATGATTGGACGACATCGTCGTGACGGCGGAGTGTTCTTGGATGCAGATGGAGAGAGACTGAGAGATGGTGCTAGGGGAAAAAGGCCATACCCAGCAGTGAAATGATGATCGTGATTAGCCTTGTCCACACTGGACCGATCGCGCGCAGCAAGAGCGAAATGTATGGATTTCTGTCCTGCCGCACGCGATCGGAGTGCGCTGGATCGTCCGGTGTGGACCGGCTATTAGGCACATGTGACCAAGGCTTAAAATAGTACTTACAGTCCGATTCACCAGCTTAAACGCGTCGTTGAAGAACTGCGTCCAGTTCAGAAAGGGCGCGATCTTCTGCCACTCTCGTATCGTGAACGGATTGTACAGCCCTTCCTCGTCCCTTCGGTCTTCCGACGGAGTGGTGATATTCGCCAGGTCCGTCTCGAACTGTATGACTTTGGGAGAAAGAAAATATATTTTGAAAACGTACACGGCTTGCCCATTTGAGACACTTATGACAGAGACTGAAGTACTTCGACCTCGGCCGGAAGTTTGATTAATGGCAGAAACCACATAGTCCCGAAATTGGATTTCTGAGTGTTCTAAGAATTGGTCGATGGGTTGCAAATCACAAATGCGGGAGGTCACTTGGAAAAAATGGATAAAACTGTTGCTGTATAAAACCATCTCCTGAGGTGCCCGCAACAAAGAACCAGAGGACAAACAAGGTTACAGTGGTAAGATTGTATCGAGGAAGATCTAAGTAGTACCTTTGGTAGTACATACAGGGTGTTAAAAGACCGCCAACAGACCCGAAAGCCACGCATACTAGACACCAGAACAAAGTACTTTTTCGATAAATTATTACTGGGAAATTATTTTAGTTTCTTAGGTTATAATTTTGAAAAATATTTTATCACGCAATGGATGTGTAATGCACAGAAGTCATATTGCTCAAGCGTAGGTATAAGTTTACGTTACTTAAGCTTGAAGTGCCGATGTTTAGAATACATTGCGGGTTGCAATTTTAACGTTGCGTTTTTGTTAGAAATATTCATAATTTTGATACGGCTTCTTGGGTAGATATGCTGAAAACTAGATACTGAATACATTTCTGCAAAAAAAAAAGTTTTGAGAAGTCCGACTTTGAACCTCATTATCTCGGAAACCGTTGATTTTCCCATGCATAGTTCTTCGGGCAAATATGTTCCATATGATGAGGACAATACGTGGTTTCCCGCTTTGTTGGCGGTCTTTTAACCCTCTGTATAGGCAAGATAGCCTCGTAGAGAACGTGGTCAGAGTGAAATGGAACAAGACTGTGAAGATGTCACAAAGCCAAAGGATCAGTAAGAACACAAAAAGTTAAATAAAGTATTACCTTTATTCATCTGCGCGCGCGCCTCCTGCTTGTTGGATCCGAGGAGTACACAGATCCGCGTCATATAGTCCAGGTATGCATCCAGCACCTTCTTGTGAGCTGTCTTGTTGAGGTAGTTATCTCGGGTCGGGAGGTTGAGGCCCCCTTGGTCTAACTGTAAGGAAATTGTCAAAGGTTAATTTATCGATGTCAAGCCTGGAAGTTAAAAGGTATTTCGAGAAAAGGTTTTCACGACGTAAATTAAGATAGCGCTCCGGGATAAAGAGTTATCTATGCAGCCGTGCCCACAGGGCCCAATCTATCCAAACATGCAATGCATGGAAAATCCCGAACACTGCAGTGCCCGAGTTGTCACTTCGCCCGTCTAGTCTGATTGCAGGTGCAGTTAGCGAGCCAATGGGTCATTATAATAGGGTTATGCCCGTTTTCACCAACGACCCCTAATTTTAAAAGGCCTTTCAACGAAAGTTATTTGCACATCTGCAAGTCTATGGGGCACGGATGAAGGATCATACACACTCAACTCATAACGCTTGTGAGTGGAATTCGTATGGTCCTTCATCCATGACCCCTAGACTTGCAGAGGCGCAGATAATTTTCGTTAAAAGGTCTTTTAAAATTAGGGGTGGTTGGTGAAAACGGGCATTAGAATCTCTTTTCCTAGGCTTGATCCATAGGGAATAGATAATCCCCTAAGACCTACAGTGAGTCTATGGGGCATTCCCAGCACACTCACTGGTTGGTCAGAAATAGTGGAACAGCCAAACACAGGACAACAAAGGAATTCTGGTAGAAAAAAGACAGCTTAATGTCATGCATGAGTAGAGGTGAACTTACCACTATAACGTGCTTGGAAGAATTCCTGTCGTCTTCAGTGACAGCCCAGTTGAATAATCCACCCAAGTTGTACCTGCATATTCGAAGACTCATATTAGCATAATAGTAAGGTTTAAAATCCTCATCATCATCATCATTGGCAGCCTCTGTTAGTCCATTTCTGAACAAAGGCTTCTCCCAAAAAAATCAGTGTTGGCGGTTTTCTGCCTTTCTCATCCAGTCGTAACCCACCTGTTCGCGGATGTCATCCGCCCAGCGCATGGGTGGTCGGCCTCGAGGCCTGGTATTTTGCCATGGTCTCCATTCTAGGACCCGCCGGTTCCAGCGGTATAGATAAGAATCTATTCTGGCCATGGGGTCTGCCCAAAAATCGACCAACCCTTTCAAAAGAAGAATGTTTCACTTATAAGAAGCTAAAATGCATTTGCAAAACGCTGATTTGAGGTATAGAATCAGTTGTAGAAATCCAGATGTCTCACGTGTTCTGAACATCCTCCAGCAACCGCTGCACGTCCCACTTGGTCTGCTTGATCATGGTGGTGTTTAGGATGTGCCAGCCGCCAATCTTCTTGATGATGTTGAGTAAGGGCTTCTCAGCCAGCTTCTCGATGGTCTCGTTGCTGTCGATGCAGGCGTCGTAGTAGATGCGGGCCTTCGCCTCGGCGCCTGAAGGCTCGGAGATGTTCACCTTTTCTGGAGAAAAATAAAGAGAAAAGATGCACTTTAGAACCAGATAGGATGCACAAGAATTAGATAGTGGAAATTTAAGAATTGGGTATTTCGATTTTGTTTCTTGTAAGGATCAATAGTTATTTGTTATGCAAGAATGCAAAATTATGGTTTGCGGCGAGTGCTTGTATTGAATACCGAGCTAGCGAAGGTTTCTAAAATTGAGCCACGAGCGTAGAGAGTGGTTCAAAAAAAGAAAACTGAGCGTAGCGAGGTATTCAGAAGCACGAAACGCAAATAATATTGCATTCGTGCGAAACACAAAACTTTTCATCTCACAGAAGCGAGGAAATGATTTTGTTAGCCAAGCGTGACAAACAATAGACATAGGTAGTTAGGTATCTACCATAGAGGTTAGTGAAATGAGTTTCCTTCTTTTTTGCTTCTTCACAAAGGAATATGTGGCGTTGCCTAGCAACGGGTTGTTGATTAAAAATCGTGTCTTCTTGAAGTGTCATAAAATCAACAACCCGTTGCTAGGCAATGCTACAAGTTGAAGGAGTTCCTTATTTTTTTTTTTATTAGGGCGTCGAGTTTAAATTTCGAAGCGCACAAAAATACAAAGAGGTTTAAAAAAGGATCTTCTACGATCGCATGTTTAAAGTAACAGCGTACTTTCCGAGCATGGGAGATGAAATAGTTATTTGTTATGCAAGAATGCAAAATTATTGTTTGCGGCGAGTGCTTGTATTGAATACCGAGCTAGCGAAGGTTTCTAAAATTGAGCCACGAGCGTAGAGAGTGGTTCAAAAAAAGAAACCTGAGCGTAGCGAGGTATTCAGAAGCACGAAACGCAAATAATATTGCATTCGTGCGAAACACAAAACTTTTCATCTCACAGAAGCGAGGAAATGATTTTGTTAGCCAAGCGTGACAAACAATAGACATAGGTAGGTAGGTACCTACATAGAGGTTAGTGAAATGAGTTTCCTTCTTCTTTGCTTATTCACAAAGGAGTATGTGGCATTGCCTAGCAACGGGTTGTTGATTACAAATCGTGTCTTCTTGAAGTGTCATAAAATCAACAACTCGTTGCTAGGCAATGTTACAATTTGAAGGAGTTCCTTATTTTTTTTTACTTGGGCGTCGAGTTCAAATTTCGTAGCGCACAAAAATACAAAGTGGTTTAAAAAAGGATCTTCTGCGATCGCATGTTTAAAGTAAGAGCGTACTTTCCGAGCATGGGAGATGAAAAAGTTATTTCTGACATGGTGCTGTCCTTGTAACCTACCTCAAAACTGGGATAACGTCGGGCGCGTTTTTAGAACCTCTGCACTAAAATTGCTATAACTTAGTTGTTTCTTATCCGATTTCGATAAGTTTTTTCACAGAATATTCTGTTTTTGATGTTTCTATAAAACTGGTTCAAAACGCGAATGATCCTTACTTGCGCTGCGCATTGAGGGTACCTATTATGCCCCAGAAAGATGCTTAGGTTGCCTCACAATGTTTTCCTTCACGGTTAGCGAGTAGTATTTTGTGGTATTGAGTGGTATACAAAATGAAAATAACAATAGAACCAGTGAACCGATAGAAGACATCGTATTTCGGAATGACACTGCAGATTTGGCGTGTGAGTAAACAACACGCCTTAAAAGTGACTGTCTAATTTTCTTACGGCAGGAAACTGAAACTGGCGTTCATTCTGGTGAAAATTCACAAAAGCGTCCTAATGTATTGCGGCGATAAGAATAAATACCTACGTAAGAGCATCATAACAATATCTCATGCATGTGTATGTAGGACTAGTTTTTGCGCGTGACTACGTCCGTGTAGGGTCGGCGACAGAAATTATGGGACTCAGTTTTTAAGATAAACGCGCCGCCGCGCGCAGCCCGTACCCTAGTATTTCATTGCTCGTTAGTGGTTCAAACGCCCGTATAGTGCCCGAAAATTCACCGGCTATAGGTGTAGGTACCCTATTTCTAAGCCACATGTAGGATAATACCCCAGACCCCGGACCAAGATTAAATTGGATTTTCTTATACGAAAACTACTATTGATGTCAGTGCCGACGAAGTCGCGGGAAAAAGCTAGTACTTAATTTTTAGCCCAATATTATTCGTCTAAGCTAGGTATCTGCATAAAAATTTCAGCCAGATCCATCCAGCCGTATCAGCATGAAAGAGTAAGTAGCAAACATACAAACTTTTACGTTTGTAATATTTGTGATCGTTGTATGTAGGACGTATTGTTGGTAGATGGTAATGGGTAAATATTGTATTTTATAATTTACTCTAGCGCCTTTGAAGGCGCTACTGGCACCAACCAACGTATTTTCAGTTTTATGGGCATTATTCCACGTCTGGTACGGTCTTCCGCATAAAGTTTCACAAGCAACAATCCTCATAACTTTGTTTCATAAATCTGTAGGTAGTTTTTTACTTGCCAACATTGTATTTACTTATAATTTTCTGTAATGGATTTGCTTTTTGCTAAGAAAAACTTTTTTCATTTAATTAAATCTAACGGACGGAATAACTGCATTTTTATCTTGAACCTGTCGGTCAGAAATTATTCAGTGATGTCCCTTGAAGACTAACATGACAGCTATAGACTTGCCATATTTTGTCTATGATTACCTTAGGTATTATAAGGTATTATAGACAAAAAGTCGTTACTGATGAAGCGTCTACCATGATGACCACTGCGGAATGACACAAATGAAACAAATCTAGAGACTGCGTTGCTGAACGCACAAATTTAGTCAAAGGCGTTAAATGAATGACTGATCGTAGATAAAAGAAGAACAAAAAAGTCCAGTCTACAGCAGAGGCTGTCATTGGTACCTGGGTATATCTTGAAGAATGCGAACTGATCGAAATCACAAATCTGTTGGCGATTGCGGTCGAAAACTTAGACGAATCTAGAGATCTAGAGTTCTAAATTCTCCGTGAGATGTTGAAGTTTGACCATGTTCATAAGGTTACCTTTACTCAGTCGCATGATAAAGAAGTCACTTACCGAGAGCATATCTGATGATGAGCTGGTTCTGCAGCTCGATCTTGCTGAAGATGCCCCAGCTGGACTTGCCCTCTGGTATGGGGTTGTTCCGGACCCATCCTCCACAGGCGAACTCGTAGAAGTCATCACAAGGATCCTTGGACTCATCGATGGCCCTTATAACTTCGCTGGCAGTGTAAATGCACGAGCTGGACAGACAGACGTCTGTGGATTCTGTGAAGGAGAAATTATTGAGAATTTAAGTTAAATAAATAAAAGAACTGTTGGTCCTTTTAATGTTTTTGTAGTACAGCAAGGAATATTCTTATTCTAATTCTAGAGAATTAATTCGGTACGCAAAGTTTTTTGTACGAAAGTCCGTTATTGGCTTAAACTTATCTTTAGACAATATTGAGAAACTAATTTAAATATATTTTTTAATTTGGTCCAGTAGTTTTGTTTTTATGCGCTAAAATGTGTTGTTCCTATGACCGCCAACAGTATGCAGACCGTCGCGCGTTGACGTCCTAAAACCGTATCTTTGAAACGTTGTAAAATCCAAACTACTGAACCAAATAAAAAAAAAAATTGAAATTAGTCTCTCCATATTGTCTAAAGATAAGATTAAGCCAATAACGGACTTTCGAACAAAAAACTTTGCGTACCGAATTCTTTGGTTGTAGGACAAAAACGAGGAAACCCCGGTTTGGTCCTTCTGCTGGGACGCCATCGACACGCCATTGCGTTACAGGCTGAGGCCCATGAATACGCAGTTTCCAAGATCCATTTGCAGTCAACACAAGGTCGTGATCCAAGCATAGAAATAGATACAAACGTTAATAATAGGAGGAAAACTGACTACAGCCACGGAAACTGTTTAATGTAGTGTAGTGAAGTGATCATTGTTATTACAGCCAGATTACAGACCATTAAAACTTAAATTTCGGTACGCAAAGTTTTTTGTTCGAAAGTCCGTTATTGGCTTAATCATATCTTTAGACAATATTGAGAAACTAATTTCAATATTTTTTATTTTGGTTCAGTAGTTTGGATTTTACAACGTTTCAAAGATACGGTTTTATGACCTTCACGCGACGGTCTGCATACTGTTGGCGGTCATAGGAACAAAACATTTTAGCGCATAAAAACAAAACTACTGAAGCAAAATAAAAAATATTGAAATTAGTTTCTCAATATTGTCTAAAGATAAGATTAAGCCAATAACGGACTTTCGAACAAAAAACTTTGCCTTCCGTATTGCTTTGGCTTTGGTTCGAGCCTTTACATCTGAGGGCTACCGCGCATGAATTGAACGCTAGGGGCGCTTGTGTAGCGTTCTCTGGTCATAGGAGAAAAACGAGGAAAACCCGGTTTGTCCTTCTACTGGAAACCTTTCGAGACGCCATTGCGTTTAGGTACATCATCAACGGTCTCAATAGACTACACGCGCCTCAGAGTAAGTGCTCTGATGACAATGATGATACTGCGCTCTCAGCTAATTGCGATTATTTACATTGCAAATACACACACTGTGCTGTGCATAAGGCCTGGATTCCAGATCCTACCTAGAAACTACGAATAAATCCCGCACAAGAAAAAAAAACTGCTTCTGCACCAAATGTATTAGCTGATATTTTTTCGGGAATTCGCATTTGGCCCATTTGGCATTTCGCATGTAAAGTTGCTTGTATTTTCTGCATAAAAGATTGAAGACTACTTAGCGCCGCCAATGGGGTTTTTTCCAGGCATCAAAAATAGCCCGAATAACTATCAAAATCAGTCTATTAATCTGTGTTTCCATACAAACCACAGATTTAGTTGCGCGATAATTCGCGAATCGCTGTCAAATTTGACACTTGGAAAAATCCCTATTGAAAATAAAAACTTATCTTCTTTTTGGATGAGTTTTTTGATAAAAACTCTTCATTAGGTTATCAACGCGAGGCTTAACTTTTTTTTGGACCTAAGGTTTAGATTCCACATTCTAGAACCCACTTTTGGCCACTTTTGGCGATAAAGGATTTTATTCCATACGATTTTTTTTCCATTGGCGGCGCTAGTTGTGCCTATGTATTCACCTTAACTCATCAATAACCTTAGATCTGTCACGAATTCACGATCTGTGGTTTACTGTAAATGTAAACCAGATGTAAACCAAATCACGTTTGTATTGTATTGTATGGGAGCTCGCAGATAATAGGAGCTCTTAGGTCTAACAACCGCTTTACGTGATGAGATGAATAAAATGATTCATCAAATATCATTCATAATTGCTTGTGTACAAAGTATGGTGATGATGATGATAATGATGATGGTGCTGGGCTATAAAGGGAGTATTTTACGTGCACTTTAATCTACAGGGGGTTTCATAAAGTTCCTGTGACACTGTAAGGGGTGGCTTAACTCATATAATACAAGCAACTTTTACTATGGGGCCAAGTACAGATGTCGAAAAAAATATCAGCTGTTCCATGCTAATGTTTGTTAAGAGGGCGCTAGAGCACCATTTCCCCATACAAACGTAGTTCAGGTTTAATTTCTAAACTACAGGCTGGATTTTGCTGAAACTTGGTTTATATCAGTAGATGACCAATATGGAAGTTCGCAAATAGTTTTTATAATAAAAAAAATTGCCTGAGAGAAATTAATTAGAGCGATGTGTTTTTCTCGCCGAAACATGGGTTACTTTCAGCTGCTATTTACTTCCATTATTACACTGTCTATGGAAGTCTAATAACTTGCAAACCTCAATAATGTATTGTACTTGTCAGAAAAAAAAAAATTGTAATTGCTAATAAAATGTAGAAATGGCAGCGGAACTACGAAAACATTTGGGAAAATAGATCAGTTACATTATAACTACAACTACATGCTCGCGAAAGGACACGCACACAGGTAGACTCATTCAGCCGCATTGCCTCTCACTTTTCCCGCGCCTCGTCTCGCCCTGGGTGAAACAGCTATAGAAAACAGTGTTTCACGCGCTTGGCCATCGCCGAGTTCCCACGCTTGTTCAGGGAACTCTTAACCCCCTGGCTCGTCATGTAGAGCACCATGAGCCTACCTTTCGTTCAGCTTGCTCGGAATAGAGACACATGTGTCCTTAACGCGATACCAATAGGTTGATCTAATTTTGTGGGCGATAAAAAGCGAGTGCAACCGACCCGAACTAATTTTCCGAAAATAAAGGGGGAGGACTATACAGGGTGTATTTTTGAGACTGGGCAGTAAGGGCAAGTACCTTAACCGTTATAGTTACAGGAAAATGTTCTTAGGAGACCTTCCATAACTTTTTGAGATATTATGAACTGCATTCACAGATTTTGGAAAAAAGTACAGTCAGCGAAAATATTAAAAAATACCAAAAAAAAAATTTTTATGCCAATCCATTTCATGTAGAGATCAAAAGACTCTAAGGAGCCATCTAAGGTTTGAGTACTAGAAATGTCAGAAAGGTTTCGTTTCTTTCTGGGCCATTTTTTTTTAAATTATGAAGTCGATTTAAAGTTTCCTATGACCCCCCAATATCAAAGAGAAAAATGCCCTGAACAGTATCTGCTGCCTAAAAGATTTTATTTCAGTGTTATTTTCGTGTACGAACAGGGCCCTTAGCCTGTAACACAATGGTGCCAAAATGGGCTGTCAGGTGACGACTTCAATTACGATTTGCTAACGCTGTCTGTCCTTTTAATGTTTTTGTAGTACAGCCAAGAATATTTTGATTCTAATTCTAGAGGATTAGTTCTCTGGTTGTAGGAGAAAAACGAGGAGCGCCCGGTTTTGTCCTTCTGCCGGGACGCCATTGACCCGCCATTGCGTTACAGGCTAAGGGCCCAGTTTTTGTTTTCATGAAAGTTCCATTAAAGGCGTTCAGATATTGCTTTCCACGAGCGAGATAAATGCTTTTGATTTTAAAACAATATTTTTTACCCAAAATACAAACATAACATCATTCAAATATAGCGTAAAACTTGCCATTCGAGACATAGACCCTCATTATTTATTTGCGTAAGTTTATTTTTTTACTAACGCGCCACCTGTAAGTTCTGGTTTTGGAACGTTTCCCTCCGTTGCGAATTTTATCTGTGGTGTTTCGTTCGATGAGTCTGTGACTTTGACAGCTGACAGCTCCACTATTCTGTGCACACGGCTCACCACAGAGTTCGCCATTTTGTCAGTGTGGAGTGTGTGTTGCATTGCAATCAAATCAAAACATTTTATACATGGAACCAGATAAAGATATTGAGGAGTGGTTGAAACGTTTTTGCTGACATTTCTAGTACGCAAACCTTAGTTGGCCCATTAGAGTCTTTTGATCTCTTAATAAAAGAGGATCGATTGGTATCAAAAAAATTTTTTTGGTATTTTAGCATTTTTTTCGCTGACCGTACTTTTTTTCCAAAATCTGTGAATGCAGTTCATAATATCTCTAAAAGGTCTCCTAAGAAATTTTTCCTGTAACTATAACGGTTAAGGTACCTGCCCTTACTGCCCCGTCTCAAAAATCCACCCTGTATAGTCCCGATTCCGAGCGAGCAGGTTAAGGCAGGGTGGATAGTGAAACCAAATGTATGGAGCAGCTGATATTTTTTTCGAGATTTCTCACTTGGCCCCATAGTAAAAGTTGCTTGTATTGATGAGTAATTAAGCGAGCCCTTTCAGTGTTACAGGACCTTTCTAAAACACCCTGTACCTATAGAAAACCATTGGTTGTTTACATCATTTAAAGACAAATTGAATAGAGTGCGGTGATGATGGTAGGTTATAAAGATATGAATAATTTATTTACTAGGTATCTATGCTCACATAGACCTATACCATATCCTTGTTGATACAACTCGTAGAAGGAAAGATTACCTAAGCTTAATTTTACTATAGGTACACACGACAGCACGTCGACCCTTACACGGTAGCACTCTACTCGGTTACGTTACGGGCGACTTTACAACAAAAGTGCACAGTCTGACGTGCCGTCGTGTGTACTTCAACTTTATGTAGAGCCAAAATAAAATGCTGCCTATTATTATGATACAAAACTCACACTAGATTAAGTGACCATTTGGATCCAAAGAACAAGCGGACAGCCCCCTCCGGACTAGTCCGGACCACTTGTACACACGACAGCATGTCAAGTTGTCGACCCTTACACGCTATATAGCACTCTACTCTTTATCTCATAGGTTCTTTATTTACCAAGACGGTGGAATCACTGACTGCCATGATACAGGGCAACCTAGTTTGGTAGTCAGAGTAACAATTTTATGTCCGGACAATTCGGTACGCAAAGTTTTTTGTTCGAAAGTCCGTTATTGCCCAAGTAACATTTCATTTGGGCCTAGGTTGTAAAAATTGCCTTTAGGTTTTAGAAGGGTTGTACAAAGGTTAATGATTTGCTAGTTGGTTAAATTTAGTATTTGAGAATGATTACTAAGTCCTAAAACTAATAGTTTATTGTTAAAACCTTGAAGTTGCTGACAAGAGTTAACGATAACGTTATTATGACTTGTGTTTCAAGAGCTTACAGCCTCAGGATCTTATAGTTGTCGTAAGCTACTGATAAGGTTCTGGAAAGGCTGTCATTTAACTTATGTGTGATCTAAAGGTTAAATTTTTAACCTTGATATTACCATAAGGTTTTGAAAAGTTGAAATTGCTTATAAGTAGTTTCTAAAACCTACCTACAACTTTGAGGTTAGATCAGAGTTGTCTAGGCAAACAAATTAGGACTGTGTGGTGAAAAACAAAACCAATAAGCTGTTGTTTTGCGCTGAAGGCATGATTCAATTCCTACAGGAATATTTTAAAGCTTGAGAGGCATCCTCAAAACCCGACAGTTGTCTCCGCGACTTCAAAGAATAGGTATACATTGTAAGCATTACGCGTCTTGAAAAATGAACCGACACAGGGTGATACAAAAAAAGGAGTGGAAATTTTAAGCGTAAAGTGCGTAAAAATGTTATGAATGATTAATACAACGGTAAGTTTTATTATTTTTATTATTTACTAGTTGTAAACTTCTGTTCTCTGTAAACTTCGTATCAGTTCGATTTCGCTATTTATGTTTTTGTAATTTTCAGCTGTTCCTTTAAATCGATGAAGCCATTTTTTTTCATTTAGTGACACTAATGGAAAGCTGGGTATTCAAGATAATAAGTACACATTAAATTAATATGTATTTTTTTTAATGAAATAGATGTTTTGGTGAAGGTTTTTTTGGAAAGTATTAAAACATTTTTCACACTAAAAAAAATACAAATACCAATTTTTACAGAATGTATGTGTAATAATGGAGGATACGACAACAAAATAATAATAATGAAAAATAAGGGAGGACCATATACCACAAACATGTTTTTATACTTTTAGAATACCACCCTTAGGCCCGGTTTCTGAATTGAGAATTTTACTAACCAAATGCTTAGGTATCGTTCTGTCACTGCAGATGTCACACAAGAGAATGTGACAGAACGATACTTAAGCATTTGGTTAGTGAAATTCTCAATTCAGAAACCGGGCCTTAGGGTGGTATTCATGAACGATACTTAAACTGAGATCCAAATTGAACTCAGTTTAAACTTAGTTTAAAGTGAGCTCAATTTTGAACTTACTTTAAACTGAGTTCAAAATTCTAGGGTCGGCAGACTTAACCACATAAGTCCTATACAATTTCTATAGGACTTATGTGGTTATGTCCGCCGACCCTAGAATTGATCTATGTTTAAACTTAGTTTAGTGAGATCAATTTTGAACTTACTTTAAACTGAGTTCTAAATTGATATTATTATTATTCGAATCGAATCGAATCCAACGGAATCTAATCGAATCGAATCGAATCGAATGTAATCGAATCGAATCGAATCGAATGTAATCGAATCGAATCGAATCGAATCGAAACGGATAGAATCGAATCGAATCAGATATTGCTAGATTCATACTGATTCAAGTATCAAAATTTTAACTGCTCATATCTCCGAAACGGCTAATGCTAGACCCATGTTTATGGTACTCTAAAAAAAGGACTTGACGAGCTTTATCTGATGAAAGCAACAAAAATAATAAAAAGTTATTAAAAATTTATAAAAAATAAGTATCAAAACTTTAACTGCCTATAACTCCTAAACGGCTAATGCTAGACCCATGTTTATGGTACTCTGAAAAAAGGGCATGATAAGCTCTACCTGATAAAAGAAAAAAATAAAAATAAAAAAGAAGTATCAAAACTTTAACTACCCATATCTCCTAAACGGCTAATGCTAGACCCATTTTTATGGTACTCAAAAAAAGGGTTCGACGAGCTCTACCTGATGAAAGCAACAAAAATAATAAAATGTTATTAACTAGTGGTTCGCCCCGAACTTTGAACTCGCGACCCCATATCTCAGCAACCCCTCGACCGATTTGGCTCATGTTTGAACTTAAAAATTCTCTTTACCTTATTTACCTGCCCACCTGACGATCCGACTAAATTTACTCAAGTTATCGTCGAACGAACATTCATACATACATACATACAAACGCCGGATTGTTCCAGTAGACTCGGAGAACTTCGCTCGCTCGTTCAAATATGGGCAGTTAAAGTTTTGATACTTCTTTTTTATTGAACGAGCGAACGAAGCGAGCGAAGTTCTCCGAGTCTACTGGAACAATCCGGCGTTTGCATGTTTGTATGTATGTATGTATGTTCGTTCGACGATAACTTGAGTAAATTCGGTCGGATCATTATGAAATTTGGTAGGCGGGTAAATAAAATTAAAAGAATTTTTAAGTTCGAACATGAGCCAAATCGGTCGAGGGGATGCCGAGGGTTGTTAAGTTTATATGGGGTCGCGAGTTCACAGTTCGGGGCGAACTACTACAGGGTGCACTCTAAGTCAATAGCGGAACTTTAAGTAGGCAATCTACTGATCAATACAAACAACTTGTACTAGGTAACGAAAAAAATGGAGGGAAAAAAATTTCAGCTGTTCCATACAAAAGGTCGTTATTTTTGTTTCTTTCATCAGGTAGAGCTCGTCGAGCCCCTTTTTTAGAGTACTATGAACATGGGTCTAGCGTTAGCCGTTTAGGAGATATGGGCAGTTAAAGTTTTGATACATCTTTTTATTATTTTTGTTGCATTCATCAAATAGAGCTCGTTGAACCCTTTTTTTGAGTACCATAAACATGGGTCTAGCATTAGCCGTTTAGGAGATATAGGCAGTTAAAGTTTTGATACTTGAATCAGTACACACGACAGCACGTCGACCCTTACACGCTAGCACTTTGCTCGGTTACGTTACGGGCGATTTTACAACAACTGACGTGTTGTCGTGTGTACTATGAATCTAGCAATAGCCGATTCGATTCGATTCGATTCGTTTCGTTTCGATTCGATTCGATTCGATTCGATACGATTCGATTCGACTCGTTTTGTTTCGTTTCGTTTCGATTCGATTCGATTCGATTCGATCCGATTCGATTTGATTCGATTCGATTCGAATAATAATAATATCAATTTTGAACTCAGTAATACCAGTTGGTTAAAGTAACTTCAAAATTGATCTCACTAAACTAAATATAAACAGAGATCAATTTTGAACTCAGTTTAAAGTTAGTTCAAAATTGATCTCACTTTATACTAAGTTTAAACAGAGTTCAATTTTGATCTCAGTTCATGACCACCCTTAGAGCAGCCTGTAGCTGTTTGTTGAACGAAGGTCAAACGCATGTCCCCCTACAACCAAAACTTAAAAGCAACAAATTTAGCTCAGTGGTGGTTTTCGCAACTGGTAAGTCTTGGACAACTCCTGGTAATAACCTTGAAGCGTTGAAAACAGCCTTGTCGTTTGAGGTAGCTCCGCGAGATTACCTTCAGCTCTTATTTTGGAAAATCTTAAGAGCTCTTAGCTGTTACAGTTCTGAAAAGGAAAAACATAATACTTTCAAGTAATTTCCTAACGTCAGCCATATTTAATATTAAAAAATGAAAAAAAAAACGAAACAAAACCAATATTTTAATTAAATAAAGCGTAATCAAATACCATGTGCTACACGATTTATAATATATATTTTTCATATGAATAGTAGTTTGATTTCTGATGTGACTTACCACCGATCACCAATTTATTTTATTTTATTTTATTAAAAAATATCCGAAATGTTTAACTTATGAAAGGCCCGTCTTGTATACAGCACTATTATCGTAAAGTTTCACGATGAAGTGCCAATCGCACTATATTTTGATTATTTCCTGACTTTACCAAGCTACTTATTATTTTTATAAACACTTTGCTTATCTAGCCATTTTGAAAGATGGCCGAACGAAAAAGGAATGACGCCATTGTAAATAAGTATTTGAATCTGTGTAAAAAATCTTAAACAGAAGCTATTTAAAACTTGTAAGTCCTGGAAAGGTATTTATTCATATCCATCAAAAAGGTTCTAAGTTGTCATAGAGTTACATCCAAGACTAATTTAGAACTTATAAGTTGTCTTGCAAGGTTATAATAACGTTAAATTAAGGTTGTGAAGGTTATATTTAGGTTCTATGCAAGTATTGGAAAGGTTCTGGATTTGAGCTATAGGTTGTGCTGTAGCTCTCAGAAAGGTTCTAAAACCGGGGCCCTTTTGGCACTCAGAAGGTAATTACAAGGTTAATATAACTTTATTGAGAGTTATAAGACTTACGAGCAGATTTCCATACAAAGGTTCTAGAACCTGTTCAAAACCTTTCTACAACCTAAAATGTTACTTGGGTGGCTTAAACTTATCTTTAGACAATATTGAGAAACTAATTTAAATATTTTTTATTTTGGTCCAGTAGTTTTGTTTTTATGCGCTAAAATGTTTTGTTCCTAGACCGCCAACAGTATGCAGACCGTCGCGTGACGTCATAAAACCGAATCTTTGAAACGTTGTAAAATCCAAACTACTGAACCAAAATAAAAATTATTGAAATTAGTTTCTCAATCCTACTTCCTATCCTACTTCCTATCCTATCCTACTTATATTATAAATGCGAAAGTTTGTGAGTGAGTGAGTGAGTGAGTGAGTGTGTTTGTTACCTTATAACGCGGAATCCGCTGGACGGATTTGGATGAAATTTGGAATGTAGATAGCTGAGACATCAGAATAACATATAGGCTACATATTATCACGCTTTGGTGCTTAGGAGCAAAATAAACACACAAAGATTATCATATAGTGTAGGATGCGAAAGTTTGTGAGTGAGTGAGTGAGTGAGTGAGTGTGTTTGTTACCTTATAACGCGGAATCCGCTGGACGGATTTGGATGAAATTTGGAATGTAGATAGCTGAGACATCAGAATAACATATAGGCTACATATTATCACGCTTTGGTGCTTAGGAGCAAAATAAACACACAAAGATTATCATATAGTGGCTATTTGTATAAAAGTGAACGACACAACCATTTACCAAAGACCCTCTGTCATCACATCACGTAGCGTTGAGCTATTTACTTTCGTAAATCCATCGAAAACTGAACAATGGTGAATTTTAATGCACCAAACAGGCCCAAATGTGCCGCAAAACTCAAACGATGCACAACAGTGAAGAAGTTGTTTTTAATTATCGGTGTCATCCGTCACTGTCACAAAAATGGTATATCAACAAAGCAATAAAGGAAAAATCTACAAGTTTAATTACTCAAAACAGGCAAAAAACATAAGTTCAGTGATAGCTACTTACAATCTGAAAGAGCCAATAAATCCTTACTTTAAAAACTCTGCATCCGGCAGTTTTATCAAAGCTCTTTACCAAGTTGCGGTTGCATCCTGATCTTTTGGCCAGACGAAATGGGACGTCCGTTGAGTGCATTGCTGATTGCTGGTTATTCAGGGAAGAATAGGATGCACCAGAACTCGAAGAAAAATAAAGATACGATGTTCTGACCAAAAAATCAGCTGTGCGTACCGTGCAAGTGTAGAGTCCCGAGCGACCATAGGCGCATAACATCAGCTATTGATGGTGTAACATTAGTAACATGATCGCTTTATTTCCATTAAGTAAGTACCTAGGACTGGACACTGGACAGGTGCACTTTTACATAATATCATAGTCGCCTATTCATTGTTGACAACTCTGATAGGCTTTCCACATACTTCAGACTGACGAGAAGATTGGAGCATGTGAAAATCCCTGAACGGCCTGCGTGGTGGTATTGCCCGCATGAAAGATATGTGAGAAATAGAGCCAGAAGAGATGTTTTGTTACAATCTTAAACCATACCGACAACTTCGCGTCGTCATACCTGTCCTGATGCTCCACAGTCCAGCTTATCGGATTTCCTGGAGGCGACCCCAGCGCGACGTGTGTGTGTGACACTTTCAACACGAAAGAAGAATAAGACCGACGATTCAAAACGGTTGTTTCGGACTATGGCATCGTAGATGCTAAGAAGACGCGTTGGGTGTTTCAGAAGAGTAGCTCATAGAAAAAAAACACTATTCAAGTTGATAGAAATAATATGGTTAAGTATCTCCTGATATTATCTCATATTTTCTGGTGTCAGAACCCAATTATTATGATCGTTCTCTTTGAAATGGTATGATGCGATTAAATAAAATAAAATTTCTTAAAGTTTTTCTCTGTTAAGTAACTTTGTGCCTATAATACGAGTAGGTGACGCTAACTAGCTCTGTTGGAGATCTTTTACAGTTCTATTGAACGCCAGAGAGATGTTGAGACCTGTGACGTACTACAGCGAATGCTGATAAATATTCATTCACCAAACAGCGCAAGCAAACGAGATGTACACACGACAGCACGTCGACCCTTACACGCTAGCACTCTATTCGACTTTACAACAAAAGTGTACAGTCTGACGTGCTGTCGTGTGTACTTGGGTATCAAACTACACATTAGGGCTATCTAACATCGGGAGATGCAGTGTCCACAACGACCACAAAGGCCACAAAGGCACGAAGACTTGGGGCGAGACCAACTGAACAGAGACAACCCAGACTGAAAGTTTGCAATAAGGAGTAGCAGATTAGCGGACTCAAAATAATAGGATAGGGCTAAAAAGAAAAGATAATCTTTGAGTGTTTCTTGAAATGTAGGTAACCCGCGTTAAATCAGTTAGACGCCTATAACGGTAGGTATCTGCATCTTTGCTCCGTTCAGTTTGGTAGAAGCAGACAACAACGCGTGGTCCACGGGAGCGAAATCTCGGGCCAACGCTTTGATAGTGCAGGGGGTGTGTTTTAAGTACATCATACCTACTAGGTGGTAAAAAAATATGCTAGGTACAATTTGCAAAATCACCACGTTTATCCTTTTTCTTTTAGCCACGTGAATGAAGTCGTGGGCACTAGCTATCAACACTAATATTATAAAGAGGAAAAGTTTGTAAGTATGTACGTATGTAGGGGGTAATCTCCAAAACTACTCATCCGATTATAAAAATCCTTCACTAATGGGAAGCTACGTTATTGCTGAGTGCTATAAGCTATGTTTTATTGTGATAACGGGAAAAAAACTAAGTCTGCGCGGACGAAGTCGCGGGCAAAAGCTAGTATTGTCTAAAGATAAGATTAAGCCAATAACGGACTTTCGAACAAAAAACTTTGCGTACCGAATTACCTCTTGATTGTGAATGCACCTACAAACAATTTTTATGTGATTTTATAGCTGTCTGTGATATAATTCTTAGTATGAATAAATATTTTTTCATTTTCATTTTTCATTTTTTCATTTTCACTTACGTCTGGGCTCAGGTTGATAGCAGGGCGGCACCGGCAGGGGCCCCTGGTTCGAGGGTCTCATGGCTAGAAGCAGTGAGGTCGTCAGCAGCACCACCAGGAACAGAACGGCTGAGCAGATCAGGAGCACTCGCTCCAGCTTGGTGCGGTGGTGCCATCCGATGAATGATACGCCCTGGAAGAGAGAGTCTCTTTAGTATTTCTCGTTAAAATCATGTAGGGACTCTCGATTCTGGATAAACTGACCTCCGATTTCTGGTTTGAGAAATTCATGCAATGAGCCGTTTTCACGGCTGTCAAATTTCGCTTTTTGTGAAGATATTATTAATCTGTGTAAGCGAAATTTTACAGCCACATTCCGGTTCTTGTATGGCCAAGCCTATGAGCGCCATCTACCAAGGACTTTGAATTCAGGTTTTAACTGTCAGTTGAAAACGGGCCATTGGTTGTCACCAAGAAGAACGCGCTGAAACCGTCCGGCCCCAAGAAATATAGAGAGAGTAAATAAGTAAATGAGAACAAACTTAGCCCCGACATAAAAAGAGGGGTTTGACCGCTGTGTGTCTGTCTGAATGTATGCATGTGTGTCCGCTGTGGCACCGTAGAAGCTCTTAAACGGGTGAACCGATTTGGATGCGGTTTTTCAATTATAAAGTAGGTTTTCTAACGAGTGTTCAATGTTTTATCAAAATCGGTTAAGCCGTTTGTGAGATAAGTATAATGCTAATTTGCAGCTAAAATGTCTGGGGCATAGACTGGGGTTTTTTTTTGGGTCTCATAGGGTATGTATATCATCATCTATAACAGGTGGTTGAAGAAGAAGTAACGACTTTACTTTTGTTTTACGAACACAATAAATAAACTCTTTATTGTGTTCGTAAAAGGACCACTAATATTTTAGAAGGCCAGTGTTTAGCGAAATAAAACGTTAGATAAAGCTTATCAATCACTGCGAATGGCGTGGCTGTTAAACAGATGACATTGCCCTCGCAAGGCCGTCGCTCCACAACGCATAAAAGGGCACAAATCACGCTCGATCGATACCATCCATCCATCCACATTATATTCTATGCTTGTGTTGGATTGATCTCTATCCGGGGAGATGTGCCTGCTACGTGCTAATCGGGACGACCTAGATTTTGTGCCTATACGCAGGTATCTTGTTTGAAGCACTTTTATTATTTTTTGAAATTCTCAATCGACTAACGACTCTCTTACGTGTACATAACTACAGCTGACTCTTGAATCATCTTGGAAGCTTCTCGTTCGTAAGCTAACTAGCATGAAATTCGTGGTGAAAGGTTACACATGCCTAGCAATAAAGTCTGTTTTATAGGTGTTAGAAATACATCGCCTACAGCATTTGGTTATACCTAATCCAATACTCTAGAGCCAAATTAAGGCATCCTTATCGGTGCAGCATTTTCTACACACTCCAGTCATTCTTTACAGTCTACTTCACGACATCCACAATATTTTATTTGGTGAAATAGATTATTATCAAGTGAGCTGTAAACATCTCGAGTCTGTCGAGTCTGCGAAAGGCGTTGTCGAGCTTCTCTGAGCTTCGCTCAACGCGGGACTCGGCCTTCGCTTCTTCAGCTTGATGGGAACGTCACAAGCCTAAAAAGGTCACATTCCCATACATTCGCTCACTTCGTTGAATGCGTGCAACACCTCTTTTTCATTCGTCCAATGTTATCAATTTTAGACACCCACGACTTCGGTCACACACTTCAGTCAAAAATACATTTGCGGATAGAATTTAAACTTTAAACGTTTCATAAAATAAGACCATTCAGTTGGAACTTGAACTGTCTCGGCATCTGGCAATGATTTTACGATCTAAAGCCCATCTGCTGATAGTTTCACAGACGGTTGAATTGAAACAGACGAAGCCTGTTCTTTTCGACGCAATGAAATCGGAATAATTATGTATAAGAGCCGTGTGAAGTTATAGTAATGTAATTAAATTAATCAGTTAATTAAATGAGATGAAAATATACAACTGCTGAAAAAATCGATAGTGATTTAATCGTACCTTAATGACTCACTGTGAAGGAAATTTTGATGAAAGGTTGAAAGCGATGATTTGTAAAGTGCTTACGAATAACATTAGTACGGTCGGCCACAGTCACAGATACCCCATGGCAGCTCTTACCGCGCGCGGCATAAGGGCGCCAATCGAACGAAAAGGGGTATCCTAGCGTGTGGCCGACTATACATTACATGCAAGGAAAGAAAAGCCAATTGCTTGATCGCTGTCCTACCAACCTAAAAGGAAAGTGAAATGCAGAGTTTTCATCACTCATTCTATTGATTACCTTCATTACCGCAATTATTCCACCGGTAATTAATACAACATTATAATGTAATGTAGGTAGGTACCTAGTAATAACTGGAGCGTAATAATCGCATTCAGAATCGATTTTAGAATCGAAATCGACTGATGTGTAGAGCAAATAGTAGTAACATTAATTTTATTGAAAGCTAGAATAGTGTTCTTGAACTTGACCTCTCGAGTACCTATTAATATTCATAATAATACAACCTACTAACAATTTCATAACACTGTCTGTCTGTCTGTCACAGCCAATTTACTCCGAAACTTCTGGACCGATCAAGTTGAAATTTGGTACACACTTGCAAGTAGAGCATGGAATACCGGAGCCTTTTCCCAATACCGGTATTCATTCGGTATCAAGATTTTAAATACCGGGATACCGGTTTTTCGGTATTAAATTTTTGTTATATTAAAAAATATTGAATTGTTTTAAAATAGACAAATAGAAAATTTAAAATAAGTGATTTTATTTAATTGAACGATAATATTAATTTATACTAGCTTTTGCCTGCGACTTCGTCCACGTAGACTTTTTTTTTTCCGTTATCGACATTACCAGACGAATTTAGTTCGTAATTTATAGTATAGGTTGGTCTGGTTTCTAAGCTATCTCCATTCCTTCAGGCAAATTCGTCCTGCAGTTCTAGCGTGAAAACAAATACACACACTCACTCACTCACAAACTGACCGTGCACTCGGAGAAAAAGTTGCAGAATCAGAATATTCTTTGCTGTACTACAAAAACATTAAAAGGACCCTCCGCAATCCACATTAATAAATAGTAATAGGCAATTTTCTGACAGCTCATGAGTTGTAGTTCCAAATTTGTAACTGGATGTCGCTGACGAGATATGTTTTTCATAAGCCAGTTCGCGCTCGTTGGGCTTCGTAGATACGTCCAAACACAATATTTAGGTATTGGTGATGGAGCAAAATGTAGTGTTTCCGGTTCTACCATTCACTCATACAAGAACAATAACAAAGTCGTGCACTTTTTCATGTACCAAAATGGAATGAGGTGCAACAGAGCAATGAAGTGAAAAAGTATTTTTGCTGTAGTAAGCACGAATTTACTTTGTGATGTCGGACAAACGCCATCTATCACAGCTTTTAGACTATTTTTATTTTTTTAAAGCTGTCAGGAAATCCCCCATTGAAGCCGTCAACTGGGAGCCTATTTAGGCACCATTGCGTTATAGGCTAAGGCCCCTGGACTGCAGTCCAAAATAAGAAAGTAATCGTTTTAATTAATAAACATAAACCGGCGTTTATACTTATAGGTTTTTACAAGAAACGTTTTTTTTGTAGGTTTCTAAAACCGGTTCACATCACTATTCCACACGGCGCACTCGCACGCATCGCATGCGCGCGAAATTTTGATATTCCACACTTGTTTCAGAGTTTTATCTGTAATACCGAAAATACCGAAAAACCGGTATTAAGATAATACAATACCGGTTTTTCAAATGTAGATATTTAGTCCGGGATCCCGGTTTTTCGGTATTACCGAAAACCGGTATCCATGCTCTACTTGCAAGTTAGTGACACGTAAATAAATGAATTTTTAACATAGGGGCAACTTTAAGGGGGTAGATTATATCAAATAAACAGATATAAAATAAATTTTAATAACTTAATAGGTCTTTACAACGCGTTACAAAAGCTCCTTAGTCTTTTTGCAGGATGTACTGGTCAACAAGATCATATTTCTGTAGTAAACCACTTGGATTGGACAAAATCAGGATAATAGTTATTTGTCATGCAAGAATGCTTCTTCATTGCTTCTTCTTCCTTATATTTATTTTTATTAGGTCGTCGAGTTCAAATTTCGAAGCGCACAAAAATGCAGATATTAAAAAAAAAAAAAATATTTCTACGATCGCATGTTTAAAGTAACAGCGTACTTTCCGAGCATGGGAGATGAAATAGTTATTTGCTATGCAAGAATGCAAAATTATTGTTTGCGGCGACTGCTTGTATTGAAAACCGAGCTAGCGAAGGTTTCTAAAATTGAGCCACGAGCGTAGCGAGTGGTTCAAAAAAAGAAACCTGAGCGTAGCGAGGTATTCAGAAGCACGAGACGCAAATAATATTGCATTCGTGCGAAACACAAAACTTTTCATCTCACAGAAGCGAGGAAATTATTTTGTTAGCCAAGCGGGAAAAACTCTATAGACAACTACTTACAGGCAAAACAGGTGAGTCAAACAGGTTCTTTTTAAAAGCATATTTTACTGTAGTTAAGGCTGCCGCACTAAAGTTTTCAGCTTCGTTGGTATTAAAACCATTCGTTTTATTAATAATTTCCTGAAGTTTATTTATCCAGACACAGAAATAATGTAAATAATAGTTATTTGTTATGCAAGAATGCAAAATTATTGTTTGCGGCGAGTGCTTGTATTGAAAACCGAGCTAGCGAAGGTTTCTAAAATTGAGCCACGAGCGTAGCGAGTGGTTCAAAAAAAGAAACCTGAGCGTAGCGAGGTATTCAGAAGCACGAGACGCAAATAATATTGCATTCGTGCGAAACACAAAACTTTTCATCTCACAGAAGCGAGGAAATGACTTTGTTAGCCAAGCGGGACAAACTCTCTAAACAACTACTTACAGGCAAAACAGGTGAGTCAAATAAGTTCCTTTTAAAAGCATATTTTACTGTAGTTACGGCTGCCGCACTAAAGTTTTGAGCTTCGTTGGTATTAAAACCATTCGTTTTATTAATAATTTCCTGAAGTTTATTTATCCAGACACAAAAATAATGTAAATAAAAGAATGTTTTTTTTTCCGGGTGCATTCTGAACTTATAACATATAAATTAAAAATTTGTAGGAGATAAAAAATGAAATTAGTAATATCGTTTCAAAAAATGTATTTAACAAACCAAAACATAATTATCTATTTGATAAAACAGAAGCGCAGCATTTTTTTTATTTACTGGTATTTAAAAATAAATATGTGTACAAAATATTGAAAAGACTATAAAAAGAAACCGCGTTTCTGAATGTTCTATTCCGTGACTTTACCTTTTTAAAAGATGCTTATGCACCATTTACATTCACAGTTTTGTATAGAGAATGGGCACGAACAATCGCTTTCGCTGAAGTACGCGTTTAAACGAACTATGAATGAGGTTTTATTTTCCATCGGGATCTGGCATCTACTTAAACGGCCAGTGTTTTTTTCTTTTTCAAAACCATAGGGCGCGGGAAAGACTGTCCCGGCGTCGCGTTCAAATTTCGAAGCGCACAAAAGTTCAGATAGTTTAAATCCGGCCTTTACACGATCGTAAGTTACTAGTAACAGCAAACTTTCCGAGCGTGGGAGATGAAAAAGATTTTTTTTCCGGGTGCATTCTGAACTTCTACAATATAAATAAAAAAAATCTAGGAGATAAAATTTTTTATTAGTAATATCGTTTGAAAAAAAATATTTAACAAACCAAAACGTAATTATCTAATTGATAAAACAGAAACGAAGCATTTTTTTTATTTACTGGTATTATAAAATAAATATGTGTACAAAATATTGAAAAGACTATAAGAAGAAACTGCGTTTCTGAATGTTCTATTCCGTGACTTTACCTTTTTAAAAGATGCTTATGCCCCATTTACATTCACAGTTTTGTATAGAGAATTGGCACGAACAATCACTTTTGCTGAAATACGCGTGTAAACGAACTATGAATGAGGCTCTTTTTTCAGTCGGGAAGTGGCATCTACTTAAACGGCCAGTGTTTTTTTCTTTTTCAACACCATAGGGCGCGGGAAAGACTGTCCCGGCATCGCGTTCAAATTTCGAAGCGCACAAAAATGCAGATAGTTTAAATTCGGCCTTTACACGATCGTAAGTTACTAGTAACAGCAAACTTTCCTAGCGTGGGAGATGAAATAGTTATTTGTTATGCAAGAATGCAAAATTATTGTTTGCGGCGAGTGCTTGTATTGAATACCGAGCTAGCGAAGGTTTCTAAAATTGAGCCACGAGCGTAGCGAGTGGTTCAAAAAAAGAAACCTGAGCGTAGCGAGGTATTCAGAAGCACGAAACGCAAATAATATTGCATTCGTGCGAAACACAAAACTTTTCATCTCACAGAAGCGAGGAAATGACTTTGTTAGCCAAGCGGGAAAAACTCTATAGACAACTACTTACAGGCAGAACAGGTGAATCAAATAAGTTCCTTTTAAAAGTATATTTTACTGTAGTTACGGCTGCCGCACTAAATTTTTGAGCTTCGTTGGTATTAAAACCATTCGTTTTATTAATAATTTCCTGAAGTTTATTTATCCAGACACAAAAATAATGTAATTAAAAGAATGTTTTTTTTTTCGGGTGCATTCTGAACTTTTACCATATAATATAAAAAATTCTAGGAGATAAAAAATTAAATTAGTTATATCGTTTGAAAAAATTTATTTAACAAACCAAAACATAATTATCTATTTGATAAAACAGAAGCGAAGCATTTTTTTTATTTACTGGTATTATAAAATAAATATTGTGTACAAAATATTGAAAAGACTATAAGAAGAAACCGCGTTTCTGAATGTTCTATTCCGTGACTTAACCTTTTTAAAAGATGCTTATGCCCCATTTACATTCACAGTTTTGTATAGAGAATGGGCACGAACAATCACTTTACATGAAGTACGCGTGTAAATGAACTATGAATGAGGCTCTTTTTTCTCTCGGGACTTGGCATCTTCTTAAACGGCCAGTGTTTTTTTCTTTTTCAACACCATAGGGCGCGGGAGAGACTGTCCCGGCGTCGCGTTCGAATTTCGAAGCGCATAAAAATTCAGATAGTTTAAATTCGGCCTTTACACGATCGTAAGTTACTAGTAACAGCAAACTTTCCGAGCGTGGGAGATGAAAAATATATTTTTTGTGTGGAAAACAATCGATTTCACCAAAGTCGTAGAACAAAAGTGGTCGGAAATGACATTTACAAGTGGACGGGTTTCAGGAATAAAGCTTTTTAAAATTTGCCCTGTTTAGAGAATACACAAAATGTTGGTAGAACATAACAAACCATTGTTTAGTTAGAACCATACTCTACCTAGGTAGCTAGAACTAGCAAACGGTTAAATACATTTGGACCTTGTATCATAGCCTTCCTGAGCTATGCTCTCTGAGCTGCCATCTAGATCTTAATCGCTTCATTGTCAATTTAAATACACTGCATCATCATCATTTTAATTTTCAGCCTCCGTTTCTGTTGCCTCTCATAGCCATGTTTTTATTTTATCTCTCTTGTATGTTATGTACCTACCTGCTTATTTTTCTAAAAAAAGGAATACCAATCTAAAACTTTGAATCTTCCAAAATAATTTTAAAAAATAACCCAGTACTTAGGTACGGTTGGCCACAGTAACAGATACCCCAGGGAATAAGGGCGCCAATCGAACAAAGAAGGGTATCCCAGCGTGTTGCCGACTGTACTTATACTTTTTCAAACTTTCGTGGTTATTATAAGAAATTATAGTAAGAAATTGGTATTCTTACCAAGATTTTGTATTATTTGGTGAGTCCAGTCTACCTGTGACCAATGGCACCTGCAATGGTGCCGAAAGGTTCACCAAATAGATAGATCGATGCATACTCCATATAAATGTCCCAGGCACACCATCCACTTTGATGGTCGCTTCACCCATCTAGTGTGAGTGAAGATGCAGGCCTAAGTTTCAACTTATAAATCAAAATCGTGGCATGAACCCCGCTTTATGAAGTTAGTGCTTTAGAAAAAAACTATATTTATTTTTAAACCTATAAAACGACCACAACAACCTACCTCTCCCGAACATTTAAACACCATAACAAAAACGAAACAAACAGAACAAAACAACTACAAACAACAGTATCAGCTCTGCTCACACTGCTGAACCGGACCCGACTGCAGCTATGTATGGCATAATGATGATTTTGATGATGGGAAACCATGGGAAGATATGAAAGGACCGCTATAACCCGTGCCATTAAAGAAACGATATATAAATGGCGGACAGTCTCGCGCCCTCTCGCTTTAATCATATCTCCGTCTATACTCACACGTAATGTTAGCAAAGTCATTTTAGGCAGTCCTGATTAGTCACCTACGCTTGGCTAATAAAACACGCCAAAATACGTTCGCTTTTTTAAATGTTTGTCGAGTTATTTCAATATTGTAGTTTACGTTAAGTGTTGTTATTTGTTGAGGTTATTTTCATACAGATTGTTGTTTAATCACAAACACAACGTAGAACAATTACCTAAACAATAAAGAAAGCATCGTAAAACAATATTTCCTAACCAAAAATGTAAGAAAGTTTTAGGTATGAACCGAAATCGTATTTTCGTAACCTCTTTTTCAGACCTTACCATAGGTACCCGCCGCCATTTTCATATCGTTTCTCTATTGGTATGGCTTATACTAAATTACACTACTAAACTTCGTGTTGTTTTCTAAAGTGACACCCGACTCAGGGGTGATTATTTACACGATACTGAATCAAGAGAAAATATTTAAAAAGTTCACTCCCGACATTTTAATTCCAAAGTAGAAAGGTAGGTATCTCATAAACGCCTAAACCGATTTTAATGACATCTAGCTAAGAACTAGTCTTGCTTGACCAAGTCACCTCACCTTTCAAACAACAAAAAACTGACCGACACAGATACACACCTCAAAGTTATAACTCCCCTTTTTTTTTGTTTAATGGCCCGTTTTCAGTTAAAAGCTGAATTCAAAGCCCTTGGTAGATGGCGCTCATAGGCTTGGCCATACAAGAACCGGGTTGTGGCTGTCAAATTTCGCTTACACAGATTAATAATATCTTCAGAAAAAGCGAAATTTGACAGCCGTGAAAACGGCTCATTGTCCACTGTAACCAATGACATACTGTAACTGCTAATCTTATTTACTTAATTAATTAATAATTTAACTATTGAGTAACCGTGAATGCGTGACCTGGCATCTGTCTGCAAAAAATGTTTGTATATAAGTACCTAATTGATGACAATGTAAAATGGATCAGTGGCATGGGGCTAGCTGAAAATCAGCGCCGCCTGAAGACTGCTTCAGACGGCATACATACAGCTGAGCTAGGTCCATTTTCGGGATGATATTTTGTAAATATTTTTAATTTTCATTTTGTTTCTGTGTTATTTTTTATCTTGTGCATTATTTTGAGTTTACCGAAATAAATATTTTTTCAATTTCAATTTATTTTTGTGTTGGGGTTACAAACGAGGCAAGTGAGCCTTCTGTCTCTCCATTGAGCACCGCTCGTTAACAATTATTGAAGTCATTGAATACAATGGCTAAAAGCGCGTACGCAGCACTTTAATAGCCCTCGACAAATCAACGGGCGGCGGGCGAGTCAATTTGTATGTGGAGTTGTCATTTGTCAGTTGTCATTGGAATGGGACGGATGCGACCGACCACCTTGCTATAACCGTTGGTTTTATACTTATCTACTCATGAAACAAGCGACAAAAAAATCGTTTGATTACTTATATATGTATTTATTTGTGACGCCTTTACCCTCGGCGCTATATTAATTTCTGGTGTACAATAAAGTGTTCTCTCTCTCTCTCTCTCTCTCTCTCTCTCTCTTTCAGATACTAGGTCTCCGTTTCTATGTTTCAGATACTGGGGCTCTATTTATAAATATAGGTGTGCGATTAAGATTGTGTTGTGTAACTCATACATAATGCTAAATTGATCTTGAATCACCCAACAATACGCACAGAAGATCATCCGTAACGATTTCGTTGCAAAGTCGCCCGTAACGCAAGTAAGTAGAGTGCCAGTTGCATTGAACCCGCTATAAATCCAGACTCTTCTTCAAGGATATTATATCACGATTGGAAAATCAAAAGACCTTGAACTATGACAAATAAACTGGATGAAACTGATACGAGTACGCTGGGAAGATTTAGCTCCGCGAAAAATTGCTGGGGTTTAAATGTGTAACTTCAATATCTATCACAATCTCTTCAAATAGAGGTCGTCAATATTTATGATAGAGAATTTAGAATTGAATAAGTAATCCGAATTTTTCAATAACAATCATACCGATTTAATTGTATCTCTATTTATCTATCGCTTACAGTAGGTAAGAATGAGCGGAACGTCATAAAAATTGGAGTATAATAAGTACTTAATATGAAATAGCTTTATTGTTCACTCAACTCAATGTCTTTCAAAAATCGAGTCGCATTAACGACACTATCAAAACAAAATGTATCAAATATATGGGGCCTGGCAGGAGAAGCCCTGGAAGACCACCTTGTATTAAAAACTTACGCCATGTATTGAATCATGTTGTCCTTAGACAATTAGACCTTAGGACCTTCAATTAAAATAACAATTGCTTACACGGCTTACAGATATTGTCAAACGTCTATATCTATAGCGCCCTAAAACCTTGCATCTACATACCTACACTCAGCGTAAAAAAAAATTCACCTTTTGAAAAATACTTCAAACAACTTTGGTTCCTATTTAAAACCGATTATGACGGGATTATTAGGTATAAATGGAAAGGACATTTAAAACATTAGAATTAGAATGTATTTATCTTATAAACAAAAATAACCTCTCCATACGTGATTTTGAAAAAAGTAGTCGTAAACATACACTCAGAGTCCGGTAGAGTAGCCGCATGCACTTCACTGCATTGCCCAGTACTGGCCACTTTTTATTTTCCTTCCAAATTCCGAACGTTTTTCTTTTGTTTTTCTTTATGACCCACGCACTTTTAACTTTGACAGATGCATTTTTCTCGCCCCCATTTTTCCCACGCTAATATTTTTGACCTTGTATTGTATTTTATTGATTTTTCACTCCATCTCTCTGTATTTATATTGATATTTGGCCCACTATCGCCCATTGTGCATTGTTATGAATATAATCTGTGTAGGTAGATACTTGTGATTATTTTCCATCCCGTAATAACTCTTTATCATCATCTCCAACTGTTTTTCCTGCTCTACATACATTTAGTAACTGCTTTTGTTGAGTGTAGCATTGCTGTTCATACTAAGGTATACCTGTAAAATTTGCTATCTGGTTGTACAATTAATTAAACACAACATATTTATCTAAGATGTATAAGTACTTATTATGCCGTCGACCCTTACACGTAAGCACTCCACTCGGTTACGTTACGGGCGACTTTACAACAAAAGTGTACAATCTGACGTGCTGTCGTGTGTACACTCCGCCGTGCTGTTGTGTGTACGAGTAGGCTCTTAATAAATCAAATCAAATTACCTTATTATAGCTATGCGGGCTGACCTCAGGCTTCGGAGAGGTCTCAAACAAGTTCAGTCTTGAGTTCTGGAAAAAGTCAGCGCTCGAGTTCTCCATACTTGAGAAGAGTTCCGCTGAGGAACTCTCCCTGGTCAGCGAGGGTCGAGGGTTCACGAATGGGTTGGGTCGCCGAGACTTGGCGTGTTTCAGCCAGTTAAACTTAGTGATGGGGGACCCTAGTGACCCAGGGGATTCAACCCCTGGTGAAGGAGAAGGGGTCTCTTCTGGGGTCTCGCTTGCTGGTGTTGAAGTCTCCAGTTGTGTGGCCGCCATGTTTGTTTTGATTAATCAATGTCAAGGTTTTGTTTTGGCGCGAGTTCTGTTATGGTATTTTCCCTTTGAGTCTCTTCGTTATTTTGTCAAGTTTAGAATTATTTTTCTTTTGGTTTCTCGAAATGTAGAGTGTTTGATTTTGTAAATTATTTAATCCGACACACATACATTTTATTTATCACTCAAAACTTTTTCGTTACACAGTTTGGCAGATGCCATTTTCCCAAACGAATTTGTTTAGGCGCGATTTAAATTTAGAAACGAGTAGTGTTGGCGCTTTGAAGCGCCGCGCGCGACTATAGATCGATCAAACGCTACAAGTGTTGCGTACGCGCAACTACATACGCAAAACTAAAGTTCAAAGAGTAAATATGCCATTATAGTTAGAGAGCTGGTGACCAATCGAGATATTTTTTCGTACAAGGCTAGGAGTTGGTAGGCTGATAGAGTAGACTTCGCTGAGTCTGGGAAAAATATTTTTTTGGCACGGTCGCGGTTGAAAGTTAGATTTTTTCGACTTTGAAAGTTTAAATGTATGGGTTCAGTATTTTTTTTTGTCGTACAAGGCTAGAGACTTCTAGGTTAGTTGTTGAGACTCCGTTGAACAAGAAAATATTTGTTTTTTTGGCCGAGCGTGGTTGAAAGTTTGATTTTTATAACCCAAAAATTCACACTTTCTAGGTTATAAAAAACAATATTTCTACCGCGTTTGGCTAGTAATAAATAGTGATTTCGTGATCAGCGGAGACTAAAAAGGCAGCCTAAAAACTCCCAGCCTTGTAGACAAAAAAGAAATGACTCAACCCATACATTTAAACTTTCAAAGTCGAAAAAATCTAACTTTCAACCGCGACCGGACCAAAAAAATATTTTTCCCAGACTCAGCGAAGTCTACTCTATCAGCCTACTAACTCCCAGCCTTGTACAAAAATATATCTCGATTGGTCACCAGCTCTCCAACTATTAGTCAGTCTGGGGAAACAGCCAAAAACGTGGTTACAGTGACACCCAGTTATATTGACACAAAAAAAAAACACTCATGCCGTTAACAGTCTAAACTGGTTTATTTGCAGGAAAATAGCCCTTATTGAAATAAAAAATCTTTTTTTTAACATTGATAATGGTAATATTATCTACGGTGTATTTGAGAAAATAGAAGGAGCTGGTATCAAATTTGGTAATTTATATAGTTAACACAGATAGTGACTAGGTACTCGTAAGTGTGTGTAAAGGTGCCACTGGACGCAGATGTTTTTTCGGGTGAGATTGATGTTTGGTCAATGTAGGTATGTTTCGACGAAGTAAAGTACACAAATATCTGCCGTGTTCCTACTGTAATTGAATGGTAACAATACACAGGTTCAAATCGATATTTGTGCTAAACAATAGAATAAGTAGGTATACATACGTAACATTGCATAGATCTACTTACTTGCGTTTGATGACGTACATTGACATCAAATAGAGACGCGGTGCGTGGTATGTACAGCAGGGTGGGAATCGAACCTCGTATCTCACCCAAAAAACTATTCGTTTGAGGAAATCTCATATTCAGAGCAGCTACCACGAGTGCATACTGTCACTGTCACTTAAAGTAATAAGTTGGATAAACAACCTTACTTTACAGTATTAGGATACATGACAGACGTCCGGCATAGCTTTTTCGCACTCGTGGTAGCTACTCTGGTGAATTGTTATGTTTTGTTATTCAGAATACTGTTTTATTGTTTGAACAAAAATAGCTCAGTTTAGCTATAAATATGAAAAATACTGTGAAAATTGTGCATTTCCCGCCGCGCTATATTTTCTGAAAATAATTTCCCTGGTGAAACGGTATTCTCAAGTTTGTACGGTCGGCCACAGTCCAGGACACCCCATGGCAGCTCATACCGCGCGCGGCATAAGGGCGCCAACCGAATAAAAGGGGGTATCCCAGCTTGTGGCTGACTGTACTAGAAGCGTTCACAGCGACGAAATGCGGCGGGGACGGCTTAAAACTTAGTCCTTTGCTTCTACTTAATGAAATGAAATGACCCATTTATGCAGCGCCCAGAGGCACCTTCACTCACACTAGATGGGTGAAATGACCACTCGGATGCTGCGAGCAAGTAATTTATTGACAAAATATGATAAATTCATTATTTATATTTTGGGCGCCGATTGCGTTATTTCTCGGCTGTTTATAAACAACCGGTTTTTGTTTCTTGACGTCATAGTTATAACCCGAAACGTCGATTCGTTGAGTGGATCCATGTGTCGAAAGGGCGTACAGTAAACAAAGTCTCCATTTTCATGACCATCGCTTTGCTATTTATAGAGCCTTTGCAGGAATTCTCTAAGGTTTACAAAACATAATATAAGTATTCACGTCACATTTAGGTAAACAAAGGACTGTTTCATAACGATTGAACCTTGGTTAGACCTACTACATGAAGGCGAAAAGCCAGGCTTCAGAGAGGAAAATCATTTTTTATCACATCTATTTGAAAAGACCTAGTTCGTTCCCCGCAAACAGGGACGAAAATAGCTTTTTAATCCCGGAGCTACTAAAAGTGATTTGACTAAAAGTAAAAGTTCAAATGATTCACAGAAAACATTGAATGAGATCAATCACGATGCACGAACAATGCATGAACAAGAAACTGACGTATGAAAAAATAAACAGTGGGCAAGCAAAAAAAACAAATTTGTGAAAAAATTAGAACGTCAGAAATGCATTCAGTCTTCGTTCATAATAATTGTTTGTTTATTTAAAATTCTGATTTTACTTACTTTCATAAAATAAAAGTACATATTTCTTCCTCAAGTAGTGAGAATGAAAGTGTTATAATATTAACTCCAGAGTACTTTGTACTGGACACTAATATTAATTATTCGTAAGTCATTTATTTTCTCACTTATTTTCTCGTATGCTTATGGTGATAAAAAGTTGAGCGTTTATCTCGGGAGCGACACTTTTTTGAGCTCGAGTACTTTGAATCTTTTGCTGCGCTCAGGATTCTACTTTAGAATCCTTCGCTCCGCTCTGAATTTAAAGAAACACTCTGCCTTTATTTTCTTATTTTGTAGTGGTAGAGGTAGAGTTTTTTATTTTGTAGTGTTCCACTTTATGAAAGAGGTCCCTTCACATTTTGTTATTACAATGTGATTGGGAAGATACTCAAGGGACTTAATTTCTGAAACGTAGCGTAGTAGGAATTTTTAGGACGGTTTCTTGGGCGGAAATCCGTTTTTGGCGGAAAACGATTCTAGACCTTGGCTTTGGCTCCTAAAAGTAGATCCTTAAAAAAATACTTGGAATGGTCGCCCACAGTCACAGATACCCATGATGGCAGCTTTTACTTCGCGTGGCATAAGTGCGCCAATCGAACAAAAAGGGGTATCCTAGCGTGTGGCCGACTGTACCGAAGCGATTTTTTTTTACCATCCTGAAAAGCCTTCGTCTTTTAACACGGAAAAACACCAAGCAAACCTTCTCTCTACATTGAAATTAGAAAGACAAACATTTATCATGCTAAATACGAGTATTGCGAATCTTAACACCTCGCCTTATGCCACTGTTCAATAACACACCTTATTGTGCCCCACTTAGGGACTCTAATTCACTAAAAAAGTCTCGATTCTGTCACTGAGCGGCAAGAAATGGATTGGGCAAATATCGTTGTATTAAAATGATTTTTGTGCAAATACTGGATCGCCTTATTTGATTCTCAGCATCCCAATTGTGTGTTTTGTGGTCACTTCAATGTATTTTATTGTTCTTTTGATAAAACTTAATACCTATTACTTAATAAATAACGTAAAGACGACAATGGATTGGACCGAGGGGGTTGGCGTGAAATAGAGATCCAACATACTCAATTCTCAATACTTCATTGTAGTTGGTGGATGGATTTTGGATTTTGTGACCAAAATAATTGAAGAAATCCACAAAACTTACTTAAAAATCTCGCTCACAGCCTAGTTGTACTAGCCGTTCTTAATCGATTGGCAAAGTTAAGCAGTCCATGGATGGGTGACCGCTAGTGGCAATAATATCTGAGCGCTTACGTGCTTCGGAAGGCACGTTAAACCGTTGGTCCCGGTTGTTGTTGATTAATAACAATCGTTAAGCCATGTCAGAGACCCTTTGGGTGGCCTAAAAACTCTGACACCAGGGGTGGCCACTACCTCATACGATTACCTACCCTACTTAAAAATCATACTTCCTTAACTTGTACCTACTTTTTGGCAAATCATAAATTTCTTCTAAACAATCAATTACAATAGACCCTGTATGAAATGTAATTCGGAGAGAAGTTTGTGTCTGCCAGCAGAAAACATTCTATCGGCAGGTTTCGTACGGTTCGTAAGTTTGAAATACTATTTTCCGCTTCCGCTATTTACCAAATGACGCAGAGAATCCGTCGTAAACATACGCCTTACATTTCCCTACAAGCAACAAACCCAATTAGCCTGCGCGCAACACATTGCTTGTCAATAATATTCAGGCGCCCATTGTTCTCGCGCGGGGCAAGAGTCTGTAACGCTATGGTGCCAAAATGGGCTCCCAGTTGACGCCTTCAATTACGATGTATTAATGCTGTCGGTCCTTTTAATGTTTTTGTAGTACATCAACTACGCCGCGGGTTTCCTCACGATGCTTTCCTTCAAATTCATTGACTTCTCTTTCCTATGGGCTAGGCCGACAAAGCTGTCAGGATGGTACAATAGTTATTTGTTATGCAAGAATGCAAAATTATTGTTTGCGGCGAGTGCTTGTATTGAAAACCGAGCTAGCGAAGGTTTCTAAAATTGAGCCACGAGCGTAGCGAGTGGTTCAAAAAAAGAAACCTGAGCGTAGCGAGGTATTCAGAAGCACGAGACGCAAATAATATTGCATTCGTGCGAAACACAAAACTTTTCATCTCACAGAAGCGAGGAAATGATTTTGTTAGCCAAGCGGGAAAAACTCTATAGACAACACTTACAGGCAAAACAGGTGAGTCAAATAAGTTCCCTTTAGAAGCATATTTTATTATAGTTACGGCTGTCGCACTAAAGTTTTGAGCTTCGTTGGTATTAAAACCATTCGTTTTATTAATAATTTCCTGAAGTTTATTTATCCAGACACAAAAATAATGTAAATAAAAGAATGTTTTTTTTCCGGGTGCGTTCTGAACTTTTACCATATAAATTAAAATTTTCTAGGAGAAAAAAAATGAAATTAGTAATATCGTTTGAAAAAATTTATTTAACAAACCAAAACATAATTATCTATTTGATAAAACAGAAGCGAAGCATTTTTTTTATTTACTGGTATTATAAAATAAATATGTGTACAAAATATTGAAAAGACTATAAGAAGAAACCGCGTTTCTGAATGTTCTATTCCGTGACTTTACCTTTTTAAAAGATGCTTATGCCCCATTTACATTCACAGTTTTGTATAGAGAATGGGCACGAACAATCACTTTCGCTGAAGTACGCGTGTAAACGAACTATGAATAAGGATATTTTTTCGGTCGGGATCTGGCATCTACTTAAACGGCCAGTGTTTTTTTCTTTTTCAACACCATAGGGCGCGGGAAAGACTTTCCCGGCGTCGCGTTCAAATTTCGAAGCGAACTAAAATGCAGATAGTTTAAATCCGGCCTTTACACGATCGTAAGTTACTAGTAACAGCAAACTTTCCGAGCGTGGGAGATGAAAAGAATATTCTGATTCTAATTCTAGAGGATTAGTTCACTGGTGGCAGGAGAAAAACGAGGAAACCCCGGTTTTTTCCTTCTACTGGGACGCCATTGACACGCCATTGCGTTACAGACTTAAGCCCCTGGCGCATGCAGGAGCAGATAGGAAATTATAATTACGTTGTCCGTTCAAAGCCAGGTCTATGAAACTAGATTAGTGCAAGCTGCGCTTTTGTGCTCGGGACTGAGCTATCAGGGCGTTTCAGACCTTTGTTAGCGCTGGATTTAGGCTCGGACTTTAAGTAAGTGGAGTTGTAAAATAGGTTCTACGTATTTTTAACCCCCGACCCAAAATGAGGGGTGCTATAAGTTTGGCCGCTATGTGTTTGTGTGTGCGTGTGTCTGTCCGTCTGTCTGTGGCACTGTACGTGTAAGTAGCTCTTGAAAGGGTGAACCGATTTGGCCGCTTTTTAAGAGGCCCCTTCAGGACCGTGGGAACTCAGTGACGGCCAAGCGCGTGAAACACTGTTTTCTATAGCTGTTTAACCCAGAGCGAGACGGGGCGCGGGAAAAGTGAGAGGCAATGCGGCTGTATGAGCCTACGTGTGTTCGTGACCTTTCGCGAGTATCTGGTTGTAGTTGTAATGTAATAGATCTATTTTCCCAAAATTTTTCGTAGTTCAGCTGACATTTTTACATATTAGGTACCTATTTCAAATATATTTTTTTTCTGACAAGTACAACACATTATTGATGTTCCCAAGGTAGTTAGACTCCAATAGACAGTGTAATAATGTAAGTAAATAACAGCTGAAAGTAGCCACTTTTTCGGCGCGAAAAACGCATCGCTCTAATTTCTTTCAGGCTATTTTTCTTATCATAAAAACTATTTGCAAACCTCTGTATTGGTCATCTAATGATATAAACCAAGTTTCAGCAAAATGCAGCCTGTAGTTTAGAAATTAAACCGGAACTACGTTTGTATGGGAAAATGGTGCTCTAGTACCCTCTCCGGTTTCTGAATTGAGAATTTTACCAAGCAAATACTTAAGTATCGTTCTGTCACGCTCTTTTGTGACAAATCTGCAGAGACAGGACGTTACTTACCTATTTGCTTAGTGAATTTCTCAATTCAGAAACATGTATGTAGAGCATGTAGAGCTAATAACAGCCAACGTCCATTAGTAGAGTCGAGAGGCAAGAAAAAGTCTCAGAACATAATTATGATTCCTTACTCCATTAACGAAGAGGCACGCTCAAAGAAGAAAAGACCCTAAGTTCCAGGACATAAGACTCACCATGTGGTACCGGATATGGGTCCCTCCAGACCTGACACCCTCGTTCAGCTGAATCGAGCTGACGCTGCCGGCGTCTTCATCCATGAACCCCGTCTTCTTGTAGCGCGCCATCTGTAAGACAAAGGGGTAGGGTTCAAAATTGATTGCTCTTTTGATGAGAGATCGCATGCCTCCCGCTCTTCCTATATACTAACGTTTTTAGTCTTCTTGTGGCGCGCCATTACATAATATAAGGCACTAGCTTTTGCCCGCAACTTCGTCCGCTCAGACTTAGGGTGGTATTCTAGAACTGTACTTAAGGCTGGAAGATAGCAGCGTGACGGAAAATTCATCACAGTTTTTTACATTTTGAGAATTTTGAATTTCCCGCCACGTTGCTATCGTCCACCCTTAAACTGAGTTTAAACAGAGTTCAAGGAGCGTTCTAGTTTGAACTGAATTTAAGTAGTTTCGGGATGAGTATATTCGATGAAGGCGCAAAATCGACCAAAACGGAAAACTGTTTTGAGAGCTCTATGTTCCTGATAAGGGACGACAGGAACTGATGATGAGTCTCAATTTCACTAAGTCTCCCCAGTTCCGGTCGTAATGCCTTTAGGTGTTACAAAAGATCCTGATCTAACTTTACAGAGTAATAGCACCCGGTGATAGGGATCACAACCAATTTTTTTTCTTTATGACGTTTCGTAGATTTTTAAATCAATAAAATGTAAACGCTGTGGCGGGAGAAAAGTACTTTTTAAATATGGTTTTCATTGACTTCCACAAAAATGTAACAACTCAAAGCTATCTATGCAAACAACCATATTTTTTTATTGAAGCTTTTGTCAAAAACAAAGAAGTTATATATTTTTTTCAAATTTGAGTTTACACATTAAATTTGTTTTTTTTTTTTTCAATTTATTTTACAGATTTGATCAGTAGGTTACATACACACTGTAAAAATAGTTAGGATGTATGTATTAAAAAAAATTGCGTATTACCAATCTAGTATGCCTACACTAGATTTCGACGTTCAAAGTGCAGATCATAACGTAACTAATTAATTCTGAGGATTAATACCGTCGGCCACAGTCACAGATACTCCATGGCAGCTCTTACCGCGCGAGGCATAAGGGCGCCAATCGAACAACAAGGAGTATCCTAGCGTGTAGCCGACTCTACCTATTAGTTGGACTTTGCTCTGTCCCATATTTCATGCGATGGTGGGTTGGTTGATTACATAAAAAAGGAAGCGTGCAATAATTAATCCTTGTAAACTAATGTACGTATGAACAGTGTAGATATACAGTAGAGCTATGTATATTCTCTTATTTTGGTCAGTTATTCTCTTATTTAGCTCCATCTAAAAACAATATCCCAGGCATTGCAGCGCAGAGTGGTCTCTTTATCCATTTAGTGTGAGTGAAGGTGTCACTGGACGCTGTATAAATCATCTCATTACGTAGATGTAAAGGCCTTAGTTTTTGTTTTTCAGACCTAGCACAGGCACAGGGCATCCTGCCTATCAGAGTTTTTGTTCTTACCTGCGCCATAGAGTTCACCATTTGCAGTAGCAATAGTTATAGTCAGGGACAAAATGACCACCCTTCTTGAAATGGATAATTTTTTTGACGACCTTTATTGAATTTGTACACTACACAAGACAGCACGTCGACTCTTAAACCCTAGCACTCTATTCGGTAACGTAACACTCTGACGTGCTGTCGTGTGTACCACCTCTTCTTCACAAAAATAGCAAAGTAAATTAAAATATCAAAAAATGCACTGATATCAAGAAGTGGTCTTGATATCAGTGCATTTTTTTATATTTTAATTTACTTTGCTATTCCTAGGGGTACATTAGGCCGTTGCTTGTGCAAAATAACGTTTGTGCAAAATCCGATACCATTGCAAACACAACCACTTTGATATCAGACTACAAACACTAGGAAAACACGAAAGCAAAAATCAAAACGTCTGGACTGTGTAGCTAACTACTTATAACAGTCACAGAAAAAGGAATTTTACTAAAATAAATCTTGCGAAGATAAACAGACATCTAGGACAAACGTACAAACAAACAGACAGAAATAGTCTGCAACCTGGGCCGGATTCAGGGGTGTCGAGGCCCTGGGTCAACAGAGGAGTGGAGGCCCCTAGTTATTTTTCAAATAGGTTTTATTCCTTTCAAGTGTTTCAAACAAAAATATTTATTGGCTACTAATTTGTATTTATTGTGAGACAAATCAAATCTTTTCAGCAAACATAATCCCACCTCAAACATTTTCATGTAAAAATTTTTGCCATCACGAGACCACACAACTAGCACTATCAAAAAGCTATGAGATCTCATGTAGAGCCAAGATTCTAACTCTACACGCCCTAACTCTACAAGCCCTAACTTCACAAACTCTACACCTTAGTCAAAATATGTATTTGGCTTGGCTGTTTCAAACTTGGTATGATTACAGGGCGTACTTTCTATTAATAAATAAAATAAAATAAAATAAAATAAAAATAAAAAAGCCTTTATTCTACTACTACTGAATATAGTTATAAATTAAACATAACTACTATTTTACTATAAACTTAAAACTTGTAGTTCAAACATGCAAAAGACATGCTAAAAAATAATCAAATTAATATCTCACATATAACATTGCTATTAATTATTTACTTACTTATTTATTAATCAATTATTATTATTTGTTTATTTTTGTAAAAATAATCTAAAGTAATAATAATAATTATTGTGACAATGTAAAAGGGATGTGATTAAAAATTGTATTATCGCACGAAATCATTAAGAATATGTATGTCAAAATTATAAATTTGATTAATAATAGCATTATGTGAGTATTCCAATTAATAAAATAATTATAATAATCATGCATTTATTCAATTATGTTAAAAGTAGTAGTCGCCTCTTTGGCGACTATTCTATTAATAACAAACAATTAATAATAAAAAGTGGTCAAGCGCGTGTCGGACTCACGCAACAAGAGTCCGCACAATCAGATTTTAAAAAAATGGTAAGGCGGTACGAACACGCAGTGCGTGGGTCCGACTCGCACTTGGCCGGTATTTTTGTTTTCTTTTTTGCACATCTAGGATAAACTCACACGCAGCCCCCCATAAGTACAATTTAATTGTGCGCACTTACGGGGATAAGTAAAATTAAATTGTAAATCATCCCCGTAATTAAATTTTACTTATCCTACAATTAAATTGTACTTATGGGGGGGGCTGCGATATGGGGGACCCTATCTTGTGGGGGCCCCGGGCAGTCGCTCCCTTTGATCCGGCAATGTGTAAAAACCACAGAGAGCCTCCGAAAGTGTCATTGCGCTGTCAAGATAATGCTGATGATGATGACTGTGACGACTCTAAAAGCGGTTTTTAAACAACTGCCTCGAGTTTGACTTTGGTGATTTTTTTGTGAACTGCGCGTCTCTTCTCTAAAAAATCCACTCAAGCGCCAACCATTAAAACCGGGTTATTGCCGGGACAATAGCTCTTATTGAAATGAACAATATTTTTTAAACATTTAATTACGGTGATTGTTTTAGAGCATTCAGGAGCTGGGAATCTGAGAGTTTTGTCGTTGCTTGCTGACTGATGTTTGTTTGATCAACAATACAGGATTACAGGACTATCCAGACTATTATAGTATAGGACAGTAGCCACGCGAGAGTTCGAGAGTTCTCTCTCTCTACTTCCAAACTAAGTAGAATATAATAGAAGAATATAGAAGTCCAGCTAGTGGGACATGTCGACTGTAGCGCTGTAGGTTACATCCTTTTTTTTTGGATGTTCGCGAAATCCCATAAGTTTTGGATGTCCACCACGGGTGGACTTCCAAAACTTATGAGTCTCTACGCGTTTTGTCAAAATTACATACAAAGAGAACAAACACTCGATTCACAGCCTGTACGAAAAAACTGTAGGTATTATAAGTTAAGTATCTTACTTTATCACAAGATTTATTCACAAAATAAATAATGAAACAGCGAATTGCACTAAATCATTCAAGCCACGCCCTTCAAAATAATACTACTACTGTCCAGCCCCTTACCCTTGACGCATTTTTCCAATATGGCAGAATTTACAAAATTCAATATTTCACGAATTAAGACTCATTTTATATTCGTACCTTTGAATAAACATTACGAAGTATATAAAATTAAAGGATGACTAAGCGATGTAAAATAGAAATAAATTTTCAAACTTTTATAAAATATGAACGCAGTGGCGTCAAGGGTAAACCCCCAGGTACTCTACCTTGTCTCTACAATCAAATTATTTACTAAAGTAGGAACCTAAATAACGAGGTTAAGTTGTGCTGTCTGGGTTCCTCCCGGGAGGCAATAAAATCGATTTAATGGACAAATAAAAACGAATTGCTACCAATTTACTTTGGCTGAGGCTGTTTTTATTATCCTCTTTGTCTATAGCTACATAGCTACAAAGAAAACGTCGTGGGGAGACCCGTTGCTTCGTTGGCTTCGTGCCTATTGACTTGGTCTTTCTTGTAGGCTAAGATTGTGTGTGCTAAGAGGATTGTAGCTGGGCAAACAGTGGCGTAGCTAGGTAAACAAGGGCCCTGGGGCAAAAAACAAACTGGGGCCCCAACTAAACTCTTTAGGTTTTATGTTTTATCAAGTTAAAATATACGTATAATGTTATTGTTAGGTATAATGTTTTCGTTTGTGCAATAAAGAGTTACTTACTTACTTACTTATAAAAAAATACTATTGAATATTAAAAGGGCCCTTTAAAAAAAAACAGTCTAAAACGGAGAAATTAACTCTTGAATGTTTCCTAAGAGAATTTTAGCTAGTTCAATACGGTTTGGTGTTAAGGTCCGAGGGGCCCCCTGAGCTCCGGGGCCCTGGGACATTACCCCTCCTTGGCCCTATCTAGCTACACCACTGTGGGCAAACCTTCTCCATCTAAACATGTCCCAGGCACTGCAGCATCGAAATTTTCACTTCACCCCATTAAGTGTGATTGAAGGTGCTCGACAAACCTCCTAAAATAAATGTGACAAAAATAAAAATAAATAAAAACCCCCGATTTTGAATCTAGCTAAAGCCGGCTACACACGGCCCTAAAATCAGAGACAATATCGGGAAAGTGGTGGGGAGCACCCTAGATCGCCTCGTGTGTAGGCAAATCGTACCATCAATCGTACCAACTCAGAAATTGGTTCGGGCGAGCTCACGATTTTTGTCCCGATATCGCCACTGATTTTAGGGTCGTGTGTAGCCGACTCTCGAGCAAGTCGCCTTTCAAACAAAAGAACCTAAATGAAAATCGTACGAATCTACGATGCTACAGACAGACACACAATAAATAATACAACACGTCTAACTTAAAACAGCCCTTGTTTTGCGTCGTGGGGGTTATAAATGTATTTATTTGCCTGGAAGAAAAGTGTATTATCGCTTATCATCCAATTTCATTTCAGGCAGGGCGTGCCCAACCTCCGACTCTCCGACAAATATTTACTACGCAAAGTCTACGAAGAGTCCTTGGCGGGTACGGTCGGCCACAATCTCAGATATCCTATGGCAGCTGTTATCGTGCGCGGCATAAGGGCGCCAATCGAACAAAAAGGGGTATCTGAGACTGTGGCCGACTGTACCTATAAAGGCATTAGCCCTGGCTCGGTGTTATGAGCTTAGCTTACTTCTGTTCGTAGATAGGTCGCGTATGCGATAAGTCGGTTTTCAGTACGCCTCTCTGTAGACCAGTGGTTCTTAACCTTTTTTGGACCACGGACCACTTTGATAAATTTTTTCTTAGTGCGGACCACCAGATCAAAGGTATATCGTGATTCACATGAAATTGTTTCACCTGACCTAAAGTATAATGTATGTAAGTAAGTCGAATACAGGAAATTAATATGAGTCGGTTTTGGAACAATGGAACATACACGCGAAAATTCACCAATTTTACTAAAATTATTATGGAGATTTAATTGGTAGGCAATAGCAATGCGCGCGCAGCGCGCACGTAAATTCACCGATTTTACTAAAATTATTATGGAGATTTAATTGGTAGGCGATAGCAATGCGCGCGCAGCGCGCACGCAAATTCACCGATTTTACTAAAATTATTATGGAGATTTAATTGGTAGGCGATAGCTATGCGCGCGCAGCGCGCACGCAAATTCACCGATTTTACCCTTTTTAAGCCGCAAGATGGCCAGATTCCGTCAATATCATCAAGATTTCATTTGTTTGTAAAAGCGCGCGTAGCACGCCCGAAAATTTTACGATTTAACTCTTAAAAATCAAGTTTTCTTTAGCACGTGTAGTAGGTGCGTGAAAAATGCGCGCGCAGCGCGCCCGAGAATTCACTGTTTTTTCCCTTTTTAATTATATGATGAAGATTTATTTAGCTATTATTTGAACAAACGCACCTAGCGCGGCTGAAAATTAACTTATTTAAGCCTTAAATTTCATAATGGAGAATTCCTTGGTTTTGAATAGAACACACGCGCGTATCGCATTTGAAAATTCACCGATTTTAACCTAAATATAGTCTACGTGCGGTTTGACATGTGCTAACGACATTATACTATGAGTGAGCACTGATTACTCGATTTTTAAGGGTTTTGATACTAACACAATTTATTATTTTTTGCGTATGAAGACCGCAAATTTACATCGGAGCCTGCCGCAGGTTACGTATAGGCTATTTAATTATATTATCCTGTCAAAATCTGGCGCATTCGGTTATTCCTTGGCGCGATCTGCAGTCACGCGGATCTTTGGAGTTTAAAAATATTCAGCGCACGAAATTTTCAGTTATTTTATTCATTGGGAACTTATTCAAACATGACTTTCAAAATCAACATTAAAATTTATTAACAACTATCGCTATGTGCGCTGGACTGCAGGACCCTCCCGCGGACCACTAGAGAGGCCCTCGCGGACCACCAGTGGTCCGCGGACCATAGGTTAAGAACCACTGCTGTAGACAGATAGAAGATAGAATACTCTTTATTGTACAGTACATTACGAAGTACATAAAATAAAAAGCATGACTATGCGAATTTAGAGATACATCAATTTAAAAAAATGACAATATAGTGTGGGTTAGGTAAACGTTTCTCGGCCAAAATTCCAAATGACAGACAGACTGATAGACAGCGGAGTCAGCGTAGGGTCCCGTTAAGCACCCCTCGGGCACGGACCCCTAAAAATGGTTCACGTCATTTAAGGCAAGTATTGTTCACCAAACTATTTAATATAGTTAAAATTCGCGCTAGCTCTCCTATACGAGTATCTTACAAGGATCATACAATGAGAGACGTAATTTGGTATTGAGTACCTACCTCCTTCTTTTTCGAAGTCGGCTAAAAATAATTGATATATCACAATTTTATCGCATTCCTTGTTTGGCTTCAGGGGCCTTAACCTGTAACGCAATGGTGCCAAAATGGATTCCCAGATGAGAGCTTCAATTACGATTTATTAATACTGTCAGTCCTTTACTGTTTTTGTAGTACACACGACAGCACGTCAGACTGTACATTTTTGTTGTAAAGTCGCCCGTAACCCGCTCGCTGCCCGTAACGTAACCGAGTAGAGTGCTACGAGTCGACGTGCGTCGTGTCGTGTGTACAGCAAAGAATATTCTGATTCTAACTTTAGAGGATTAGTTCTCTGGTTGTAGGAGAAAAACGAGGAAACCCCTTGTCCTTCTGCTGGGACGCCATCGACATGCCATTACGTTACCCCTGGTACGCAATGACAAAGCTGAAGAGCCGCGAATCAATCGATGCAAAAAGCTTTTTCCAATAGAGATACGTGCCAATGCTAATACTGCTGATAAGATGATCAATACTAGGTATTTACTCGCCTCTGTGTGGGGAAAATAAATAATACAGGGTGTTACATCTAGTTAGGTAGGTATGGAATTTTAGTATGGAACAACAGATATTTTTTTCGAGATTTCGCAGTTGGTCCCATACTAAAAGTTGCTTGGTCCCCGTCCACTAGCGCAGCAATTTAAAAAATCCCCTTCTTCCATCATAATTATTATTTTTTTATGTAACTTTTTTCTTTTTATTTTTAATCGGTTCTGAGTAAATTTTTTATTTTAATTTTAAATCATAATTTCTTTGCTGAAATCAGCCCGTCAAATGAGAATTCCTAGTATAGTTGTCATCATAGTATACTTGTAAGAGCGCATATTGACCGTGGGTGTGATATGACATGATGTGATGTGAAATGTGATGATGACAAAGTATACATATACAAGGTGTTACAAAAGATCCTAACTCTATTTACAGGAAAATAGCACCCGGTGACAGTTTACATTGACTTTCACAAAGTTTTAACAACTCAAGGCTATGCAAATGCACCTACACAGACAATCATATTTTCTGTGTTTACCAAAAACAAAAAAGTTATTAAAAATTTTCAATTTTGAGGTTATAAAATAAAAATTGTTTTTTCAACTTTTTTTTGAAGAATTAACATCCTGTTAACCAGTAGGTTACACCCTGTAAAAAGAGTTGGGATGTTTTGTAACACGTTGTATAAAACAAAGTCGTGTTAGTTACACCATTTATAACTCGAGAACGGGTGGACCGATTTTTGATTTGTTGGATTTCTCTCCGCCCCGAATAGCAGAATAACCATTAAAACAATGGAAAAACGCACGAGAAAAAAATAAGTCTGCGCGGACGAAGTCGCGGGCAAAAGCTAGGAGTCGATAAAATACTTACGGTTTGTGTTGCGAATTTTCGATCTACTGAATGTTTTTTTCTGCTGTTGTCAGGGGTTCACTAAGTTATCTTCTGATTAATTTCTGTGGCCTTAAGGAAAAAAAAAAGCTTCGGTCGGCCAGTTTCAATTACGAGAATCAACCGACAGTAAAACCGGCCAAGTGCGAGTCTAACTAGCGCACCGAAGATTCCGTAAGCACCGTGTATTTTGAAAAACAGAGCAAAATCAAACAAAAAAAAGGCATAAGTTGTGTGTTGAAGACATCCCTTATTTTTTTAATTTGTTAAGTAATCCTCCAACTAACCCATTTTCTGTGAATTCAACTGGCTATTACAGTTTAAAAAAATCCATATATACAGCCTTGTTTTTATTTTATTTTAATTTATTTTTTTAAAGGTAGGACAGGTAGGTAATCGTATGAGGTAGTGGCCACCCTAAGGTAAGACAGACGGACGTACGGACGGACATAGCAGCGGCGGGAAATTTAGGCACAATGACAACAAGGCGTTTTGACATTCGGTCTTCACGGACCGAAGGGAGGCAAAGTATTAAGGTCCCGGTCCCGTTTGGCACCCTTCGTGTTCGGAACCCTAAAAAACGATCGCAAAAAGAAAGAAGCCACCCGAATACAGATAAAAGACTAATCAGCAAGGTCAAGGGCGTGTAAAACATGGAGTCGAGTTTGTGAAAACGTGGCAAAGCGAAACTAGGGATAGCTATAAGTAGGTAGAAGCGTACGCATTACAGCGGGACCATGTTTGTGACATATTGGGAAATGTCCACAGTAGGGGAAGATGGGGTAGTTTGTTTTTGGTTTTCCCACTTGATAGGTATAACACTTTTAACGGTTTTTATTACTTATCTACGTTAGGTACGGGATGTGTTTTTTGACAATTAAACTAGTTTGCTCTTATTTTTGTTGTAACTGAAAATTTCAGGGATTTGTTTTTTGTCATGAACGCTATAGAATATTGATTTTAAAATATTTCACAAAGGAGTCATACCTAACAGAATCTAAAATATTTCGTGAATTTAAAGAAATGGTATGGCTTTCTAGATGTTAGAGATTTCAAAAATATGTGTTAAAAACTTATAGATAGATGGGTACTGTATTTATTTGTATTTAGTGAAAATAAACTGTAATTTGGGAAAATAAATAAGAAGTAATGAGTTTGTCTAGACAGCTTTAGTAAATCATCTTGACACTCAAGGCCGTCTAATAAGAAAGAAGAAGAAATGTTAGCAAAATGTAGAGTCAAATGAGAGAACACGTAAAAAATAACGATTTCCTTTCACATACAAAGCTGGTATTACAGGAATAAGCACAAAAATATACGCAATTCAAAGACGCAAAGCACAAAAATACACTGGCTGAAATATTATCGTGTCGGCACGATTTTTTACCGTAATTCCAGGTTTCAGATGTAGAGTGGGCATCGGTACAAAAATAACTTACGACACAATACACATCACATCACATTTCATTTAATTTAATTTTATACACTAATACGTTCACTGGAAATTTCAATAAAAAAGTAATAAACGGGCGCCAAAAATCGGTGGCCCTCGACGCATGGTCCGAACGAAATGTTTTGGTCTTGGTCTCTTCTAATGATCCGATTTATTTTTTCAAAAAAGCGCCCTCTATTTTGTAACTGTAGAACTAACACTTGTTACTTGACTTCAGATAGAGAGTCAGATTGAGTAAATTTCACAATTTCTGCGATAAAAGCTATATACAATCATCGAAATGAGATGTATTAGTTAAAAAGCTGTTTTAAATTATGTACTCTTTAGACTTTTGTAAAGAACTTTGTCCAAAAGTTACTCATTTGACTAGCATTTTTCAAATCTAAATGCTGCCACCTAGCGGCCTTTTCCAGAACCAACAGATAGCTTCACCAGCTAGCAGATTTGGGGTTCAGTTTTTTGCCGCCAACCAACAAACCGAGGGGCACAGGGGCTAGGGGGGCTACGCATGCGCAGTAGAAGGGGAACCGTAGTAAACTCAATGAAATGAAAATAAATTATATCAGTAGGCGTTTGCCGTTGAGCTCAAGTGTGGCTGTACGCGTGATTCGTATAAACGTGTGATTTATAAAAAGAACCGGTCGGTCGCCAAGGGAAGGAAGGAAGTACAGACTTTGTTTTGGACGTGTGTTGTAATTTTTGGAAGACAAAATGACTAGTGCCGCACCCGTGAAAAAGGTCCCGATACATTTACAGGTAAGTCGTAAGAAAGGTATCTTCGCACCTTGATTTCACCTGTTGTTTTTCGTTAAAACATTGGCGGATTGTAAAAAAAAACGTCTGAGTGACCGCTTCATAGAGCAGAATCTAACAAGAAGCCGTTGAATTTTGTATGAATACTTTAAGAAAATAGGTTAAACAATGTCTTCGTTAGTCGTTTTTTGGCGTGGGAACCGGGAGTCTGACCTGTATTCGATGCAGATTTGGGTTGCGGTCTTGCGAACATTTTATAAATAGATAACATTCCCACCTGCCGGTGCATCATAGTAATGCAGCAGTAATTCAAAAATTCATACGCACTTTTTAAGATTGTCAGATTATAGGCACCAAGCGATGCATGTAGGTAATATCGTTAAAAGATGTTTATTGTTATCAAAACTTTACTGAGTTTTATTGCCAAATTGGTCCTTATCGCCAACACCTATTTTTTAACACTTGTCGATTATCGCATACAAGTGCCTATAAAATGTAGTTACTATTTACTTCCTTTATTATCTATCTCTAAGGTCAAAATCTATTCCAAATTCAAAATGTAGGTCAAAATCGTCCCCCCGGCATTTCTGAACAGATCGGTTACTGACCCCTAAATTACCGACGGTTATATTATGCGTACTTATGGCAAAGGCCGTACGTGACATGCGCAATGGGTTCCGTATTATAGATGACAGACAGATGGAGCGGGGATAAAATGGCAGCACACTTTGGCAAAAAGGACAAAACATTGATTATCTAGGATCTGAGAATCTTAGAGATTGAATAAAATTAAGTCGGTTATGAATTGCCCATTCTCCCCTAACCCCTAATAGAGAGTGAATTTTGAATAATATGGAATAAGTTATCCGATCATAAAATTGTTTTTTTTTAAAACTGGCTGAAAATTGCAATTATAATCATAGGTATAAAGCAAAAAAAAAAGACAAATAATGCCGAAAAAGAAAATATTCGAATTAGGAATTCAATCGCGTGACTGCGTCAAATATTGTATTCTTTTACCCCATTATTTTCGTGTTTCTTAGTTCTTAGTCTTACTTGCCTGAAATAAGAGTTACTTGCTTGAACTAAAGTTATTATTTTCTGTGGCTCACTGTACCAGTCAGTCGTAATATCGACTTCCCCCTTCTAGACGACAGAGGGTCATGAAAAGCATGATTCATACCTTTCCCAAGCCATCTAAGCTACATTTCACCCATAAATACCCATTGTGGTTCAGTTTCGCCCTTATGCCAATGTCATAAGAACGTGGAAATATTTATCACGTGTCGGGTTGAAATCGATTTTCTGAGAATAGCTTTCTTAACCCTCTGGTACCAACACAATTTATGACTTCGCATTTCCTTAAGATTTTGTTGAGTAGATGACGTCAGTCGTGGGGTGGCAAGTTCTAAATGTAGGTACGTATGAACACACGACAGCACGTCGACCCTTACACGCTATCACTCTGCTCGGTTACGTTACGGGCGACTTTACATCAAAAGTGTACACACGACAGCATGTCAGACTGTACACTTTTGTTGTAAAGTCGCCCGTAACGTAACCGAGTAGAGTGCTAGCGTGTAAGGGTCGACGTGCCGTCGTGTGTACACTCTGACGTGCTGTCGTGTGTAGTACAATGAACTTCAAAACTCACTTTTGCGTTCGACTCTTAAAGGGTTACATGGTGATTCTGAAGTCATCGTCATCACCATCACCAGCCCCCTTCCCACTGCTAGTTATTGGTCCTTTCTCCTGTGTTTCGATAGGTTCAGAGTTGTAGAAGCAAAACAGGTTTCGACCTAACAACTGTTAGGCTATAGCAGAACTACTGCCTTACAGAGTTCACTACAGATACATTTTTTCTTTGCAGTGCAGTTTGACAGTGCTCTACCCATGAATAAATTTGTGGTTCCCATACTTCGATCAGGGGGTTTAGTTCGGTGTTCCCATAGTATGTACCTAGGTAATTCGGAAGGCAAAGTTTTTTGTTCGAAAGTCCGTTATTGGCTTAATCTTATCTTTAGACAATATTGAGAAACTAATTTCAATATTTTTTATTTTGGTCCAGTAGTTTTGTTTTTATGCGCTTAAATGTTTTGTTCCTATGACCGCCTTGACCGCCAACAGTATGCAGACCGTCGCGTGACGTCATAAAACCGTATCTTTGAAACGTTGTAAAATCCAAAATACTGAACCAAAATAAAAAATATTGAAATTAGTTTCTCAATATTGTCTAAAGATAAGATTAAGCCAATAACGGACTTTCGAACAAAAAACTTTGCCTTCCGAATTAACCATAGAAAAAAAACATCATTATATTTACGAGATCCTCTTGTCGGTGCAGCATTCTCCATGAACTTCGGTCACAGGCCAGTTCCTTTGCAGCCTTGTACACACGACAGCACGTCAACCTTTACACCTACACCTTAGCACTCTACTCGGTTACGTTACGAGTGACTTTACAACAAAAGTTTACACTATGACATGCTGTCGTGTGTACGTCACGACACGACATACACGGATACACCTTCTCTTTAATTTGGTCCGTAATACAAGGTGTTACAAAAGATGCTAACTCTTTTTACAGGGTCATGGTACCTGATGATAGGGATCACAACCAAAATATTTTTTTAGCTCTATGACGTTCCGTTGATTTTTAAATAATTAAAATGTAAGCGCTGTGACGGTAGAAAAGCATTTTTAAAATACTGTTTCCATAGACTTTCACTATGTTTTAACAGCCTGTAGCTATTAAAATACAGCCAAGCAAACAAGTATATTTTTTTATTGGAGCTTAATCCAAAAACAAAAAAGTTTTGTAAATTTTTAATTTTTGAGGTTATAAAAAAAATGTTGTGTTTTTCAACTTTTTTTTCAAGGTTTGTTATTATGTTGACCAGCAGGTTACACCCTGTAAAAAGAGTTAGTATCTTTTGTAGCACGTTGTATAGTTTCGCCGCGCCTTCCTCTACCACTGTTAGAAAAAAAGAAGAAAATACAAACCGCTAAATAAACAGATATGAATAGTGAATAGTGCCATCATCGAGGCAGTGACTCATCCTTCCATCATTCCATGTATACCTACAGGTACTCTCCATTATGAATTGGCGACCCAGTCAAGGTCAACCATATAATTGTTGGCCATCGTCCATAGCAGGAACATAAAAGCTTAGACCGAGCATGTTTGAAATCACTAAGCATTTAATACATAAATAATTTTATTAGTGACGATCGTCAATTGTTATAGGGTTATGTATGGGTGATGGAAGTGTTAATAATATGTATGATCGATTTAAAGTTAACAAAGTCACGCACGCTTTGATATTATTTACTATGACTGCCGCCACCTATTTCTTTGAGAATTTCAAAATACCACCAAAAACAAAAAAAAATAGCTAGTTACGGTCGGCCACAGTCACAGATACCCCATGGCAGCTCTTACCGCGCGCGGCATAAGGGCGCCAATCGTCCCAAAAGGGATATCCTAGGGTGTGGCCGACTTTACATACCTACACACACAAGTAAAAACCCTTGAAAAACTTGACTCCCTTTTTAACGTGTATGTTTATGGTGGGATTGCGCTCATTATTTCTGAATTGAAATTTTTACTACTTAAGGTTCCGTCTGTATGTCGGAGTGAATTACTCGATAGGAATTGCCCTTTCTCCCCTAACCCCAAATAGAGGGTGAATTTTGAATCTATACTTATAATAAAACTCTAGCGAAGTCAATTCTGTACATTGAATATTTTTAGAAAAAAACTAGCAGGGGTTACTAAGTAAACTATACTGAATCCAAAAATGCAAAAAAAAACGGTTTATGTCTGTCTGTCTGTCTGTCTGTCTGTCTGTCTGTCTGTCTGTCTGTCTGTCTGTCTGTATGAACACGATAAACGCGAACACCGCTGAATAGTTTTCAACCAAACTTAACATGGTCGTAACTCACGTTTCTGGGAGTAACTTAGGCTATCCGATGTTTTGAATACATTGCGGGTTGCAATTTTAACTTCGTTTTTTGTAAGAAATATTCATAATTTTGATATGGCTTCTTGAGAAGGAATGTTAAGAACGTGATACTGAACATATTTCAGCAAAAAAAAAAAAGGCCGACTTTGAACCACATTCTTTCGAAAACCTACATTGCGGGTCGCAATTTTTAACTTGATTTTTTGTGAGAAATATCCATAATTTTGAGATGGCTTCTTAAGAAGGTATATTAAGAACGTGATACTGAACACATTTCTGAAAAAAAAAAAAAAAAAGTCTGACTTTATTATCTCGGAAACCGTTGATTTCCCAGGCATAGTTCCTTGGGCAAAAATGTTCGTTATGATGAGGACTATACGTATACGTACGTATACGTGGTCTCCCGCTTTGTTGGCGGTCTTTTAACACTCTGTATAATAGCACGCTACGACTTTTGGCATTTGGGGCGCATATTGTAAATGAAAAATCGGCTTTTGTTTTTATTTTATTTTGGCGGAAAATGTTAGTTCTACAAGCGTAGCATAAGGCCGGGTTAGAGCGTATCTATGGGTTTAAAACAATAGGTATCTCACTCTTTTGTTTGACGTAGAGCGGGATGGATAGAGCCATAGATACGCTCTAACCCAGCCTTATGATGCTTGCTGGAGGGAATTGTGAGTGGTTTTCGGTGGAGGTCGGACAAAGTTCATCGATGTTAGAAATGTAGTACTGTTGCGTCGCGGTCGAAATCTTCTGGGTTTGAACCCACGCGAGGTTGAAATTTTTTATTTGTGCCTTTTTTTAAATATTTACTCTACTGAGCCCAACTTGATATTAAAAAAATATATTTTGTTTGCCGTAGAGATAGACAGAGTTATTTGCGGTAGATACGCTCTAACCCAACCTTATGCTTTGCTTGCTGGCTTAGCATGAGAATGGGTAAGACCTTATCTATGGGCTTATAACTTTATCTATCCCACTCTACGTCGAGAGAGATACATAATAAACCCCCATACTACCCAGGTAATTCTTATGCTAAGCTTCCTGGTATCTTACACAGGCGATACCTAATCTCAAAACATATTTAATCATAAATGTATTGTTTAGATTAGGGCACACAAAGACAGACACACAGACAGGCACACCCTCATAAACACATAAACAGACATACACACAAAGCTATCAAACTTATGACACCCCTCTTTGTTGGTAGGGGTTAAAAAAAACCTTCCTTTTGAGTTTTCCTCCACAGTCGAATTTAAATTAAATGTCAAATGTGTAAAACGCATACGAAGTCGCGGGCACAACTAGTACAGAATAAGTTTATCCGATTATAAAATAAAAAGTTTAGAACTGGCCGAAAATGGCAACATCATGGAAGAAAGCAAAAGAAAAAAAAATGCCCTTAAAGAAAAACTAAAGATTCTAATTTCGATCTGATTTTGTTAGATCCAATTTAGAAAGGAAGCGCTTCAAAGAGTCAAACCAAGTACAGTCAATAGCACGTAAACCCTACGCATTTTCGTTGAAAAGTCGCCCGTAACGTAACTGAATAGAGTGCACGCGTGTAAGTGTCGTCGTGCTGTCGTCTGTACCTTAACTAACTAGAGGAAGTTAGGTAACCAATCGAAGTTGTTAAGTTTCTCCAATAAACATCGCTGGTTCAATACCGAACCAAATTTGCATGTTGCCTGCTTAAGGCTGGCGTCCACTAGAGGCGGATCGGGCCGGGGCACATCGCAAGATTGCAACGCAAAAATCCTCCTGCCTGCATGTATACGAGAACGAGACAGCGTCCGCTACCGGCGGATCGAGTCGGGGCGGGCCGCAGCGCAATAGTCCGTCGCTAGTGGACGCCGCTTCATATAAATGCAGGCAGGCGGATTCTAAGTTGCGGCCCGCCCCGGCCCGACCCGGCCCGATCCGCCGCTAATGGACGTCTAGCTTTAATTTTAACTCTTTCCACTTTCGTTAGCATAAAACGTGTATTACGGTCGAATGGCCCTGACTATTACGTGTGCCAATAATGAGTACCTACTACTTATCCCATCAAAAACATAAAATGTACAAAGATGCAAGTCTCACAAGTCACCAAACCACGCAATCCTTTCACCGTAGGAAGTTCTCTGAAAAGTCTCTGAAAAGTCACGTTAGTTATTTTAGTTTAGCACCTATTAATTTTAGTATGGAAGAACCTTTCAACAACTTTGTCATACATTTGTTTCCTAATGAGTTACCTTTACGTGTATGTAAGTATAATGAGTAGGCTTGCCCAGCACCTATACCATCCATCTAAAACAATGTCCCAGGCAGCGCCGAGTGGTCTCTTCACCCTAGTGTGAGTGAAGGTGCCACTGGACGCTGTATTAAATATAATGAGGAGATAGGTACCTACTTCTTATTATTTTCAATACAAAACTGCACTGTGGGGTCTGTCTCAAGTAGGTAGTGTAAATGCAAGTTTTCTGGTTTTCCATCAAGGTTTTTCAAACAGCAAAAAATCTCATCAGATGTTTTATTACAACATCCTAACTCATTTTACATGGTGTAACCTACTGGTCAACAGGATATCAATTCTGTAAAAAGAAGTTGAAAAAAACAATTCTTATTTTATAACCTCAACATTAAAAAAAAACTTCTTGTTTTAAATAGTTTTGTGTGTGTTGGTGCATTTGCATAGCTTTGAGTTGTTAAAACATTGTGAATGAAAACAACATTTAAAAAGTACTTTTCTCCCACCACAGCCTTTATATTTTATTAATTTATAAATTAACGGAACATAATATAAAGAAAATAAAATTTTTTTGGTTGTGTATGTTGTGATCCCTATAAGAGTTAGGATTTTGTAACACTTTGTGTACAAGTAGGCCCCCTTCGTAACTTTTTCATGACAGTGGTGAGATGCTTCCTAAAAAAGCTTTCGATGAGAATGACAATTCGAATAGAAATGGCCAGTGTCGCAATGATGATGTAATTTTAATGTAATGGAACGTACCAGTACCTACTACCGAACACCGCACACACCAAGTTAGACGAAAGAAAATCTGTACACATATTTGTGTCGTTTTAGATCCGAAAAAGGCAAGCGCAAGAATTTCTTCTCGATTTATTGAGCAAGTTTTCTCGCCAAGTCCAAGGCAATACTTGTTGACAAAGCTTGTCCACGCTTTTCATATCTTCTGTGGGTGGGTACGGTCAACGACACGCTAAAATACCATATGGTAGCTACTATGGAAATATGGAATAAGTGCGACTTTAGAACCAAAACGGGTATCCGTTTTGCGTGTTCCTTACTGTTATGTACTAATGTAGTTTAGTATGTAGTAGTATGTACCTACTCACTTACTGTGGATTAGTCCAGTATGGAAGCGAGTAAAAAATTAAGATCTTGTAGTTTGAACACCGAAAGTATAACCACCATTCCATACTCAATCAAATCATGTCTATCCAAAAGTTGTCTGGAAGAGATCGCTATAACAATTTATCTTTCGAAGGTACAACGTTCCATTTAGACCCATGACAGTGCAATATTATGGGAGATTAAAAACACTTTTTCTATGCCTTTTACCAGGTAGATTCCGTTGATTATTGTTTGGTTCGATTTTGATGCTCCTTTTACCCGAGAGTTATGGAAGTATGGAACACGGGGACACACGGGGGTCTACCGGCTAAAACGAAGCCGATTACCATTGGCGATAATCGAAGTTCGATTTATGAAAAATTAACTGAGTGGCAGTACATTTTTTTTTAATCTAACTTCGATTTTCGCCAATGGTAATCGGCTTCGTCTTAGCCGATAGACCCCTATCAAAAGGAGAAAGGTTGGATATCAAATGTAGGATGTGTTCAGACACGAGAAATACAGCTTCCTGCAATGTAAAATGATGGGAAAAGTTGCTGGCAAGAGACGCGTCAGCCGAAGGAGGAAATCCTGGCTAAGAAACCTACGAGATCTATGTATAAAGGGAGACAAATAAAAAAATACTAATGCAAAATTATTTGTTTGGTAAAACATTACTCTCTCTACTGAGGTTACAACGTACATACAGCAACCTATGCGAAGCAAATCGTACATTTAACTGTACTTGAACAATATACAAACGGTCACACAATGGGACCTGCGCATGCGTGTTACGTAAACACGCTTTTTACGGAGCATTGCAATTTTCCACCTCTCCTCTTTTTGTCAAGTCGGGTAGACAGACATGCTTGACTACTTTCCGTAATTATGATGAGAGAATCGCGTGGCAGTGTTGATGGATACATCACAGAAAAGTTGTGACATCAGTAAAATATTTATTGAACGATAGGTACAATATTTACAGAAATTTCATTAGTTTCTATATCAGATTGTTACAGATGAAACCGAATTCTTCATTTCCTTGAATCTCGGGGTCAAATCTTTGTCTCAAACGAATTGAAGCGTACGCCAGTTTTCGCTTGAGAGCAGGCAAAAATGCGAAGTGGCTTCGATAATCGCGACCAGGCAACAGCCAGGCCTTGCGGGCTGCGGCTGTATCGATTTTCTCCACAACCCGTCGAGATAGCCATTCCATTAGAACTATCTCTGGCAGTTGGTCAAAATAGCACTTCAGATTAACTAGTGGTTCGCCCCGAACTATGAACTCGCGACCCCATATCTCACCAACCCCTCGACCGATTTGGGCCATGTTCGAACTTAAAAAATCTCTACCTGCCTACCAAATTTCATGACGATCCGACTAAATTTACTCAAGTTATCGTCGAACGAAGATTGTTCCAGTAAACTCGGAGAACTTCGCTCGCTTCGCTCCTTTGTTCAATTATTTTTACATTGTAAAGGGTGAGTTTTAATACGTTAGTCAAACTTTCTATTTGCCGAAACTACTTTTACAGAAAGAATGCCCCTAAAAACAGCGGTTTCATACAAATATTGGCCGGACTGCACTGCACCAATGATTGCGATTTTTACCTAAAATGACAGGCATGGCAGCACATCGACCCTTATAATTTATGCGTGGAACATCTCAGTCGAAAACTACTGTCGATAACGTCATCTAGGAGCCTGGGAGGATCCAACTAACTAAAGTGACGCAACGCGAATTGAATTAAGGTACAGTCAACTGTGCCTTTATTAGCTAAAATCCACTCAACCACAATTTAAAAAAATACTTTCAAGTTTCATAAAAAGACTCAATTCTCAACAATTTTCCAGCGCTTTTTTTAAATTGAAATCTAGAGTGCATTTTAGTGGTTTAACGAAAGTAGCGTGGCTGGAAAGTCCGCCATCAACTGAATTATTGTTGTTTAGAATAATTAAAACAATACTTTTATTTTTTTGTGGTGAAACAAAAATAGTTGAACGAAAATTGCTCAGTTTAGCTAAGTACAAAATTTAAAAACCTGTGAAAATTGTGCACTTCCCGCCATGCTATTTAAGGTTGAAACTTAAATAAGAATAAATAGAGTTTACATCATAATAATAATAATTGTAGAGTTAATGCCCAATAGTAAGATTATTTCTGTGAGAAAAGAAGCAACTGTCCGGCGAGTCGAAATGCCTTAAAGGTATGAGAAGAAATAAAATAATGAAATAATTGCGCAAAAACACTCGAAATTCGAACAAACCGCGCTGAATTCGCGAGACAATTAACACTTTCTTTGCTAATTAGATGCTGAGAGATTTGAGATTTCTGAGAACTATTTTTGAGAAATTCTGCAATATTATGCAAAAGGCATTGTCAGTGGTATTGCGTCATCTTATCTCACACACAGTCAGACTGTCAAACAAACGTAATGTTATTCACACACATGGGAATAACAGAAATCAGATATTAAGGAAATGTATGATGAATTGATGACGTGGGCAACAACATTTTTATCGATTAGATATCGATCATCAAGTGTTTTTATCAGCTACCATTTTATCTCATTGATAGAAGTTGAGCATGCAGTTGTTTGTTTGCATTGCAATACATATATTCGTAGTTAGTCCTCGTGATATTAGAATGTATTGAAATAGTTTTCTCTATTTTTTACTACCCGGTCTCATTATAATATATTTGCAGTTTGACAAGTTATTGTATAAGTACCTAGTCCTTTACACGTGAACCTTGAAAATTCACGTCTTTCAAACGCATTAACTTTACAATAAGCTAAATTTGGTTCTAGCTCATTCTTTTCTAATATTATGCTAATGTCTATTCAGTGATGAATTAGGCTAGAGTTGGTCCCTTAGGGAGAGTATCTTACACCAAAATGTCTACGTAACTTCTGACTGGAATAAGAATGACCTTGTTGGTTTAACTAAAAGCTTTCTGTGCGTCTACTTTTTTTATTAAAGTGTTATATTTCATTGTTTACTTAGGGCCTTCCACTTGTTTTTGCCAAATTCTTTGGTTTGCTTTTCTCTTCTCATGTCAGAGGTTAGCGATTAATACGGCTGATTAGCATTTTGGTACTACTAATACTAATAAAGACGATATCCGCCTAACCTTGGGACCTTACTGGACCAGAGTAGCAGAGTGGAGAGAGCTGGAGGAGGCCTATGCCAAGAGGCGTGCCAATTTGCGAGACATTCTTTAAATATAAAATAACTTTGAAACATGTATTACCGAAATTGTAGCAAATTCGGAATAAAAGGGCTTTATTATTATACTAATAATCTAAATAATTCATTATGGATACAATACTCAATTGCAGGATGGTCAATGTAAGTAGCGTGGCGGAAAAGTCAAAATTTTCAGTTTTTTTATTTTATTTGTAGCTAAATTGAGATATTTTTGTTCACGATTTTTATGATTTTAACCAAATTGGTAAGTATTATGTCAGTATCGTATCTTTATATTCGGGTAATTTAATGCACATTACATCAGACATAAAGAAATTCTGCCAGTTAATTTTATCAGTAGATACCTCCTGTAGGAAAATATCGCGAGGAAACCTGATCGTCTAAAGCGTAGGTCCTCAACGTGAAAATCATACCTACGTATAGATATTTTTGCAGTGGCTACAAGGCCTATGCATGCCCGCTATACATTATATTGAATATATATTCAGAATATATTAGTATTCATTTTGAATTATATTTGGTAGAGGAAGGCCACGGAGAAACTACTTTGACCAAATTAAAGAGAAGGTGGATGTCGTGACGTACCTGGCTGCAAAGGAACTGGCCTGTGATCGAAGTGCATGGAGAATGCTGCACCGACAAGAGGATAACTCTTAAATATAATGATGATGAATATATGTATATTAATGAAAGCAGAATACATGAGGCTATAATTATTTACATGATACTTACTTCTTTCACTTTCATCATAATAATTATCAACCCACATCTACTCACTTTTCTAAAGCCTGCAGCGAGCAATTGTTAAAAACCATCTCACCAAACAAAGTGTCATAACTCAAATGTTATCCAAGAGCGTAGAAAGTGCTCTATGTGGGTGTTAAAGTATGGATGGATGACCCCTTCACATTCTGGCAATCAAAGTGCGTGAGTCAACTTACAATTTAGACTTGTTTATTGGATGATTATGGTTTATTGCACTCTGGGATATGGAGGGACCCACTACCATACTACTTATTTAAATGGATCTACCCAAATGAGTACTATGCACACGTAAGTACAATTGAGCTAATGTGATGGTATCTTTAGGTGCTGACACTCATCGAGTTTTGCAAGGATACTCCATCTAAAAAAGTCTCAGGCACTACAGCCTGGGATTTGTGTGGTAACTTCACCAATTTAATAAGGTTAACCACCTAGCTAAACGCAGCATAAATTGTCGTACATGTAACACAGATATTTTTTAAAGGCCTTAGTTAGATTTCCTACGTCTTGAATGGAGCAAACATGCCGCTGTAAGTTGCATTTTACTCAACATGTCAATAAAAAATTAATAAATTAATAGAGACATAACATTCTGTAAGTAGGTACTTTACAAGTGGCAGATGAAAAATTTAAAAGACCGAAGAAAAATCCTGATTTGATCAAAATTTAATACTTAATATTTAGCTGTTTGTTATCCCTAATAACTAAAATAAAATAAAAAAATCCTGAGAAGTTATCGAAATTTCAGTTTTTTTTCCCAATCGCAATTTACAACTAAAGTCATGTTATGACTAATCTTGTGCACTAGGGATTTATACTTTGTTTTTGTATGGGTCCAAAACAAAATCTAAAAAATTCTCTACATTATAAAAAATCAAAAAATCCTGCGATTTCTGAAATCTGGCCGGAATCCTTAAATCTCATATCTCAGGACAAATCCTGAGATAATAATATAGTAATATTATAGGTAGGAGAACTGGAGATTTTTTCACACTAATCATTCGCAATAACAATGTGAAATGAATGTGCAGTAGATGGTATGAAAGGTATCTTCAATGTCAATGACATAACAATTATGTTTCTATCTCCTCCATTCACACATCAATGACATAATAGCAATGACAAGAAAAATAACAGTATTTAATCAATTCATGCCTAACAAACTTAGACAATGCCTAGTAATTACTAACAACAAGAAATATCACTGTTATGTATGTTTGTATGACCTTAGATAGCAGATGTTTACAATTTATTTCTGGTGATTCCAGCAGTATTGTATTAACAAATTCATGCGTCAATCCATGATTTACTTGGAGTTTTTATCATTAGAAACTAGAATAGAAAGTCAATCAAGTCAAGTTTGTTTGCATGCAATGACGTTTAGTTTCGCGCGCTTTTCCCAGACGACGATTTTCTTTCTTTTTTGCTTTTTTTTCTGCGACCTCTAATGGCGTTGGAAAATCTTGGCTGCCAGTAGTTTTGTGTCACACGTTCACTGACATTGATACTGGCCGTAATTTAGTTTTTTTTATACATTGTATAAGCTAAGTAAGCCGCCATTGTTCGTAAACGATGGTTTTCTTTCCTTGCTTGCTTTCTTTATTCGAAACAGGCTAACTATAGAGTAGACTTTTTATCGATCAACAATCTTTTATCGACTTCTATTTTCAAATCGGCACTTTCCTTAGGCGGCCAGGCCATACTGAAAGCGAGGGGAACGTAAATATCTTCTATTTTCGGCTTCACAATTCCAGTTTCAGTCGATGTCCCGCGTAAACGCGCGGCGGTCGTTGCTGCGTTCGAAATTCGAATCGCGAATCGATTTATCGAATTTCAATTTATTTCTTTTCCGCTTAAAATTCACAAGTGGCCAGAATTTAGGACTTTGGACGCCATTGCGAAAATGACCGTGGAAACCACTTCAGTGTCAGGGATAAACATCAAAGTTAGTTCTAAATTAGGATTTAATTCCATTCTGTTCTTATTTAATCGGCTGTGAAGACTTCCAAAAGGGTCTAGGACTTTGTTAGCAAGTGCATGTTAAAATGGGCCTTATTTGTTTGTCTGCAGAGCTCCCAGAATCGCCTGCTCATCAAGAATGGAAGAATCGTCAACGACGATGGTATGGAGGACGCAGACGTCTACATTGAGGATGGCATCATCAAGTAAGTTTATGACTTCATTTTATAGTAAACCCAGATCGTTCATCAATTTAAATGCTTTTTTAAACATTTATACTAACTTAATAGCAGAATACGTAAGAATATACAGGTATTTCATGCCGTCCTCTTTCAACATAATAATAGAACCTTTTTCACAAAGATCGCTAACATTTAGGGACTCCCTATGTGTTTTTCTAATACGCAAAATGTATGTCTAGGGAGACTTTCTAAAGTTGAGAACATTCCAGAACACCTAAGAACGAAAGAACACATTCCTGCACTGAAATGACTACAAAAAATGCACCGAATGAACGCGAGCAATGGTATGATAACTACCTACATAAACACTTTTCGGAACTGCATAAATAAACATTCAATACCTCATTACAAAAGTGGGGTAGACAAATAGATACGCACGCGATACGATGTTGACACTCAACACGGATGGCATTTGGATCAAAACATTAGACAACTTTTAAAAACAATACCAATCGATGGCCATAGGTGGTACCATTAAAACTAAGTAATTCGGAACCCAAAGTTTTTTGTTCGAAAGTCCGTTATTGGCTTAATCTTATCTTTAGAAAATATTGAGAAACTATTTAAATATTTTTTATTTTGGTCCAGTAGTTTTGTTTTTATGCGCTAAAATGTTTTGTTCCTATGACCGCTAACAGTATGCAGACCGTCGCGTGAACTCGCGTGACGTCATAAAACTGTATCTTTGATACGTTGTAAAATCCAAACTAATGAACCAAAATAAAAAATATTGAAATTAGTTTCTTATAATAGCCAAAAGTTTTGTATAAGCCAATAACGGACTTTCGAACAAAAAACTTTGGTTTCCGAATTGACCTTATTGAGAATAAGCTATTTTGAGAATCAGTAATTGCGAGAATTTAATATTTTTGAAAATTGGCCATTCTGCGACTAAATCGTCTTTTATAGCTTTATTTATATACGGTAAAATGTTGTTTGCACATAGTAGACAGTTAACTTGTTTGGTCCTGATGCCGATTTGATTTGAATAACAGACTTTATTTGTCAGTTGAATTGATTTAATTTCCGTCCTATATGACCGCAGCGTTTTGCTTTTGAAGTTCAGTCAGTATTAGAATGACAAAAGTACAGTCAACGACGGGCTAGGATATACTTAGATTAGATTAGATTCCACAGTGTAACACAGATACAGAGTGAGCACCACATTTAAGAAAAAACGCCACTATAACATGGACTCCATGCATATCCCATAGTAGCTCTTATCGCACGTGCCTTGTGAGAGAAAATGGTATCCTAGCGGGTTTCTTACAAGCACAACAATGCTACTTAGAAATACTAAATTTAAAATTTAAAATACCACCGACATTTTAGCTTCAAAATAGCATTACTCATCTCATAAACGGCTGATAACCGATTTTGATAGAACATATCTAATCGAAGAACACTCACCAGAAAATCTTCTAAACCGCATCTAAATCGGTTAACCCGTTTCAGAGCTACGGTGCCACAGATAGACACACATAACTAATAGTTTGAGAAAATCCCATTATGTGATGAATAATTGTTTTTTTGTTGTTTAGAATAATGAAAAGGAAACTACTTTATTGGTGTGAAACAAAAATCGCTGAACAAAACTCAGTTTAACAAAAAAAAACCTTAAAATTTTGCATTTCCCGCCCGCTAATTAATAATGCGCATACAGATAGCGATGATCCACTCACGTACAGATCTTCGCTATCTGTAGGCGCATTATTAATTTGGGAGTACTGTACTTTAGTTGAACCTTAACTTGTCCTAAGATTAACTAATTGACAGCAGTAAACAGGAAGGTAGCAATTAAAGCAAAGGCTATAATTACAGGAACTGCCTAACGGAAGATCGATCGGTTGCGTGAAGTTCACTTTCGTTTCGATGACTGAAATATGGATGAGGGTAGTTGGTAATCTTTCTATTAGCACGCGACGCGCTACTCTATACTATACAGGGTGTTCTGCACAGGGTGTTACCAATTCCAACTTCTTCAAAGGAATTGGTAATTAAATTGCAGTTGTCAGCCACAGTCTAGGATACCCCATGGTAGCTCTTACCTCGCGCTGCAAAAGGGCGCCAATCGAATGAAAAGGGGTATCCTAGCGTGTTGCCGACTGCACTTTTTTTAATTACTTTTCTACTTTGATTTAGGCTAACATATTCTGTTTACTTACGGGTAGATCATAGAGGGTTATGTTAAGGGATCATGGACGATCATGTCAGGGGGTCATAGAGTAATATCTGGGGGTCATGTCAGTGGGTATCATAACACGCCAGCATGCATGACTCCATGTAACCCCATGACATGACCCCCTGTTATGACCCCGCGGCTGAGATCAAGTGCAACTGAATATTTTAGCACATATCAGTAGAAAAGTAATTGGAAAGTAAAGGAATTATATTTCAAAGTAATGTATGATAGAATAAGAATAAGCACACAGAAAGGGGCATGCATGACAACAGGTTAGGTACCTACCTACATTGTTTCATCTACTGAAGTACCTAACTCACTGGAAAACAATACAAAGGTACTTGAAACCAACTCGAGCTAAGTACACGGCAGGTAGACTGGTACTACAAAACAATAATGCTCTTATAATGAACCCCTCTGTAAGAAAACTAGATAGATATACAGTCGTGGACTATGAGGATGGAAATTCTGCTTCTGCTTTTAGCGATAACTGTTGGTCAAAAAAAGTTGTTCAAAACCATCAATAAATATGTAGGTAATGCCATTTGCCTCTTTCCGACATGCCAAGCGAAAGATACGGGTAGGTACTACTATGGCAAGAGTACTCTAGATAAATGATACATACATACATATTATTTACAATCATTCTGTCTACTCCTGCACTTTTCAATGAGGGGAAAATGCGAGGGCAAAGTACTACACTTTATGATTCTCAATGATACAAGTTAGCGAGCCATGTCATAGGAACAGTTAGATCCGTGCTAAGGTAGCAGATTCATGGAATGCGATTCAAACCAGTGTACATATTCTGTAAAAAAAACCGCACAGTTGCTAGACCTCAAAACCGGTTTATTTGCGAGAAAATTGCTCTTATCTTAATAAACAATCTTTTTTTTTTCGACAATTAATACTTCCGTGATTTTTCCGCAAATAAACGGGTTTTGAGGTCTAGCAACTGTGTGGATTTTTTTTACAGAATTATCACACCTCAAGTCTGCCGACACATTTTCACTTTTGGAATTTTCTATAACAAAGATGCGGAGCTGACCGCCAACCTTCGCTGAGTCGGAGAGGTACCCTAAAAAGAAGAAGACGAAAAGAAAAGTTACTACAATCACCTAATCCGATGTATCATTAAATTGACAATCAAAAAGGGAATTAAAATTAGTTTTAACATTTGTTTAGCCTTTTGTAAGCCTCTTACATTCTGCGTGAATGAAACGAAAAGTGCCCAATCACATCTTAAATTTTCTATAGGGGCCTTAGCCTGTAACGCAATGGCGATGGCGTGTCGATGATGGCTTCCCAGCAGAAGGACCAAACCGGGGTTTCCTCGTTTTTCTCCTACAGCCAGAGAGCTAATCCTCTAGGATTAGAATCAGAATATTCTTGGCTGTACTACAAAAACATTAAAATAACCGATAGCATTAATAAATCGTAATTGAAGCTGTCAACGGGAGCCCATTTTGGCACCATTGCGTTACAGGCTAAGGCCCCTGGATTCTTTGCTACTAAAAACATTCCCACTGAGTGAATAGCTCACAAGTTTCACTTCACTTGTCACATACCTATCGTTGTGTGTGAGAATGTGAATGTAGTTGTTTTTCCTAGCAGTAAGTAGGTAATAGCTTTGTTACTAGATAGTAATAAAGAACAGCGGTTGAACTCAGTAAAAACGGGTCTCATCCATGTGTTAGGAGAAACATACCATGTATACTGGCAACACTGCCGATTTGCTGTCAAAACCAAGCGCCCGGGGGCCTCTAAAATAATTGATTAAAACAAGAAGACGTTTAAATTAGAGCTTCATTTCCCCAAGACCATGCACGGCATTTGCGGACAGTTTTGGGTTGAGAAGGCTTGTCCATCACCTTTACCGTCCTGTCAGCTTAGTTAATAGACAAGAAAAATGTCAAACTTTTTACACTCCTGAAAGCTTTGAAAAAAGATGATTCCCTAAACCAAGCAAGTCATGTGTGTGTGAACTGATGCCATCGGAAACTATTCTATACAGGGTGTTGTAAAGTGACACCCGACTAAGGGGTGATTATTTACACGATACTGAAGCCAAGAAAAATATTTTAAAATATATATGTCAGTGAAAAATACCCAAAAATCATTCAACTGTGGCCTCCCTTACTATTATACTAAAGTATGCGGCCGCACGGGCGCGGCGCAACATCGCGCGCGCGCTTTGAGAAACTTGAACAAGGTAATTTGTCCATTAAAAAATAAATAAAAAAACTTACTTATTTTTAGTTTCAAGTATTACTCAAACTATCGTCCCTGATTCGGGTGTCACTGACCAAATCCACACCCTGTATAACGAAATAGGAAAGAGCGGCAGTAAACAAATTACTTTCTAGCGGACCTTGCTTCACACACAGTGTTACCAGATTGGGTATTTTTCTCGCAATTCTGGGTAAAAATTTGGCCCCTGGAGAAATTTTGGAGAAAAGAAATCTTTGGAGAAATCTTTGGAGAAAAAGAAAACACAGTGGAGTGTTTTGGATAATTATTTTTTTTTGTTTTGGAACGCATCCGTACATTGCTCATGCATTTTTAAGAACGCGTCCATTAGTTTTCGAACGCTCAGCTGGGCTGCTGCGTTCAGAACTTTGGGAGTTTTAGTTATTTGAATTAACTTTCAGTTTGTTTTATGTCAATACCATAGACAAAAAGTTTAGTTAAACTACAGTGAATGCCATTTGTTTGTAGTTTTACTGGTAGAGCCACTAACAAAAACATTGTCTTTGATACTACCAGGCGAAATATGCCGTAGAATAAGGGAAAAAACGAGTCTGGGCCTTTGGGTAAAACCATGGAAAATAGTATCGTTTTGGAGAAAAAATAATTTTAATTTGGGGAGAAACGGAAAAACGCATCTGGCAACCCTGTTCACACATGGTCGGAAAACTCCGAGCGATAAGACAATGGGCGAGTAGAATACGTTATTTTATCGATCGCCGTACCCGCACGTAAATAAATAAAGACCAAACGAGTGTTTCCGTAGTCTTACAATTAGGGTTCTTCATAGAGGTTTTTGCGTCATTGGGAGTCTAATACAAATTGCGAAGACGCGAATTCGCACAAGTACCTCTGTAGCAGCCTACTGATAAAACGCTAATTCGCAAAATTCTCAAACATACTCATCATGGGCCATTTTTGAGTTTTTGCGAATTTCATGTTTTTGGGTTAGAAGCCCTATTTCTAGGGCAGTCTACAAGTGAAATCATAAAACGCAACTCTGCTGCAAGAGCACTAAACGCGAGTCTGCTGCAAGAACGCTAAAACGCGAGATGATTGCGTTTATCTAGTTACCTAACGCGAAATCGCAAAAACTTCAATACGCCCCGCATTTAGCCGTTTTGCGTTAGATGACCTTGAGTGTAGGGAGTCGGAGGGAATCTAAAGAATACGAAAATGTGAAAATCGCGGTAGGCCTCATGCGAAAACGTGAGAGGCTATAAAAAGTAGGAAGCGCAGCTTGCAGATACTGCTTAAATCGAACTTAAGCTCGATTTAGTAAAATTGTGGTAGGTTCTCCATACAAAATCTATCAAAATGTAACTAAATCGTGCTAAGTGTGATATCTTTAATGTGTTCACCTAGGCTGCGGTCGCACCCATATACATACACACTACACACTCTACATTACACCAAGTCAAGCACTTGCCTGCTCTAATTAAAAACGTAAAAACTCTATATGGTCCTGTGAGAGTTGTGAGACTCACCACGCCCCTGACCTGAGGCTCACGTTTGGCGCAAAACCAAAGAGTGCGAAACCGCTAAAGCGCAAAACCGCCAAAAACGCGAACGTGATATCTCTAAGTGCAATATCTGTTAAGCGTTTGAATAGGCTGCGGTCGCGCCCGCATACAATTACACAAACACAGTGTACTCCACATTACGCAATGCCCAGCCCCTCTACCCTTGACGCATGTTTCCAATACAGCCGCAATATGGCGCAATTTACAAAATTTTATATTTTACAAATTAAGACGCATTTTGTGTTTTTATTGAATAAAACAGCCTTACCTTTGAATAAACATTACAAAGTATTTAAAATCAAAGCATTACTATGCGAATTCGAAGAGAAATTAATTTTAAAACTCTTTCAATTTGATCGCAATGGCGTCAAGGGTAACCCCCCAGGTCAAACACCTGCCCGGTCCAATTAAAAACGTCTTCATTGTACCCGCGGCCTGTGACTCGCGGCTTGTGCCTAGCTAGACGTGTGCGCATCTCTATTATGACGTTTATGCGGTAGGGTTGTCACTTGCAGAGCAAACCCGGAACAAAAAACACGCTGCAAAGAGGCCGTTTTGCTACGACGTGCTAGCACGTAAAAACGCAAGAACGCTAAAACGCAAGATGAGTATGGTGATAAGAAGATGATCATGATGATACTGGGGAAACCCTTAGTGTCTGAGTGGACACTTACTTCACAAATCTTATGCGAATCTTATAGTCACAAGGCGCTTGTATTTAAGGCGACGGGAAAGGCACACTAGCGCCGCCAATGGAAAAAAAAAATCTTCTTTTTCGATGCGTTTTTACGCAAAACGGACCATCAACTGATGGAGCCTAGTCTTAACTATTTTTAGATCCCAGATCATAAAGACTATGAATAAAACGTACAAAAGTCAAAAGTAACCGTTTTTTTCTTGTGCAGGATTTATTCGTAGTTTCTAGGATCTGGGGTATAGGGCTTTTAGGTCCTAAAATAGTTAAGACTAGGCTTTAGTACAAAAAACGCATCTGAAAAGGAGATACGATTTTTTTAATTGGCGGCGCTAGAGGACGGGCCTTCCTCTTAATAAATCAATAACAAAAGTTAAGGCCTAACTTTAATAACTTACCGACAATATCAGTAAAATAATTCACGTCTTTGCCTATGTGTGTGTAGTGAGGCAATGCGGTAAAACGTGATCCTTTATTATTTCTGGATATTCGCCAAAAGATAATAGGACCATAACTTTTTGCAGTGGAGGAAAACTTTGGAGAAAAGCTTCTCACACACGGCCTAATATTAGTACACACGACAGCACGTCGCCCCTCACACGCTAGCACTCTACTCGCTTACGTTACGGGCGACTTTACAACAAAAGTGTACACTCTGACGTGCTGTCAATTTCAAAATTGACAAAATTATATCGTCGAACCAGCGAACTGGAAAATCCGCTCGCTGCGTCGAACAAGAGCAAACGCCCTCATGTTTTCTGTTTTAAATATGGACAATTATTATCATACCTACCTTTTAAAAGTTCATCGTCATCATCAGCCCTTATTTGCCCCTACTTAGGCCTTTTCCCCTTCCCTTTCCTCCGACATTTAAAATTCATAATCACAAACTTTCAGAATGTGAACAATGAATAAAAGTGTAAAACGTGTCTTTTTTTTATTATTTTGTTGGGTTGTCCGCTCCGCCATAATAATACACAATCTGTGAAAATTTCAACTGGCTACTACGGTTCCAAAGATACAGCACTTTAAAGTTAAGACAGACAGACGGACAGACAGACAGCGTAGGTTTCCCGTTTGGCACGGGTACTGAACCCTAAAAGGGTTTTTCTTGTTTCATAATTTTAGTCTCATTGGAAGGACAGCTTTTGCTGAGGCGGTTAGTGATATTTTGTAAATGCTTCAGAATCTTTATGACAAAAAAAACCACTTTATTATGTGTATTTTGCCAACCCTAGCCCTAGTTTGCGCTAGTTTACCAATGAGTTCCGTTTACACTTGGCACGCCCGGGCCCGCACACCTTGACTGCTAAACAGTTTAAAGCTGCACCACTTTAGCGCACGATGTTCTGTAATTAACGTATCTTAAAACCCACATCTTGGAAGGTGTAAGCAGACGGATCATTCACATGGGCCCATGACAAGCCTATGTGCCGTTTTCAGCACAAATTCACAAAGCATTTCATATATGGCGCCTACAGGCGTTGCCATAGAAGAACCGGAATACGGCTGTAAAACTTAACAGATTTATTTTGACAGCCGTATTCCGGTTCCTCTATGGCCATGCCTGTAGGCGCCATCTATGAAATGCTTTGTGAATTTGTGCTGAAAACTTCTCATTGCAGCAGTGTTTTTCAATCTTGTTCATAGCGCGACCGGCGACCCCCTTTCAAGGGAAAATATTTCGCAACCCCCTACCTTACCTACCCAGGGGTCGCAACCCCCACATTGAAAAACACTGCAACGTGGCACTTCGTTTATCTAACTCATTACGTAGATGGAAAAGACCTTAGTTTTTAAGGCAATGGTTCGCAAATTCACCAAATTTCTCAAAGGGAAATAACTTATTTTTTTCCCATCGAAAAAGTTTATAGCTTTGATCAGTGGAAAGAGTAATATAAGTCTCCCCTGTATTTACTATAAAAGTTGCTAGTAAATTTTCAGGTGCAGTTATCATCACGAAAATAAGTTTATGAACTTACTTTTACTACCACGCTCATGGTAGTTAATTTCTTATACGAGTTTTCTTTAAACTTGGCACGTCGGGGCCACACAACTTGACTGCTAAACAGTTTATTAACGCTAATTTCAGACCTGCCTGGATCCATGGTCTAGTTTTCTCTATAGGCGATTTGTCAATGTGTGGGCTTTGCTTCGGCTGTGCAGAACACGGCCTAGGATCTTGTTTGGATCTTTGCTTTCGACACTATAAAAATAAAAGTTGGGGATTTCCATTCCCTTTTATTCCACATAATACTCGTCAAATTTTTCCTTATTTTTTTCATCTCGTGTTGACAAATTGATAAAAATAAATTAAAAAAAAATGTTATATCCCTGTTCAATGTAATTCAGCTTTGCTTGCCACACAGAAGTGGGTTCGATCGCTTATCGACAAAAGACCTATAGTTTCATACCACGTTGCTTTGCACTAGTTTTTTTTTATTCAAGACCATTTGCAAAGAAATAGCTAGTAACTAACTGGCAGGAATTCAATTTATCTTTGTTTTTCATTAGATGTGAAAATTCTCGGGCAATCAAATTGTACGAGTATTAGTCCATAATCGGGTATTGATAGAAATTCTTATCGTAATATGATGTCTCAGAATGGGTCCTCTTATAAGAATAAATAAATTATTTAGGGGCGTCTTTTATATAAAATTCATCTGTATAATGAATAAGTACCTACGGGCGTCTATTCTCAAAAAATCCACTCACGCCGTCAACCCATTTTTTTGTGCCACGGTCAGCCATCGTTGTTTCAGGAATTAAGATACATTTTATGTTTTTATTAAACGAAATAGCCTTAGATTTGAATAAACATTAAAATGTGTGTGAAATCGAAGCATTGTTTTTGCGAATTCATGAAGAACTCGGTCGATCTTGACTCAATAGCGTCGAGAATCTTAGAATGCAGATTTTCTCACCAAACGATAAAAGAAACAATCGCGTGTGTCACGTAGATTTTAGGCAAAAGTTAATTTCCTCACTGCCATCTAGAACTGTTTCCGACTATTTCAGTCCAGTCCAATCTCCGAAACGAATCCACTTCTAGGGTGGTATTAATAGTCGTCTGAGTTCACCTACTTGAGATCGATCTCAAGGAGGTAAATGTCAAGCCTTGGGTAATGTCAAACTTGAGTAGCTGTCTGCTTATTAATAGTCACGATCTTGAGATTGACATTGACATTAGCCGACTTGCTTGAGTGAGTCGACTTACTTGAGTCGACGCCATATTAATAGAGCCGACTTGAGCTCGGAATTGAGTGAGTCATTCATCTTTTGACAATCCGTGACGTCTCAATTTCAATACAACGTGGTTTAGAGTACTAGGCATGCATAAAATCTTAAGAAGCTGTAAGATCACTTACTTGAGACCGGAGTCGCTGGCATATTAATAGACACAATCTTACGTGAGTTCACCTACTTGAGACCAGACTTGCGACTGTCATTTCCAAGTGCAGGCGATAGCCGACTCAAGTTCGTGTTTTTCATTACCCGACTACGCAAAGCAAGAAGGGGAGTTATTTTCTTTGATAATTAATATACAAAAATGATGTTTAGTCAGCGCGCATCCAAAGCGAACCTACCGCAAGAAGTTGCAGCTTAACAATATACTTAGGACCATCGTCGACATCGGAAGTTACGTGGAAAGGGACCTTGTGGTGTGAAATAATTTGTCGTCGTCATTCGACCGGCACCTCTACCACATCGCTATGACTAGCCAGAAAAGTGTTTCTACCAGCCCGAGTTCTTCGAGCTGCAAAACTCCAGCAGTTCAGAGCCCCACAGTCATATTACCAAGAAAGGCTGAGGTTTAAAAAAATAAGCTGGTACTAAGTTTGAGTTTAGTTTGGTATATAGCCTCAGACGCTCCGGTTTCCTCACAATGTTTTCCTTCACAGTCAGGGAGTGGTATGTATGCGACTTTGAAATAAATTAATGTCATGGGTAGGGTACATGCCCTCATCGGGACTCGAACCAGGATCCCTCGATTCCGAGTCCATTGTTCTACCCATTATGTCCTCACCGCGTCACCATCTAAAACTCAAATACTACCTATAAAGGCATGGTAGAATCAGAAGCTACGAGCTTGTACTTGGCCAAATACAGAAGTGTTGTCGAAATTAAGTTTTAATTTCAAAGAAAAACTACTATTTGCAGGCTCCCATAATCTTGTAAGAAACTACACCACACACTAATAAAAAGGCAGAAAGTATATTTCAACTCTTTCCTTACTGAAAATCCGGGCACTGTTTCACGAAAGAGTTCCCTTAACGAAACTCTTATTACGATGTAATAGGGACTATTTTTGTACAATCCAAGGGAATTATTTCGTGAAACGCACGTACACACGACAACACGTCGACCTTTACACGCTAGCACTCTACTCGGTTACGTTACGGGCGACTTTACAACAAAAGTGTACACTTTGACGTGCTGTCGTGTGTACGGTCGGCCACAATCTCAGATACCCCACGGCAGCTCTTACCGCGCGTGGCATAAGGGCGCCAATCGAACAAAAAGGGGTATCTGAGACTGTGGCCGACAGTACAATAGAATTTGAGTGCTGTAACATGAATGACGTCATGTCAATGGTCTGAAGGTATTAGGCGTGCATAAACACCCGGAATCTCTTATATGGCGATGGATGACAGAAAGTTTCATGTAGTATGATACATATCATGTAGATGGCAGCACAACATACAATTCAAACCTCTTTACTCGTACCTAGTTTTTTTAAGACAATTTGCCGGCCTTCAAAGCCCAATTGGACCATAGAGGTTACAAGGCATGCATAAAATACGTATAAAGCGGATATAGTAGGGAAAACTTGAGGGTGTGGTATCATTCATACGAGTAGTAGGTTTCAGTAAATTAAGTTGATACTTGAAGATAAATCTGAATAGGGAAGACCTTCATTAATGTTACATAATTATCTTTTTTTTTTTTCTAATTGGAAAATAAACAAGCCTGGGAGAGTTGTAACATATTTATTAATACAATATTGTTTCCTAATCATCATCTAAAATTTCTACACCTGACATGAATTTGCGCTGAGTCGAGTATTCTTCCCCTCATTTTATGTGTTCATTCTCCACACATTATTCCAGGTTTCGGGACCAAAGCTGGTGTTTTAAAATTGCCTTGGTTTTTATCCCTCCTATCATAACGCCCTAACTTCGTCGATTATGCGTCGGACAGTAGGAACTTTCTGATTTTCCTGTAATCAAAATAAAACATTAATGTAGTAGAATGATGTGCGCAACGATCAAACGTTAGGTTTGCAGTCGCTCTATAATTTATTATAAATTCGCTTGGCAAATATACTACTTTCTCTATGTAAACATAACCTATAAAGTTATATTAAATGCGCAAAAAACGTTGATGATGGGGTATTTTAAAGATCTAACTGACGATATCTGTAACTTGTATCGTGAACTAGACGATATCTGTAACTTGTATCGTGAACTATGTATATTTTATACAATTATAGTGAATAAATACCTGTCTTGTCAGCAACTCGTTTGTAGAGGTCATCCAACTGGGTCCGCTAGGTACTGAAGCTCGAAAAACGGAAGCTCGAATAACGGAAGGTCGAATGAACTGAAGCTCTCTGTTGGAAGTTTCCGGCAAGATATTTTTCGGCCAAAATATTGAAAATAACCTCTCTGGCGCCACTTATTATCCATAACCGACTAAAACGTTCAATATACTGAAAATCACAAGAATTTACGTGTCATTTATATAATAATTATTTTCGTATTTTGACTGATGTTTGACAGTAGAAAAAGTTTTTTCTTTTATTCGACAGTTCTGAAAACCGTGAAAAAAGTTGTTCACCTTACGAACCTCTTTGAAGGTCAACTGAGGTTGTGGCTAGCCTCTTTCTAATGTATGGTAGCCTAGTACATTCTTTACTCAAGTCGTTGAAATAGTTCATTCTTGACTCAAGTCGAGGACTTGAGATCGGTCTCAAGTAAGCGCTGCTTTATTAATATGCTGAGTTACTCACTCAAGATCAAGCTCTCTGTTGCCAAAGTAACGAATAACAATGCTGAATAAAAATGGCTGAAGCGAGTCAGATCTGTTCCTTTTTGTCTAGACCAGGGTGCCGCTACAAAATTGTGTCGTCATATTGAACGAGCGATCGAAGTATGTTTGTATGTTTGTATGTATGAATGATTGTGTCGTCATAAAAATATAAAGGCGGCTTAATGGAATTAAAAGAATTTTAAAATTCTAACATCCAAATCCAAATCGGACGAAGAGTGGATATGGGGTTAGCAAAAAGTTAGTCATCCTGAGTTCACAGTTCGGGGTAAACCACTAGTTATTATAATCGAGTACCTATTTGGAGTAGAGTTCGTGTTATATCTTGTAACATCACTTTTATGTTTGTGGAATCCTGGACTATTATAGAAATGATAAGTTGACAACTGAATAACACCGGACCATGGACAATTTTATGGACCAAAAGGAGGCCAAACTCAGGTTGTGCCTTTTCGAATAGTCTCTTTATAATGTATGGGCGCCTAGTACTTTTGAGTTGGGTTTAAGCTTTTTGACCACATTTTGAACTTTAAATGGTATCATTCGTTCAAATAGTTCATTCTTTACTCAAATCGAGGACTCAAGTTCGCGCCTAAGATAGGTTTATTAATAAGCCAATGTCTCAAGTCGGTGATTTTTGTTTTCTGAGTTCACCTACTTGAGACCGATCTCAAGTAGGTGATCTCAGAGGACTATTAATACCAGCCCTAGACTTAACTAAACATTCACGTTCCAAGAATTGTTGTCTTCCGTTTCCAAGAGATGTTAGAGAGACCAGATGGCGCGACGTTACAAGATAGCTAATATGGCATGACACCATCTCAAATGCCGAACTGTGGCAGATCACGAAACAAGACATCAGGGAACGCAAATGGCGTTGGCTGGGACATACCCTGTGAAGACCTGATCACCACATCCCGAAGGTGGCTCTCGACTGGAAACCCGCCGGAGGCTCACGACGACCCGGAAGTCCTACCCAGACGGGGAAGAGAAGACTTCTCTCTGAGACGAAAGAGAAGGGAGCAACTTGGCCAGAGCTGCCCTCCCTAGCCGTGAACAGAGATAAATGGAAAGCCCTTGCTTGTGTCAGCCCCAGACTCCACGGATGAGTAAAGGGATCAAAGAAGAAGAAGAATATAGCATGCGTAGAAACAATAAAAAAAACAGAAAAACCTAAAAAAAACCTTTACAAAAAAAATTGTTCGTACTTAGAGTTCAGATGAACGAACGGCAGTAGGCAGTAAAAGTCTGAAGAAAATATGCCAGAAAAATCGGTCTTCTGCGAATGTGCTGTATTAGGCATGAAATTACCGATTTATTATTTCAAACAATTGAAATAAAAAAGTAGGATGTTTGCGGAGAACTTTACTTTACGCTTCCAAGGATGACGTCACACCTTACACCAAACCCAAAACAATTTTATGGCAAAATTAAGCTTATCCACAAACACGCAATGTCTGGTGGTTGGGAGGGAGTCACGAACTTTTGGGAAAGTATTGATCCGGTTAAATTAAAGTCTACACATGATTTGGTAAGCAGCTGCATTATTCTTCTGTAAATAGAAGAACTACGAGAGTTTCAAGACCGTAGGGTTTAGGAAATTACGCAAGTTCCACAGGCTTGTAAACCTAAACCTACACCTTGATCGCAAGTCCGGATGCCGAATCCATGGAATATCAATTAGAATATCGTTTCTCTGTACCTACTGGCGTCTTCAGATAGTTAAAATTATTGTTAGTGCCCTAAGGGTGGCATTAATAGTCGTCTGAGATCATCTAGTTGAGCTAGATCTCAAGCAGGTGAACTCAGAAAAGGCAAATGCTAATGTCAAGCCTTGGCTAATGTCAAACTTGAGTAGCTGTCAGCATATTAAGAGGAAACGCAGGTAGCCGCTGCCGCGCTGCTCCATACAAAAACGGAGACATCCTCCCTGGATAATTATTTTAGAAAAAATATGTTTCTGCCATTCAATTTATATGTACCTACCTCTGCCATGTCCCTATACTTTCCTTTTTTTCTTATTGTAATTAGTTTAATAAAATTTAAATCTTGAGATTGACATTGACAAGGCTAGCATTTGACTTTTCTGAGATCACCTACTTGAGTTCAAGCTTGAGATGACGACTTTGAATGCCACCCTAATATTAAAAAAACACTGAGAACATTTTTCACTCATAATAAGAGTGGAAAATGAGGTAAAAAGCTCCAGTCCAGAGTCAATACGCCAGAATTTCGAATAGCCATAGAAGACCTCCGGAAATTACGCAACTCTATTCGACCTATTTTATGCCCAATAAAATAAAGTCGTAAGCGAAGCGATTCAAACTAAATGGCTCGCCAGATTTAGCAGCTATTATCGGCTTTATTAATCACTTTGCTACGAGTATCTCCGGCCATTCTATCGCATAGCTGCATCGAAGCCGTATTGGACGTTAGATTTCGTAACATCTTCTTTTTTTTCTTCTTCACCATTTATATCGTCCACTTCTAGACGTATGCCTCTTCATGACTTTTCCATGTAAGCCGGTCTGTGGCTGTTGTGGTCCAGTTTGAGCCTGCTGTGGCTTTACGTAAAGTAATGATGAGAAAAGGTTTGCATCTTTGTGGCTCCATTAGGTGTTTCGAAAAGGTCCTGTGACATTGAAAGGGTTCGTTGAACTCACCAATACAAGCAACTTTTACAACGGTGACAAGTGCGATATCTCAAAAAAAAAAACAGCGGCTCCATACATTTGGTGCAGTAGGCATGGCATTTTATAAAGGAACAGCGGTTTTTTTTTTGAGATTTCGCACCTGGCCCCACAGTAAAAGTGGTTTGTATTAGTGAGTTAGACTAAAACACCCTGTAGAGTTTAGAAGTCTCGAACGCATCTTGCGCATATTCCGAGACAACAGCCATACTATCGTATTTTGCGTCAGTGTGTTTTGCCCTAGCGCTTTGTGAAAAATAATGTTATCTCAGAATCTCGCTTCAACCTTGGAATTAATTTTCCAACAGTAGGTAGGTATGTTCGTTGTTCAAGGTTTTTTTTTTCGGTATCATTGACCGGCCTTAAACTTGGCATTGTTTGAACCAAATCGCGGCCATTTTATTATTGTTTTACGAGTTAGTGTTTGGTTTTATAACCAGCGCAATTATGTATGGTTACAATACAATGAAGGTAATGGCGACCTGTGTGCTTATTCTGTAAAAAAAACCGCACAGTTGCTAGTCCCCAAAACCGGTTTATTTGCGGTAAAATAAAAATAAATTTTTTCGACAAATAATGCTTACTCACACGAGTCACACGACAACACGTTAGAGCGTTCAGTTTTGTTGTAAAGCCGCCCGTAACATTGCCGAGTAGAGTGCTAGCGTATTAGGGTCGGCGACGTGCTTTCTTGTGTATGTATGTACCTATTATTTTTCGAAAAAAAAATGTTTATTTCGATAATAGGTATTTTCGCGGGAAATAGCTCCTATGGAATTAAACCCGGCAACTGCGCGGATTTTTTTTTACAGAATAAGCACATAAAGTCTTTGGTTTAGCCTGACTGGTGACCAGAATATATAAAATTGATCGTTAGATGGCGTGGTTAATACAATATAGTGGGTGGAAACCTTGAATAAATAAGTTTATCCGTTTATTATGGTGCAGCGAAGGTATATGGAGCAATATACATAATATGACATGACCCACGCCCACGTTACAGAAGGCCGTGGTGGTAAGTCCATCTTTGAGTCCATATTACCGTCTTAAATCCTAAACCAGTCCCAAGGGTACGAATCTGATGAGAAAATAATAAGCGGACGTGCCTAAAGAAAACTTTGAAGTTATCTAAATAAATCAGCAAGTGTAGCATAAGAATGGGATAGAGCGTCGCTAACTCTATCCCCCTCTTCGTCAAACAAAACAGTGGGATAGCTAGAGTTATAAACCCATGGATACGCCCTAATCAAATATTTTGCTACGCTCGAAGGTCTACCTAATCTAGGCATTGGTCTAACAAATCATTGCTCTACCATTGATAGTTTAAATTAGACATGCGCGAAACAGTGCACTTCGAAGTCATGATATATTTCATGACATTTCATACCGCGTGATATTACCTTATATCATGGCACCAAACATGACACATGACATCATGGTATTTCTTCATTGCAGACATGAAACATGACATCATGGTATTTCTTCATTGCAGACATGAAACATGACATCATGGTATTTCAGCACACTTTCATTGCAGTACGTACAGTGTGCTGAAATGCCATGTGTCATGTTTCATGTCATCTAGTGTAATGAAATGCTATGTGCCATGCTTTATTCTCTCGTGTAATGTGTAATATTTCATGACACCGTTGTGTAATATGTCTTTTGTAATATTACAAGCATTACCTACACATGTCTAGTTTAAATAATATAGAGCAACGAAATAATGCAATAAAGCATTTCATTTTATTAGTTGTCATCAATCAAGAACGATTTTAACCAAAGTAACCTTTTTTTGTGTTGCCCAAAATGGTCGCACCGAATTTTAAACTATTATTGAATGAAGCGATATTTGAAGTAAAATTGATGATCTGCCATCAATTTGAGAAGACGTTGAAAAGTTTGTTTCTTTACTTGTTGACGGTTGAGTTATTAGGTACAGTCAGCAAAATACGGAGATACCCCCCTGTTGGTTTGAAATAAATAATAACTAACATGTTTGGGCAGCCTAAAAACTCTGACACCAGGAGTGTCCTGTCCACTACTTTATACGATAACCTACCTATGTATACTAACATACCAGTAAAAAAAAACAATAATTTCATACTTTTTTGCATAATGTAGGTAAAATCTGCATCCTGAAAACCTTGAGCTATACATGGTTGCTATTTGTCAAAACCTAAGTATCTAGGTAAAGGGCCATTTTTAAAGCTGCCTAGGTTATTGAAAACTGGGAAAACTGAACTGCCTTTTTGACAGGACACTGTTGTTGGGACTGCTAACTCTAATTTAAAAACCGAGTCCACAGAATGATAGTAAAGTTGCTACTGTCAGATGAAGCCAAATTGTTTACTTGATTGGATTTATCTGACAGTAGCAACTGTCACACTGTGGACTCGGTTTTTAAATAATTTAAACGGTGGCACTAAAAACTCTATTTTTTTGAGTTTTTAGTTTGTAATGCCACCGAGCTTCATGAGGGAATCTGATATGGCTCCATAATATGATTTGTCATTACATTATGGATCCGATAGATCGATTAATTTGCAAGGATGATACTGGGCAATAGACATGCGCAAAACAGTGCACTTCGTAGTCATGATATATTTCATGACATTTCATACCGCGTGATATTACCTTATATCATGGCACCAAACATGACACATGACATCATGGTATTTCTTCATTGCAGACATGAAACATGACATCATGGTATTTCTTCATTGCAGAAATGAAACATGACATCATGGTATGTCTTCATTGCAGACATGAAACGTGACATCATGGTATTTCTTCATTGCAGACATGAAACATGACATCATGGTATTTCTTCATTGCAGACATGAAACATGACATCATGGTATTTCAGCACACTTTCATTGCAGTACGTACTGTGTGCTGAAATGCCATGTGTCATGTTTCATGTCATCTAGTGTAATGAAATGCTATGTGCCATGCTTTATTCTCTCGTGTAATGTGTAATATTTCATGACACCGTTGTGTAATATGTCTTTTGTAATATTACAAGCATTACCTACACATGTCTACTGGGCAACATGGTCATTTAAAAACGTGTCTTCAGGCACTAAAACGTCCTCTGTCCAATCCCTTTACCACAGATTAGCGTAATGTAATATCTTAAACAGACATAGAATCTCTACGAAGTCGGTCAAAGAGATCTTGAGATCTCCGGACAAGGTGACGTCACAGCGGTGTGAAGTACTCCAAGTTATGCAAACAATTATTGTCAACATCTGTGACACACATTTGATTATCTCATTCTCAAGTTCTAGTGGACGTGATTGCAATTTGAGATTTGCTCTGTTCGCAGGAACGCGAGGGAGAAACGCGTTTATAAACGTGTGAATTATTAAAAGACAAGTCAAATAATGCTACTTACGAGTACGTGAGGTAAATTACCTATGTAGGTTGAGAACACACAAAACACACCCTGTTTACGTACCCCACCCTATAGCTCGTGAATTCGTGATTGTGACTACAAAATAAAAGGTGTTAATTAAATTGGTGCTTAGCATGTTTCGTGTAACAACCTCCAAATTAATTGGATTATATTTCTACGTGGGCTTTTTACTAAGTACCTACTATGATTACTAAGTATGTATGTACTATGATAATATGATGTACTATGATTCGATGTAAGGTGGTAGAGCTATAAGTCGTAACCGAACGGGTGAAACGATTTGGATGCGGGTTTTTTTAATTTGAAGGCAGGTTATCTAGCGAGTGTTCTTAGATAATTATCTATTATCAAAATCGGTTTATCCGTTTATCAGATATGCTAATTTGAAGCTAAAATGTCGGGGGTATTTTATTTTTTTCATTTTTATCTACAATTCCGCCTACGTAGAAAAAAAGCAGAGTCTATTGTTGTCATGTTAAGGCCTCTAAAGGTGTTTGTAATATGTACTATCCATAGATAACAAAAAGTGTTATAAATATTGTGCTTTTAATTCAGACATTGTTTCGATTAACATCGGCCCTTTTAAAGGGACTTTCCAGCAAAAAAGAAAAGTAGCGTGCAGTGGAAACTAGGCCCAATGAGCAATGAGCACAGAGTCCTAAACTATAGTCTATAAAATATAGCTTGAGCTCTGTGACAGATGTCAAAGTGGTAACTCATCGTACGACAATAATTCTGCACCAATGAAGTATGAGATTATCGTAGGGTAAATTTACCGTTAAAAAATTCGGAACTTCATGGTTATGATTTCGATGACAGCTGTCACAGAGCTCAAGCTATATTTTACAGACTATAACATGTTTAGCAACTGGCCAGCAAGTATGGAAGTACGGATGCGCAGCTTGTTACGGCATTAGCCACTTCCTTTGTGTTACGCGTCAGTCGCGTCACGCATTTGAATCTGGAACGGGATGTGTCGACCGGGCTTTAGTTTGAGATACTTTAGTTTATGGGTTGTGGTGCGGTTACATGCATCGTAATGTAAACATTGTGCTAAGGAAAGGAAGCTAGAGTATGGTGTGGTTAAGACTAGTGTTTAGCGCGCTCACTCCCGTAAAAACGAAGAAGTCGTTTTGCTACCCCTAAATAATATCCTATTTTATTGATTTTGGTGTCGATATTTTTTGTAGAATTTAGCCCAAAATTTTTCCTTTTTTTGAAATTTGTTTTAGTTGAAAAGTATATTTTGTTTTTTTTTTAAATTCAAACGATGGCTTAAATCTACAAAAACGATGGACACCAAAATCAACGAAATCAGATAATATTTAGGGGTAGCAAAACACAGACTTATTTTAGGTCCGTGTAGCAAAACGACTTCTTCTATTACTCCGTTTGTATGGGCGAGAGCGCGGCAAAGCGCGCGGTAGTCGTTCAAACTCTACCATAGCAAAAGTTATTTGTGTTTATGAGGGTTTCGCCAAGAAGGTGAATTTACTCGATTTCACAAGTCATCTAGGTAGTTGCTTACCTAATTACTTAAAGATTTAGATATTCTGAAAAAAAAATTGTGTGTTTCTCCTACATTACAGACGTTATTTTTAAAAGGGATTCTTATAGATTCAAAATTAAATACTTTTATCAAAAGTTTTACTTTTTCTTACAAATAAAGTGTCCATTGTTGAACTTGACAAAGAAACTCGAACATCATCACGTCGACGTTATCAAAATGTTATTAAGTTCTAAAATAGTTTATTCTTCTATTACAAGACAAACTACTTATTTGAAGTTAACAAAAGTAGTTGCTACACAAACTAATGATGACTTGCACAGCTATGTTTTGTATAAAAAATTATTAAAACCCCAATTTTCGTACCCATTAGCGGTTTGTGGGCCATTAAATTCCTCCATTATTTGGGGTAATTTAATAGATTTTCTGTACTTATTAATGTCTTAGTTTTTTCATTCCTTTCTAGAAACGTTATTTTGTAACACGGAAATAAATTAAAGCTTTAGCCACAATATAGAAAAAGACTTTAGCTTCAACTCATTTGAACCTGTTAATAAATGGGCCGGATGTGACCTATAATAATAATAAATCATTTATTTCGGATACTATAGTTCCATATTTGTGTTAGTAGTCTTAATTTATACTCCTCATCTGTATGTAACAGTTTGAAAACGCTGCAATAGTGCATTGATCAGTAGGTACAGTGCCACAAACTTATCTGACGCTTTTGTCGAATTTCGTACTAATTGTACCTAATTTACACCGCATTGGGAATCCAAAACAGTGGGGATTACGGGAAAGATTAATAAAAACTGGCAAATTTTATTCAGTTGCAAACTTGCAACCCTAATTTCGACTAAAACGACCTCGCTACTTCCCTCCAATTGTCCAGAGAGAGATCCACTTCGGGTCTCTGAGCCAGAGTAGTAAACTAAGGCCTTTGCATTTACACCTCGTCTAGTGGCAACTTCAAGCACACTAGATGATGGGTGAAGTGACAACTCGGACGCTGCAGTGCCTGGGTCATTGTTTTAGATAGAGTATGCTAACCAGCACCTAAAACATCCTGACACGCTGTCAGGATGGTTTAAGTGCTGGTTAGCAAGTAAGTAACTTACAACGACGTCCCCAACTGGCCAGAAAAGTTGGTGGCGCTTCAATTTAAAGAGCCTGAATTTTAAACAGTCGTAAAACTCGTAGAAGCCATAAATCTTAACTGCCTTGATTTAATTCTCGAGTCGATCAGCGGCCGAGTAATAAATAAAACTAAATCTGTAAAGCGTACGCTAACTGACTTCGATGGGCTGTCCTGCATCAATTCCATTGTAGGGTTAATAGGTTCTTAACCCCAATGTACTTACTTATCGCCAATTTATTGTATTACATAAACAATTCAGCTCATAATTTTATTTTGTTTTTTTAGTTTGTGTGATTCTGATTATGCAACAACATCTCAATGACCCAAAACTGAACACTTCCAATCATTTTCAAAAGTAAAATCAAAAAGGGTCAAACAACTTATGGTTACAGTGCCATAATATCAATGAAAGTCAGAGCTTAGATCTCAAACTCAGAGCTTAGATTAAACCTCGAATTTTGTATGAAAATTAATCGACAGATAGGGTCTAAACTAGCCTTTTTGGTTTAAACTTTGATTGATATTAAGGGCCTTAGATTAGAGGTACAGTCAGCGACACGCTGGGATACCTCTTTTTGATCGATCGACGCCCTTATTCCGCGCGTCATATCTCGTTCACGGGTTATTGAAGCGTTTCGCAGATTGTATCTGCACATACAATTTTATTTCATGAGTGAAGCTGTCGAAAGTAGCTTAAAATGGTGGCTGCGGCATGACAGGCCCTCGCCTTTCTTTTCCCGAACATACGTAACCTACCTACATAGAAAACTGACATATCTCTCCCCCTTACAGACAAGTGGGCCGCAACCTCATCATTCCTGGCGGCACTCGCACCATCGATGCGACGGGCAAGCTGGTGATACCTGGAGGAATCGACCCTCACACCCACTTCGAGCTCGAGATGATGGGCGCGAAGACTGCTGATGACTTCTACAAGGGGACCAGGGCTGCCGTGGCCGGAGGGACTACTACTGTCAGTGAGTATTATCATCTCCTTCTTCTTTTTGAAGTAACGTCCCAAAAATCGTGATAGTTCTATGTCATCCTGCTAGCACTGTGCAGCGTCAGGGCCAATACCGTCTTTACCATAAGGACACACGGGGCCCGTGCCCAGGGCCCCCATCCTTAGGGGGCCCCGAAATACCGAATATTTCTCTCAGGACTATTCAAAAAAAAAAATTGTCGGGCACAGAAACAGTGAGCAGTGATGAAATAAGCCGACGACATTGTTAAATTTGACAGAAAACGTGGCATTTTAATGTCTGAAATATGTAGTTTCCCTTTTCGGAACAAGAATTTGGGGCCCTTATCCAAAAGGGCCCCAAATTATTGTGTGCCCAAGGGCCCCACCATAGTTTAAGACGGCCTTGGTCAGGCCAGATATGAGGACGTAATATTTACTGATTCATTCTTATATCCCTGACCAGTCCACTGCCAGGCTTGGTGTTTTACATTTTAATCAAGTCATGTTTCTTTATTATTCCAGTTGACTTCGTGCTGCCAGAGAAGGGACAATCTCTCATCGAAGCCTACAACAATTGGAGGGAGAAAGCTGACAACAAGGTAGATTAGAAAGACATTTTTATCATCATAACTTGTTATGAGTGACCTCGTCCTCTCTCGTCGAACTCAACATGAGAATAACTCCAAGACTACATTTCGACAGATTGTGTGATTTAATTGATCATAGGCTTACCCAGCACCCATATCCATTCTCTTACCTTTGATGATAGCCGTCCTCCTAGAAATGGGTATTCCATCACACCTAGCTTACCTAATTGAGAGCCTATACGCTGAAAGCACGGCGCGAGTAAAGATCGACAACAGCACCTCGAAACCATTCAAGCCGGAGAGAGGCGTTAGACAAGGCTGTATACTGTCACCAAAGCTGTTTAACCTTTACGGTGAATACATCATACGCATGGCAACTGATGGTTGGGATGGCGGTATATCGATCGGTGGAAGGAAGCTATGCAATCTCCGGTATGCAGACGACACCACCCTTATAGCCTCCAATGAGACCGAAATGGTAGAACTATTCCGTCGAATAGAAACAGAGAGCCTAAAACTTGGACTCCGTATCAACAAAGCTAAAACCAAGGTGATGGTCATAGACAGGAACCAAGTGTTGACCACAAGAGCCGCTCTTCAAGACCTTGAGTGTATAACGGAGTTCAATTACCTTGGTTCTCAAATTTGCAATGACGGCGACTGCGATAGGGAGATTATACGCAGACTTCAAATAGCCAAAGGTACCATGAGCCGGTTGGACAAAGTCTGGAAGGATCGTTCCATTCGTAGAAACACCAAAGTGAGACTTGTCAGATCCTTGGTGTTCTCAATAGCTATGTATGCCAGCGAGACTTGGACCATAAAGAAAAATATGTTGAGACGTATAGATGCATTCGAAATGTGGTGTTGGCGGCGACTGCTACGGATTCCGTGGACAGCGATGAGAACAAATGAGTCTATACGCGAAGAGCTGAAAACACGCATTCCACTCTCAATCATATGTCAACGACGTTTCGCAACGTTCTTCGGTCACATAGCCCGTAGAGGACCTGATAGCCTGGAAAAACAAATTATGACGGGAAAGGTGGAGGGAAAGAGAGCTCGAGGCAGACCACCCGCTAGATGGACGGATATTATAACCAAAGCCACGCAAAAACACCTGCACAAACTGATCCACATCGCGAGTGATAGAGCGCAATGGAGAACTCTACTCTCTGCCAACTTCAATGATGGTCACGATCCTCAGCATTGAGGGAACGACTGAATGGACCTTTGCATTGTCCGCTTAGCCCACAATAAAGACGCGGTCAACTGACTGAGGTTCAGCAGATATCCTTCACCATACTTTAGGATACACCCCTTCCAAGTTCTGTTAATCTGGTTCAGCTGTATCTCTCTATCACAGAGCGATACGTACTGATCGATATCTTTCGACGATCGCTAGCTCAGTTTTTCCGCCTTCAATAGCAATAGCACACATATTTATCTGTTCTGCGATTTTACTGTAGTAGCTGATACTTATCTGCCTTTCCGCAGGTCTGCTGCGACTACGGCCTCCACGTGGGAGTAACCTGGTGGTCTCCATCCGTGAGGAAAGACATGCAGCAGCTCTGCGGTGAAGAGTATGGAATCAACTCGTTCAAGATGTTCATGGCTTACAAGGACGCCTGGATGTTGGACGACTATAACCTCTACTGCGCAATGGAGACCTGCGCCGAGCTGAACGCTCTACCGCAGGTAATAAGACTGGTTTTTCCGTGTAGATGCCAGGCGTTAGAATCTACAAAAGGCAATTTGGCCAGGTGTTACGATAATACTAACTTTGGAGACTCAAAAAAGCCTTTTTTATTATCAGTGATAATCAATTTATGATTATCAGTGAGCCCTGCATTAGGAAACCCTGTATCGCAGGTACTCTAACTTGGTTGAGATCTTGATCTCTATCGTTTTACAAGTCCTAGTAACTCCTGTTGAGCACACCTCCCATAACCAGTCTCATCCACTCCTTTAAAAGTGCCTGGTTAGTAGAATCTGATCTTTATCGAAGAGTTTTGTCAGCGAGAAACTTGATCTTCCTAGCAGTTCGGACATACGCCTATCGCATGAACCAATGTGGACTGTGATGATCAAGCGTAGGTTACCATTGCATCTAGTTTGTTTTGATCTGGTGATGGTTAGGCGGTTACAAAAATCATGGTCCCAGCAATACCTTAAAGATCCTCAGCATCGAAAAACGCACATTTAGCAACCCAACCTTTTCCTATGTTTCCAGGTGCACGCTGAAAACGGACACATCATCTCCCGCAACACGGAGAAGCTGCTGGCTGCCGGCGTGACCGGTCCTGAGGGTCACGAGCTCAGCAGGAATGAAGAGGTGGAGGCCGAGGCCGTCAACCGGGCCTGCGTCATCGCCAACCAGGTATTTTGTTTATAATCTTTGGTTATTGTATTCAAAACGGGTCGAATCGCGACCAATATTTTTGCCTAAAAACCAATCGCGATTCGACCCGTTTCGAATACAATAATGTTTCAATATCGCGAAATCATTAAAAGTGAATCTTTGGTTACCTTTCATAGACACTTTGTATGCTTCTTCACTGTTGGAAGTTTACTGTCAGCTCTCCATACTATTGTCTATTTCTTGCCAAGCAAAAACCCTGCCCACATAACATACCGTCCATATTCTGTTGTTTATTAGCCACGACTTTCTTCTTCTACCAATCTTCGCATCTTCTTACCCTTTATCTTTTTCTTTCCTCATCCAGTCTTCTCCGGCCACTTTGTCTTTTGCGGAAACAGTGTCCAAAGTCCAAGTCCATCTTGTCCGACATTTCTGCATCCCGTTGAGTCACTGGAAAGGAAACTTAGATTCCAGTAAATTTTTGCCCCATATGTGGATTTCATAAAGTCAACACCACGAGACAATATACCTGGCTGATTCAACAGGGCTGAAATAGTTATTATGCAAGAATGCAAAATTATTGTTTGCGGCGAGTGCTTGTATTGAATACCGAGCTAGCGAAGGTTTCTAAAATTGAGCCACGAGCGTAGCGAGTGGTTCAAAAAAAGAAACCTGAGCGTAGCGAGGTATTCAGAAGCACGAAACGCAAATAATATTGCATTCGTGCGAAACACAAAACTTTTCATCTCACAGAAGCGAGGAAATGATTTTGTTAGCCAAGCGGGAAAAACTCTATAGACAACTACTTACAGGCAAAACAGCTGAGTCGAATAAGTTCCTATTAAAAGCATATTTTACTGTAGTTATGGCTGCTGCACTAAAGTTTTCAGCTTCTTTGGTATTAAAACCATTCGTTTTATTAATAATTTCCTGAAGTTTATTTATCCAGACACAAAAATAATGTAAATAAAAGAATGTTTTTTTTTTTCCGGGTGCATTCTGAACTTTTACCATATAAATTAAAAATTTGTAGGAGATAAAAAATGAAATTAGTAATATCGTTTGAAAAAATGTATATAACGAACCAAAACATAATTATCTATTTGATAAAACAGAAGCGAAGCATTTTTTTGATTTACTGGTACAAAAAATAAATATAGTGTGCAAAATATTGAAAAAACCTGAAAGAAGAAACCGCGTTTCTGAATGTTCTATTCCGTGACTTTACTTTTTTTAAAGATGCTTATGCCCCATTCACATTCACAGTTTTGTATAGAGAATGGGCACGAACAATCACTTTCGCTGAAATACGCGTGTAAACGATCTATGAATGAGGATCTTTTTTCAGTCGGGATCTGGCATCTACTTAAACGGCCAGTGTCTTTTTCTTTTTCAACACCATAGGGCGCGGGGCAGACTTTCCCGGCGTCGCGTTCAAATTTCGAAGCGCACTAAAATGCAGATAGTTTAAATCCGGCCTTTACACGATCGTAAGTTACTAGTAACAGCAAACTTTCCGAGCGTGGGAGATGAAAATGTTATTTTTTGCCATCGAAATAGAGGAGAATCTTTATGATAAACGTCTAGCAAACCGACCAATCTGTTGGCTCCACAGGTATTGTCATGTCGTTCCTGTGGGCTAGATTGACTAAGGTCTCTGGACGGTATAGGTGCTGGGCAACCTACTTCTTCTAAAACAATGTACCAGGCACTGCAGAGCCGAGTGGTCTCTTCACCCACCTAGTCTGAGTGAAGGTGCCACTGGACGCTTTATAAATCATCTCATTACGTAGATGCCAAGGCCTTAGTTCTAACCAACCGAACATTTTTCTAGGCCGATGCCCCGCTATACATCGTGCACATGATGTCGAAGTCCGCGGTTCGAGCTCTGGAGGAGGCCAGGAACCGTGGTCAGAAGAGACCTGTTTACGGAGAAACTCTCGCCGCCACTGTTGGCACTGAAGGTATTCCCTCAATGCTAAGGATCGCGACCATCACTTGAAGGTGGCAACGAGGATATTTTTTTATTGAGTTCTCGCGATGCGAGACTTTTATTCCTCAAGATGTTGGAAATCATATTTAAAAGTTGACGTGTTTCAGGAATAAAGCTCATTAAGAATTTCCCTGTAAAGTAACGGTCGGCTACACTTTAGGATAGAGTCGTGCAAAGCTAACTTTGCAGTGGAGCATCCGAAATAGTAATTTCCGTACGTTGCTTTTGTATGTTTTCACCATGGTAGGTAGGTATTCGTATGAGGTAGTGGCCACCCCTGGTGTCAGAGTTTTTAAGCCACCCAAAGGGTCTCTGACATGGCTTAACGATTGTTATTAATCTAATCAATAACAACCGGGACCAACGGTTTAACGTGCCTTCCGAAGCACGGAAGCGCTCAGATATTATTGCCACTAGCGGTCACCATTTTTCAATGGTACATGTTACGTCAGTTAATGTCTGTTACAATTTTGTTTTGTGGAATACATTGAAAATATGGTGAAAACATACAAAAGCAACGTACGGAAATTACTATTTCGGTTGCTCCACTTTGCACGGCTCTATCCCTTTTGGTTCGACTGGAAGAGTCACTATGGGGTGTCATAGCTAGACTGCGGCCGATCGTACATACCAGCTAACACGGTAAGCGCTTTAAAATATTTCCCAACATTTCCAGGCTCTCATTATCGCAATGCCTGTTTCCGCCACGCCGCTGCCCACGTGCTGTCCCCGCCACTGCGGCCTGACCCCAGCACGCCTGAGGCCATGGTGGAGGCGCTTTCTGAGTGAGTTTTCATCATCATCATCATTTGCCCACATTTGCCCACTGTTGGGTATAGACCTTTTCGCCTTCAAAATCTACAAAAAACTATTGACGCCAAAATCAACGAAATCAAATAATTTAGGGGTAGCAAAACGGCGGCCTGTGGGTCAGCTACACGCAGCGTACCATCAGCGCTCTCCGGGTACAATATAATAATGTCTTCAGGATGGTGCTGGGGCTGCCGCGTTTCTGCAGCGCCTCTGCTATGTTCGCCGAAGCGCACGTTGCCGGTTTCTCGGCCATAATTCGCAGCCCCGTGGCGTCTCTGATGAACAGAGTTCGCGGCAGCCCGAATAGCATCCTGATGGTCCTTAAGACTCCATACGTCTCACAACTAGCGCCGCCAATGGAATAAAAACATATCTTTTTTTTGGATGCGATTTTAGCAAAAAACGCACATGCGATTTCTCAACGCGAGGCTTAACTATTTTTAGGACCTAAGGTTTGGATTCCAGGATTGGATTTCCTACGAATGCAATCGATTCTCGCCAAAAGTGGCCACTCGATTCGGCGAGAATCGATTGCATTCTTAAGTTCTAGGATCTGTAATCCAAACCTTAGGTCCTAAAAATAGTTAAGCCTCGCGTTGAGAAATCGCAGGAGCGTTTTTTGGTAAAAACGTATCCAAAAAAAAGATATGATTTTTTTTCATTGGCGGCGCTAGTTGTGAGACGTATTTCATCCTAATGATAGGGCGGACAGTCCGCTTTTAAAGCACCACTCCAGAGTGCATTGTAAATAAACTTCTTAAACAATTAAAGTGATTATTTTTAAGTTACTAATATATGTAGAATAGATTTGTTTATATTACTAACCAATGTATGGTTTTTTTCTGAAATAAATTGAAATTGAATTGAATTGAAAACGACTTCTTCGTTTGGATGGGAATGAGCGCGGTAAACAGCCTTATGTAATTCGTAACCGAAACCTAACCGACCGCCTCCAGCTGATCGGCAGCGACAACTGCACATTCCAAGAGAAAGACAAGCTGCTCGGGAATGGAAACTTCGGGACAAAGCTGTGTGTTTTATTCCCTGTCCTACCTAGAGTGCCCCACATTAGGCCCACGATGACTAGTTTTTAGTATCCTGACACTGTGTTACTCTCTTGCCCATAGCTCTCTTGCTCTTGTTTTGACCCGTCCCCGTCATATTCAAAACCGAAACCTAACATAATGTACACAAATTGATATTTTTTGTACCCATGTTAAGCCCCTCGGAGGGGGCGCTGTGTGCTGGAACACAGGTTCACACCTAGTTCAGCAGCAGATATATTCCTAACGAGCTTATTGATAAAATTATTGTTCTTATTTAAGGGTAAAACGTGTAATCTTTCTTTGGAAATAAACTTATTATTATTTAACACTAGCTGACCCGGTGAACTTCGTATCACCTGAAATAGTTTGACTCTCCGCGTCAAAAATGGCGATTCCAATACAAAATGACCAATTTTTATTTCTTCCGTTTTTCAGCTAATCCTTTAACTTTTCCCATATTTCTTTGCTTTTAAACCTACCCTGAACTATCGTGAACTAAACAAAACAGTAAATATGCAAATCGTTCAAGCCGTTTCTTAGTTTTAGCGAGACTAATGCACGGCGATTCATTTTATATACATATATAGATATGAGCATATGAGGGACGTCCCGTAGGGCGTCGGCCGGTCGGACGTCCCAAATATTGCTGGAAAGATGCGGTAGAGAGAGACCTGTGCGAGCTCCAGGTGGAGGATTGGAGGGAGTTAGCGCAGGACAGGGAGAGCTGGCGTCTTTTGGTTGCGGAGGCCAAGATCCACTTTGGGTTGCTGAGCCAGTCAGAATGAATGAAAATTCTCAATTCAGAAACCGGGCCTTAGGCAGGCAACTTTTTCTGGGTCTGCGCGGACAGTTTGTGAGTGATTAAATTTGTTATCACGCTAAAACTGCAGGACTTTGCCTGAAAGAATAGAGAAAGCTTAGAAACCAGACTAGCAGACTATAAATTACGAACTAAATTCGTCTGCGGTAATGTCGATAACGGGGAAAAAACTGAGTCTACGCGGACGAAGTCGCGGGCAAAAGCTAGTCAAATAATATTTATAGGGGTACAAAACGACCTCTTCGTTTGTATATGTTTATGAATGAGCGCGGTAAACACTAGTCTTTGAATCTTTGAAACACAGCCTCAGTCTTTGAATTGAAGTATTCATTATCGAAAACTAACCGTCTGTCCCCAGCGACCGCCTCCAGCTGATCGGCAGCGACAACTGCACATTCCAGGAGAAAGACAAGCTGCTCGGGAAAGGAAACTTCTCCAAGATCCCGAACGGAGTGAACGGGGTCGAGGACCGCATGGCGGTTCTGTGGCAGAAGGGGGTCAACACTGGTAAATAACGATCATTTATCAACTAGCGATCATTGATTGAGCGCCTTGCTTGTCCATTAGCGGCGGATCGGGCCGGGACTATTGCGCTGCGGCCCGCCCCGCCCCGATCCGCTGCTAGTGGACGCTGTTTCATAAAAATACAGGCAGGCGGATTTTTGTGTTGCGATCTTGCGATGCGCCCCGGCCCGATCCTCCTCCAGTGGACCGCAGCCTATAAAAGACCGCCAACAAACCACGTATTGTCCTCATCATAACGAACGGTTTTGCAACTTTTGCCTGGGAAATTAATGGTTTCCGAGATAATGAGGTTCAAGATGGACTTTTCAAAAAACATTGTTTTGCAGAAATCTATTCAGTATCAGTACTTAAAAACTTTCCAAAGAAACCATATCAAAATTATGAATATTTCTTACAAAAAACGATTTCGATAATTTTTTACATAAAATTTGGTTTTTGATGGCTCTATAAAATTGCATTCTTAGTTCAAAACGCGAATGATCCTCATTGTAAGCCTTTGTCGCACCCGCAGGCATAATGGACCCGTGCCGCTTCGTGGCCGTCACCAGCTCCACCGCGGCCAAGATCTTCAACATCTGGCCTCAGAAGGGCCGCATTGCTGTCAACAGCGACGCGGATGTGGTCGTCTGGGACCCTCGGCTTGAACGGACCATTTCTGCTGCCACCCACCGGCAGGCCGTCGACTTCAACATCTTTGAGGTTAGACGCCACCTTTTTAGGGTTCACTTACCTACAGCCCCGGATCTGCGATTTTTTCGAACCGGGACAGAGACTTGACAGTGGCGCCCCGTATCACCAGCGTTTGAGATGAATTACAAAAAAATGCATTTTTCGTGATTTTTTCTCGATACGGTAAAGTTTTACGGACGTGATCGTGCCACATTGATACACACAGACATCCGGACGGCCACGGGTTTTAAATGATTTTGGCGCCCCCTAAAACTGTCGCCCGGGGCCCAACAATGCTGAGTCGGGTCCTTTCACAAGCGCAGTACAGTGACATTTTCCTCTCTTTTCTTTTTGTCAAGTACAATTTAACTTGCCTACTTACTTGTGTATTTTTAGTCTTAAGTATCATTGTAGGTACTGTGTCTATTTGTGAATAAAATTTTTACTTACTTACTAACAAATAATAAAATTAAAATATTAATAAAAAATAAGGGCCCCATACAACATACGGTTGTCAAATTGGACAAGTTTCACAACTGGCTTACCACGAAGCGATTGAGAAGTCGGTACCTCTCATGACGAAGCACTACGGTCATGCATGATACTTTCTTTTTAGCCTCTCCGCTGTGGCGATAAGAAAAAAGAAAATGGCGTAATGTGTGGAAAGCTCGCGGCGGTTTTGCCACAGCATGACCTTCCCGTTCCTCCCCGTCTACACTAATTTCTTCTTTTTTGACTAAATTACAGCCTTACAGCGGAGACTAAACTATATCTAGATAAAATTTTCAGGGTCAACGCGTGGTGGGCAGCCCCCAGTTCGTGATCGTGAACGGACGCGTGTGCCTCGACGACGGAGACCTGAGAGTCGCTGAAGGTAAGATTCATCATCATCATCATCATCATCAGCGTAGCGTAGCGGGAAGTGCAAACGTTTCAGCTTTGACAATTTTATAGCTAAACTGGGCTATTTTTCTTTAGCGATTTTTGTTTCAAGGCAATAAAACAGCACTATTTTCATTATTCTAAACAACAATAATTCAGCTGATTATGAGATTTGCTCGAACTTCTAGCTTTTTGGGCAGTCGACTGGTTATTTGAGCAAAAAAACAAATCAGCTCACCTTTTGTGTTTCTGTTGATAAGAATAATGAAAAGAGTCCTCCTATTTTTGACGTTTTTTGGTGTTAAGGTGTAAGATGTCAGTCATCACCTAACAATCGTCACACATACTAAGCCATACATAAAAGCCAAGGTTATAAAACTATCGACTTGTTCCCAGGTCTCGGGCGCTTCCTGAAGACCCCCACCAACAGTCCGTTCGTTTACGGCGGCGAGATACCTGTCCCAGCTGCGCCCGAGCCGTACCAGCCAACAGTCCGACACACCAACGGGAATACACCAACTCCTACTTCTGGTAAGAAGTTCCCTATTACTAACTGAAGACCCCGACCAACACTTCCCTCTCCAGTCTACCTTTTTTTATTACCTCTATAGTGGCCCTTTTACCGACACTTAGGTCATGAAAAGGGCACACTAAATCCAGCAAACGATCGAAACCGAGTGCCAGGACCTATGTGCGGTAGGTCTTGCCGCCTCAGCTTGCCAACCAACAGTCCGTTCGTTTACGGCGGCGAGGTACCTGTCCCAGCTGCGCCCGAGCCGTACCAGCCAACAGTCCGGCACACCAACGGGAACACACCAACTCCTACTTCTGGTAAGATGTTCCCAATTACTAACTGAAGACCCCATACAACAGTCCGTTCGTTTACGGCGGCGAGGTACCTGTCCCAGCTGCGCCCGAGCCGTACCAGCCAACTGTCCGACACGCCAACGGGAATACACCAACTCCTACTTCTGGTAAGATGTTCCCTATTACTAACTGAAGACCCCAACCAACAGTCCGTTCGTTTATGGCGGCGAGATAGTAATAATAATCAAAATCTTGATTCAGAAAGTGGATGACAAATAGTAACTGAGTACAGAGTTAGCCCAACCAATAATTCGAATAGAAAAATAATAGGCTTAGGGCACTCTATGAAGGTGTCTGCTGCCATAGCTAGGCTATTAAATAGCCTATATTAATGGCTCGCAGGCCCGAACCTCGTCCGAGGTGAGATTGAAACATGCAGAACTCGTCCTTCTCGCTCAGCAGTAAGACCCAGATACCTATCCCAGCTGCGCCCGAGCCGTACCAGCCAACAGTCCGACACACCAACGGGAACACACCAACTCCTACTTCTGGTAAGATGTTCCTAAGAGTTATCCTCTTGTCGGTGCAGCATTCTCCATGCACTTCGATCGCAGGCCAGTTGCTTCGTCACGACATCCACCTTCACTTTAATTTCACGTCCTGCGTGCCCTAACACCTACATTGGAGGACCTTATGGCGGCTAATAACAACGCAGTTAGCGTTGCGGAATTCGGTACGCAAAGTTTTTTGTTCGAAAGTCCGTTATTGGCTTAAACTTATCTTAAGACAATATTGAGAAACTAATTTAAATATTTTTTATTTTAGTCCAGTAGTTTTGTTTTTATGCGCTAAAATTGTTTTGTTCCTATGACCGCCAACAGTAGGTATGCAGAACGTCGCGTGACGTCATAAAACCGTATCTTTGAAACGTTGTAAAATCCAAACTACTGAACCAAAATTAAAAATATTGAATTTAGTTTCTCAATATTGTCTAAAGAAAAGATTAAGCCAATAACGGACTTTCGAACAAAAAACTTTGCGTACCGAATTCTGGGCTAATATAAAGCCATGTCTGCCATCGACACGCAAAGAAGAAGACTTTAATTTGGTCAAAGTAGCTACTCCGTGGCCTTCCTCTACCTCTCTTTCCTTCTATCTTTCAAGATGTGGTGTTGGAGGAGAACGGAGAGTATATCTTGGACGGAAAAGGTGTCAAATGAGCTGGAAAGTATTGGAGAGGCTGCAGAAGAGGAAAGATGCTGGGCCACTTGTTCAAGGCCCACACTAAAATAAAAAAAAGTAACAAACCAACATCTCCCTTTGTGTTTCCAGAACTGTTGTTGGTGAACAAGCACCTGGAGGGTATGTCGGTCTCCTCAGGCTGTTCCACACCCACCGGGCGCATGATGCGGCAGCCGGGCCAGCGCGACATGCAAAACTCGTCCTTCTCGCTCAGCAGTAAGTGCTATATTGCCTTGGGTACAGTGAGGAATCCTGCATCGCGCCAGCAGTTTTAAACACGCTTTTATAAGCTAGGTAGGTAATCGTATGAGGTAGTGGCCACCCCTGGTGTCAGAGTTTTTAAGCCACCCAAAGGGTCTCTGACATGGCTTAACGATTGTTATTAATCAACAACAACCGGGACCAACGGTTTAACGTGCCTTCCGAAGCACGGAAGCGCTCAGATATTATTGCCACTAGCGGTCACCCATCCATGGACTGACCGCGGCCGTTGTTGCTTAACTTTGCCAATCGATTAAGAACGGCTAGTACAACTAGGCTGTGAGCGCTTTTATAAGCTTGGCCTGTATGTATGTATGTAACGGAATCTTTGAGCATAATTTTTACCAATTTCCAGAAGTCTGATTAATTTGAAACTTTGCATACGTATCAAGGACCAATGACAATGCAATAATAATTTGATAACAGTTTCCCATTATACCCCTACAGTGCCATTATACAGGGTGGATTTTTGAGACGGGGCAGTAAGGGCAGGTACCTTAACCGTTATAGTTACAGAAAAACGTTCTTGGGAGACCTTCCATTCCATAGCTTTTTGAAATATTATGAACTGCATTCACAGATTTTGGAAAAAATGTACGGTCAGCAAAAAAAATGCTAAAATACCAATTTTTTTTTATGCCAATCGATCCTTTTTCATGTAGGGATCAATAGACTCTAAGGAGCCAACTGAGGTTTGAGTACTAAAAATGTCAGAAATTTACAAAAAAATGATAAATCGAACTAAAAAATAAAAAACAGTTTAAAAAAACTAAAAAAACACGCTTTTATAGCTAACCGAACTAAAAAGTATAAAAAGTATTATTCTGTTAATAACTTAAATTTTATTATAATTTTAAACTCTTTGTAATTAAAAAATATTTTATACTTTTTAGTTCGGTTAGCTATAAAAGCGTGTTTTTTTTTGTTTTTTTAAACTGTTATTTATTTTCATAGTTCAAATACAATAAACGCGTAGTCTCCCATAAGTTTTGTCTTCTTATGTCTCATGATGGATTCATGATAACACTAAGAAATTGGATGCGAATGTTATATTTGATTTTGTAGAGCTGTCTGTTACAGTCACCACTGTCGATACTTTGACTAGCCATTCGGAATTTGGATAATTTACTATTTCTTCATAGTACTATGACCGCCATATTATAGTTTGATAGGTACCTACACAACACACGACAGCACGTCAGAGTGTACACTTATGTTGTAAAGTCGCCCGTGACGTAACCGAGTAGAGTGCTAGCGTGTAAGGGTCGACTTGCTGTCGTGTACATAGCGCTCATAATATGATGCTCTCAGTGCTCTCTACTAATCGATAAATTATAATTGCCAAACTTTTCTCCATTGCAGAAGAGGTCGAAGGCCTCGACACGAAGACTTCAGTGCGCGTGCGCAACCCGCCAGGCGGCAAGTCCTCCGTCCTGTGGTAGACAACGGACCGAACCGGATTCAAGCGGATCAAACCGGTTTTAAGCGACGCGAACCGGTTTTTCATGCGTAAAAGGTGTTTACTAAGTTTCGCGTGTTCTTCGTATAGTTTGTGTTATGTTGCCTTCTTTTAGCTTTATTAGAAGGGGTAAGCAGAGGCATTATATCGCCAAAAATTTATATTAGCGCTGCCTATTTAGGCAAGGAATAGGAAGGAGCAGAAGTGGCGTCTCCTTATCTCCTACCCCTACAATATTGAACCTTATGTAATGACAATAAGGTCACGAGCTCAGACATATCGCGAATACGAGGATACACGCCAAAATGCTGTATATCCATCTGAACCAATTGAGTACCAATTCGTAATCCAAAGTTAGATTTTACCCGGTAATACCAATCTTTTATACCATGGTCATTCACAGCTCTTTTCGTAGCAGAGCAGTCGCATAGAATAGGTAGATATCTGGCGGCACGGAGTGCCGCCGCCAAGTCGAGCTATGCAGAGGCACCCCGTACCATACTTTTCTCGAAGCAACTCGCGGCACTTTTGACCCCCCTGTATCTTCGTTGTGAGTAAAGCTATAAGGCTGAAATTTCGGTTACTAAGAGTTTTCACGGAACCTACCTCGACCTCCAAATTACAAGTTTGTACCTATATTGAATAATGAAATATAGGAAGTCAAAGTTCGGTCAAAACGTGGGTGACATACTCATCACCGTCATGATTTTTAAAGTACTTCTAGTAGGCCTACGGAGTTGAAATTTTGCATGCGGTTATTATTGAGTGAATTATGCACTATGAACATATTCTCGATCAGTAAATGATAATGTATTAAAAAGTTTAAAAAATATTCTATGCAGTCTATGCAACAACTAGCGCCATCTAGGGTTGTGTCTTGACATCAAAATAACAATATAATATTTACACAACAGATTAAATTCACTAGAGATTAAAAAGACAAATGTGAGCTAAAACTTATTATAACCCATCTTCTTCTTTGCGTGCCGTCTCCTATCGGAGGTTGGCGATCAATTTGGCTATCTCTTCCTTCGAATACCCATATAAGACGATAACAAAAAATATTCCTACTTCATGACGCTACTACTTGAAATTTTGCCTGCTGTCAGCATAAAGTATTTATTTAATTAATGCAATACAAATGGTCATGACTATTTCCGATTGGTAAATAATAAAATTATACTGCATTACAAAATTGATAAAAATATATTAATATCGCTTTTCACCACTAGATGGCGCTACAAGTTGTAAAGTTAGCGTGCTGTTATTATAAAATGTTTAAATTAATGCAATAAAAAAAAATACAGGCCCTCAACCCTTGACGCAATTGTTTCAATATGGCGCAATTTATAAAATTCAATACTTCACGAATTAAGACGCATTTTACATTATTATTTTTCAAAATAGCCTAACCTTTGAATAAACATTACGAAGTATATAAAATAAACTTATGACTAAATGACTGTCTGAATTAAAAAATAAATAAATTAGAAGACCCTGTCAATATGAACGCAATAGCGTCTAGAGTAACCCCACAGAACTTATTTCCGATCGGTAAATAATAAAAGTATTAATATTGCCACTTCCAACTAGATGGCGCCACTAAGTTCCTACATCGCAGTATGGTTATGTTTACACCACGCATATAAATGTCTCAGGATTTTTTTCCCAGAATTTCTAAAAAAATAATTCGTCCACTATTTCACAGTGTCACTACGTTGGCAAAAAAAAGCCACATCACTCACCGTAAAACAATGAATATTGCAATGGATATGGATGGTTCCATCCATGCAGGAATCACTTACATAAATGCTGACCTATTATACTCGACGGCAATGTTGAAAACTACAACCTACGGTTCCTTATCCGAACTTACGACGGCCGCCGCTTTGTATCCGACTTAGAGGCACTTGAGAAAAACTAAGAGAGATAAGGATTGGGCTTTAAGAAAATCTGTAGCTAATGTGCAAGAAATATCACCCGAGAAGAAAAAACGGAGGACTACCTACCAAAAATAAGTGAAATCCCATCAAAAACATAAATGTACAAAAACCAAGTCTCGCTTCCACCGTAAAAAGTTGTGAGATATCCATGTAAAGCCAAGTCAGTTATTTTACTTAGTACTGAAGCACGTATTCTTTTCAGTTAGTGTGAAAACACCTGTTCAACAACTTTGTCATACATTGTTTCCTAATTAGTTACCTACCAACATTTACTGACTGTATCAATATTAAACATATTTATTTCTGAAATATAAATAGTGACTTGGCAACAGCACAAATCTGTGATAGTTATAATTTGGTAGATGAATTAATTATTATTATACTTATTGCTGTGCTATTGCCAAGTCACTATTTATATTTCAGAAATAAATATGTTTAATATTGATACAGTCAGTAAATGTTGGTAGGTAACTAATTAGGAAACAATGTATGACAAAGTTGTTGAACAGGTGTTTTCACACTAACTGAAAAGAATACGTGCTTCAGTACTAAGTAAAATAACTGACTTGGCTTTACATGGATATCTCACAACTTTTTACGGTGGAAGCGAGACTTGGTTTTTGTACATTTATGTTTTTGATGGGATTAGTATCTACGCGCAGGATGAGAGAAAAAACCTATGTTTAACAGGTAATTTTTGTAATAGACTATCAATCATCAATGAGCAATTACTACTAAAGCCATAGGTATTTTTCTTTCATCTATACTTAATTAAGTATGTGCGTGCACCTATAAATAGCAGGATGGACATTGGTGTATTCGACTGTACTAAAAGGAAATAAACAAAAACATAACTTTTTTCATATCAAAGTATGAGTTGTATGAAGACTTAAGAGTCGCCAGTAATGTTGATTGCATACAAACGTAGTTTTGGTTTTAATTTATTTCCCGACAGTAGAAACCTACCTACAATCCTTGATTGCCAAAGTATTTCTCAACTTTCGATACAGATAATAATATATTTTCAGTCTTTTCGAAAATTAAACCAATTTGATTAAAAAAATTGTATGAAGTGTTACAGTTGTTTTATCTCAGGAAGGCGGATGAGCCATACTTGTTGTAATGCGTATAGATAGACGCGCGCTCTTCGTGTGCGTAACTCAAATTTCGAAACATCCGCAAAGATAATGTGCATGTACATTTACACACACAAGTATGGCTCATCCGCCTTCCTGAGATAAAAGATCTGTACTCTTCTGGCTTATTCACTGACATAATAAAAATAAAGAATAACTTCCGAGGCTCGATATCATCAATTGAGGGGCCTCTTCACCGTGGATATGTCTCTGTTTTTGTCTGAATGTCATCTGGCCATATATTTGATTATAAAAAGAAAACTCTTGTGGAGAATGCTTGTGTATAAGACAGAATAAAAGTATGTGTATGGCTTTGAAATAATCGTAATATTGGTGTTAGACTTTTATCCATCTGGATAAAGAAGATAGAATGGTACAAGGAAAGAACAGGGATTGTCACATTTTTATTTATTTCGAAATAAGTAATAACTCAGTAAAAAAAAATCTAACATTGAAGAATAAAATCAGTGAAGAGTTAAACTTTAAGACGAATAATTAAGAAGATACCGCATTTTAAATTGCTCCATAAATTTTTCATTGAGGTCCAAAACTTAAAGAGCAATATCTCAGTTCAATGTTTCTGTGACATTACTTGTTCTTTCCGTTTACCCTTTTGGTTAAAGTTAGATTTGTGTGGCAGCGTATTCATTATTATATTATTGTTGCAATGCTAATATTGCTATTGTTAAACAATATTTATTATTAAAATAGACTGATTAATCATTAATCAATAAATAATACACAACTTACCCCGGCAAATATCAGCAATTCAATGTAGAACATACAAATAGTTGCATAATCCCAAATAGTGTCAAAAAATATATTGCATTTTAATTGTTTTCTTTATAAGAGCATTTTATAATTATTTTGTAATAGTTCGAAACGTATGGTCATCATTGTCGGCCTTAACAGATTTGAATATTATGTACCGGTTTTGTACTAACTTAAGGCTTAGAGTAAGGAAACCCCATTGTTTTTATACTAAGCACTTTCCCCCCTAATCATTATCATTTAATTATCATTATGAAAACCAATTTGTACTGTTTAGTATTTAACATCACGTTAATTTTAATTTCTATATAACAAACTTTAAAAATAACCTAAGAATAATCGGGTTAAGGGTAGACGATAGCAAGGTGGCGGGATATTCAAAATTTTCACAGTTTTTTACATTTTGTAGCTAAATTGAGCTATTTTTGTTCAGCGATTTTTCGTTCGCGAGAATAAAACCGTATTCTTTTCATTATTGTAAACAACAGAACAACAATAATTCAGCCGATTATGTGTTCTGGTCTACGAAGCAGTGGTACTGCCCAAAAAACTTGTCGTAGATCAGAACACATAATCGGCTGAATTATTGTTGTTCTGTTGTTTACAATAATGAAAAGAATACGGTTTTATTCTCGCGAACGAAAAATCGCTGAACAAAAATAGCTCAGTTTAGCTACAAAATGTAAAAAACTGTGAAAATTTTGAATGTCCCGCCACACTACTATCTTCCAGCCTTAAAAGTGATAAATTAGCAAGACACCAAAAAGGACAGTACAAAATGATCCAAAACTATTATTTTTGCAAGTCTGCTAGTCTTGTAATTTGCATCACAATTTTGTAGGTTTTTACATTGTTTTTCGAATGTATTTTAAATCTTATTATTATGCATTGTCACAAATAAACAATGTAATCTCATATTATGTCTTTCTGTTATAAAATATATCTTTGTCTACCATTTTAAAACATACTGAAAATGCACTCTTGGATATCTTCACTAATCTACACTAATGTAAAGGTTTGTAGGGGGTAATCTCCAAAACTACTCAGCCGATTTTAAAATTTCTTTCTCTAATGGAAAGCTACGTTATTGCTGAGTGCTACTTATAGGCTATTGTGATATGTATTTTTTTTATTACAAAATCGCGTTATTGTAAATCATGATCAAATAAAGTCATAGACAGACAACTATGGCAAATGATTATCGTGACGATTTGATCTTATGTTGCAGAATGAATAAAACCACGTAAGCGCTCCATTTCAAGTTGTTTATTAAAATAATATTCGTTCGAATTGAACACAATACACGGACCAGACCCTAATAATTGAGTTTTTACTAATTTGACAATTTATTTCTCTTTTCACTACAAAATTAATAAGATAACTAATAGCAACCCGCTTGGGCCACACATTGTCTTTACCCTCTTAGCAATAAAAACAACCTATAAAATATATCAACATAAAGACCTTTTAGAGGTAATCGGTATCCTAAAATACCTTCACGTACAGTCATGTTCTTTTTAGGGTTATCCAGTCAACACAAGGAACCCTCACTTCAATTTGGCACTGACTTTTATACAAAAAAGAGTTACTTAACACTTGCTGGTAAATTCCTGTATTCATTTAAGTTCTAGATGGTTTTGGCACGTTCTACAAGAAAATTTGCAAGAACTCATTTAAAAAGAAAAAGTTTTAAAGGAAAGAAAAATAAACATAACTACACCTCTTTGTGCGAAAACTAAAAATCCATAACTTCTTTCTATCGATCCAATCAAAAAATATAAATCCTAAAAATACTTTTTAAATGAATTTTAAATTTACACATTTTTTAGAAAACACTACCTTTACAGAACTCATGCGTATATTATATTGCACAGAATCAGATTTCATGCAAAATCATTGGAAGAATTAGTGTAAACTTGTCAAATAATAAAGATCAAAACTTAAAAATGCGGTCTGGTCAATTGCTAAAATCATAGAAAAATAAAAAGTATTTTAGATCATGTAGTATTTTGTCAGAATATTATATTGTTTATGTGGCATGATAAAGAATAGTTATTAATTTAATATGTTGTCATGCGGAAATACACTTTTCATCACTAAAAAAGAATGCGCAAAAAAAGGAATGACGGGGCACAATTTTAAAGTTAATTGAAAAAAATCATGGGCTTCATTGCGAGTAACAACATTTAAAATTCTTAATAATAACAATAAAAAGTAATTAACAAAAAGGTTTTGTCATGGGGTAAAACAAACCATCAAGAACATTTTTTTTGAGGGTACCTAATCACTTTTTTAATAATATAAATGCAATTTTTATACCAAAAAGACTTCTAAATATTTGTATTATTTTATATATTGAATTACAAATTTATTTATACATTTTTGTGGCGCCCTACCTTAGCTCTGTGAGGTGTTGTCATTTTTATTATCTATGCATTAAAAACTTGAAGAACATAAGAAAAATAAACGTATTCGCGCCAATGTATTGTTATTGAACTTTTCGTGTCAGTATTCCACTATAATATTTTTTGTTTAAAATCCTTTTCTTTTCTATATATTTATGTATGTATATAAGTAGCATAGTACACTTAACTCCTAATATGACACAGTTAGATTAAAACTATTTTATACATTTAGTATGTACTTACACATATACAGTGTCTGTCATACCGATATGACTTTTAGATTTAATTTATCTTTGAGTCGAAACAAATATTACAAAATCGAATAAATAAATCAGAAGACACCATTGACGAACAATTAGTTTTCTCAAAATTAAATTTTAAAGTGACATCGGTACGCATTCATACGACGTGTCAACCCTATTTCTAAAACTACGACAGTCTAAGTGGTTCCGTACAACGGAAAAACAGTATTCCCTTTACTTGGCCTTATTTTACTTTTTACATGAGCTTAGAGCAAAGGGAACGTTAAAACTAACTTCTAGGGAACCTTTATAAACTGATACAGGCCGCTTTTATCAAGAAATAGTTCGAAGAAAGACTTTAAAAGTTGTGTTCCAAAACAGTCAATATTACTCACAACCATTTCTGTTTGAAGTAATTAACTAACTGACCAACATAGATTTACAAAGGTTAATAGTACATTACTGCCGCGATCTGTAATGAGTGCGTTTCTGGCGCGCTTTTGATGGCCGACAGAGCGCAGCGTAGCGCAGCTCAAGGCCCTGTGCGGTCAGCATTGCAGCCCTTGATGGACAAGCTGAAATGAAGGCCGAGACCGAAGGTCGAGGCCTTTATAGCGCGGCCAGCAAGGGCTGCAATGATGACCAAACTTGAGGGCCGAGAGCGTAGCTAAGCTAAGCTCGAGGCAATCATAGCGTGCCCAGAAGCGCACTCATTGCAGACCAAGGCTTGTATAGTGCTTTACTCAAACAATGCGAGTAATTAAAATATTAATTAGAATAGTAAATAAAATAGTAATTTAATTGTACTTTTTGTCGATTTTCCATTCCGCAAACTTTTTGTTGGTAAGCTTGCTTGTATTTTTCTTTTGACTTCGGTGGCAATAAATTTCCAATTACTAATTTCGCTTGATTTTGAATGTCCGGCGGTGTTAAACACATTAAATCCGAGGATTCGTCGCTTTGAGAGTTCACTTTTTCAACAAAAACACAGAAAAAAATCACTTCGAACAACGCGCGAAAAGTCGAAAACAATATGGCCGCGCTTTTTTTTTCTGTGCAATGTGTCGACTGCCAGTACCCATACAGCCCAATTCTAAATAAATACTTTTTGCACCTGATGTTTGAGTTCTATTTATGAAACAAAACTCGACATTAATGGATTTTCATACAGTTTTTCTGGCCGCAAAACACGACATTAATGAAATTCCATACAACTTTTCTGGCGCCTAATCCAAGTAGCCTGCAAGTCCGACTTTGCTCAAAGAAGGTTGTCGAATTAATGTCCACATTACGAGCTTTTTTGAGTAATAGTATTAATCCAGTGTAAAAAATGACTTAAGAAATGTGTAATGCAAATAATATTGACTGTTTGGTGTATGTGAAACCAAAAAATGCCATAATTTTCTTTTGTTTGTTGCCCAAAATAAGAGATTACCTATTTTTTTCAGCTGATGGTTTAGGCGATGGCACATAGTAATGTGACTAGAGAAGGAAAGTCTTGAAATTAGAATTGAATTTTGTAATTTAATATTTTGGGCAGCAAAAAGGCGAAATGAAATGCGTAAAAATGACTTTGGGGCTCACAATTTTGAGATCATTTATATTTAAGATGACTGGTAGTGCGCATCTAAGTATGTTTTAAGTCTATTGCTTAGTGTACATTGCTATGTGTACATTTTATTATTGATCTTGCAGAAACACCGTACATTTTGTACTTTTAGCGATAAAAATTTAGGCCATATCAATGAAATCAAACTTAAATCTACAGGATATTGTAAGAAATTAGTTTACGAAATTTACAAAAATGTCGGTGTTTCCGGAAAATCAACCAAAAAATATTAATTTTCTGTATCAGCACCCGCCAAATTAATCCAACGGAGGTAGAACCACATTTTTATTTTTAAAGTTACAGTTTTTGCGCGTCGATCTGAATTCTAAGACATTTTGTTTTGTATCACAACCTACACGACTTTCTAGCCGCGGCCGCTGGAGGGCGTTTGGTTTTAGCTGGCTTGCTTGCAATTACAAAAGTTATATTATGTGCTAAAATTTCATCTCGGTCATAAAAAGTACCTTAGTTACGTCCAACAACGCAATTAATTCATAAAACATGTCCGTCAAGATAAAATTCCATCAAACAACATAACGATACGGGGTCTATTTCATTTGTGAGTTCTCTTAATTGTTATTCTGTTTTAGTCACGTTACAAAATACCCTCTATGACAGTTGAACAGCAACAAGCATCAACAGCTAGCTGTTACGGAAAAACTGTCACAAAAGCCAAAATGCAACACCAAAAAAATTCACCAGCCAGCGTGATCCAAACCGTTTCGCCCCAGACGATTACCTCGGTTCATTCATACGATCCAAAAGCGCAACTCACGCGCGCTTTGCAGTCGTGCGTCCGGCACTCTTGTCCCAACACTACGACACAGATATCACTTCGTGGCCCGGCCTCGACTGCGCTGCGCGGGGCCAACTCTGCGACGTCAACTGCCCGACCGAGAGAGGATTGTTCGCGTCCCTAGGGTTCGTACCCACCGGGTTCCTAGGCGGAGGAGGGTTCGGGGGTTCCGAAGCTGGCGACGCGAGCGACGACAAAGCGCTGAGGCCTCCAGGACTCGAAGCAGAGTTCAGAGGAGTGTCAGCGTCGCTCGACGCGTCAGACAACTCCTCGAGTTTGACGTCATCGCCGTCAGAACAAGGGGACTGAGGCGTCATCATTGGCACTGGAACCGTGCCTGACGCCGCGGCTAGGGCCTCGAAGTATCGGACGCACTTTTTCTTCCGCCTAAAAGGAGAGGTTAAAAGTTAGTGGAGAAAAGTGTTGAGGTGTAAAGTAAACTAAAGATAAATAAATACGAGAAAAACGTAGCATGCTGCAAAAACGGCTGTTAAAATAAAAAGGAAAACACGTCAAATCGTCATGCCGTAAAATAAAACAACAGTCGATGAAAGTTAGTTCTATGGAGGGTAAGACAAAAACGGCAACTATCTACGACCTAAAAGAAAAGGGCACACCGCTAGGAAAAGTAAAAAACACTAAAAGTGTACACAACGACTAAAGCGAAAACAAAATAGTAAGTACTGATTTTGCAGACGACATTCTGGCGTAAAGTAGGAATTCATTAGAATTGGATCCACTCGGACATGTATAAGATGGTGCATCAAATAATGATTACCACCATCAGCTATTGCAATAAATTGATTACTTTGCAATGAAACATAAAAAGGCGGGTAAAGTCAAATCATCCACTTCAAAATCTTCCAAAAATCTGCTAACAACAACAACGAAAGAAAACGCAAAATCGAACATATAAAGTAGGCAGTTATTGGGAAATGTGGATCACCAATTTCCAACATGATCCAGAATGCTCAGTAAGTAGATCTATTGTTCAAATCACAAAATACACCGTTTCGATATTACGTTTGAAATATCGCGGCTTTCTAGGATACGCACTAAGCCGACTACGCTGTCAGGATGGTTTAAGTGCTGGGCAAGCCTACGCCATCAATGCAATGTCCCAGTCCCAGGCACTAACCAAGTAGACACAGCGTCCAAGTAGTCACGTCACCCATCTAATGTGAGTGAAGGTGCCACTAGATGCTGTATAAATCATCTCGTTACGTAGATGCAAAGGCAATCGATCCAGTTACTGAGCATATCGGAAACTCATGATCCAGAATGCCCAACCTCCCTACCAACTATGTACAAACAAATCAGCCAACATCTGCGAACACTTGTCTCCTAAACTGACCGTTTAGACTCCGTCGGCGGGGGCAGGCCGGCACTAAAGGTTCACATAGGTCGGTTCTTGAGGGGGGCTTCCTACCAGGCTGGCGGGCGGCAGCGGAGTTGCCGCCTCCGGCCGGAGGAGCCCTAGGCCTCCCGAGACCATTACACCACTTGACTCGGGACTTTGGGGGTGAATTCCAGGATTTGGGAAAGGATTGGTGGTAGAAATTGAAGAGAAACCGTTTTTGAAGATGGAAATGCATTTTGATATCAACAACATTTTTTATGAACGGAATAAGGTGATAGAATTGTTGGCGACATTTGATGTCGAATAATGTTGGTGTTATTTTTTTATATTACACCGTTCACACGTGACAATTGATGTTAATAAAATATTAGTTATTTATTTATGTTTTTTATTATTATTATTTTTTTGAGGGAAAGTAACATGATCCAAATTAGATTTGGAATTCGGGGAAAAGTTATGTTTTATGATCCAAATTAGAGTTGGAATATGGAGAAAGAGGATTTGGAGATAGAGTCGTATTTGAATAAGGGGAAGCGGGATGAGTGGATGAAATAGGGCGTGGAGATAAGTTAGAATTAGGATAAGGAGAAACCGGATGCGGAGATTGGAGATGATGCGGAGATTGATTAGGATTGGAGTATGGTGAGAGAGGATGGGGAGTCAGGTGAGGATGCGGAGAGTTATTGGAAAGGGGAGGGATAGGTGAGTTGTGGTAAAGCGAAAGGTTAGCGTAAGAACAATTGAGACATCAATAATATGAATTTATAATTATCGAAGAGTCAAATGGTGTTTGGTACGTTATTGGAATTTATAGAGAGAAAAATATCACCAATAGTGCCAGCGAGTATCAGCATCGATCCATCGAGAAGCGGCAATCATGAGTGGAAAAAACATTTCAATAAGTTATCTTACCCATATTTAAACGATTTTCAGATTAATAATTTATCAAAAACAGTTTCCAAAGCGAGCATTTGAATTATTGTTCAGAAAATGTGTCTTAGAAGATTTTTTTGAAAGTGTTCTTGCAATTTTTTCGACAAATGATTGCCCTTCGACACGATTTCTAGTTCATTCTAAGACCTATTTCACTACAAGTTCACACTTTGTCTACTTTCAAAAAAATCTATATTTCTCGTTTATACTTATGTATTTTGGTACTAAAATGGACGCATCTCATTTCTTTGTGAAAAGACACATTTTCTGAATTTGTATTCTTGCTGCGCTTTTATTAGTGCTCATATTTATTGAGAACACAGAGCACTGCGTAACATGATATTTAAAAACCAGTATTTTTAAAACAAAACACAACATCTACTACATAAATATCACAAAAAATATTTCGAATTTCGAAAAAAGATGTTATAATAAAAAATAAAACATTTACGACCCTGGCTCTTAGTTCAAATGTTATTAAAAAAAACTAAAGACTATAAAATAATAAAGCCAAGTCTTTCCACATAGAAACAATATACATAACTCGAAAAATAACTCCCAATTACCGTAAACGAGTGGTATAAGTAATAAAATCACCATACAACACGTTAACGATTTTCATCGCGTATTCTAGAGATTTCTCTACAATTTCAAAGCGAAAAAGAAAATAAATAAGTAAAAATGTGACCCACCTGCAAGGTTTGCACCATTGACTCTGCTGATCCAGGCCATACCTCGCTCGGCATTTTTTCAAGTTATTTCCTAAAAAATCACAAAAACATCGATTAAAAAACAATTGTGGAGCCATTTTAGCCAAAAAGAAAAACAAAAGATCTGCTCTTGCAAATAATTTGGGTTGTTCGTAAAATGCAGCTTGCAAATAAAATAGGATCGCTGACTGCAAAACAATTTTGCTGACTGAATAATGGAACTAAAATTGAATAAATATGATTTCGCAGCCAATTGTCTGTTCGTCTTTCTATGCATAAATTAAATAAAACAATCGAGAATTTGGGACTTGCGGCGACGGCAGAAAACAATTCACCTAGAAATCGTATTTGAAGCGTCTTAAAAATATAATTTAGCTAATGTATAACAAACTAGTCTACATGAATACCAGAAAAACGAACATGCACCGATCACCTTACGTGTTAGTAAGCATGCGGGAACGGGATTGGACAAACGAAAAGGAGTGAAACGGAAATAATATTGGTTTAAAAATAAACAAAAACATACTACTCGCATAAACTTTCAAAAAAATAAAGAGGCCACTACGCTATCTGGCTTTGAAATTAAAACAAGTAAATAATAACGCCATAGAAGCAAAAATTTAAGCAGAATAGGTTCCTCCGGAATCAAAAATAAACTAATGTCATTTGGCCAATATCATTATAAATAAACAACGCAGACATGGAAGCAACGGCAGCCTTTGCTTTGAAGATTTCAAAAGTATTGTTTTGTACAAGAATCTTCTCTGGGACTCCTCAATGGACTTCACTTTCTACAGGTCCGCAGTTGTAGTCTATCTTACGCATAAGAGCGGGATTCCTTCCATGCACACTGATCCTGTTCCTTCTTCTATCAGCAGTACAGAAGGCTGTCCCAGCCTTTATATCAAGGTTCCCTGCAAAGCACTTTGACTCTTATGTCAGCTATTGGAACATGCACGCACCGCCGCGCCAGTAGCATCGGAGCAGAACGGAAAGCCAAAACCGGGACAACCTTCGAAGGGGTTCGCCACTTGCATCCAGGGAATCTCTCATAATATATATAAAAATAGCGTCATACAAAATAAATGTAATAAATGCAATATTAAAAAATAAATAAAAAAAGAAACAAAAATACAAAAGATTAAATAATGCTGCTCATAACTACAACCTGTACCCCTTCAACCATTTTGGACATTCGGCAAGTTGAAAATATGTTTGTAGAATCTACGTCGTCGACGTTTGGAGCGGGTTCAATGTAATTGAACCCTTGAGGGAGTGGGATGGGAGCAGCGAGTGTCTTGGGAGTTTAATCCTCGATTAATTGACCTCGTTTCTTTTAATCAGGCTCGCGAGTCATTCAAATTAGGAGACGGCTCGCTGCTCCGGCGGCCGAGTTTACGCAATGGTAATTTGAAACTCTTTTCTGGCGCCGTCGGGATGCTGATGGGCAAAGCGTGTAGTTTTGTCCGACGCTGAGGTTTTGTCTAGCAAACGCCCATCAAGACCGACATCCACCAAAGCGGAAATGGGCGAAAAGGCGATGTGTTTCCATACATGTGACACTTCAAGCGAGCTGATGAAAACTCATCTCCTCTCCTCCCATCTTCGATTTGGTCGATTGTGGACTTTAGAGTTTGCCCACTGGATGTTTACTTGAACTTTGATGTTAGTTGAGTAAATGATGCTTCTTCTGACAGGAAGAGCTGAGAGAATGATTCACTTTATCTAAAGAGGGAAAGGTATTCTGCTCTGCTTCCTACAGAGAGAGTAAGAGAACGTTTGGTCTTCTCTCAGAGATTGTCTATTGGGCTGCAGTCTCTTTGCCGTCAGAGAATCTTATTGGAATCAAATAACAGAAAATGTTTAAGTCAACATCCAGCGAACGGACTATACCTAAGGTGCGTTTACTGGATAAAACTCAAGCGCAGGTTTCGTCCAGCGCTTCGCCCATCAGGGAGCCAATCCTCGCGAATATAAAACACGCAACTGACGAAGAAAAGAAGCTATTTCCTTCGACAATCGCGCGTTCGACATACACGTCAATAGGCCCCCGGTAGAGGAGGGGATAAGCGGGGGTAAGGCGCGCAGTCTGCGGACTGTAAGGCAGTACCTCCATCGGTTGTCTCCTGTTTTCGTTTCCTCTTCTTGCCCCTTTGCGTATTAGCCCTAGACGACCAATCGGGGTAGAGCTGCATATGAAGCTGGCGCTCCCGCCGGGCCAACTCGTAATATTTGGCTTGCTCCTCCCTCCCAAGTGCATGCCACTGCGCATGTCAACGCGACATGGAAAAAAGAGAGAAATGCACTTCGACAGCGGCTCCAACCGAGTCGAGAGGCCCTAACCCTGGTGCTAGAAAAACAGCCCGTGCGAAATTTTGAAAAGCCTACCTTCAGTTTTTGTTAGAATGAAATGGCCAATTAATATTGTGAGTTTTAGTTCTTGTTTTTAAGCAATAGTGAAACGTTCCTCACAGAACCTATTCTGCAGTCGGTCTCGACGGACGCGGCTCTTCTAGACATCTAAACAAACCAATATAGTTTCCGATTTGGGGGTGTGGGGTGCACTGCACGGTCACTCGACGTCTACTAAACACTGAACACGCAACAGCAATGGCGTACTGCCTCCCACTTGTCTAGCCGCTTTTCTAGCACATACACCACCGAAGGACGGCACAGTAGAGAGAGAGTAACACGCACACACGCACTCACATACGGGGGAGGACGTCGTATTAGTGTGGGTACAAAGTATACAAGCTCCGGTCAAGGGAAGCCTGGCCGCCAGCGACCTCGGTGTTAGGTCATGTTAGTGACGTGGATCGTGCGGGGGGGCGGCCAGGTCGGGGAGGGGAGGAAGCGAGTGTTCGGAAGCCCCCGGGCGGGTCCTAGTGTCCAATACCTCCCAGCTCAGCGGGACTTCTGTCCTTTTTCCGCTTTTTCTTTTTGGAACCGTAACCGTAGTTGTCCCGCGCGCTCCATCCCGGATACAACTGCATATGGAGTTGTCTCTCGTGCCGCGCTTTCTCATAGTACTTGGCTTGCTCCTCGCGACTCAGTGAGTGCCACTGCGTATATGACACACGGGATATTGCATGTGTTACCTCATAGTTGGGGACATGTTTGGGTTGGGTCTCTCATTGGTGACTGTTTCTGATTGTGATTCTTGTTAGGAACGAGACTGCGTTCTAGGAACGGCCGGTACGGCTCGCTTTTACGGTTTAGATTATTTATTATTCAATACATCTAGCGTAGATCGGAGATAATGCTGGCCTTCGGCTGTGGGTGGAAGCCTTTGTTTTCCATAAGCTCGCAGCTTTACATATTAGGTCACCCGTTGCGAAGTAGCAGACGCATTCCTAACAAGAATAACTAAAGGACTCGTACTTTACGACTAGAATCGATTTTCATTTGTGAAGTTTAAACGAAATATTAGCATGAACGACCATACCGAGCTCGATACCGCTCGTTACCTACAATGCTCTCTCCCCCTCTTTCGATCTATCTATCTAGAGCGGTAATGTGTACTATAGAGCTCTCAAAGCTCGATATGGCCCCTCAAGCTACGCCTACTGGTTGGTGAGAAAACTAGTGGCATAGACCGTTTCGTTTTTAGACAAATAAATTTTCAAATTCGAAAACAAAAGGGCATCTAAAATAAAAAAAGAAGTTTTGAATTCGAATATCGAACACCCGTCAAACTGCGACTGGTTGGTGGGAAAAATAGTGGCATCAAAGACAACTTTCTATTTTTTTTTTTTTTGGGAAATTCAAAAACAAAAGGGCATCGAAAAAAATATGTTGAAATTCGAATTTGGAACACTCACCCGTCGCCCGAGGATTTGGTTGATGGCGGCCGACTCTTTCAGGGTGCATTCGGCGACTACTTTCGCGCGCATTTCCTTCATGTAAAGCATGAATGCGTTGAGGGGTTTCTTTATGTGCGGTTTCTTGTTGGCGTCTTTGCTGTTGCTGTTTGCTGCACTCTCGGCGGGTTTGTCGTTGCCGCTGTTCGATTTCTCGAGCGATCTGGAATTGAGATGGGTAAGGGGTGAGATTGGAGCTTAACATTCACATCTGTAACTATGTCTAAGGCTGAGGCTACATCACACAGCGACGATCTGCGACACGCAAGCGAACGAAACAAAACGCTGTCGTGTTCAACCTAGGGTAAAACCAAGACCTCAATAAAATATACGCGTTTGAAATGTGCTGGAAAAGGTTAATCAGACCGTTTCCTATGTGATAGTCCCGATAATCAGCATTGAAGACTTTATTAAGAAGAAGAAAAAGTAGTTATCAACAACAAATTCGTAGAGAGCCAAGGACTTTGAATACCTACCTAGCTCGTTCAATATTTGCTTCCTTATTAGCCTATGAAACCAAATAAGTCATGGGGACAAGAAAGTCTGCTCTGACAGTGTGTCAATTAACTTTGCCATAAAATACTGGCAAAGTTAATTGAGTGGAGCTGTCAAAACTCTAAAAACTAAAATTATATTCGGGTCTTTACTGCAATAAATAAGTGTCACCTAATTGACAGCTTTTACGCTTTCCTAATGTGACAGGGGAACCAACCCTTCTCTGGCAACTAGTGAAATAAAATAAGCAATAAAAAAGTGTAAAATACCTGACGCCGTGTTCGATCTATCATTTTATCTGGCTAGTTATCTGTATGTTAATAGCGTGGCCGGGTGCTAACGATAGGACGACGGACATTCGATGTCGGCTGCGTATAGCGGAGGTACGGTCAGCAAAGTAGGCAAACGCGAGAAAATCTGAGCGTCCAGAGGCAATAGGCAAAATGACAGGTTAGTAAAATTTGTTAGTTTTCAGGTCCAACGATAGTAGTGGCGGGAAATAATATTTTTTCAGTTTTTTTTAAATTTATTTTTTAAAAAATAAAAAATAAACTGTGAGCTTTTCAGCGATTTTTCGTTCACGGAAATAAAATTATTTTCATTATTGTAATAGAACAACAGAACAACAATTAATTCAGCCGATTATGTGTTCTGGTCGACAAAGCAGTGGCACTGCCCAAAAAACTAGTTTACGTGACGTTATATAACATAATAAAATAAATAAATAAAATTCCTATCCTTGATTATGAGATAAGACTTCAGCTCAGCTGTTGGGACATGTGATTATTGTATAGGCCACAAGATAGTATGCCCTACTCAAGCCTGTTTTTTTTCTCCTATTATATATATTTTTTCTACTGGTTGCCTGTTTCCCGAAATAGTAGGCAGAGACAATAGTCAGCCACGCTCCTCTTAACATTTTGCATCATTTCATTATGATTTCATTAATCTCTCCGATCACGAAAAAGTAACCACTTAGGTACTTTTTTTTGTTACTTTTTAATTTACCACTTTTTTTTACTCTTTCTCCAACTTCTTCACTTTCTTCGCCAATCAGTGATAATCAAACTACTATACCCCCACTACGCTATGACAGCGGGTGACAATAAACAAGCGCGCGTCCGGTTGGAAATAGACGCGTCGCGTCGCGTCGCTTCCGGTGCGCGCGCGCATCCAACGCGACACTAATAAGAAGCGCTCAGCTCTCGAGCGCATGGCAGCGGGATTTACGCTGAATGTAGCAAAATATTTTTCAGCTAATTCGAGCGGAACTTGAGCTGAAGCGTCGGAGACATAAAATCCTCGACGCGAAAATTCGCAGTATGCGTGGTGATTAAGCTCGAACTGCACTAGATGCATGAAGTGACCACTCGGGTGCTGCAGTGTCTGGGACACCCAGCATCAGCATCGGGATTGTATCCACCGATCCCGGGATCAGATGGATGTATCCACGGATCCCGGGCGATTTGTGTCCACCGATCCCGGGATCAGATGGATGTATCGACGTGTCCTCCGATCCCTGGATCAGATGGAAGTATCCACGGATCCAAGCGAGTTGTGTCCTCCGATCAGATGGAATCCACGGATCCCAGGCGCGTTGTGTCCTTTGATCCCGGGATCGGTGGATACAACCAAACAGCATCTACGATCCTTTCGTAGTCGGTACCAGTCAGCTGTATAATAAAGCGCTGTTTTTTTAAGTCCATTCGCTGCACCGATATGTATTTGTAGACCTTTATCGCTGCGGGGCAGTTAATAAGGAGTGCACTGGCACATCGAAGCGTTTACGATGGGTTACGATGGGTTACGATGGGGGGCCTGTGTAAATTACACCTTTTTATTACCAATTGCGTGCTGTTTAATACGGTTTTTTATGGTCACTGGTCGGACAAGAACTCGAGCCGTTTTTGCTCGACGTTTTTACTTTTTTTGTAACTCTTTTAGCACTTTATATTTGATAAAACTGACCAAAATATATTTATTAAAACACCTCACCTTTTTCTTTCAGTTTGGTATATCTCGTAAACGGCTAAACCGATTTTGATAAAATCTAGCTTAGGACACTCTCGATTAAATTTTAATCACCTTTCAAAAAAAAAAACCTAAATCAATACAGGTTTCCCCGTTTGGGAGCTACACACAAAGACACAGATACACATACACACTTCAAACTTATAATACCCCTATTTTTGTGTCGGGGTTTAAACACAGCAAACAGCTATCGCCGCAATTATAAATAAATTCAGCTGGTTGACAGTTTTACTGTGGTTATGATCATTTGGCAATTGTCGTAAAGAAGACACTCGAGTCAACATTATCGCATCGGCTGATAATCGTTAACTGGCGGAAAAAACTGTTTATAATTAACACCTTTTAATTGGTGCGTTTTAATTAGGTATTCATCTTAGAATAATTTTCTCGTTTCTGGTAAGATCTAATCGCATACCTTTCATACCTATATCATCCTTCCACATACAAAAAACGCCCCAAATCATGCATCGATTCGTGGTAGGTATGCAAGCGCCAATTCTCCTCAGATTTGAATTTCAGTCAATTTTGTAACTGTTGAAGGAAATCTCCAAGAAAATTTACAATATTGCTCACACTCCCCACATTTGAAAAACCCCTCTTAAATCCTTCTGAGAGAAGACCAGTGCTCAAATATGGGTCTTTGCAGCCACATCTCTACTTTCTTGCACCAACAGAGCACAAGCATTCCCCGACTAAAACCCGGTCTCAAAAACCAACAAGAATCCAAAATGAACCTGTAGGCTTGTGGGTCGAAAAAATATGTAACCGTCTCATACATAATAAGTCAGGTACAGTCATGTAAATACGCTCGTGGCAGGGAAATTTAATTAAGATGATATATGACCCGCCTTGCCCGGTTAACGGGTTACTATGACGTTCGGGTAGCGTCAGCAGAGGAGGCAGGATACTGGGTCGACATGGATGTAACATGAACAAAAAAAAAAACTGGGACTGGGACGTATGACGACGTTTTATTTCTAAGTGAGAGAGAAAATTGAAGAATTTTTAGTTGATTATTTTTTCTACAAAAATAAAGTTGACGAATTTTTGTTGATTTTTTTTCTTCAAAAGACCCACGTTTCATGCATAGAAGTTCTACATTTTAGTTACTCGATTTGTTAAATGTGATACACAAATAAAGAAACGATGCCTTAATTGTGAACTTAGTGATGGACTCATGCGCGTTTTCACCAACCACTCCTAATTTTGGGGGACCTTTTAACGCAAATTATCTGCGCCTCTGCAAGTCTAGTGGTCGAGGATGAGGGACCATACGAACTCAACTGACAAGACAAGTGTTGTGAGTTGAGTTCGTATGGTGCTTCGTCCGTGATCGCTAGACCTACGGAGGTGCAGATAATTTTCGTTAAAAGGTCTTTAAAAATTAGAGGTGCCTAGTTGGTGAAAACGGGCATTTTTTTTTCACTTTTCATGAAATTCAGAAAGTATCCTCCTAAACATTATTTCGTCATATTACAAGTACTATGTGTACTATTATTGCATAAACTCAATACTTGTGTCGGGTTTTTCCCATAAACACCTTTCCTTATCCCTCCTGCCCCTGCTATCGCTACTTAGCACATAATTACAGCGGGCCGAGCCGCTGAATACCTCGTTTGTGCGCGCGCGCATTGTGCCAGCTACTTCTCTCTTTTTCCTTTATCTCTCGTTCCTTTTTTAAATCGCCCCCGACGGCCGTACCAGTATGGATGTTGAGTCTTGGGATTGCCGTAAGATTGTTATAAATATGTAAGGTTTATTAGGTAAGTTGAGTGTTATTTTAAGCGTTATTTGAGGTATTTATAGATAAGATAAAGATGTAGCCTATGACGATTTTGACGATACTCATGTCCCAAAGCACTGGCTGTGCAAAGGCCTTCTCAGCATCACAATGCGTGCCCTCGGCGGATTTTAAGGTAAAAAAAGTAAAAAAAAAGATAATCATGGAACATATTTACTTTATTGCCGTAACTTCCAAAAACATGTGCATTGCCGTAAAAATACGGCAATTGCCGAACGGAAGCCGGCGCGATTTGTCGACCATGTTGTGGCCGGGAAGTAGTATTTCTCTTCGTTCAACTTCTCAGAATTAATTCCGTATTATAGAAATCTATATTAGTCCAACATTGTATGTTAGGCATTTGTTGTGTCGGTGATATATTCCACTGACAGTATTAATGTGTTGCGTGCGGTGTTATTTAAAAACTTATTTCAGATTCGAATTTGGAAGGAAGTCGTTTTTCAGCGCTTTTACTTTTTATTTTTACACGATTATGGGTAGGTAGTTATTAATTGCCAGTGTCACCAAAAAAATATAAACGTTCCAAAAACATTTTTCATCAACACTATAGGGCGCGGGAAAGACTCCCGGCGTCGCGTTCAAATTTCGAAGCGCACTAAAATGCAGATAGTTTAAATCCGGCCTTTACACGGTCGTAAGTTACTAGTAACAGCAAACTTTCCGAGCGTGGGAGATGAAAACATAATAATCGTTCAGTTTTCAAAACAATCACTGGCCAGTAATAAACACCTAAAACCATTAAAGCACAAAAAGCTTTGACAAAAATCCCATCTGTCAGGGTCCATTCAAGGGGCAATGCGTTGCTTATCTTCAATCTAACTCGACGAGGGGTAGGCAGAATTTAGTCGCATAATAGCAGCGCCGATAACCATCAAGCAATGATAGCTTAGGGCTTTCGTTTCGCTATAAAAAGGGTGTACTTTTCTTGTAAAACACCCTGTTATCATACTTTTTTTATGTAGAGCGCAATATTACTGCACGTGTCGAGGATTAAAATTACAAGCTTCGGGCATTTTTGTGTTAATTGAAACACTTTACGCTTTTAATCGATTCTGTGTGAATTGACGATGACCGGATGTGATAAAGGAATCACCTTTATTTTGCCTAAATATCAATAATTATGATCACAAAATGTGACGTCAAACTTTTGTATCCAATGGGATATTAAAAAAATAATCGTTTCTTTTTTTTTTTTCAATTCACGAGTTTTAAGTTTAGTAGAGAGCTAAAAATGTGACCTAAGTATATTGTCTAAACAATATACTTAGGTCCAAATGGTTTTAAAATCAGCTTATGTAAAAAATAGAAGTTAAAAACTAAAACCCGACTACTAAAAGGCTTAAAACAAGACCTGCTTATCCTTAAAATAGACTCATAGATAATTAATCGTAGTCGGAGGCCATCGGTTTGTCAAATGCGAATGTGGATTTCTCACAAAAGAACGTGACAGAACGATACTTAAGTATATCATCATCATCAGCCTGTGCTGAATAAAGGTCTCTTCATGCGCACACCATCTCTCACGATCCTGTGCCAGGCGCAACCACTGTTTTCCTGCTATTTGGGCTATGTCATCGGACCATCTGGCTGGTGGTCTACCAACCGATCTCTTCCCCTCTCGGGGTCGCCATTCCGCAATTCTGCCATTGGTATGTCTCGCCAGGTGCCCTGCCCACTTCCACTTCAAAGAAGTTATGCGTTAGTGGTTTACAAAAACAAAATCTGTGTTCTTACCTCGCATCAGAATAAAATACTATCTGGTGCAGCCTGGTTTACTAGAAACACTGAGATCCATGAATGCCTCAACATGCCCACAGTGGAGGAAGAAATAAAAAATAGAACACAGAACTACAAACAACGATTATCGAAGCATCCAAACCAACTGGCATCGATCCTGCTAGACACATCACTCAATGCACACAGGCTGAAGCGTCGACCACTGATGGAATGACACAAACTAAATAAATTAAATGACTTGAAGATACAGGGAGACTGCGTCGCTGAACGCAGCACCTACAATACTCAAAGAATACACAAACAAATCTAATAAAAGTCTATGAATGACAGATCGTAGATATAAGAAGAACAAAAAAATAAAATAAATCTTACCTCGCATACCGCTGATGTGAGTCGAGCTCCGCCTTGCTGGGCGGCGGGGGCACGAGCGCGGGCCCCAAGCCGAGCCCTAGGCCTCCGCCCAGGGTCGGCGAGAACCGGTACAGCTCGCTGTGGGGGATGAGACTGAGGTCACTTATTGACAACGTGCTCCTAGCATCAAACAATGGGTAAGGGTGATACTGATACCACGTACCTATTGGTGCAAATGGAATTAAGGTTCGCTCAAGGAACGGCGGTGGCGCGACAAGCGGGCAAATCAAACATAATTGCGGGGCTGCGCTCACTTTTGGATGAGTTGAGGGTGGCCCTGCGCGGCTGGACACTGTTACATGAGTTTTGCTAGACAGTTCTATGGGTGAGTTTTAAGGCGCGCCGCGCAGCTAGACACTTTTGGACGAGTTAAAACTTGTGGATGACTTTCGAAGGACTAGGTGTTTGGTACAGGGTGTGATCTAATATGTAGTGAGACTCACCTGGTAAGACTAGAACTGGTGATGGGCAGCGAGGTGGGGTAGGGACTCCGGAAGCCGCTCGCCGCCGAAGAGATGGGGTACATGCTCGGCGTGTGCCTGTGCCACCAGAAACGTTCAACATTAACATAGAGAGGACCTTCTGTAATAATCTGGAAACTGGAAACAAGACACGGGCAGAGAGAGAACTGGTTAACTGTTTTGAGAGTCCTTTATCCCTGATAAGGAATACTAGGAACTAATGATGAGATGATGCCCATAAAGTAACTGACCATGAAATTCGGTTGTCGGGTACTCCGCCCAAAGTTAGGAGGGGAAAATATTGTCCGTTTTGTATGCCTAAAGATTATTCTCAGGTAGTGGTGATAACTACCCAGAGAGGTTGGTATATAGGCGGTGGGGAAGGCTACAATATCCAAAAACAAGTCCCAGACACTACATCCGAGTCTTTCTGGCTGGTCTATTCACCCATCAAGAGGCTCTTGACAGTTGATGCAATGGCCCAAGTTTTCTGAGCCCTATAGCGAGAAATAGGTACTGTCGAACGGTACCATGGGTACCATGGGACAGTAAATCATGGGTACTCGCTTACCAGGAAGCAGCTACTTGTGACATCTCTGGACTGAGCATGGGGTAGGGGTAGGTTCCGGCGGGGAAGGGGTACATCGGCGTCCGCGCCAGGCCGGCTGTGAACAAAAGAGCGGTGATTAGACAACGATATACCTATAATTTACAGGGTAAAAAGCTGTCGAGGGATTCAAAAAATTGCTCGAGTCAAGGGGCCAATTCTCGGGAATGTCGCATTTGACATTCTGCGAACAAGACACATTCGGGACTTGTGAAAATTGGCCCTCTCGTACCTAAATTTATTCTCTAGCACTTTAAAAAATTAAAGTGTTTAAATATGTCGCCAGCTTCTCTCATAAATGGCACCGCGGTCAAGAGAAAGTATTGAAATATAAAGAGATTACAACCTTTTACATCGACAGGTACTTGCTAGATAGAATGCTGGATAGATGTTACAGGTTTGTTACGGGTTCAAATCCATTCTCGAGTAAATTCTTCTTCTTGGCGTGCCTCTTCTCCACTAATGGGGGTTGGCCGTCAGCTCTTCATATTCTTTTCTATTCTTTGACAAGCGAAATAAATGTTCGTCGCTGGCTATCTGCGTCCATTCCGTGATGATTCTGAGCCACTACTTTCTTCTTCTACCAGCACGCCTCTTCCCCTCAATCTTACCCATCTTGATCACTTGAAGAAGTCGGTACATGTCGTGGCGAAGCACATGTCCCAGGTAGCTCTTACAATCTTTAATTTTTTTTATTAAAGACATCGGCGATTATTCGCCTGAGATGACGGATCTCGTCTGAAAAACGTATACGTTTGATCGCCGATCCCGTAACGGTGAGATTGCGACTAAAGCTATTGAATTTACTCTCAGAGAGATTACTCACCAAGCTTAGAATCTAATTGATACGGCGGCGGGATGCCCATGTGCGCAGGCGGCGGCTGGCCCAGCTCCCCCCCTCCGCAGAACAGCGAGAGCCCTCCCCCCGCTGGCAGGCCCATCTTCCCAGCCTAGAACAGAAGAGAGGTTGGAGTTAGGTACCGGGTTTGGAAGTAAAAGTGCCTATTTACTATCCCTTATGTAGGGGGACTATGTAGGACATTCCTTTACACAGGACAATCCCTACGTAAGGGATAGTCATTCATTGCCAAGGAATATTAATATACCGTAATCCCTTATGTGGGACTATCCCGTACACAGGACTATCTATTACGTATGACTATACATTACGTTGGGATATCCCTTACGTGGGACTATCCGTTACGTAGGACTATCTTAAGTAAGACTTAAGGGTGGACGATAGCAACATGGAGGGAATTTCAAAATTTTCAGTTTTTTCATTTTGTAGCTAAACTGAGCTATTTTTGTTCAGCGATTTTTCGTTCGCGGCAATAACATAGTATTCTTTTCATTATTGTATACAACAGAACTACAATAATTCAGCCGATTATGTGTTCTGGTCTACGACAAGTTACGTAACGACAAGTCAGTGAACTGAACGAAAATAGCTCAGTTTAGCTACAAAATGTAAAAAACTGTGAAAATTTTGAAATTCCCGCCACGTTGCTATCGTCCACCCTTAAGACTATTTTTTTTAAACTTTACTTTCCTAGTATTGTGTCTGGATAGCAACTAATAATTTGCTCTCTGGGGTCTAGTGAGAGCGTCTTATGATTATTATTGATGACATGGTTGGTATCCGGTCATCAACAGCCCATTAGCACCCACATAAACATAGAAGGGAACAATAATGTTACCTTGCAATGCATAAGTGTATATACTCGTAATGCTTCCGCGTGCCACCTACAATTTCCGATGATCTAAGGAAGTATTTTTCCCAGTTAGACATTCATTAGCCGTCCTATAACTAATGGACAACCACCTACAATAGGATCAAACAAAGAAGTCGCATCAGCAATATTTTTCATTGTCCAATGACAATTGACAAAGGACAATTGAGCAAAAGGTGTAAGGCCGATAGGACCCGTGCCTACCTTCACTTAGCATTCATTCGTGGGTCACCAGAAAATGGGCCATTCATTCGGTAATTTATTGGTTAATTAAGGGCAGAATAAAAGACTGCCCACGCCTAAACCGTACGACAAAAAGTTCACTTAACAAAAATAATAGCAGAATGCTTAAAGGAACCAACAACGAGCATAAACTTAAAACTTTGGGGTGAAGCCTAAGCAGGCGGGATCTTTAAGGTGACTGATTATTAGTGTATCTATGCTCAAATTAATTCTCTCCTTAGGATGACTCTCCAACTCAGCGAAAGTTGGCTGTCAGCTACGCGTAATTTTCTTAGTTTTTCGCCAGGCTAATTCTCTAGGGGACTTGCACTAGCCAACTAACTCTTGAGTTAATTTGACATTTCCATACAAATATAGACGTTAACTCAGACTTATTTATTTATTTATTTAAGTACACAAAACAGATTACAGTCGGTAGGTAAATTTAAAACAAATCATCACTAGCACAGAATATACAGGGCGTCCCACGGCTATGCCACATGGAGGGAAAGTACCTTAAATATTGTAGATGGAACATTTTACTGAAAGAAGACATTATTTTAATTTTAAAAACAATTTAAACTGCATTCATAGATATTGAAATAATTACATGGTTGAACCGGGAATCGAACCCGTTATATGAGAAAAAATTATTACCCTGTAGTTTTATCATACCGATCGAAAGGCTTCATGATAAGGATAATTTTTTGCTAAATAACATAGTGTCAGAAATAAAAGGAAGACCATGAATTTTAACATTTACCTGGTAGTATGCAACAAATCGAGCCGTATCCTGAGCCGAAAGACGCGTAAAATTTTGTCCATCGCAATGCGGCTGGCTGATTATAAAGAAATAATTCAAAAATGTGTTTCATTTTCACACTTTTAATCTTTTGTTACTGTGATTTTCATTGATAAATTGATTAATGTTGTATTAAAAATGTTAAAATTCATGGTCTTCCTTTTATTTCTGACACTATGTTATTTAGCAAAAAATAATCCTTATGATGAAGCCTTTCGAACGGTATGATAAAACTACAGGGTAATATTTTTTCTCATGTAACGGGTTCGATTCCCGGTTCAACCATGTAATTATTTCAATATCTATGAATGCAGTTTAAATTGTTTTTGAAATTAAAATAATGTCTTCTTTCAGTAAAATGTTCCATCTACAATATTCAAGGTACTTTCCCTCCATGTGGCATAGCCGTGGGACGCCCTGTATAGATATACAAGGCACTAGCAGGTTCTGATCTGGACTGTAGTCCAAGGTATGTATACTTAACTGGCTAACCCTGGGTGACGCAAGTGGACGTAGGTCTCGATTTCACAAAAGACGCCCAAATCGTTGGGTAGAGGCATCAATCTTATTGGCCTATCTTGCCAGGTATACCAACCAGGATATAAAGTTTTTTTTTTTAAACCGCCGAAGCAGCCGAAGCGAGGGTAGGTACGAAAACACGTCATTAGCAACTAAATTGGCACGGTGCCTGTATAAATTTCGTCCTACCCTCATAGCGGGGTGGTTCCGGTTCCGAACATCGGATTGGTCCCATTGTTAAATTACTTAATTGCACCGTAATGTGCTCTACTATCTACAATGTAGATTTAACATCAATGAAAAAAAAATGCTACAGACAGAATTTTGTTTTTGGAATACATTCATTATTTTAAAGAATATTATAATTTGTTTTCTTTGACCCCGCTGGGATGATGTAGAGCAGCCCCTTTATAGTAATAGACCCATTAAGCTGTAGGACCTTATATGCTGCTGTTATAGGAGTATTATTACCATTACCAATATTGGCTTTGGTAGCAGCACATCACTTAAGGCTCCGAATAAGGCTAACTAGCGCCACCAATGTTGAAAAAATCATATCTTCCTTCAGAAGAAGTTTCTGAAAAAATCCTAAGATGAGCCCATGCGCAATGCTTTTCTAGATTTTTAAGTGGAGATACCCCCTTCGAAATTTACTTTTAAGCTAAAAAAATATTGATTACCGCCAAAAACGGCCGTTTTTGGCGCTTATTGATATTTTTTTAGCTTAAGACTAGAAATTGAGTAGGGTACCTACACTTAAAAATCTAGAAAAGCATGGCGCATGGGTTCATCTTAGGATTTTTTCAGAAACTTCTTCTGAAGGAAGATGATTTTTTCAACATTGGTGGCGCTAGTTAGCGTTATACTATACGGAGCCTTAAGTATTTTTCCATTCATAAATAAAATAGATTTGTAAGGGTGGCATTAATAGTCGTCTGAGATCACCTACTTGAGCTCGATCTCAAGTAGGTTAACTCAGAAAAGTCAAATGCTAATGTCAAGCCTTGGCGAATGTCAAACTTGCGTAGCAATTATTAGACACTATCTTGAGATTGACATCAGCCAAGGCTTGAAATTAGCATTTGAATTTTCTGAGATCACCTACTTGAGTTTGAGCCTGAGATGACGACTATTTATGCCACCCTAAATGTTCATGTTTTCAAAAAACTAACTTTAGACGGTACCTAGACTGGGGCCAATCGTTAAACCAAGCCTACAATACAACAGGAAGAGCCCACTTCTCTCTCGTCTGTTATTAAGTTAACGTTCTTTGTTTTAGTTTTTTGGGTCCAATTACGGAGTCCAATCCCGCAACGTTGCGCCAACGGTTCACCAATTATGCAAAGCGGCGCCAACGAGGGCCATCCAGCCTCTTGCAGAGTGTCTGCTTCTAATTACACCAGTGGAAAGAAGCCACTCCATTATGCCGAATTGGTGACGAAACACGTACATCGTTGGGCGTTTACGTGTACTAAATAAAAGACTTTCCTGACGCTCAAAAATGTGTCATTTCTATTAAATGATTTTGGATCATTTGGCAGCAAAGTTTATAATTATAAAATTAGAAAACGAAATTGGCAGGTTTTTTTTTACCAATGTGATAGATAATTAAATTAAATGTTTATGAAATCTGAAACGTTGTCTAAATATCACCATTCGTGAACTGAATAAAGCAACTTTCGTTGATAATGGGGATAACGGAAACAAAAATCCCTAGCGGGAATCCGAGCTAAAGACTACCTTGCCAAACTTCCTTTAATTCCCAGCGCATATATTTTTTATTAATATAAAGAAGGGCCCAAAGACAATGGCCGCCTATATTTGAAGAGCAGGAACTGCTTATTAAGACAATAATTACCACAAACAAAGCCTTCACTAATTAATAATAACACACGGACAAACAAAAGAGCCATTCACGCTCCGCAACTTGAAAAAAAAAACAAAAATAAAAGAGGATGGCTGGAAAAAAATTCCGAAACGGTGGTCGCGTAAAATAGAAATGCTATACAGAAGAACTTTACCGAACGAATGGATGTGAGAGAGAGAGAGAGAGAGAAAAAAATGAGGAAGATAGAGAAAAAAAAGTCAAATAATACAATCGATCTAATTAAAATTCACAAAAGCTTCGTCAAAAAAAACAATGGTCAAACAAATCCAAATGAACATCAACATCATGATACTCAAAGCACAAAATGCATGTCAACAGTTTACATAATGATGGTGTGAAATTAAATTAATAATTGAAATTGAAACCTAACGATAACAGTAAACTTTAGCGTTTGGGCTGAGTCTTCTGTCGTATTCAATGTGTCCAAAAGGCTCGACATGCGAGTCGAGACAAAACAAAAAGGCCATAGACAATGATGACAGTTGGGCATAATGCGGGAGCGTTCTTAATTCGAAAATTTTATTTTCATAATAAGTTTTGTCTATGGCGCGAACCGGCCAGGACAAAAGACGGCGCGAGATAGGTCGTTTCGAAAAAAAGTGTTTCTGTGCACCAATTAAAAACATTGCTACCATTAAAAAGCTGTCAAGCGCGCACTCAGAAACCTAAGTAGTTAACAACTTTCCGTGTTGAAAATTAAAATGAAAACTTCATTTTTATTTAGTGGTTACCTCGGTTTTTTTTTTGCGTCACCTTTTCTGCCTCTAACGAAGCTAAGGCTAGGGATGGAGTGGCCAGCCTATTAAAGGAATCGCAAGGGTGGGTATTGAAAGTATGAAAAGCGGTGACGTCACAGCTAGCCACTTCAGTCGCTAATTGGAACTCGCGGCGGCAGGACGCAAGGGGTCTTCTCAGGATCTTTTGGTTCGTTCATGTAGATCCCGTTCAAAGGACCAATTTTTTGAAAATTCAAAAAATAATAATTGTATAATGCAATGTAGGATCCACGATCAAACCCATAAAAACAGAGAACAAAAATTAGGCAACACAATTTGCCCTAAAAAACAAAGTATTTTAGGTCGAACTCGAAGGACCCAACATAGACTAATCTGTAAAGTACATTTTATTTGTTTAAGGTGCTAATTTCTCTCGAATACGAATTCAGAGTAGACGCCTCCCTCCCCAATCGAAATACGCAACCGAATAGCAATACTTGACAAATTGAAAAGGTTGTTGCGAACGATGCGAATGTAGCGAATGAAACCAAGTGCTTTGCTTGTTTCGTATTCAAAGGGGTTTATTTGTCTGTGCTTAGTAAATAATAGTCACAGTGTGCAGAACTGTTGCCTCACAAGCGCGAGGTTCCAGGTTGGACAGCATGTCAGAGTGTACACTTTTGTTGTAAAGTCGCCCGTAACGTAACTGAGTAGAGTGCTAGCGTGTAAGTGTCGACGTGCTGTCGTGTGTAGAATCAGCGTCACGCTGCGATGTTTTGTTCGATTGACGCATTTTTGCCGTGCGCATTAAGAGCTGCCGAGATATCCGAGATAGAGTATAGCTGCATTGGACCTATTAGTGGGTTTTAGGTTTAAGATCGTTTATACTAAGTGTTAAAACTAATAGCCAACTATGAAAGAAAATGTCGTGAGGACCACTAATACAAAGTTAGGGTTTCTTCTGCCCTTCCATTTATAAAAAGCCGTGTCGACTATATCAATTTATTTATGTACTTATAGAAGGTTTCACCCTTTGTTCTAGTCCCCGGTCGGGCGCCAACTTTTCTTAAGAGGGTACCAATTTTAATACCAATAAATGTAGTTTTTAATATTTTTTACAGCATTTTCGACTACTATCCGGGTTGTTGCCCACCTTCCAAGAAAAGAGGGTATGTAGATAAACATGGATTTTATATTTTTAAAAAGGTCCATGCAGCGAATCCTATTTTACGACCTATTACCAGACTATAATCAGCTGACTTTCTAAGAAGACCTTGACGAGACCTACATCCTTTCCGAAAAACCCCACTCGGAAAACGTCCTGTAGGCTTAGCACGCGGGCCATTTTGCCTACTCTCAACTGTCACCTTAGCCACTGTTCACTGTCACCTCAGTAGTGTTAAGTGGCTAAGGTGACAGTTGAGAGTAGGCAAAATGGCTCGCGTGCTAAGCCTTCTGAGCCGTCAAAATTCGCTTTTCCGCCGCCCAATACATCGGAAAGCACCAGCGCACACAGACGAAGTATCTCGACCACGCTCTATACACTACACACCCCTTTGCCTCGCCAATGCGGGTGAAGTAGGGCGTAATATCTTGAGAGGTCGTCCCGGTGTGGGCGTGGGATGCTGCGTTGCTATGGCAACGGCGTAGGGGTGAGACTGCGTGCATGTGAAGGGTAACGTTGTGTGGGTGCGCCTGTGTGCGTCTAAGCGGCGCCCGCCGGTTCCAAGCGGTTTCGACCCGACCTTGGGCGGTTTGAACTAGTTTTCAGCAGTTTCGGGTGCGTTTTATACACTTAATACAGTTAGTTGCGTGAACTTTTTAATCGTAAGGGCTTGATTGGGGACGAATTAGGAAGTTAGTAGAACTTAAAGTCAACTAATGTGGGTGAGCACGAAAGTTACTTCTAAGTTGTGTGTGTGTGACAATTTGCTCATTTGGCTCTCGTTTTCACTCGGATATTTGGGTTCATAAACTAAGGGCAAATTGTGACCCCGACTAGAAAAAATATGATTTATAACCAATGACATTCTAATACAAATGGACAACTCATAGGCGCTCGAAAAAGGTAACTGCAACATTGTGCTTAAATTCAGTGTAAGCACAATATTTTCATTAGACGTTTGATGACTACGCAGCTGACAACATGCCAAAATGTGGTACAAAAAAGTGCCGAAATAACACTTTGATGATGCGAAATAAAGATGGTGTGACCTACCATCGGTTAATTAATATTATTTACATATGATAACAGGAGAAAAGGTACAAATATTAAGAGGAAACTATTAAATTTTCAATAAAAACCATTGATTGTAAACAAATGTTCCTGTTTCTTTCTCTCCCGCGGGTCAGAAAGAGATAGACAAAATGATGCTTCAAGAACATAGTCAGAAAAGAAAACAATGGAGACTCCTTTTGTAAAGTAAAAATTCTAAGGACAACAATTTTTCGCACAGTTCTGGTCTATCCTTAGTCAGTTGAAAAGGGGCAGGCATTTTCACTAACATGACAGTTCGATCTGCCAATTTACTGAGTAAGATGATGGGCTTTAGTTAAAATAATATAACTATCAGGGGCTTAAGTCTGTAACACAATTGCGTGTCGATGGCATCCCACCCAGTATAAGTAGAAGGACAAAACAGGGGTTTCCTCGTTTTTCTCCTACAACCAGCGTAGTAATCCTCTAGAATTAGAATCAGAATAATATTTCCTGTACTTACAACAAAAAAAGGACCGACACAGCATGAATAAATCGTAATTGATGCTGTCAATTGGGAGCCCTTTTTGGCACCGTTGCGTTACAGACGCAGACCCCAGGCCCCGCCACATTGATACACAAATACTTCAACCTCTTCATTCGGCAGAAGACCAAAGTCGAAGATATCTGGCTAGGCGGGAGTACCAACGGTGGACTAGGGCGTCACAAAATGGTGGCCTAGAATGGGTCGAGGGTCGGTGTGTAGACCGAAAGCTCGATGACATTGTCAAAACAGCAGCGGGAGGACAATGGACGAGATTGGCATTAGACCGAGGGGGTTGGGGTTAAAAGGAAGAGGCCTATGCCCAGCAGTGGCCTTTATTTATGGGCTGGATAAATAAGTAGATTTGTATCACCTGGTTTTTTAAACTTCGCTGTTATTATTTTGCTAGAAGCTATCGAGCTATTCGAAAAGTCGTAGAACAACATTTGTTGGAAATCACATTTAGGGGTTGACATGTTTCAGGAAAAAAACTATTTACAAATTATACTTACCTGACTATTTTTTATAGTTTTGAATATAAACTGTTTAAAATAATATCCGCAACAGTTTTTTTTTTCCCCATAACAAAAAACTAAAATAGGCTATTGCTACTCCACTGCTATCTTTATTCGAATAAACTTCAAAAATCTACTTACGTAGCTTCAAACTGCGTGATTGATTTACATTTCCGCTTAGTGACACAATAAATTTTGAGGGCTTGAAGTGTCAGCAGCAATGTAGAAACAAAAAGTCAGTCGAAGCATAATAGGGTGAAATTAGCGTGTGCCATGTTTCGACTTGGTTATTGTACGTAACAGTTTGTCCATTTGTATTGGAATGTCATTGTTTATAACAATGCAGATATTTATAAAAAATCTAGTCATTCAAATTTATTCATTTATTTCATACTGCAACTAAGTACCATATTTATCCAGCTATGCAGTATGCAAAGCAAATAATAACGAGCCAATTATTTATCAGATACAATTTTATGCAAAAAAAAATAAAACACCAACCGCTCCATCTACCCTCCCACCTTATCCCGAGCTAAAGATATAATATGATAGACACACAAAGCCTCGTTACAGGCTTCCGGATCCGGTCGCATCCGGCTCGAAGGACCAAAATGGCGGAAATGGATTAGAAATGATGCGGAACAATGGGCTAAGGGGGTTTGCGTTAAGACGTGGGTGATTCGACCGGAGATAATTTTATTTTGCTTGGAAAAACGAGGTTTCACGTGGGAACATTTTTCATTAGATAGATATATAGAAAGAGATAGATAGAGAACACTTTATCAACATCACAACAACATCAACATCTTTATCACATTGGCAACATTATTTTTACCCCCGACATAAAAAGAGGGGTGTTATAAGTTTGCCCGCTCTGTATGTATGTCTGTCTGTGGCACCGTAGCTCTTAAACGGTTGAAACGATTTGGATGCGGGTGTTTCTATTTAATTTTGAAAGCAGGGTTTCTAGCGAGTGTCGGTTTAGCCGTTTATGAGATATGCTTATTTGAAGCTAAAATGTTGGTGGTATTTTTTAATGTTTTATTTTTATAGACTTGATCATATGCCCGTTTCCATCGATAAACTTTCGATGCCTAAGGAAGGTTTTTTTTTATATAAAACTAAAGATCGGGCAAAAATTATGTTTAATACTTTGTAGTCTAACTATTTTTGCTCTTAAATACCTACAATAGATGCCTCCAAAATATAGTTTCAAACCTCGAACACAATGCAAAATAATTTCGTAAATTCACTCTCAAGCCTATCCCAAGAAATCTAATCCTCTAAAATCCGGAGGGATGCAGTAAATTCAAATATCGAGGGTTGCCCTACCCCCCCCCCCCCCCCCCCTAGGGGGGAAGGTTATTGACCCTTCTCCGAAGGCTTCAGCCATGGTAGAGGCAGTATTATATCTTCATAGAAACGGCTGAAACTCTCCTTATACCGCCTATCGAGGCACCATTGCATTACAGACTTAGGCCCCTGCGTTTTCCAACCGAATGGTCTGACGACTTCACGAGTAGGAAATTATTTCAAAGACACGCCTGACTTACCCTACTGCTTTATGCCTAAGTTGTGCAGCTTAGCTATACACGGTGATGTTAATTTACGTATGTTTGTTTGTTTTTGACGTTCTATGGTTTTTGTTTGTTTGTTACACTTTATTGCACACAAAATATAAAAAAGACTTAAATAACATGGTAGTAAGAGAACGTGTACAAGGGCGGACTTATTTCTAAAGAAATTTTGTTCCAGCCAGCTCTTGATGGTTCGCGCAAGTGAAGATGAAAAACTTAAATTATATTAAAATAAAAAAATTAAACATGTATCATGATCGAAATGACCGGTTTTTCATCAGGAATTTTCCCACTATGAGTATTTTTTTGTAATGAATTTTTGGACCGTGCAGGTATTTACGGAGGGAAAATCACGCTATCACATTGGTAAGGCCAATATTTTCCGATATATTGGATAATGCGGTTTAAAAACACTGCATTCCTTTTGCAAATATTACATACTCTATTTAAGTTTTCTACGAAAAGTTGTTATAAAAAAAATTATAGCATCGACATTCGACACACCGCGTCATACTTCGTACTAATAAATTCGCTGAAAAAAATCTTTAACCTTTATAAACAGTACCACCAACAATTAATTTTCTCTTCTCCAAAAATGAGCAGGAGACCCTAAATACAACATACTTACTACGGCGAATAATGTTATGGCAATATCATTTTTTTACTTTTATTATGACGTTGTTAGTGCATCTCGAAAAATACTTTCCATTTTATGTGCCACATTAGACATACTTGAAATCGTTTTGCCATTTCGCGCGCATCCTAAATAACATACGACGGGTAACTTAACCCTTCAAACTTTAGAATTCAACCAAATTGTATTCAAAATAAAGTCGAAAATCCTGCGGAGAGCTTTCCAGTTTAAAATTAAATCGTTCCATGCGATTGTCTCCGAAGTAATCGTAAAAATTCTTCCGAGACTGTCTCTGTCCTTTTTCGTGCACTCGGATGGGTCCATTTGCCTCCCTGTCGCTCTCGGGGGATCCCAATGATTCGCAGCATTTCCGTTGTGGGTGTGAATGAAATGTAATTTGTTTCCAGCCAGCACTGCCAAAGTGCCAACTGACAATAAGTAATGCCATTTCTTCGCCTTCCACATTTCTGTCTAGAAAAACATAATAGGGTGAGGCGCGAAAGATAAACTACAGGGTGCACTCTCGGAACTTTAAGAAAGCTGTCTACTCATCAATACGAACAAATTGTACAAGGCGGCGAAAAAAATTAAGCGAAAAAAATATCAGCTGTATCATACATTTGGGGCAGTACAGAGTCGACCTTTTGTATGGAACAGTTGATATTTTTTCGCTCTATTTTTAGGACAACGCTGAAGCACTCTTAGGTCGTGTTTAAGGTCGTAGAAGTTCAAATGGCTTGGTAAATTAGCTCCTGCCCCTGTATTCTCCAAAATATCCACCGTAAATACCAAATCCCGTTTTAAATGTCAAAACATTGGTTGTAAATTTAAATAAGGGCTATTTTCCAGTGTTTTGACGGTGAGTGGATTTTTAAGAGAACAGAGGCACTGTATTCGCTAAAATCCTCAGAGTGGATCCACGCGTCGACTGTCAAAAGATGATTGCTTCGAAAAAAAAACAATTTTCCGTTAAAAAAAAAAGTTTTGACAGTTCGCAACCGGAATGTATGTTTAGCGATTTTTAGCCCAGGTTAAATCAAGTGATTGCAAAGTAAAATACATCAATTCAATAACGCCAAGACGTAGATACTAATAACAAAGTAAATACGCAAAAGAAACTAACGACCAAGAACAGAAAGAATATCAAATTGAACAAAACGATACAGCTCAATTAAACGCATAATTGAACCTGGCTTCTTTCCATTATAACCCTTTAATAATCCAATCGTTTGAAGGACAATAAAATATCCAAACAGGGCTATAAAAATAATTACACCCGCGACAGATCAGTAATTTTCTAATACGACCGTCATTCTAGAAACCACATAATATTATAATCGCGAAGGTTTGTTTGGATAGATGTTGATTACTCTTTCAGTTTGGCTGACACTGGACGGATTTGGCATAAATAGATATCTTAGATATTATCAGAAAAAAATGGTTTTATCGAAGGCCGTATTTGATTGGTTGCATCTTCTTGTTTGTTGCGTTTTTTTCTAGCAATAAACTAAAAAGAAAACCACAGCCGCTTTTGACTTGTGCGGGATTTATTTGTAGGTTCAAGGATCTGGAATCTAGGCCTTAGGTCCTAAAAATAGTTAAGCCTATTCTCATTTGACGGCTCGCTTTTAGCAAAAAAACGCTTCCAAAAAGAAGATTTTTTTTGTGTGTTAAGTTTTAATTAAGAAAATATACCAGTGACACCTTTCATGCACATTTCGCCCATTTTACTTTTACGGAGTTAAAATCAATTCTCAATTCGATTGAATAATAAATCATTGTATTGATTTCATGTTCCGTTTCTCAGAATGACAGTCCTGAAACAATTGATCATTCTCGTAATTATTTTCAGGTGAGACAGGACGGGTCTAATCGTGTGTCGCATAGAGTTCACAGAGTAGTATTTAAATGTAGGACTAATTAATGGTAGCGTCTTGCTTATTGAAAGGTGGAAATTTATTGCCGGAACAGTCGTATTCTGTGTAAAACGGAACGCTGAAACTTTAAAGATACATATTTTTTTACATTTAAAACATTGCGAATTGCTAAAAAAAAAGCAAGACACTTACAGTGTCTTTTACGATAAAAACGTTCGAAAGTACAAAGTGTTGTGACTTGTCATATTATTCTCTGTACATTTGTGTATTCGTAGAATACGTCTGTGGGAACTATCTAGCTGTCAGTTGTCGCGTGACAATCGTAGTTCTAGGGGACACAGTTTAATAAACAAAGGGGCCAATTAGACCCCGCGCCCTGTCAAAGGGTTAATACCGACGTGGCACCTCGTTTGCGATGTCACGGGGGCCTGTTTGACCCCGGAAGTGGGCGATGGAGATTTCTTTATTGGACAGAACTGAAGGGTTATTTTGGTAAGCTGAACTTTACACTAGTTATTGTTTTCGTCTGGAATTAAAATTGCATTTCTGTTTTGGACTTTTTGAGTGAGTACACGTTTTAGTCACGCACATTTTGGCCAAATAATAGCTACATTATACTGCTGGGATTCGACGGACCGATTTTGGAAAAATAAACCTTAAATCTTCTAGTTGCAAAACCCGCTGGTTTAGTTGATTTGCTTTTAGTTTAAAATTTACAGCGTTTTTGCATTTGTGGCGACAAATTGGATATTTTTATTATTGGTGGATCTAGCCTTACGGGATAGCAGAATAGAGTCAAATTCACATGCCTTCATGGTGTCTTGTATTTTATAAATAATTTAAAAGAGACTCACATAATACAATGTCTCACACAAATCCGACTTGAAGCAAAAAGGTCTCCTTAAGCAATCTAAAAAAAATAACTTTATAGACATAAATCTTGGCTACATTGCATAATAAAGTTCCTTTTCCTACAATAATATAATAATTCCGGCCCACGTAATAAACAGGTAGGCCAACCCTGCTGCAGTTGACACCGCCCCGGGCCCCGGCCTCAAAGGAACATAAATGTATGAATTGTTTAACGCAAAATCTACCCCGCGCCGCGGATTTAGACGAAACTGTACCAGAAGGCGCACTCATGATGAATGAGGTCGAGATTTTAGTGGACATCGCAATTCGGAACACAAAGTTTTTTGTTCGAAAGTCCGTTATTGGCTTATTATTAGACAATATTGAGAAACTAATTTAAATATTTTTTATTTTGGTTCAATAGTTTGGATTTTACAACGTTTCAAAGACACAGTTTTATGACGTCACGCGACGGTCTGCATACTGTTGGCGGTCATAGGAACAAAACATTTTAGCGCATAAAAACAAAACTACTGGACCAAAATAAAAAATATTTAAATTAGTTTCTCAATATTTTCTAAAGATAAGATTAAGCCAATAATGGACTTTCGAACAAAAAACTTTGGGTTCCGAATTCAGAGGCTCTACCATGAGTTACGTCCGGCAGACCTACGCCACCGACAAAGCAACTTTCACTATCTCTTACTACCATGAAGTACCATGTTATTTAAGTCTTTATACTCCGTGCAATTTTTGTGGTTTTAAAGCCCAAGGTATTTTGTTGCACTGGTGATTCTGAGCCAAATTACAAAATTTCATTCCAAAACGCGCGAAAAAAAAATTCACTTCTCCATACAAATGGTGTGGATTGGCGATAGCCGTTTGTATTGGGATTTTTTTTTCGCTCGTTTTGAAGTAATATTTTAGAATTTGGCTCAGAATCACGAGTGCAACTAAATACCTTCGGCTTTAAAACCACTAAAATTGCATGGTGTATATTTTCTGTGCAATAAATTGTAACAAACAAACAAAACAGGGTTTGTCATAGTGAAACTTGCTTTGCCGGTGCCGTAGTTTTGCCGGACGTTACTCGTGGTAGAGTCTCAGAAATAATTTCCTGAAAATTATCCTCCAAAGGGGATGTCTCCATGAAAAATTTTTACGTGGACGAAACGTGGTTGCGGGGAAAGCTGTTCTCAAATAAACATCCTAACTCTTTTTACATGGTGTAACCTGCTAGTCAACAGGACATAAATACTGCAAAAAAAAATTGGTTGTCATCCCTATCACTGAGTGCTATTACCCTATAAAGAGTTAGGATCTTTTGTAACCTTGTATATTTTGGAAGGTTACGTACGGACGAGCTCACGGTGGGTGACCCAGTCCGACTCGCACTTAGCAGGTTTTTTTTATCTTCTGTATTTTGTAATTCTACGCCCGCGGGTCGAATAGGCCCCCACGCGACGAGCTAGGTAAGGGTTAAGGGTATGTACGCATCTGCAATGTTAATTGCGGAATTGAGTTTATTTAAGCGTCGCGTGTTTTTGAAACATTGTGATACTGGCTGTCGTTGTAGTGTTAGAACTACACTAACATTTTGTGGAATTATTGTTATTTTATATTGTAAAATTACTGTACATAATTTGATAATTAAGGTCAGTTTTTTTTTCGTACAATATCAGATGAAAACACTGGTGTTTTTTTAAATAAACGTATCTTTAAAATATATTAGCCATTATTTTCGCCAAGCCCTCCTATTTACGACATAAACGTAGTAAGGTATTAACCCGTATTAACCCTGTGAGGGCGCGCCGTACCCCGAGGCCCCCTTTTAATATTTTAGCGGAAAATGACATCGTTATTCCCCCACCCCCTCGCCGCTCACCCCACCCCCCGGCGCATTAGTTTTTCCTTTTGATGTCGAGTTAGACAATGTGATTAAGAAATAAATTCTTCCTTTGCACTATAAAACTTTAGTTTTTTAATTTTATAGACTTATCAATATATTTTTTTATCTTTAACAAAAAATTCCCGATTATTTCTTTATTTTTTTACATTTTTAACATAGCATGAATTGCGATAATGATTTATCCCCAAAGGAAGCAAATAATCATTTTCTCTCTGAATTGAAGTCGTGTTGCATAAATCTCGTTTTTTTATTAATTCAAACTTTATGACCAGGTTAAAATTAAATGTTTTTGCAATTTTAAATGTTTGAAAATTTAAAATCTTCCTTCCCCGGGAAGTTTATAAAAAAACCAAAAGAAATTCAAAATAAAAATGTATAAACCAACAGTCATCGAATACGCCAAAAGATCGTGTCATGTAACTCAAGAACCTATGGGAAATAGTCGACGAAGCAATGACCCCGGATACTTACTACTGGCGTGTAGTCATCAAACGAGACGATGATCGCATGACTGACTGGCTGAGATGGAATACCGATTATGATATTAAATGTTTAAAAATATTACAAGGTCCTGTCATTTCTGGAAGGTTTTATTTTTATCAAGGATCCAGTGTTGAAACGTCCGAAATGCGTGCGATTTAGGAATGGCGCCGAAAGTTCAATAAAGTTTTGTAACAACTCGTGATACTAACAAGTTTTCGAAAATCATGTCAAGAAGAGATCCACTCTTCACCAATATAAAAAAAAACGGAATGTGATATTCGTGGTTTCAGCAACTTTAAATTATTCGCGATATTCACTTGTATCAATTGTATACGGTTCGGGGTTTTTCACTGTTCATCATCATCATCAGCCTGTTGACACCCACTGCTGAGTAATTTTAAAGGCCTCTTCATGCTCACGCCACCTCTCACGATCCTGTGCCAGACGACCATTGTTTTCTGGCTACTTGGGCTATGTCGTCGGACCATCTGGCTGGTGGTCTGCGAACCGATCTCTTCTCCTCGCCATTTCGCAATGGATTTCGTCCGTCGCTGCGTCTAGCCAGGTGTCCTGCCCACTTCCACTTCAGACTCAACGAAATAAAGATTCGCTGTTGCAATAAAAATAACCGCCATTCGACCCTTCGCACAAAATTATCTGTTTTCTCATTCCAAAATGGGCATCGTCAAATCCTATTTTTTATTCTATAAATCGAAAATATAGACAAATATAAGAAACTAATTTGAATATTTTCTTAATTTTTTATGTTAATATTTTTTTAATAATTATTTAAAATTTCTAAAAGTTTTGTGTATGACGTCACCACTGGCATTATGTACTAAGTTCATTGCATTCATTCATGCTTTTAAAAAATAAAAATATGTTGACGTTTGACAAATGTCAGTGTCAAGTCAACAAGAAGGTTATTTTCTCAGTTATTTGACACTTTTGACAATTGTTGTTGACGAATGTATTTTTTTAAATATTGTAGGCAATGGAACTACCGCATTAGAGGCTATGATGACGTCATCGAAAGAAAAATGAAGTAAAAATTTTTGGTGATAAATATTAATAATCCGTTTTAATTTTACTTATTTAAACCCCTAATAGTAATCAGTATCCCTATTCCTCGAAATTACGACAATCGATGCCTCACTGATCAATGCCCATTGCAAAAACAAAAGCGAAAGCCTCAAACTCAGGCAAACAAAACAGCAACAATGACCTCAAAACAGCCACAGTCCGCGCGGGCTGTGTTATCTAGGCACAAAGCATAAGTCAGAGGCAATAAGTCCGTTTTAATTACTGCCATCGATATCGGCAGATTCCAGTCTTGTCTGCTCCCGAGCTGTGCTTTACTAGCTGCTAGGGACGGGACCGTGTCGATAGTTCGGGGTATCGATAGTCGATAAACCTTGCTAGATAGATAGGATGATCCTTGGAGTTGTCAGTGCGTCTTTGGCTTTTATCAAAGGTTCCTAGTAAGTATGGAAAAAAAACCGGTGTGTAATACATAATTTGCTTGACGTTCATTGTTTATTAGATTCATTGTAACTGCACACTGAATAAAATATGTTTATTACTTAGCTATGGATAAATGACAATCCGTAAATAATAAAACATAATCTCTGAAATTTTCAACTGGCTACCTAGTACGGTTCCAAAGATACAGCTTTTTATATTAGTGTTACGGTGTATGTGTCAGATGCGAGCCGTGTTGTGACGTCACGCGAGTTTGCCGCGCTCGCGCGAAAAACTCCAAAAGGACGGAAACTAAAACCGTCGTAACTTTAAAACTACTGGCTCGATTTGAAAGAAACAAAAACAGGCGTATTTCTAAACTTTTAGGCTACAAGGTCATAAATTTAACAGACCCAAGGACATTCTTCATTCGATATGTACATTGAGTACCTAGTCGGATAGTAAGCTAACCTTTTTTGTTACCTCTTTTATGTCTAATCGGCTCAATGTACATCGAATTGTCATAATAAACTATGAATTGTAAGTAGATTTATGAAACCAGGGGGGTTCGACCCACGGGTTGAGAAAAACTGATGTAGATAATGATAGGCGCCTCCCAACCTATCGACAACACGTAACCCAATCAGGCCATCACTAATCTAACACAAACAAGACTCGATAACGAGGTGAAATATTCACATTGCAGGCGCTACATAACCAGCGTGTTCCCGTCTCCCTCCCTCCCTACGGGCGAACGGGAGCGTGCGAGAGGGAGCGGAGACGCCGTCGGCATCTACAAAGGGGTCGTAGGTCCTTTGATCTCGCCGCCGCGCGTGCGTCGTCTTCTTTGTGTGCGTGTATGCAGATGAGATGGACGTTTGCGCGAGAATTTTGATAATTGCGAAGATTAATGCGTGCGGAGACTGTGTTGAGTCTTTTTGGGTGATTGAGGAGGTGGGTGGGGCGCTTGGTTGATTTGTGAGTGTCGCAAGTGGTAGAAGGGTTTGTTTTTAGGGTTCTGTATGTACTCAAAGTGGACCCTATTTTTTTGTGGATCTACAAAAATGATTTAAATTAGGTCGAGGTCCTCGTGAGAAGTGACCTTTTCAATTTTTTTGTTATAGGTTTTTGAAAAAAAAAACACAGTCAAAGAGAAGCTTGTATCAATAAATATTTATATGAGAGAAAAGTTTGAATGCATAATAAATTACAATTTAGAATATTTTATTTGCAAAAAGCCGCTTCGGCCACACATTGATGGATGGCGTTGATTTGCAAACCGCAATAAATGTAAAATTAAATCCATAAAAATCTGTATTAAATAATACAGCAGTTGTATAATTTGTATCAAATTCTTGGTTACAATTATAATCAAGATCATTAAGAAGTTTTAAGAAATTAAAGCTAATGAGAACGTGTTTCCGTCCGTGCTAAAATGCTGTTTCGATCGATACAATCGATGGTCTAATTAAGATCGATATTTAAAGTTATTAAATAATTTATACCATAAAGCATCGACTTATTTTGACCACCCATTTGATGGTTAATGAGATAAAAAAGCTAAAGCTGTTGTTAATCGAAACTACAGGCTCAACTAAGGCTTTGGCAGCTCGAGCTATTCGAGTTGTTCATGCTTAGGACGCAATACGTCTCACAACTAGCGCCGCCAATGGAAAAAAAAACATATCTTTTTTTTTTAATGCGTTTTTAGCAAAAAACGCTCCTGCGATTTCTCAACGCGAGGCTTAACTATTTTTAGGACCTAAGGTTTGGATTCCAGGATTGGATTTCCTACGAATGCAATCGATTCTCGCAAAAAGTTCTTAGGTCCTAAAAATAGTTAAGCCTCGCGTTGAGAAATAGCAGGAGCATTTTTTGCTAAAAACGCATCAAAAAAAAAGATATGATTTTTTTTCCATTGGCGGCGCAAGTTGCGAGACGTATTTCATCTTAAAGTTCTGCAAATATTGTCCTAAAATAAATTTTCTAAGAATTGCCATTGCCACCCCACCACTAACCTAGGAAAAGGTTTACATTGATTCTAAAAATCATTTTGTAGCTATTAGATCTTTGTAAAAATGGGAGCAAAAGAACATCGAAATATAACCTAACTCATTGATGAACAAGTAGGTGTTTTGATGAGCATTGATTGAGCGCAGCTGGGACAGGACTTGAACCCGCAATCTCTTGCATACCGTGCAGGCGCTCTACCAATTTAGCTACTGAGCCAAGTAAGTAAGAGGTTGCGGGTTCAAGTCCTGTCACGAGCGAATTTTTTCAACATAAGTCGGCCGTAGTCTCAGATACCCCTTTTTGTTCGATTGGCGCCCTTATGCCGCGCGCGGTAAGAGCTGCCATGGGGTATCTGAGATTGTGGCCGACCGTACATGTTTGAAATAAATATTATTGAATAAAAAAATAAACGGATGTAGGTCATTCTAGCTCAAACAAGGAATCGTAGTGCCTGTAAAGTGACAAGAGTGTAGGTAGTGTCGGACATGCCTGAGTGTGTAAAATGCGATAAACACGAACGACAAGTCGGATTAACTGATAACAGGGTGGTGATAAGATTTCTTGTTTAATCCTCGATTGTGCTACACTTGTGACGAGATAAGTGGCCATTCAGTGGTACTGGTGGGTGGACAGTGTATAAACTGAGGCGTTAATCATCATCATCAGTTCCTATTCAGGGCCATAGGGCTCTCAAAACAGTTTTCCAATCTGGCCGATTTTGCGCCTTTCTCTCAAGCTCGGATTTATGCTCATTCCGAGACTGTTAGCCTCCTGTTGCACTGATCGATGCCAGTTTTAGGGCGCTCTCTATTCCATGTTCCAGTTGGACTCCATTTCAGTGCTATCTTGAAGGGGCGGTTTTCGGGTCTTCGCATAGTATGACCTATCCAAGCCAATTACGCAACCTTATCTCTTCGTCTATTCATTTTTACAGTTCTATCTAACATAGGCCTAGGATCTACCTAATGAGGTGATTTATGCAGCAGCATCCAGCCAGTGGCAACTTCACTCACACAGATGGGTGAAGTGACCACTCGGACCCAGGCACGCGCTGGGATATTTTTTAAATGGAGTAGGCTTGCCCAGAAGCTATGCCATCCTCCTGATAGCTTAGACGGCCTAGCCCACAGGAAAGACAAGTCAATAGGTTAGGAGTCAAATAACCCGCGTGCGTTTCCTCATGATGTTTTCATTCACTGTTAGAGAGTGGTATTGGTGTACTAAAAAAATCACGTCATTTTATACCTGCCTAATTTACAATGTCAGTTTATGAAGAATGACGTTATGCAAGCGACTGTAGCTATTTACTTACTAGACCGTGTCAGTCAACAATGTTCATAAATTAAAAAAAAAGTTTTTCACGGGATTTTCTACCAGCTTTATCCAGAGTTTCCCCCAAAGTTCATTTGAGCGGTAATTTTGGAAGGAACGGTAACTTAGATATTAATAAAAGTTCCTAAACTAAGATGAAAAGAAGTGGAGCGAAAGTTGGCGACTTTGTAATTAGTTTTCAGTCTAGATTAGGTATTCCATTATTAGCTGTCCAAAAAAGTATTTGGATAATATAAGACAAGGTAATCTCTCAGATAACGTCGATGGTTTTGATATGAATATTTTTGTTGTGTGTATGAAAACGCTCATGTCTGGACCAAGTATGTTCTAGCTAGCCAAAAAACAAGGAGCAAAGTCAAGTTTGTTAAATTCTAAATTTGAACGCCAATCACTTAAAATTCGAAATTTAAAATTGCAATAGAGCGTACCTCCTTTCAGCCGATAATTAAAAAAATCGAACGTCAAAAGAGCAACGCTGGCTCGAAGAGGGAGGGCGGCCCTAAAATGTGACGAAAACAAAATGCCATCATGACGTAACGAAGGAAAAGAGAAAACACTCACGTACTCTATGTACCTACTACGGACGTATAGGCATAAAAGAGATGTAGAACGTTCTACGCATAACGATCACGTTTCTACCTTATTTCTAAGGGATGTTTTGAATTGACCAAACTTGTTTCCTTTTTCGACTCGAGCAATATTTTATTTTAATTTTCATATTTCATTTAAGACGACATACGTCTCACAACTAGCGCCGCCAATGGAAAAAAAATCATATCTTTTTTTTGGATGCGTTTTTAGCAAAAAACGCTCCTGCGATTCCTCAACGCAAGGCTTAACTATTTTTAGGACCTAAGGTTTGGATTCCAGATCATAGAACTTAAGAATGCAATCGATTCTCGCCAAAAGTGGCCACTTTTGGCGAGAATCGATTGCATTCGTAGGAAATCTAATCCTGGAATCCAAACCTTAGGTCCTAAAAATAGTTAAGCCTCGCGTTGAGGAATCGCAGGAGCGTTTTTTGCTAATAACGCATCCAAAAAAAGATATGATTTTTTTTCCATTGGCGGCGCTAGCTGTGAGACGTACATCGTCTTAAAGAGCTGTTCTGGACCGGACTTGACTTAAAATAGCTTAATTATTAATGTTCTGTTGTTAAGTTAGAATAATGAAAAAAATAAAATTTTATTGTCGTGAAACAAAAATCGCTGAACAAAAGTAGATCAGTTATCTAGGTACAAAATTGAAAAAACCCTTTAAACATGGGCTTTCCGCCACGATACTTTAGTTGACCCTTAAATCCTGTTATCCATGTTTGACCTGTTGTTACAAGGTTAAAATAAAAGTACCTAGGTACCTACTTACTGAAAATATTTTCTTTCACGACTTTTGAAGTTTTCAGAAATACATTGCCATACATTTCTTTTCACAAAGCATTTGTCAAACTTCACAATCAATTCTCGGGTTCGATTGGCACCCTTATGCCGTTTTGTTCGATTGGCACCCTTATGCCGCGCGCGGTAAGAGCTACCATGGAGTATCCTAGACTGTGGCCGACCGTACAAACGTCACGGGTAGGAACTTTTCTACACGACACTTTTCTACCCGCCATGGAACAGGGGCCTGAGTCTGTAACGCAATGGTGCCTCGATAGACTCCCAGTTGTTGTAGGCTTCAATTCTTCTTCTTGTCGGAGGTTGGCAATCATCTTGGCTATTTCTTCCTTTGAGGCTGCCAGACGGAACTAGGAGCTCGTGGATTGTTGGAACTAATTGCGTAAGTTCTCAGGCCATATCTTGGATCTCCTCCTGCCTGGTAATCTTCCCTTTGTTGATTAGTTGCGCTTAGGCGCTTAGGCTTCAAATACGATTGTATGTTGTCTGTCCTTTTAATGTTTCTCTAGTGCAGCAAAGAATTTTCTGATTCTAATAAAATTCTACAGGATAAGTTTGCTGGTTGAAGGAGAAAACCGAGGAAATCCCGGTTTTGTCCTACTACAGGGAACCTGTCGACACGCCATTGCGTTACAGACCTAAACCCCTGCTCTTACGTACCTACGATAGGGAAAACGCGGGAAAATTCGGGCTGCGGAAAGGCCCCCGATTTTCTAGCGCACCCATTGTCGTTATATTTTTTTTTCATCTTATTTAGAGCTTTGTCGGCACGCTCTTTGAAGTCGCGCCCCCTCCCCCCGACCTCCCCCCCGCCTCGTTCCGAGGGGTGTTACACAAACAAATTGCGTCAGAAATGGGGGCCTACTTGGGCCCTTGCATCTACGTAACGAGATGATTTAATTTTAAACAGCGTCCAGTGGCACCTTCACTCGCACTAGATGGGTGAAGTGACCACTCGGGCGCTGCAGTGGCTGGGACATTGTTTACCATCCATCAAACATTGTTGTAGGAATTTTTAAGTGTAGTTTCTTTTGACAGGATTTTTATTGTCTGTTTCAAAATAATACATATAATGACATTTTTGCTCAATAATGTTCGTACTATATGGGTAGGACATGGAACGTACTGTAATGTATTTTTAAGACCTTTTTATTTTTACCCATGTACATGAATAAACAATTAGGGGGCGTCCATAAATTACGTGAGATGTTTAAGGGGGGGAGGGGGTTGAGTCAAATCACATCTAATCTTACGTTGGAGAGAGGGGGGGTCTCGGCAAATATCCCGCATTTTTTTCAGATTGAATTAAAAAAAAACTATTTTGGTCCATTTAATCCTTAAATTAAATTCTTTCCTTAAATAATTAAATTTGTATCAAACTCTCAGCAATATTGATTACTAGTCTTAGCTAGTGGTAAATAAAAGCACATAGCATTTTTTTTTCTTTTTGCTATAACAATCCAACGCGTTTACGTAAGAAACCTACATTTTGAATTATCTCACGTGAGATTGCGGGATGGGGGAGGGGGTAGAATAAAATCTCAAGACATCTCACCGGGCGGGAGGAACAGAAAATTTAAAAAAACACCTCACGTAATTTATGGACGCCCCCTCACTTACACATCTTAGTCGGCCTATCCCACAGTAAAGACAATATCAATATGAGCAACTAAGCCGCGGTGAAGGAAAAAATCGTGGGGCCTACTGCGAATACGAAGTGAGCATACCCATTCGCGACTCTTTGGAACTTCGTCATGGGTTTCGATAGACTGAAGGATTTCGTTGGAAAATCCTTTCTAACTTACTAATAAACCAAAGAAGCATGGCCATTTTAGCCTCATCACTTTACTTGCATTATCAAACAGTAAAAGACTCATGTCAAATGAAATGAAAAGTACTTTATTTGAATTTTTGATTGTGTTTTTTTTTGCATGAATAAATGGAGTCAGATAGAAAGATAGATGGATAGATAGAATACGCTTTATGAGACAGTTGAAGATGACACTGACCAAGATTGATTACCTGAAAATAATTAAGTTTCAGACATGTTTAACTATTTCTTTATTTGATTCTATGGCAGTTTAGTCGAACTCGAGCACGAAAATGGCGTTTTAGGCACTTATTTTGCCCTATACGAGACTCAGGTTAGGGATGAAAAGTGGGTAATAATCGTCTGTAAGTATATAAAATTAGTTTTAATATTATAATTATTATAGCACTTTTAATGGATCAAGTAGCGCCAACGCCGCCTAAGACAATTAAAACTTAGTCGTTAAACTTATAACAAATGCTGATTAGGTTAACCATAATTATACACCCACTTATATTATCTTTATAAAGGGACATAAGGATCTAATGACACTGAAAATAAGAATTACATTTAGTAATGCTTGATTGTAAATATTTTATTTATTTTTCGAGATTGTCTAGTTTACTTTGACGCGTCAGCATTAAATGCGGTAGAAGAAGAGTCGTCGAAAAGAGCGCATCACTTTACGCCAGTTTAGACTTTACAAGCGACGAGTCTCGATAAAACAACAGCAATAAAGTAGCTAAAGTTACCATTGAGGATGATGATCTGGTGACCTACGGATACGTACTTTTTGCTTCAACAGTTAAGAGACCAAAGAGATCATCGTCTCATGCGAGTTATGATTGAACGGCCAATCAGCGAGTTCGTTTAGACATCAAAAAGAGCGTAAATTAGAAAATATTTTAAGTCTTTTACTAAAAAAACGCTCTTTTCATAATAAAGAGATCGACATCGTAAATTTTTGAGTTTTACTGTCACTGGGTTTTAATAGGTAAATGAATTATTGGTTGCCGGCGGGTTCTGTATTTGATGACGAAAAATCTTCAGCGATCCAGATTCTAGATGCCTTTTAGGAGTACCTATGTTATTCGCCACATTTTTGTTTCGATCTGTCACAAAAACCTCTGGTTTTGAATTTACAATTCACATAACAGTAAAAACATCATGGGATGAATAAATGATCTATGTCTGGTACTACCTACTTTATCACAAATACAAGCTTTACCGATAAACCTCCTCCCGTGAAAATGCCTAACCACAAAGAAAATCGACTCTTCGAATCTTTGTCCACACTAATATTTTATAGAGGAAAGATTTGATTGTTTGTTTGTATTGAATAGGCTCCGAAACTATAATATAATTATATTTATTAATTAACATCAAAGTTATCGGTATATTTTTAATTTCAGCAAGAGAAGTAATCAAATGATTTTGACAAATAGATTACGTATATAAAGTTTAATTAAAATATAGTTTTAAATTCAATGGAACTCTAAAACGACGTCGTATTAGCAAAAAGTCGTCTCGTTTGTATAAATCATTCAGGAGACGAACATTTTCAAATAGAATAGAATAAATCTAGAGACGCTTTCTTATTAGAACATCAAAGGAAACTTTAAATATGCGTTAAAACGTCAAAACATTAAATTGATGGCACCATTATAGCCGGCTGAAACTGTTTCAAGAAAACTGTGGGTCTGCCTCGAATTTGCCATTCCGACAACAAAGTATTATGTATTAAGTATTATTAAGTTTGGAGATCTGCTTGCTTAGCATGAGCCTGAGTTACGCGGTACATAAGTCAAAATCACTATTATTATTGGCCGAGCGCGGTTGAAAGTTTGTTTTTATTAACCCAAAAAATTATACAGGGTATTGTAATACTTATTTCCTTTCATGAAAATCGGTGAATTTTCGGGCTTTCTAACAAACTGACTTCAGATTTCAAAATATTTTTTTTCTAGCGCTTACTTATACCTCTGATCTTATTTAATTTTGCTTTCATTTAAAAAGAAAATATTTGAATTTATGCTTCTTTGAGTAGTAGAAGATTTTTCGGGCGCGCTTTGCGCGTCCGTTTATTTGAATGAAAGACAGCAAGAAAATTTTAAACTTTAGTGCTTTAGAAAAAACAGAAAGTAGCAAGAAAATGAATATGGCGTTTCAGACCGAGTATAAAAACATAATCTTTCGAATGCAAACCCCTTCAAAAATTATGGTCTACTTTCCTTGAAGGTTAAAGGGACGGCGAGACTGAAAAGTTAGGAACAACTGAATTAATAAAAATAAATGCATGGCTTAATTTACGGCTACATATTTTTGGCCTGGCAACCCTAGATGGAGGACGCTTGCCCAGCACCTTTACCATCCTCTCAGCTGAGAGGATACCCATCGTAAAGTCTAACTCGCAATCGGGGTACCAATTCGAGTCGCGCGACAGATCTATCCGTGATCTGAGCGCTCGACCGATTTGTACCGAAATATAATAAAAACGCGATTTAAATTCATAGCCCCGCTAATATTCAGTCGTCACTTAATTAATTTTGTGAAGGCGTGTGAAGAAATTAGTTGGGCAAAATGTCACAGAGATATTATTTTAAAAGAATATAATTAAAATGACAGTGTTGTGAAACGTTATGTTTTAATGAAGTTGTTGTATAAATTTTATTTGCTGAAGTGGTAGGAAGCTTGAAGAGAAACAAGACGAATCTTCTTTTTAAAAAACATGGTACGAGTAGTAAGAACACAATTATATTTTTGTTGCCATTTAAATCTGATTGACATGACAATCGTAGTGTAATGGACATAATTTTGCGTCCAATGATTGATGTGAAAATACTTTAAAAATAAAGTTGTTATAGCTGAAAATTGTTGTTTCGTAGTTTTTTTTTAAACACCCATTACATGTTCTAACGGAATGTGACAACATTTTTAATTGGCACTTTAAGTTTTTTTTAAGAAAAAATCTTTTAAAATCTAATTAAAGGACAGGATGTGTCAAATACTTCTAACATGCCCGAGCTTTTGCGAGGCACAGATTTTATTAGCTATTTCGTTTCCCATGGACGTGCTCCTAGCCATTTCGTTAAGAGCAGGGTTTCCCAACCGTTCTATCCCAAGGGTCCGCGGACAAAATACACCTACCAACGTCTTGAATACTCCTGACCTGATCGTCCTTACATAATCTTCTTCTTGGCGTGCTTCGCCACTAATGAAGGTTAGCCGTCAGCTTTTTATATTCTTTTCTGTTCTTTGGCAAGCGAAATAGATGTTCGAAGCTGGCTATCTCCGTCCATTCCTTGATGATTCTGAGATAATCGGAGAGACTAAAATCGCAAGACTCCGCTGGCTAGGCCACACCGAAAGAAAAGAAGATCGGGCTGCCAAGAGAGCATATTGTTATGAAGGACGTCCCGTAGGCCACAGGCCGGGCGGACGTCCCAAATATCTCTGCGAAGACGCGGTACACAGGGACCTGGGGCCTTAGCCTGTAACGTTATGGTGCCAAAATGAGCTCCAGGTTCACGGCTTCAATTACGAAAATTTTTCGCATGAAATAATTGAATTAAATTTTTATTGACATTTTGATAATATTGGGTTGAATGTGAGCGTTGGGAAGATAAGTTCTTGAGGGGTCCGCGGTAAGGTGGCGCAGCCTTGAAAAAGGTTGGGAACGACTGTCTAGAGCCCAAGTAGACAAAAACCGTAACGAACTAAACGCCAGGCGAACACAAAAGAAAGAACAAAACGCGCATCGCACAAAACATGTTACGACTTACGACTTTTACGAGCCCCTCAGTTTAATAGAGGAGTAATAAAACGCAACTAGGGAGCTTTTTATAGAAAAAAGAACGACTTTACATTAACTCGGGATACCTACACGGATAGTGTTTAGTGCACCCACAACAAAGGAGGGATTTTTAAACGTTGGGTTTAGATCATTAAACTTTTATAGATAGGCACTTTACTAACTTAGGCATTTGCATCGACGTAATGACAGTGGCCAGTGGCTTCTTTATTCACACTTATAACCGGTGTCATTAAATTTAAGAAAGCATTTTGGATGAACCTCAAAACAATCGCCCTCTCGCTCTAATTAATACAATTAAAGCGAGACAACGCTAGTTTTGAAGTCCATCGTATTTTTTTTCTTTAATGACACGGCTCCTTACATCCTGTGTCCATCCAATCGGACTAGCCCCTAAACATAAAAGTAAAAAAGCTGACATTATACTGCATTTTTGTATAATTAAATATTGATATGAACGAATATGACTGATGAACTAGATTAGATCGGATTTGAAATATTCACTAATGAAGTTGATTAACAGAAGATTTTATTACAAACCAATTAAAGTTGTAAACGACTAAAAAATCAGGAAAAAACTGTGTTATATAAATTAATTCTATCAGATTCCACCACGCCGATGATTCACTACTATGTTTTGAGTTTGACTAAGCTAGGAAAGTATCAATCAACAAAAAATAAACAAAAAAATTAAATGTTATTTTTTAATGGCGGTAATAATAATATGGTACAATCATCAACATCAAAAAAGCAACAATGACGTTGTAGCACACAGACTTTAGTCTAACTGCCTACCAAAAGAACAAAAATGGGTATCCTACCGTGTCGCTAACTGTACTAACTTAATTTTCCTCAAATCCGACCTCATAAACAACAAGCTAATCGAATACCATTTCGATGTCTCGATTATAATAATATCGAAATGAAAGCGGCATCTTTTCATTTCTCTAATAACTAATTTACTAATAGGTCGTGAATTCCTACAGAACGGGGGTCGTTTAGTGTAATCAATCCCTAATTTAAGTAATAACGCACTGATACGGCATTTCATTACTTTAAATGACGAATTATTGTTATGGAGGTTTCTTCACGACGACTTCTTACTACTAAGCACAACCTCACGCCCTCAAATTGGGCATAAGGTTATCCGCTACAAGCGATCGTCCAGACGCAATTTGGATGGCCGATTCATTATAATACGATATGTATATTTTTCATAAAAAAATATCTGTCCCGAGCGAATTTATTAACCTTATAAAAATCTTTATCATGTTCCCAAGCTTAGTTAGAGCTTTAAAAAATACAAGAAGTTAATTAATGAAGATTTTGCTAAAAATTTATCTACAACTCGACGAAATAAATTATTAGAAAGTTTAGGTCGTTGCTTCATTTAAAAAGAGTAGTTACACAGCTACTGAAACACTCTTTTTAAAGGCTTTACTTTCTTATTAATTCTTTAGCCATATATGTTTGATGCCACAGAACTTGAAAGCAGTCGAGCAAGCACGTTTCATTTATGAGAAATTATAAGACAAGCTATAATGTCACATCACATCCTTCAACTCTTTACTAAACTGGTCAAGGAATTTCAATACATTGACTTCTACAATAAGCACGCCCCTTAGTACAGCCAGCTGTAATATTTTCACCACCGGCAAGGGAATTTAAACCCTATATCCGCCTCCTTATAGCATTTAATTCAATGTGGCTCCACAAAGGGTTATGCCATTCAACTCCAAAAATCGTTTCACCGAAAATATTTATAACTATAAGTCAAGAAATTGTACAAACGATACTGTTAGTAAATCTATCAAGTTTGTTAATTTTAACGTCCAATTGCAAAATCGAGACGGATCTGTCACTCTAGCGAGTCTGCCGTTATAGGCACACTAGTGCAAAATAACATACCTAAATCTTCATTTAAGATTTTTTTTTTGTGCAAAAAACGGACTTTCAAGTTCTCAACACTAACAATTTTTAGAACCTAACCTCTAGATCCGAGAATCTAGAACATAATATTAAAAATCCTGCACAAATCGAACAGGCACTTTTGGCGTGACGTACGTACAAGTAAAAAGTTCTGAGAACAAAATATATGTTTTGGAGTAAAGTGGCATAGCCCGAGTACCTCAATGTGTACCTCAATGACGGACATTGAATCGAATCCTCGCTGACCACCCCGAAATGGCGAAACGGTGACATGATAAATAAAACTACGCGGGCATAAATCTACTGGTTTAAAGCCATTCTGTTCTGTGTTACTTGGGCCTCGGAATCGACTAGAGGCGGCCCTAGTACTAAACTACTAGTTCGCCCGAACTTTGAACTTGCGATGCGTAACTTTTTGCTAACATTTCAACACCATAATATCTCGGCAATCCATCGACCGATTTGGCACACGTCATGAAACATGACAATTCAGCACACGTCATGAAACATGACAATTCATTACAGTACAGAGCAGCTACCACGAGTGCTTACTGTCACCGTCACTGAAAGTGATAAGTTGGATAAACAACCTTACTACTATAGTATTAGGATACATGATAGACTTCCGGCACAGCTTTTTAAGACTCGTGGTAGACTCTGTTCATTAATTAATTTCATTATACATCATCCAGTAAGTGTGCTGAAATGACATGTGTTAGCTTTATTCTCTCGTGAAATCTACATTATCTACACTAATCTACACTAATATTATAAAGAGGAAAAGTTTGTAAGTATGTATGTATGTAGGTTTGCAGGGGGTAATCTCGGAAACTACTCATCCGATTTAAAAAATTCTTTCACTATGGGAAGCTACGTTATCGCTGAGTGCTATAGGCTGTTTTTTATTGTGATTACGGGAAAAAAACTAAGCCTGTGCGGACGAAGTCACGGGCAAAAGCTAGTGCGTAATATTTCAAGACACCGTCGTGTGATACGTCTTTTGTAATATTACGAGCATTACCTACAAATGTCTACAAAGAAAGTCTCCAATCACCGGCAAATTAATACAAAAGTCGAAGAAACAAAATTATAACCCCGCCAAAGAAAAAGGCGCGCCCTGTCTAGTATTTCCCTCAGTCTACGAGCCGCGTATTTCGGGCGCCTTTGATCTCGCCGCGGGTTTAATGAGCGGCGTATAAACGTAACTAACTAGTTCGAATTGTCCAAGACGATACTGCTACTGTACTGTGGGGCTGATTGGAATTGGAAAATAGGGAAAGGAAGAGATAATAATGGCAGTATTGGAGTACACACGACAGCACGTCAGCCTGTACACTTTTGTTGTAAAATGAACCCTAACGTAACCGACTAGATTAATCTGTGCTAAGCGAAATTTGACAGCCGTATTCCGGTTCTTCTATGGCCACGCCAGTAGGCGCCATCTATGAAATACTTTGTGAATTTGTGCTGAAAATGGCTCATTAGATTGTTCGATCGTTTAATAGCAGTGTTTTTCAACCTTTTTCATGACGCGACCCCCTTACAGCGGAAAAACCTTTTTGCGTTACCCTACCAGGGCTTGGTCAATTAAATACACCTTTAGACCATAACCGTGACCCCCAAAAACCCTTCTAAAGAAGCTTCGCGATACCCTAAAGCGGCTTCACGATACCCTAAAGCGGCTTCGCGATACCCTAAAGCGGCTTCGCGATACCCTATAGTGGCTTCGCGATACCCTAAAGCGGCTTCGCGATACCCTTAAGCGGCTTCGCGATAACCTTAAGCGGCTTCGCGATACCCTAAAGCGGCTTCGCGATACCCTCAAGCGGCTTCGCGATACCATAAAGCGGCTTCGCGATACCCTAAAGCGGCTTCGCGACCCCCGTTCGTGCGTTCGGAATCCCGATTCGTTTTTTTTTTCGTCCGGGTTCCGTCTTTATGTGGCGGGCCTAACTGTCAGTTGAAAACGGACAATAAACACGTCCATTTTAGACGAGATTTCATACTCGTAGCTCGATATGCACCACGTGCTATGCTACATATGCTCAACAGAGACTATTGACTCGACGATAAATAATGAAATGTGTAAGTACCTAATACAATTATCGATAGAGAAATTGGTCGTCGCTTAAGGAACCGGGGCTATGACTACCGTTCCGGGGCATACCTGGTGCAGAGGATTTCCATGGCGGTGCAGCGGGGGAATGCTGCTAGCGTCATGGGTACCTTTGTGTCGGGTGTGTTGCGGGGCGGTATATTTGGTTAATGTTGTTTTTGATTTAAACTTTTTTGTGTATGTACTTGTGTGTGTTTGTTATGTTTTTATTGCCTTGCCCAATATTTTGACGGAGCTTTGTGAATTTTCTGTATTTTAATATTTCATGTAACATTTTAGTACCACAATAAACCAAATACCTAAATGTCTCCCCCCCCCTTATCGATTATTTATTTAGCTTGTAACCAGATTGATTTACGTCGAGTTTCCATAATTGTTATAATACCGAGTCAACAATGCTTATAGGTCAACAACTATCACTTTGTTGTGTGACGTCATTTTGACTCCATTTAATACGTTTTGTTCAGCCTTGATTCAATGAATCAGATGACAGGCGCATGGACGTAATCTTGATACGTACAGATTAAAACTGTCCTTCGAAAAAACAAGTTTTTATGTGCTCGTAACTTACGTAGACTCAAATGGGGTAAGGTAAGAAAGCGGTAATTTTTTTCTCGTAAGATGTATGTAGCCTAGATACGCTCTCGTCGCACTAGATGGGCAATGGGCATCATAACATAATAAGCCTTCTCGTCTTGCGCCTAATTGCGCGTGAGCAATGTCCACTCGCGACAACCTAAACCAGGGTTAACGTGAAGAATTTTATGGAAATGTCAAATTAACCCAGAGTTAGTTGGCTAACCCTGCTTGACGCAAGTTCACCTTATACAAGGTGTTACAAAAGTACCTAACTACTTTTACAGGGTGTAACCTACTGGTCAACAGGATGTCAAATGTGTAAAAAAAAGTTGAAAAAAATAATTTTTATTTTATAAAATTATAACCTCAAAATTTAAAAATTTTCATAACTTTTTTGTTTTTGTTATTAGTTCAAATTTAAAAATATGTTTGTGCGTGTAGGTGCATTTACATAGATTTGAGTTGTTAAAACACTGTGAAAGTCAATGAGAACAATATTTAAAAAATACTTTTCTCCCGCCACATTGTTCACATTTTATTAATTTAAAAATTAACGGAATGTCATAGAGCAATAAAAATATTTAGGTTGTGATCCCTATCACCGGGTGCTATTACCCTGTAAAAAGAGTAAGGTACTTTTGTAACACCTTGTAGAGACAGAGATCTGGCTTAGCGTGCCCGTTTTACGGTTTGGCGATTTTCGACGCTAGGGTTTCCTCACGATCTTTTCCTTCAAAATTTAAATGGTCTTACGCAAAAAAGCTCTTTAGCTGCCTAATTCTGAATTGAGAAATCAGCTAAGCAAGCACTTAAGTATCGTTCTGCCTCTGCAGATTTCTCAAAAAAGAACGTGACAGAACGATACTTAATTATTATTTACTTAGTGAAATTCTCAGTTCAGAAACTGGGCCCTATTCTCCTACTCTCTAACTTTAAATCCAAAACACGCGACAGGCCAATCGGAAAGCCTGTCATGAAACCCCAACAAAAAAGAAAAAAAAAACGACACGTCGTCGCCGCGTACCAGAAAAAAATACAAGAAAAAACAAAACCAGCGACGTTTCATCCGTTTGCGCGGGAACGCCAACAATGGCGGGAAAATTGCGCGTCACTCTCGGGCATTCCAATTTGTCAAATGTTGGCCGCAAGATGGCGGACGTTACATGGATGTGGCGCTTGTTTAATTATTACGTTTTATTTTTCAGGTCTTTGCGAGACCCAGGTTCGCTTTCAAAGTTACGTAGGTACATTTTTGAATTTATAGTACCACTCGCTAACGGTGTAGGAAAACATCATCAATTGTACCCGTTCTAATTAGTTTAAAAGAAACAATGTAATTTTATTTATCTTGGTGTACAATAAAGAGTTATTTATCTATCTATCCTCAAAATCGTTTTATTTGTGGGAAAATAGCTCTTGTTGGAATACCTTTCTTTCCGGCAAATAATACGTATTATTCGTCGATTTTTTTTAAATATATTTTCCCTGATAATAAACCGGTTTTGCGGTCTAGCAACTAAGTATGCTGTTTTATTTTACAGAATAAGCACACAGGTGGTTCTAAAAAGGATAGGCAATAAATTATGTAGAGCAGAACTAGAAGCTTTTAACTTGCTAGCTTTAGAAATAAATAAATATAAATACAAATTTTCTACAAGTTGTTTCGTTGTATTTAGTAGGAGTAGGAGTAGGAGTTATCTTCCAAGTTGAACTAGGAGTTTAGTAGATATCTATAATCTTCGGGATTTTCCCGCGATTGGAATCACCCCAGAGCACTTATTATAGAGTTTAGGCACTAGTTTCCACAATTTCCACGATTTAAAGTTAACATAACATTAATTTATAAATAAAATGTAGAATAATTAAAGAAAGTTAAAAATACTTTTGTATTTAATTTTTGTAAACTATTTGAATTTCTTCACAAAACACAAAATAAGGAGTTTTTACCAAACATTAAGTGTAAAAAAAAAGTTGCACTAAAACTTATTGTTTGTTATTCTGTTCATAATCTAACTTGAAACTAAAAAAAACTAAGCTAGGCCGGCACAGCGAGGAAAGCAGTTTAGTTTGATATTTTATGATAACTTACTTAGTTAGTAGTTTTTAATACCGTAGCGAAAAGTCTGTAACTTCCAATAAAGTATTTTCTTAAAAAAAAAAAAACTCCAGGCTGAAGGAGGCCGGATGTAAGGACCGGAAATGAGGGAGCGCGTAATGGCGCCGCTGACCGGAAGTACGTACCGGGAGACCGTGATTTTCCCCCCTTTTCCGTCCGGCCGTTTTGTAAAGTGATATCTTGAGATTTACATCGTTATTTTGGCCGGGCGTTTGAATAAAACGGGACATTATATCTCTGTCTGCAGCTGATAAACAATCACGAGGAAGTAAAACGTAATATTATGTATAAGTATGATTTATTAAAGAGATTTTTTACCGATAAGACATTTATATTTTATTTTAACCCTTAATGGCCAGGAAGTTTATTTTCCGCCATCTTAATGGTCATTTCTGATGTAGAAAAAAGGAATCTATACTTATAATAAAACTCTAGCGAAGTCAATTCTGTACATTGAATATTTTTAGAAAAAAACTAGAAGGGGTTACTAAGTAAACTATACTGAATACAAAAATGGAAAAAAATCGGTCTATGTCTGTCTGTCTGTCTGTGTGTTACCTCATCACGCGAATACCGCTGAATAGTTTTCAGTCAAATTTAAGACCATGATAAGTCCTGGTTCTGGGCACAATCTAGGCTATCCGATGTTCAGAATACATTGCGGGTTGCAATTTTAACTTCGTTTTTTGTAAGAAATATTCATAATTTTGATATAGCTTCTTGAGAAGATATGTTAATAATGTGATACTAAAGACATTTCTAAAAAAAAAAAACGAAAAGAAAAAAAAAGTCCGACTTGGAACCTCAATATCTCGGAAACCTTTGATTTCCTAGGCATAGTTCCTTGGGCAAAAATGTTCGTTATGATGAGGACTGTATGTGGTCTCCCACTTTGTTGGCGGTCTTTTAACACCGCTCAGTATTCAATACAAGCACTCGCCGCAAACAATAATTTTGCATCCTTGCATAACAAATAACTATTGTTTACCGCTGAGCGAGATAGACAGAGTTACTAGCCGTATGCTTTGCTTGCTGGCTTAGCATGAGAATGAGTAAGACCTTATCTATGGGCTTATAACTTTATCTATCCCACTCTACGTCGAGGGAGATACATATAAACGCATTTACTTTCTAGGCAATTCTTATGCTAAGCTTCCTGGTATCTTATCACGGGCGATACCTTAATGTAAACAATACATATTTATTATTAAATTTATAAAAGTATTGTTTAGATTAGGGTTTTTATTATATTGCTTTCTTTTGAGCCCTGCTACCGCAAGTTAAGAAATAATAACTATTAAATTAAAATACCCCCCGACATTTTAGCTTCAAATAAGCATATTTAATAAATAGCTGAACCAATTTTGACAAAACATAACTAAGAAAACCTGCTTTCAAATTTAAAAAAAAAACCTAAAGCTTCCAAATTGTTCACCTATTTAAGAGCTACGGTGCCACAGACAGGCACACCCTCATAAACACATAGATATACAGACACACTCACAAAGCTGTCAAACTTATAACACTCCTCTTTTTCGGTCGGGGGTTAAAAAAACCTTCCTTTTGAGTTTTCCTCCACAGTCGAATTTAAATTAAATGTCAAATGTGTCAAAACGCATACGAAGTCGCGGGCACAACTAGTTCTCTATAAATCTAGACTCTGGACGGATTTACGAGATTCGGTTTCAAATTGATCTTTTCGTTTTTGTATTTCGTAAACGGGTTAAACTTACTTGTATTTATGTCGGTGTAGCCGACTAGTTTCGGTTCTCATTCGGAGACCTTAATCATGGAGCTGAGACGGCCCTCGCGACGCCGTGGCCAGTCTCAGACTGCGTGTCACTAGGCGCTGCGCGCGCGCCGACAGTTAAAAAAATGATATTTTCCTTGATAAAATTTATTGATGACTGGAATTTAAGCCCCAATAACCAGGTCACCCGATTTCCCAGCCCTGCGCCCCAAAAAAAGCGAATAAAAAGCCACTCCAAATCCAAGTTACAGAATTTACAAGGCATCTCATGTCCGAAAGTGCAATCAGTCCCCCATCCTACCACGAACAATGGCAGGGCATGTCATTCGGTACGATAACAGCGGGATAGAATAATAGAAACTACCCCCCGTATTAAAAAAACAAGTGGGAAGTGAGCACAATGATCGGAACGTACCCTAAGCACTTGAAGCGAGCCAGGGCTGCCGCGTGGCTTGAATCCTTAATTGCTTCCAGTGTTAGGTTTTTTTGGGAACTTGTGAAAAAGTCATTTTTAGCCGATTGCGCGAGCTAAGAAGAGGAATGTTCGCGCGTATGTTTGTTATGAACGCAGGCTGAACGGCGTTTTCATGAGGACGTAAATGAGAATGATAGATGTCAACGAGACAACAACATACACGCCAGATGCTGGATGTCATATTAGGGTGAAAGAAATTTCTTTTAATCTTAGATTACGCTGAAGGCAAACATCGTGAGGAAACCTGACAGTCTCGAGGCATGACCCACAACGCGAAAATCACCAATCTGCAGTGGGCACGCATCCCGAACTCTTTCCCTTCTGTGAGAAGGCCTTTGCCTAGCAAGTAGGACATGTACAGTTACACTTGTACAGGCGACCTAATAAACACGACCTAGAATCGTACCTTTCAAAGTTTCCTCTCAATCGGTCCATTATTTGACTTGTTTATTCTTTTTTAGCTGTCGGGATATTTTTTGTTTTAAAGTAACTTTTCTATTTGCTTTATGGATGTTTTTTTTAGACAATGTGTCTGGGGTATCGAGGAAAGGGAAATGGATGCATTGGGATTGGGTAAGGAATGGTAATTTTGTATTGTTATGTAATTTCTGTCTTTCGTCTTTTGAATTGTAAAATATCCGGCTACTGAACTATTTGGTCTCTTTTGACTGATTCACTGTGTTCTTAGCTGACTTTCCTATCCTCCATTTTTTTTGTGAGAAGTCTCATACAAGCCCATTTTCAGTGGTCTAAAAATTTTTTATGTATATTGAGGGAAACTACTTTATTTTATTTCCACGATTGTGTTCTCGAGCTTTTCTTCAGCGTAACAACAGTATTGCATCAAGAAATTATCGCACCTGTGCAACCTAGGTACAATATATTAATTCTTTTTTTAACTTTCGTAAACACGGCGCGAGCGCCGCGTCTGCCGGGGCGCAGTCAGAGGTTGGCCTCGGCGTCGCGAAGGCCATCTCTGCTCCATAATTAAGGTCTCCGAATGAGAACCGCAACTAGTCGGCTACACCGACATCAATAAAATAATTCTTGAATAAATAGTAACGAAATGCAAGTGGCAACCCTATACAGAAGCCCCGCGCCCCAGAAACTCACCGGGTACATTGAGTGTATCAATAGATGGATTTGTTTGAGTTTGGTCTTATTAATTAACTAAATAAAATACGAGAGTTACACCCTACAGACTGTTTGCGCAAATTGAAACAGGAGTGATTTCATTTGTCGGCGATTTTGTAAGTGGGTTTGTGGGCAGAGGAGTTCTGGTGAGGTCAGACCGACCGATTTTATTATCAATATTAACGATTGACCAAATAACTAAAGGTTTCTTTGGATAGTTAGGTAATCATTTCAATACCACATTTAGTGTTTTTAACTCGTGTCAGGAAAATAAGTTTGAAATATTAGCATCGAAAGTTACTTGGCTGTAAGCTCAAATAGTTAGAGCGTCCGCACTGTTTGCCTCAGGGTGTGGATAAAAGGGTTTTTTTTTAACATTCTTCGATAAAGCTTTCGAAAGCTCATTCATTAGCGTTCTCAATCCCGTAGTTAAACAAAAAAGTGGTCTACCAGCCCCTAACAACGCCTTAACGAATCTAATTAGACAAAAAACACGTTCACAATGCGACAACCTAAGGCCTCATTACGGAACCCTTAAATACTGTAACCGCATCGATGTTAGCAATTAGAATCCAATTTAGGACTCCATAAGAGAGAAAAATAGTCCTTATTGCAAGGTAATAAAAGTGATGTCCATAATTTGGCGCCCGACGTGGGGCCAATATTGGCGACGAGGATGGTGAAGTTGAAAAAGTATTTATAAGTGGAATAACTGCACCGATCTATCAGGGAAAGTAGCCTGACTATAGAAATGTCACGAAGCGTGTGTCGATGGAGACACTTTCGTAAGATGAAAAAAAAAACAATACGTATTTTGAGCTGTTTGTTTTACTACCTACACTGTACTGTACTGAGTGTTTTCCGAGTGGTAACTTCATCGATCTAGTGTGAGTGAAGGTGCCACTGGACGCTACTATTTCAATCATCTAATATAGATGGAAAAGACCCAGTTAAGTATTTTTGGTTAAGTAAATATTTTTCAAATAGAGCCGTGGAGACCCTTGCCCGTGTTTGTTTTATACCGCAAGTGAAAAGAAAAGAACTGGCAGCCATATACTCCTTCAAGTCAATGAAAAAAACATGCATTTTAAAATGCAAGCAGGATGCATCTATTGTTTCCGAAAATTAAAAAGTGTGTTCGAGGGAGAGGGCTGTTTGCCTCTCCTTCTGGCACGTGCCTGTGCCGGGCATGAATATTGATACCCCTCTTTCGACAGCTCTCAACAGAACGGGTTAGTTTTTTTTTTCCAATTTCAAAATGATATCTTCTTTAAATGGCAGAGACGAGACAAAAGAGAGAGGACGTAAAATGTCCTTGTTTACAAAACATACGCCTTTGCATCAAATCTACGTAATAATTTATATTTTTATACAGCATCCAGTGGCACCTTCACTTACACTAGATAGGTTAAGTGACTACTCGGACACAGATGTGCCTGAGACATTTCTTAGGTGGAGTAGGAGGCGTGCTCAGCCTACCAAGGTGACAGCTTAGGCAGCCTAGCCTACAGAAAAATGAAACGAAAATATGATAAAAAAATCATGAAAGACAAACATTACAAAAGGTGCCGGTTGGATCTCGATAGCAGTCTTCGTGAAGCCCGGCGACACTACGGTATGTATGACATGTAAGTATTTAATTTTCTATGCGGACCTCACGTCGTCGGCCGGTTCGAATGGTGTTCCATACAGTTACATACAAACCAGTAGTGTGGCCGGGCTTCACGAACTCTGCAGTTGTCGCTGCGGTCGAGATCCAACCGGCACCTTTAATCACACGATTTTGACTCATCGGGATATAATATAACGTAACATTTAATCACTCCAAAAATCGCAAAATAAATACACGTCTACACACACAAGTCAGATAAACAGTGATTTGTTTCACAAATACCTCACACTGTGATCCCGTCACCGGCAGGGGTTCAGGGGGCGGAGGGGGTTTGGGTGAACGAAGGGGTGTGGGGGGGTACCAAACATCCCTTTGATGTCGCCGCCGCGGGCAGCCCGAGACGCCTGGAAGCGAAAGCTGGGTAACCGAGGTTAGCTTTGTTTTCCACTTAAACGATGGATAGGCTATTCGGTGGAATTACGCGCGCCCGATTAATTTGGTCCTTCGAGCCGGACGTCCGAGGTAAATTGCATCGTGAGTTGGGTTTAGATCGGACTCTTTTTTCTAGTATAAATATGCTAACTGTGAAGCAAAATATCGTCAGGACGACGATAGTTTTCCTTGCTAAAAGCAAGTCTAGACTTAGATTTTGTCTACGCTTACGTCAGTTGAAATCGCTATATCCGATGAGCTTGTGCAGTTTGTATGAAGCCGAAAGCTTTTTTCTCTAATAGAAAGTTTTCGCCTAGTTTCTCGTAGTGTAACTGTGGTAGGTACTCCATCCAATTTGGTCCTTCGAGCCGGACGTCCGAGGTAAATTGCATCGTGAGTTGGGTTTAGATCGGACTCTTTTTTCTAGTATAAATATGCTAAGTGTGAAGTAAAATATCGTCAGGACGACGATAGTTTTCCTTGCTAAAAGCTAGTCTAGACTTCGATTGTTTCTACTCTTACGTCAGTTGAAATCGCTATATCCGATGAGATTGTGCAGTTTGTATAAAGCCGAAAGCTTTTTTCTCTAATAGTTTTCGCCTAGTTTCTCGTAGTGTAACTGTGGTAGGTACTCCATCCATGCACTAAAACAAAACAATGTTCCAGGCACTGCAGCGTCGAGTGGTCTCTTCATCCACCTAAGGTGAGTGAAGGTGCCACTGGACGCTGTATAAATCATCTCATAACGTAGATGCAAAAAGGCATTGTGGTTTATAAAGGTTCTTTTGCCCTATTTTCACAGACTTCATGCGATTCCGTAAATGTTTCCTGACATGGGTATTTCCTTTTTTTAAACAGCATAAACAGCGGAAACATATGACACAAAAATATACAAAGGTAAGTAAAGTAGGGTGCCCTCCTGCCCTCAGAGACTGGGGACATGTCCCGATCGCGCTCTTTGACATGCTGATTAGGGGCTAATATTTTCATTACTCGGACACGCATTAATTCAAACCCTTGGGGGGTTTCCGTATAAATAATACATTCGCCCGACGTCAGTTGAAACAACAACATAAGAGACGGTATCTGTAAATAAATGGCGCACGGATCTTTGTATGTTTTGGAATAAAATTAAGCGGGCAAGTGCGAGTTTGAGTGGAGACGTAAGGGTTCCGTAATGTTAGGGGGCGTCTTTTTCGCAGAGTAGATCTTTTTCAATGTACGCCATTCTTTTCAGTCTTGAATTTTCCTAAAACATCTTCAAAATTACTCAAAGCAACTTATGTAGGTACGGTCGGCCACAGTCACAGATACCCCATGGCAACTCTTAACGCGCGCGGTATAATGGCGCCAATCGAACAAAAAGGGGTATCCTAGCGTGTGGCCGACTGTACTATGGTTTTAGATACCGCGTGCAATGGGCAATACCGTCCACATTTTCTTATGTGATAGGGACTATTTTCATTCAAGTCAATTACGTAGTCTAGTGCCCCTAGAGATAGTTCTCGTAAACAACGCGTGGCTTTGTAATTTGAACTCTACTAGGTAGGTATTAGATATTCTATGTCACTCTATGCTTTTAACTAGTCTCATGGCCCGGTCACGGTAGGTAAGAGTACCAAGCTAGAGGCAATTTTAATCTGGACTTTAGCATTTTAACAATAGTATTATGCATTTTCTGGACGTCGAACAGTAAATTGGACCAAGTATCGCTGGGTTGACGAAGTCTCAAAGGACTTGCGCGAACTCCAGGTGGAAGATTGGAGAAAAGTGGCGCAGGACAGAGAGAGATGGCGTCTTTTGGTTGCGGAGGGTAAGATCCACTTCAGGTCTCTGAGCCAGCGTAGTAAGTATGAAGAGAGTATTTGAAAACCAGCGCTGTAGTTTAAGTTCAATTACATCAAATGCTGAAAGACTTCCATTTTGTCACTAACTGTGTTTTATCTAGTACGAGTATAATATAATATACAAGGTGTTACAAAAGTACCTAACTCTTTTTACAGGATAATAGCACCCGGTGATAGGGATCACAACCTTAATTTCTTTTTTGCTCTATGACGTTCCGTTAATTTTTAAATTAATAAAATGTGAACGATGTGGCGGGAGAAAAGTATTTTTTAAATATTGTTTTCATTGACTTTCACAATGTTTTAACAACTCAAAGCTATGTAAATGCACCTACACGCACAAACATTTTTAAATATAAGCTGATAAAAAAAACAAAAAAGTTATGAAAATTTTTCAAACTTGAGGTTATAAAATAAAAATGGTTTTTTTCAACTTTTTTTTACAGATTTGCCATCCTGTTGACCAGTAGGTTACACCCTGAAAAAAGAGTTAGGTACTTTTGTAACACCTTGTAATTTTCTGAAATGTAAAATTATTTAGGCAAATAAGTAAATTTTCAATTGTAAGTATTATGAATGGATTTTAAATGGATTAACTTATTAATAAAGGCTGGTACGTTACCAAAGTGTCGTTTTCTCTAGAACGTGTATCGTTTGTGAAGCTTACCTGTAAAAATAAATACATTGGGATAAGTACCTATTTGAATAATAAAAATACAAAACTGTTTTTTAAGAGGGAGGTCTAGGAACGATTTTTAGGATCTAAGGCCTAGAGTCCTGACCCTAGAACCTACGAATAAATACCGCACAAGAAAAAAACGGCTACTTTTGGCGTGATTTATTTGTAGGTTCTAGGATCTGGAATCTAGGCCTTAGTTCCTAAAAATAGTTAAGCATAGGGATTCTCATTTATCGGCTCGTTTTTAGCAAAAAACGCTTCCGAAAAGAAGATATTATTATGTTTTTAATTTTTATTGGCGGTTCTAGTGTGCTTTGAGTATTATCATGACAATGACCATTACCTTAATTAAACGAAGTTAGTGGAATGTCATTATAATATTTCAAGTGTTTTTTTAATGTCAAATATGACAAACCTCCCTGGAATTCGAAAACCGAAGACGCAATAACTTTTTGCCGCATCCAAAAAGTGACAAGTCACGAAAACAGAACACTGTTGTGTTTCATATTACTACAATGAAATATAATTCTTTTCAAGCCGCAATGAGCCATCGTAGCCTATAATATCTGGGCAACAAGGCGCAATTTTGCTTGCAAAAAGGTTGGTTATCTTAAAAATTATCAGCATCTTCTCAAATCACTAAGCTTTTGAGTCTTCCAATTCGTTTTCCGAATCGCTGATAAGGGGATAAGCTCTGTAAAAGCTTTCAAGCTTCGTGCTATTTTATGATAATTATTTATTTGAGGGAAAAAAATGTCTGGATGTTCTCTTTTTCGCAATTGACGACCTATCTGGTCGCTCTCTTCTCTTTTCAGGTAGATGACTGTCTATCAATGCACTGCAGTGGATGCATGAGAAGCTTGATCTGAATCAGTGGTTCTTAACCTATCGGTGATGGCGGACCATTTGACAATATTTCTGTCTTGCCACGGACCACCAACTGTTTGGGGCTAATACACGTAAATTTAAATTAATAAAGGGTTGTTTTATCTACAAATAAAATAGAATACAATTTATTCAAAGCTTAGCGTATTTTGTTTAGTTTTTTTTAATAGTTATTTTATTGTACTCATATTCGTGATAAATACTTTGTTATCAAGACAAGTGCGCGCGCAGCGCGCCCGAAAATTCACCGGTGTTACCCTTGAGATTTGCTTATTTGTAAATATGAAAAACGCGCCTAGTGTGCCCGAAAATTTATCGATTATTCTAAAACTTTCTTTGAGATTACCCTTGACATGTGATATTGAAAATTCACCGACTTTATTACCTACATTTTTTTTGCAATAATAACCGAGACTATGTAAATAGGATAAATAAATGCGCACGCGGAAATTCACCGATTATATATCTATCCTTTTTCATAACAGAGGTTTCCTTAGTGGTAAATATGACAAACGCGCGCAGCGCGCCCGAAAATTCACCGGTTTTTTTTTACACTAAATTATGCCTTCCAAAACCACTAAATGTCTAAGACATTTTTTCTGGTGGCTTCGCGGACCACTTCGGGTGCCTCCGCGGACCACCAGTGGTCCGCGGACCATAGGTTAAGAACCACTGATCTGAATTGTGATAGTTATGAGTGGAAGAACACTAAAAATCATCCACAATAGATCTTTTCTTATAGTGCCGTGTCCTATCGGAGGTTGGCCATCAGTTTGGCTATTTCTCCCTCGGAAAGCAGCCAAAGGAAAAATCATGACCTCGTGACTTCTGATTCTGATTCCACGCGCGGTAAGAGCTACCATGGGGTATCCTAGACTGTGGCCTACCGAACAATGCGTGTCACGAAAGAAGAGATCCCACCAAAAACATTCTGTAAAAAACTAGCCAGGTCTCGATGGAGGTGCTTGTTTATCTCTAAAAAGTAATGAAATCTAGACAAAGTCGTGCCAAGTCTAAGGTTCCTTACTGCGATTTCTTTATTATTACAGTTAATGTTGTGAGACTTGGCCGTTGAAGGGTATTTTGGATTTTAAGTATGTGATTATAGCTTTCTGCGTTCTGGTCTTATCCAGAGGTTCTCAAATAGGGGCCTGAAAATGCGGCGAAATGGTTCCAGTAAAGGATGGTACGGCAGTGTTAGCTTCGCGCTCGACCTGGCGGGGGCACTGCCGTGCCCCCAGATTTGACCGCACCTCCCGCACCCCTAATGAGACTATAGATCGTCTCTGCGCATGTCCAACCACATGGTTTCTCAAGTTTCTTCTTTCGTGGCACGCATTGTACACTTGTAAAGTTTCTGTCTGTCTGTAAGTACGTCTGTCAACTGTGCTTAGCGAGACGTGCGCCCACGCAGCTGCGCGTGCGTTGAACATGTTACATGACCGATCGTTATCACCAGACACGGGTGCAATGCCTTCTAATAAATTCTAACTACCAATCCCCGGGGACGATTTCTCGGTTACCTTGGCAAGTTAAAACATAATTTTTAGGGCAACGTATTCTATAAATTTTGGCGCGAGGGGGAAAAGGCCTATACCCAACAGTGGGCAGAGGTGGGCTGATGATGATGATGATGATGATAATGATTCTATAAGTTTTATTAAACGTTGTGGCTGTGTTCTAAATAAGAAAGTGTGATTATCTTGTATGTTAGTCTGTCTGTAAATTGATAATATAAACTATGTGTTTTTGTTATAAGTGGTGTTGGGTACTTTTTAAGTAAGTATAACTTATGTCTTAAATTTTAATAATTACAATTTTTAAAAAGTATGTTTTATGCTCTGTGTCTAAATTTGTGTTAATTTACTGTATTGTTGTGTTTCGATTGTGTGTTTTGGATGATAAATAAATGTGTTCTATTTCTATTCTAATTTTTTCAACGAGCGAGCGTAGCTAGAGAAGTTCTCCGAGTTTACTGCAAAAATCCGACGATTGTATGCATGTATGAATGTTTATTCGACAATAACTTGAGCACCATGGTGTATCTTGGCGTGTCGCTGACCGTACATACCCTAACCTACTTTGCGCAATAATACACCTTATTTGTATTACTTTAAGACTAGTTATAAATTTACTTTAATTAGTTTCGCTCAGACCACACAATAACGTTGCCCTAAGCAGCGAAACAATCGATCTAACGTTCATACTTTTTCTTCGACAAGAAATTCAAAAACCAGTTTTTTGCGCCATTCCTGTGAAGAGAACGGCTCCTTCGCATTTTCCAATTAATAAACTAGTGAGGGGTAATTAAATAACGTCAGCACATATATTAACACTAATAATGGAGGGTGCTGATGGAATACCAAGTGGATCTATGGAGGACATGGAGAGCACCTGTCTAAGTTAACCTACGTTTAAGGTGATGGTCAAGGCATACTAGCGCCGCCATGAAAAAAAAACCGGCCAAGTGAGAGTCCGACTCGCGCATGAAGGGTTGCGTACCATTATCTATAAAAATATTAAAAAAAAAAAATTGTATGTGATTATAAATTTTATTTTAATTTAATTATTTATTTTTAAAGTGAATAATATCTCTTAAACGGCTGAACCGATTTTGATAAAACATATCTAACAACACTCGCTAGAAAACCTGATCTATACTTATAATAAAACTCTAGCGAAGTCAATTCTGTACATTGAATATTTTTAGAAAAAAACTATCAGGGGTTACTAAGTAAACTATACTGAATACAAAAATGCAAAAAAATCGGTCTATGTCTGTCTGTCTGTCTGTCTGTCTGTCTGTCTGTCTGTCTGTCTGTCTGTCTGTCTGTCTGTGTGTTACCTCATCACGCGAATACCGCTGAATAGTTTTCAGTCAAATTTAGGACCGTGATAAGTCCTGGTTCTGGGCACAATCTAGGCTATCCGATGTTCAGAATACATTGCGGGTTGCAATTTTAACTTCGTTTTTTGTAAGAAATATTCATAATTTTGATATGGCTTCTTGAGAAGATATGTTAATAACGTAATACTAAACACATTTCTGAAAAAAAAAATACGAAAAAAAAAATTAGTCCGACTTGGAACCTCATTATCTCGGAAACCGTTGATTTCCTAGGCATAGTTCCTAGGGCAAAAATGTTAATTATGATGAGGACTATACAGGGTGTAAAAGACCGCCAACAGACCCGAAAGCCACGCATACTAGACACCAAAACAAAGTACTTTTTCGATAAATTATTGCTGGGAAATGATTTTGGTTTTTTAGGTTATAATTTTGAAAAATACTTTATTACGCAACGGATGTGCAACACACAGAAGTCATATTGCGCAAGCGTAGGTATAAGTTTATGATACTTAAACTTGAAGTGCCGATGTTTAGAATACATTGCGGGTTGCAATATTAACGTCATTTTTTGTAAGAAATATTCATAATTTTGATATGGCTTCTTAAGAAGGTATGTTAAGAACTAGATACTGAATACTTTCTGCAAAAAAAAGTTTTAAAAGTCCGACTTTGAACCTCATTATCTCGGAAACCGTTGATTTCCCAGGCATAGTTCCTTGGGCAAAAATGTTCCTTATGATGAGGACAGTACGTGGTTTCCCGCTTTGTTGGCGGTCTTTTAACACCCTGTATGTGGTCTCCCACTTTGTTGGCGGTCTTTTAACACCGCTCGGTATTCCATACAAGCACTAGCCGCAAACAATAATTTTGCATTCTTGCATAACAAATCACTATTGTTTACCGTTGAGCTGGATAGACAGAGTTATTAGCCGTATGCTTTGCTTGCTGGCTTAGCATGAGAATGAGTAAGACCTTATCTATGGGCTTATAACTTTATCTATACCACTCTACGTCGAGGGAGATACATATTATAAACCCTTTTACTTCCTAATCAATTCTTATGCTAAGCTTCCTGGTATCTTATCACGGGCGATACCTTAATGTAAACAATACATATTTATTATTAAATTTATAAATGTATTGTTTAGATTAGGGTTTTTATTCTATTTTATTCTATTGCTTTCTTTTGAGCCCTGCTACCGCAAGTTAAGAAATAATAACTATTAAATTAAAATACCCCCGACATTTTAGCTTCAAATAAGCATATCTAATAAATAGCTGAACCAATTTTGACAAAATATAACTAAGAACATTCACTAGAAAACCTGCTTTCAAATAAAAATAAAAAAAACCTCAAGCTTCCAAATCGTTCACCCATTTAAGAGCTACGGTGCCACAGACAGACACACCCTCATAATCACATACCTATACAGACACAGTCACAAAGCTGTCAAATTTATAACACCCCTCTTTTTTGGTCGGGGGTAAAAAAAAACCCTTTTGAGTTTACCTCCACAGTCGAATTTTAATTAAATGTCAAATGTGTAAAAACGCTTACGAAGTCGCGGGCACAACTAGTTTTAAATAAAAAAAACTGCATCTAAATGTGTTCACCCGTTTAGGAGCTACTGTTACGGTGCCACAGACAAACAGACACACACATAGCGGTCAAACTTATAACACCCCAGAAACCCCTCTTTTTTGGTCGGGGGTTAAAAGATGAAGTTTGCTACCTACAAAATAAAACTTCCGTGACTTAGAAATTAAAAGCGCATCAATATCCGTTGCGTGGTTTAGAATAGAATAGAAAAGCGTTTATTTACTGACCACAATTTACAACTTATTAAATAGAACTAATACATGTATTTAGAATTAGGTCGTCACTAACTTAAAAATTTAGGAGAAGTTAACGGACAAACAGACAGACAGACGTGGAAAGCGGCTTTGTTTTATCCTATGTAGAGATAGAGACAACGCACCCATTTAGAACAAATAAAGGGACCCGATCACGTCGCAAATGATACAGCTCGTTAATAAAAATAGCCGATTAATAAAAATAGTATCATCGCTATTAAAATGCGCGCCACGTCGACACCGCGTTGAAAAAGGGTAGACTGAGAGCCATCCTAGGTGGATCAACTAGTTGGAACTACCACCCAGGAGCGGATTCAGGAGGAGGCCTAGTGGGTAAATGCCAGTGTTACCAAACTGAAAATTTAAAATACGGTAGAACTACGCTTCGAAAATCGGGAGAATTCGGGAGCAAAGTTATTGTTTGAAAATCGGGAGAATACGTGAGGATAAAACAACAAATACATGAGGCTCAGGTAAAATATTGAAAACAATGTTACATAAACGTGGGAATTTTGCAGTACCGTATCCTTATTTGATTTTGTTGCTGGTGTTCCAAAATGCATTTGCACCTCCATCTTCTGAAGAAAATTATTAAAAATTACGAAGTTCCCTCCACTCAGTGTCAACTGTTTGTAAATATTCAGAAAATTAGGAAAATGACGTAAAATCGGCATAATTGACTCAAATGTGCCTGATTTTACACTCTGAGCGCGAGAATTGTATAAATCGGGAGATTCATATCGGGAGATCGGGAGATGAAGTACAAAATCAGTAGATCTCCCACAAAATCGGGAGGTTCGGGAACACTGGAAATGTCCCAAGCTTAAAATACATGTTCAGGGAAATGTGGTATTTGCAGCCGAAGATAAGACAGGTAAAAAAGAAACACTACTACAAGAGGTGTTTAACAGTTGAAAGAAGGGCCAACGAAAATAACATTTAATACTCAAATTAGGAAAAACGACACCTGGATACAACTCCGAAATTATTTACGACACTCGTAAACTTAAATAATTTTAGCAAAATTAAAACCGGCTTTTGGAAGAAATATTGTATTGATTCTGTTCGACAGGCCAATCATAGAAAAAAACCAGTTGCTGATATACTAAATAGGAGACACGATGAAGAAGAAACGAAAGGTTGTTGTACACACGACAGCACGTCGATCCTAACACGCTAGCACTCTACTCAGTTACGTTACGGGCGACAAAAGTTTACACTGTGTCGTGCTGTTGTGTGTACATAATTAAGTCAGAAAATGCCTGATACGTTTGACCGGCCAAATCCGCACCACACTTAGGTAATACCACAAGCTACAATGCCCAGAGTTTTTTTTAACTCCGTTCGCTGGCATTGTCCTACACTTTTGACGCATAGAACGAGAATAAAAAGAGGTATCCTAGCGTGTGGCTGACTGTACCTATAACTTTAAAGTAGTTTCCTCACTTGAATTCGACAAAACCTTTTTGATCGCATCCTTCTATCTTTCTATTTTGTCTAGTAGCCGTCTCCGTTCCTAGAATCATTAATAACTTCCTGCTTACTAACGCATTGGATAGTGACCCTCCAGTTCCATGTAAATAAGGTGTATTTTGCACTCCAAGCTTCAGCGGATATTTAGCAGACATTTCTTAGGTGGAATGACAATGGGATTGTAAGACAGGCGATCGTAGTTCGCGATTGTGAGTTTTGGAACTTTTTATTTAATTGATCGTCCGGTTGAAGGTTTAATGACCCTTAAAAATAAGGTGCCTTGCTTGAAATAATGAAGTTATGAAAAAACTTACTTACACATTTACTAACCCTCATTTCCACTCTCTCTGACTTTCTGTGTGTCTGTCTGTGGCACCCCGTGACGGATTTAGAAGCTGTTTTTTTTATTTGAAAGCAGGTTTTCTAGCGACTATTCTTAACTATGCTTCGTCAAAATCGGTTCAGCGGTTTATGAGATATGCTTATTTGAAGCTAAAATGTCGGGGTATTGTTTTTTTATTATTTAGTAGTTATGTGTGCAAATTTTGTTACAAATACGGGCCAAGCTAAAATACCCATACAGTTCTCTATCTCTGTTGACCTGCCTAGAGCGGCAGAGATTGCGGTGTATCAAGCTGTCAAAGCTCGATAAGGCTCTAAGGTACAGTCAGCCACACGCTAAGATACCCCCTTTTGTTCCATTTGCGCCCTTATGCCCCGCGCGGTAAGAGCTACCATAAGGTATACATGTGGCCGACCGTACGAGACTCGTCAGCACTTAGAATAGCATGAACTTTCCCTCGTCTTAAAACAATGTACCGTTGCAATTTTCCTTATTCTCTTCTCCCAAAAGCAAACAAACTGGGCTATTTAGAAGCACTTTGCGCCTTCCCGCGAGTTCTTTAATCCGCCGCCTGAAAGCAGTCTTTAGTTTTCGCGGCGAGCCATCAACTATTCATCGCGCCTCGTCTGCTGGCTGTAGTAGGGTCGGCGAGTGAAGTAGCAGTAGTAGTAGTATCTTTGTGTCTTTACTCTTATTGAACGAGCGAGCGAAGTGAGAGAAGTTCTCCGAGTCTACTGGAACTATCCAGCGTTTGTATGTTTGTATTAGACATGCGCGAAACAGTGCACTTCGAAGTCATGATATATTTCATGACATTTCATACCGCGTGATATTACCTTATATCATGGCACCAAACATGACACATGACATCATGGTATTTCTTCATTGCAGACATGAAACATGACATCATGGTATTTCTTCATTGCAGACATGAAACATGACATCATGGTATTTCAGCACACTTTCATTGCAGTACGCACAGTGTGCTGAAATGCCATGTGTCATGTTTCATGTCATCTAGTGTAATGAAATGCTATGTGCCATGCTTTATTCTCTCGTGTAATGTGTAATATTTCATGACACCGTTGTGTAATATGTCTTTTGTAATATTACAAGCATTACCTACACAAGTCTAGTTTGTATGTATGAATGTTCGTTTGACGATAACTTGAGTAAATTTTGGTAAAATTTGGTAGGCGGTTAAATGAGGCAAAGAGAATTTTTAAGTTCGAATATGAGCCAAATCGGTCGAGGGGTGGCTGAGATATGGGGTCGCGAGTTCGTAGTTCGGAGCAAACCAGTAGTTTTTTTCAATTAACTTCAGAAAAGCTAATTGATCTTTTGACCTTTGTTTTGAGAAGATTTTGGAGAGAACTGCTTACCTGCCATCACTTAGCGACCGCACTACACTGCACACATCAGTTCAGTCTAGCTAGAGTATCTAGCTATTTCCTCGGTCTAGGCTAAGGAGGCACCGGGTTTGGGGAACTGGGTGACGCAGGCTTTTAAGATTAGCGTACGTGTTCCGCTTTTGTTTTGACTTGAGACGCTTCTTGCTAAGGGATGGTTGGTGCTGTGAACGAATTGAGAGCTTTGCGCGCGAGTTTGGTTAGAGAAATGTCGGCGTTGCGATTGTATTTCAACTTGAATGTAATAACTAGGTACTTACTAAATTTAAAATACCTCCGTTCCCGTTCCCGTAATTTTAGCTTCAAATGAGCATATATCTCATAAACGGCTGCACCGATTTTGATAAAACATATCTCATATCTACCTCAGACGGAATTGAGAATCTTCAGACACCACAGGCTGGATGGCTCAAATGGTATAGCGCTAGCACGGCAAACCAAAGGTCGCGGGTACCAATCCTGATTCGACCGAGAACTTTTACTGCCCCAATATTTTTTTGTCCTTATAATACAAAGCCCAATATAATCCTAAAGCCACATTTGTGAAGGTCGAATGCGCATTCGCCGCGCTCTATGGGCAGACGTGTGCTGAAGACAAGTCGATAAGGCGTGAGGGTATCGCTTTTAATGAGACAGAAAGAGAGGGGAGAGATAGATCGGTTTTGTGGAAACGAACCTAGAATTTTAAGGATTTTTTTTATCGCAAAAAATCGCTTAAAATCCACTCCGGTTCTCAACTTTCAAAAGATATTTTCGTGTTGGAAAATACTTCTTATGGTTATCGAATGAGGTAGTGAGTGGCCACACCTGTTGTCAGAGTCTAGGAGTAGGCGACATCTCGGACAAAATATTTTCATTTTCAATTTATAACAGCTGTGGTAACGCTCTTTCTCTGTGTATTATATTTAAATACTTTAGTATCTGGCTGTACGATACAGGTTCAATATTTTGAGAGTGTCCGAGATGTCGCCTCAAAAATATTAAAAATACAAAGCGACATTTCGGACAAAGTGTACGAAAATATTTTGTCCGAGATGTCGCCTACTCGAGTCTAGAGTCTAGGGCGCCCTTTAGCCGCCGGAGTTTAGGCCACCCAAAGGGTCTCTGACATGGCTTAACGATTGTTCATAATCAACAACAATCGGAACCAACGGTTTAACGTGCCTTCTGAAGCACGGAAGCGCTCAGAAATTATAGCCACTAGCGGTCACCCATCCATGGACTGACTGCGCTTCGCCCATCGATTAAGAATGGCTAGTCAAACTAGGTTCGCGTTTCATAAATCTACTATGCATAGTTTATTATGACAATTAGATGTACATTGAGTAGTCAATTCGGTACACAAAGTTTTTTGTTCGAAAGTCCGTTATTGGCTTAAACTTATCTTTAGACAATATTGAGAAACTAATTTAAATATTTTTTATTTTCGTCGAGTAGTTTTGTTTTTATGCGCTAAAATGTTTTGTTCCTATGACCGCCAACAGTATGCAGACCATCGCGTGACGTCATAAAACCGTATCTTTGAAACGTTGTAAAATCCAAACTACTGAACCAAAATAAAAAATATTAAAATTAGTTTCTCAATATTGTCTAAAGATAAGATTAAGCCAATAACGGACTTTCGAACAAAAAACTTTGCGTACCGAATTAAACATAAAAGAGGTAACAAAAAAGGTTAACTTACTATCCGACTACTCAATGTACATCGAACTGTCATGAACTGTAAAACTGGCACGGCTGTGAGCAGTGTGAGCGCTGTCTTATGCAACTGTCTTCGGATATTTAGCATGCAGACCGGCTGAGCATTGAGCTACCTGCCTTTCAATATAATCATGAAAAAAAAAAAAAAAAACGAACTTTTGTCACAATTTCTCAAGTTCCGAAGCGGTACCCCTAGTCTCACCTGAAGATGATCCCATGGCCACGTGCCAAGTATTTTGGCTTTATTCCACCGGGTAACTAACCTGCACCCCTGGCACTGACACGCTCCTGCTCATGACATCGCAAAAGGGCAACCATTTATTAATATCCCATAATAATAAAGCGTTTAAAATATGCCATAAAGGAATTTGTGAAGCGCGGCGGATATTTTTGGGGTCGTACGCGTTATTTGATATTATGAATATGAATTGAATTGAATAGCATGTAATTGTGCTCAAGGGATGTATAAAGGGTTTGTTGACAGGTATCTTCAACCATCTTAAGTGGTAAAGTTTTTTAGGGTTCCGTGTGTACCCAACGGGACTCCAGGAAAATAAAAATAAAATAGTTAGACAGTTGAAATTTTCACAGATGATGTATTTCTTTTGCCGCTATAACAACAAAGCTTGCGGAGGTATAACAGCGTATCGTCTATAATAATATCCAACGATTACGAACAATACCTATAAATGAAAATTTTTTTTCTCATACGCATTTTTTCTCATACACCTAACACATCAGATCAAGTGGCCCGACGATCCCATTTCACCCTAATAGCTCCAAATCAAACAGTGCACGACAGATGGAGGTCCCAGGTTCGAGGCCGACGGACCGACGACAAATTCGCGATATTACATGCGGATTAATGTTTTTTAGGGACCAATTGTCTTTTTCAAGAATCACTCCCTCGCAAAGTTTCACGCGACAGCCGAACAACACTCTTAAAACGTCAGCGGTAAAGCCCATTCTTTCCAGCAACGTGAGCTTTAAAGTTCTCGAAAACGTGACGAAGAAAATTCAACCCTATGAGCTGAGAAATAAGGTTGGTATCAAAGTTGTTCTGCAGAGATGTAAAGGGTGATTCCAGATCGCGTCCGATGGTTATCATAATCCCCGCATTGATGAGATGTGACGACACATGTCAGATAGTTCCAAAATTTAAAAATAGAATTCGTCATTTGCGCCTTTAGTGCGTTTTAAGTCTAAGTTGCGAAATAATAGAGTCGTTAATCGGCTGTTTTTGAGTCATGGGAAGATTGTAGACTGGTGAGTGGTGACACAGAATAAAATAACAATTAAAAAGGACAGACACTATGTTTTGTCTTGTATTTCGTACCAACTTCACAAAAAGGTTCTACTCTACAATAGTATAACCTGAGTATAACACTGAAATAAAAAAAACTGCTTTTCTACAGTAAAATTTAGTTGGTAGTAGTTGGGGAAGTCAACAGGCTGATGATGATGATGGATGAATGCTGAATTATGTCCAAACTATATTGAAGAAAACCTTCTGGTTTATTTTTTATTTACTCTTTGCTAGAGATTTTTGTCAAGCTCCGCACTATTTGTATAAGCAGATGAATGTTTGATTCAGATACGTCCGTCTATTTGTTTATTTGTCAAATATTTGTTTGGAGGAGTTAAGGGCGGACAGATGTAAAGACAAGTAATTGATAGTACAGTGGCTGGCGACAGAGTGATTTACACTTAAATTGGCTCTTAACGCTTGCGAAATAAGTGAGAGTGTCGAATGAAAAGATAAACTTCAGTCTAACTGAGGTCTAGAATGTTTATTTTTTTCGTATGCGACGATGTCAGTATGCGACTATAAAAAACTATTTATGTTGTTATGATAAGATTGCTTGTGTGTTAATTAATAGCTACAGTCAATAACATAACAACATACACATACACAAAGATAGCCAATTTTTATTTTTTCCTTATTTTTAGTTCGCGAATGATTTCGTTTGTTTTGTCGACCCGTTTCGACCTTTTTTTTCGTCCTTAGCGCAGATTTTGTTCGAATCTGTAAATCAGCACATAACAACACACACTAAAAAGCAAAAAGCACAGTGGTTAAATTATCCTGAAAACGGAGACATAATATTTTCACACGCACAGTGGTTCAAACAGGTTCCAGACGTTCAAACTAGAACTTTAATTTCGCATTTGCCGCTGTAAAAGCACATCAATTTCCACTTCATTTACCGACAACAATGCGAAATTTCGCAAATATTCAACCTGGAGTCCTTTCCATTATAATTGTGCAATGAATTTGAGAAGATTAAATATTTCCACAAAAGCCTACCGAGGGGGATCGCTTTGAAATTAAATATCGACTAAAAGGACCGACCAATCACAAATGGGGACGCGAATATACAGAAGAATAGCTAACGATGGAAAATATCGTGAGGTGACCTTCATTTAGAGAAAATAAATGTTCTCATCTTGTTTAGTCACTATTTTTGCATAGAAAAAATCATAATCTAATCTAAAATCGCAACAATCTAAGACGAAAAAAAAATTTTTTTTTATTTATAAAGTACAAGCCAACGTTGTCTATATTTCCACAATCATGCTATAGCGAAAGTATGCCCACTGAAACAAAATTGGCCTTACCTAGGCAATATCAATACACCGTGGAATTTTAGTGGTTTTAAAGCCGAAGGTATTTAGTTGCACTCATGATTCTGAGCCAAATTCCAAAATTTTACTTCAAAACGAGCGAAAAAAAAAAACACTTCCCAATACAAACGGCTATCGCCAATCGACACCATTTGTATGGAGTAGTGAAATTTTTTTTCGCGTGTTTTGGAATGTAATTTTGTAATTTGGCTCTGAATCACCAGTGCAACAAAATACCTTCGGCTTTAAAACCACTAAAATTGCACGGAGTATAGTTCTAATCGTTCTAGTATTCTTGAAGTTGAACTTCTGAGGTCTTATAATAACGCTGAGTCGACGAAAATTACGACGACTGCAAACAAATGAAATCAATATCTAAATCTAGAATGTACAGAATTGAGCCTTATAGAATTTTGAATAAGGGTGAGATCGCGAACATGGTAATTCGCTGACTGTTTGTACGGTACAATGGTGGCCCCTCTCAAAAACAGAATAGATATGTCAGCAGAAAAAGCTAAGGGGACAGTTTTCAATATAAAATAGAGGACAAAACTCAATTCAATGGAATACTGATTACACCGTTTTTATTTTGACAAGTGGTCAGAATTGGAAAACAAATAAGCTCTAAACAAAGGGTTAGAGATTTTTAACTCGAATTGATCAAAACAAAATTTGTGAATTGTACTATTTCTGTGGTTTTCATGTACTCGTACTAGCTAGGGCGATTCCCAGTAAATACATCAGCAACTTTTGTCCCAAAACTTTGCGAAATGCGCGAAAAATAAAATGCCCATTACATTCTAAGCCAACCAGAAATAGAAAAGTGCCGCCAGACGTCGCCAGAAAAAAAAGCGTAAAAATAGAAATACATAATAATAATAATCGTAAGCAAAAGCCCTCGCGACAAATGAACAGCGGCGCTTCAAGAGGTCATTAAAAGTCCCGTTCTAAAAAAGGGGGGCGGCAAAGGGGGGGACTTTTGAGAACCCCGTAATTGGACCAGAGCGAGGGTAGTCTTAAATCGCATTCGAGCCAGCGCGAGCGGAAAGAGGGCCGCGTCTATAATTAACGACAAATATGGGCATATCGATTTTTCTTGATAACGTGCAGTATGAAAAGAACGCCCATTAAGTTATTTCGCGGAGTGCGCAATTACTCAAAACGCAGCACTGAAATATTCAATGTAAAGGCACCCTGCTTATGAGAACTGGTGGTTGGACGACAAGTGTGTTATTGGGTTTAGTTGCCTACTTGACTGGTTTATTCGACCCTTTTCACGTTCTTAGCTCTTGTATATTTGTGATTATTTATAAAGCACTGGCCCAACCCAGGCACTGCAGCTTCCGAGTGGTCACTTCTAGTATGAGAGAATTTGAATTTGAATTTCTTAGTTCTTAAAGGCCTTAGTTTTTATTTAGGCATAGATGGCACCTTCTACCGTCTTAGCATTAAAGTTTAGAGTGCCACTACGTGGCAGAAAATCGCCAAGATGGCCAGATAAGATGAAAGAGGCTAAAACCACTTTTCATAGCTTTCAATGAACAATTCAACCACCTTTGAATTAAGAAGATTCGTACAAACCTAAAAGTTGAGAATAGTTCAGACATGAAGGACCCACTACGACAAACCAAAGTTCATTGATAAACGCTGGGAATCGAACCAGGGAAGCGACTAGTCATCCTACTATAAAGTTATTATTATGATTGAATTATTTATTGCACATAAGATCATTTGTGTACAAGGCGTACTTGTAATGCTAAGTAGCATTTTCTGCCAGTCAAAGTTATATCAAGGACAATAATTAAGGTCAAACTAGTCTAAAACCACACAGAAGTCGGTAATGGCGTGTTGTGTTGTAGTTCACGTTGTTAGGTTAAGCATTTTGTTTGTAATACCTTTGGCTTGTTTGCTTGAATATTTTGTTAGCAAACTATCGAGCCCGGTTATAAAAGCCTTCTAGTTTGAACTAAATTGATAGTTTGAAAGTTGTCGATGTAAACATGCGAAACAGCATTGAATTTATTCTGAACAACGACAAAAATTCAACTTGGAAATACGAGTATACAGATTTTGGCAAATTATAGCAACATGTTTTGTGTAGCCTCTTCTGTCCACTGTAACAACTTTACAATGTGGCATTCATAAATGTTGCAAATTGTCTCAGACTACAGCATTTTACATAATTTTAACTAATTAAAAAGTACTTGTATCTAAACCCCATGATAAATCATTCATTTGCAAAGATATTTCCAAATTTATATGGGCACTCAAACACATTGCAAACGAAATGTATGAAATCGAAGGTCACGAAACCGTCACCAATACCACAAAAAGTATTGGATCTATCTCAACGGACGCGTCAAAAGTAGGGATTAAAAACACGTCCAAGATGCTAATGAGGCGTCGAAGCGTTAATCGCGTCCGAGAATGACGAATTAAAAGGTGACAAAAAAAACTACGAGGAACTTGTCAAAACATGTCCTTTACAGAGATTGCTAGACCACACAGTGCGTAACCGCAAGAAGTTTTAGGAAAAAAGAACCGGCCTTGTTTCAATTTGGTTTTTATGGATGATTGGTCCCGTAGCCTAAGGTTTTTTTAGGCGTTGTTAGAAGAAGAAATGGACAGAGGTGGCAAGCGTTGAAGACCTGTTTCGCTTGGCGAGAAATAGAAGAATACGAAGAGCTGACGACCCGTCTCTATTCATAGAGAGAGAGAAGTGTTAATTGACTCATGTCAAAGTCAATAGATTTGTTTTTTTTTTGTAATGAGATTCTGTATGCTACCTGATGATGATGTCATGTATTATTTGATGAAGACGTACATATTTGTAGGTCTTCGATTATTCTTCTTCAGATGATCATGACCGCCAAGCAATCAGAGAAAAGTAGGTAAGAAGGGCCAAATTCTAAAGTCCTCATGTCCATTTTTCCACATTTTTAAATGACAACGCCCTCGCGTTCAGTTCTTAGTGCTGAACACGATAGTGTTGTCAGTTAAAAATGTGGAACAATGGGCATGAGGACTTTTAGAATTTGGCCCTTCGTACCTACCTATAGTTATTTTTTAAGTGAAGCTTTTTTTTCACCCAGGAGGGAGAAAGTATATCAACTGGCTATAACCATAACTATTAAGGATTTTAAGCTATAACCATAACTGCTCTCCTTTACTAGAGAACCCAACCGCCCAAAACAAGGGAATCACGTCACTGCATTATGTTAATAGGTCCGGAGATATGACAACATCGGCTGTAATCCTCTTTCGTCGGAGAATGGACACATTAGAGGCCTGTTCTGCCCTTGGGACCTCTCTGAAAGGGCCCTTGGATATCGATTCGGGGAAAATTAATACGCGGGTACTTATGGCCTGATAGGTTTTGTCTATGGGTTGCACGAAAACGAGGGTTGTCTTATAAAATGCACTGGGACAAATATTGCCGTGGGATACGAAGAAATGAAGTTAATATTAAGAGGTGTCAAATTCTGGAAGTATGACAAAGCGAGGTAAGAAGTGAAAATATTGAAAATTTCTAAAAATGTGGCTATGGCCAAGTTCAACTTCAGCGAGCGAAATTAGATTTGCTCCTGTTACCAAAAATAATAGCCAAACAACAAAAAAATAAAACAGTAATATTGGTGCGAACACCCTATTATGTATGGCACAGAGACTGCACAAATGTGTTTACCTTTGATGCAGCGTCGGGGACGTTTCATATTTATGAGTGGGGAAAAAATGTTTTTGTGTGCACCGCTGGAAAAAGGAAGGATGAAAGCCATCAGTACATGTGTGGCTTATAAACAAGATGACTGAATAAAAATCGTACATATTATGAAGAAAATAATATAAATTGAATTTGCTTGGTATTTTAGATGAAATTTCTTTCAGCTCAATTTTATGAGCTCTTATCATAGTGTGCAATAACATTCCTCCACAAGTATTGTCTCATTAAGTGAGCAAAGTGAGTGTGGCTTAAATTTAGATAACAAGACGTGCTCGTATTCTGAGAATTTCTGAGTAGTCGTTAATAGTCCATTGGAAATCTCAGAATCGTGCAAACTAGTTCCGCCTATTAAAATAAAGAAAAAAATGCTAAAAACACTAAACAATAATATTCAGCTGTCATGAAAACAAATACACGCCACCAAACCGCCAATCAAAAGATGATGAGCCGTAACGTAACCATCATAATAACAAGTTATCTGACAACACAAAGTGACCCGCTGATCAGAGGAGGCGTCAAATAGCTCGTTAAAACCCCCTTTGCAAATAGAAATATTACTCATAACATAATCCCCCGATTATAATAGATTTAACCTGGCTTGAAATCATATTTTTTGTGCCGCGCCAAATGGCGGGGCGCACCACTGTGCAATAAATTTATTCAATAGTGTAAACGTACAGAATCATCGCGTAGTTTTCGAATTTTCTTTAGTCCTTGGAGTAAAAAATTTGGATACGATAATTTTATTTGATATTTTTTATGTGTTTACCATTACCATTACCATATTGTGTTATATGTATATCAATGAAGAGAATAATAATTTATTGATTTATTAGAATCATGTAAATTATTGTAAATAGTCAAGGCGGTTGAAATAAAAATGCGTCTTCAAATCCCACAAAGGCGTTAGCAGTGGGACCAGGTAAAATTTAAATTGCTAAGTATGTGATGTCACACTGGTGGCAAAAATGTGTCGAAAGTGAAATTATTAGTGCTTTGTTAACCCGTTTCCAAAAACCTTTTCATTGCCAAAAATGTTCGGTTTTGACCTTCCGTACTTTGCAACTCTACCCACTGTGCGCGTATAATAAACTGCGGCCGATTAGCACCGCCGCACAATGCACTATGGGCGAGCTCATAATCGTCATAACATAATTCATTTTTTCCAACCATGCCCTGAGGCTGCCGTAGTTAGGGTGCTATGTATGCTAGTTGTTAAATTGGATTTAATATTTTTCGGTTTTTACAAGTGTTTGCGCGAATTGAATGTATAGTAACAGAAGGGGGAATGAGGATTATTCAGACATCGGAATATTGGATTTCCAAGTATGAAAGCGGATAAAGAACAACAACTTTTAAATGACCCAAATTAGAATTAGAACATTCTTTGCTTCAATATAAAAACATTAAAAGGACAGACAGCATTAATAAATCGTAATTGAAACTGGGAGCCTATTGAGGAAACATTGCGTTAAAGGCTTAACAATTTTTAGGACCTAAGGTTTAGATTCCAGATCCTAAAATCCAGAATGGGGCCTATCTGGTCCAGTACTGACTGAGTTGTGCTTGCAATGGTACTTATTCTATGACGGTGTAGTGTGAAATTGGACGCGCGTTTAAGGGTTATGCCTCATCGGTATGGGGTTAGGGTTAATCCGGCTATCCTCAAGTGGTTATTGTATGGAAGGGTGTCTAACAGGCCCTATGGCAATCGGGCCGGTTATGAATATGAATATCATAATCGTAATTTGGGAACCTTTTGCCTGCGTGAGGGGTGTATGTGGGAATTTGAGACAACTAAGTGTTTTATTGTGCGGCAGTATGAAAGTCGTATGGAAAGGATGGTATTAATTCGGCGAATGACATTAACTGTCAAGGCTTTCAAACATATTCAAGGGAATGCATTTTTATTTTTTTCTTTTTAAATCTGTGACTTGAGGACTTAATACGCAGCAATGTCTTTGCCATCACCACTAGAGGATGGATACCGGTTTTCGGTAATACCGAAAAACCGGGATCCCGGACTAAATATCTACATTTGAAAAACCGGTATTGTATTATCTTAATACCGGAATTTCGGTATTTTCGGTATTACAGATAAAACTCTGAAATAAGTGTGGAATATCAAAATTTCGCGCGCATGCGATGCGTGCGAGGGCGCCGTGCGGAATAGTGATGTTAACCGGTTTTAGAAACCTACAAAAAAAAAGTTTTTTGTAAAAACCTATAAGTATAAACGCCGGTTTTTGTTTATTAATTAAAACCGATTACTTTCTTATTTTGGACTGCATTCCAGGGGCCTTAGCTGTAACGCAATGGTGCCAAAATAGGCTCCAAGTTGCCGGCTTCAATGGGGGATTTTCTGACAGCTTTAAAAAATAAAAAATAGGTATAAAAGCTGTGACAGTTGGCGTTGATCCGACATCACAAAGTAAATTCGTGCTTACTACAGCGAAAATACTTTTTCACTTCATTGCTCTGTGACTTCATCTTTCACCTCATTCCATTTTGGTACATGAAAAAGTGCACGACTTTGTTATTGTTCTTGTATGAGTGAATGGTAGGACCGGAACCACTACATTTTGCTCCATCACCAATACCTAAGTATTGTGTTTGGACGTATCTACGAATCCCAACGAGCGCGAACTGGCTTATAAAAAACATATCTCGTCAGCGACATCCAGTTACAAATTTGAAACTACAACTCATGAGCTGTCAGAAAATTGCCCATTATGATTTATTAATGCGGGTTGCGGACGGTCCTTTTAATGTTTTTGTAGTACAGCAAAGAATATTCTGATTCTGCGACTTTTTCTCCGAGTGCGCGGACAGTTTGTGAGTGAGTGAGTGTGTGTATTTGTTTTCACACTAGAACTGCAGGACGAATTTGCCTGAAGGAATGGAGATAGCTTAGAAACCAGACTAACATAGACTATAAACTACGAACTAAATTCGTCTGGTAATGTCGATAACGGAAAAAAAAGTCTACCCGGACGAAGTCGCAGGCAAAAGCTAGTATAAATTAATATTATCGTTCAATTAAATAAACTCACTTATTTTAATTTTTCTATTTGTCTATTTTATAACAATTTAATATTTTTGAATATAACAAAATTTTAATACCGAAAAATACCGAAAAACCGGTATCCCGAAATTTAAATTTTGGTACCGAATGAATACCGGTATTGGGAAAAGGCTCCGGTATTCCATGCTCTAATCACCACAGTCGAAGCGTAACCGTAGAGCCTTTACGCGGTTCCTTTTATCGTTTTTTTCTGGCATTCCAAGGTGATAAAACACCTAAGCAATATTCATCAAAGGTCTTAACTCTTGTTGCACTTTTTTCTTTTTTTTTTACCTACTAAAAAAAGATACAATATTGTAAAAATCAATGAATACCATATTTTAAAAATACTTTTTATTGCCACCACGCTAGTCAATTAATTTAAAAATCAAAGAAACGTCAAAGAGAAAATAAAATGGTATGTGATCCCTATAGCCGGGTGTATTCAACTTATGTAGGTACGGTCGGCCACCGTCATAGATACCCCATGGCAGCTCTTACCGCGCGCAGCATAAGGGCGCCAATCGAACAAAAAGGGGTATCTTAGCGTGTGGCCGACTGTACCTATCTCCTTCTAAAAGCATGCAGGAATCGCTGCCTCTTCCGTTTCCAAGCCTACGTATAGTAATTGCTTCAAAGTCCAATTTGCGTCGTCCCCAACGCGCCCCTTTTTTGCCTGCAGCACCCTTTTTACCTTTCGGCTTAGGGCCCTATTTGCATGCACTAAATTATTTTCTGTGATGACTTGATGAGTGAAATTGTTCTACTGCAGTAAGAGACTTCGTCGTGAACATTTGAAAGCCCTGTCATCCGTTGCGGTATTGATTTAAAGAAATGGTGTTCTATAGAGAGAAGTGCAAACAGAGAAGATAAAAGATAAGATAAAAAATAAGATAAAAGATAAGATAAAGATAAATTTATTTAGCTAACTTGTTGTACATACGTTGTTTATAGTTAAGATTAGCAATCAAACAAGTACCCTGAGGGCACTGCTAACCTACTTAACTTAAATATCACATGCAGAAGTAAAATTTTTGAGAAAAGTCAAAATTATTCACGGCTCTCGAGTATCGGCTAGGTATTTGCTACTAAAAATTCGCAAATATACGTCATCTCTACATTACACAACACAATCCGCGGCTCACAGACTCACAAAAGTCACAAAGCATTCCTCACAAGGGAAAGGCTGACTGATGCTTTTAAAAGTATTACTACCCCCCGGACCTCCGGCCGACCCTCCCCTCCGGCGCCTAGCGTCTAACAGAACTGTGACGTCACGCAGGGTCAAGTCTGCGAGACAGTCTTTTTTCTACAGGATCAAAGTTTTGAGTTTTCATTGCACGCCAATGTCATAATGAGCGTTTCCGTGCTTCGTAGGGCACGTTAAACCGTTGGTCCCGATAACCATGACATGAGATTTTTCCTTATAAATGTGTCGAATGGAGTAGGCGACATCTCGGACAAAATATTTTCGGACACTTTGTCCGAAATGTGCGAGATTCCTGAGAATTAGCCCCCAGAGGTGGACACTACCTTTAAAGTTGCCAAACGAAAGGAGCATTTTTGCCACGATTTGTGTTTTTAAGATTTAGATCGCAGCAAACAAAGGAATAATGGCTATAACACACACCCCAAACTCTACATTCATCGTAACCTCAATAAATCAAAAGATGATAAAACGATTATTGCATCCGATCTCCGCTTTAGACCACGACAAGTCATAAAACTTATGGAAGACAATACGACTAACAAACAGCGCTATAATAATACAGGGTGTTACTCAAAGGACGGTGGCTCTCCTTATTGGTCGCCGACAAAGAAAATATTGTGCCGATAAGTTATTCATAACTTCCGATTTGGTGACTCAAAGTTGGTAGGACATGGCGACTTTTGCGTTGGGTGAAGCGGATGAGAGAAAGCGTTGCACAAAAAAGTGCTTAAAAAAATGTGCTTCTAGATTCTGTTTATTCACTTCTTGAATTAAGTCCACTGCTAGGATAAGCTTTTTTGAATTTTTAATCATTTTCATCTGCAACTTATTTTGTCTCACTATCTTACAAACACTGTGAAAGTAACTTTTCTCATGCAGAGACCCACATACTAAAATACCTCGACCCATCTTGCAAAACAGTGATTACGGTGTGAAGTGGCCTTGCAAAAAAACCTGCACCAGCTGATTCCGAATTCTGGTCCAGATCACCTTCAAGTGATGATCATGATCGTTAGAACGTACGACTGGATGAATGGATCTTACCCGCTCCGCTTATACTACTTGGACCACACCAATTCTCAGTATTGTTTAAAGAGCACGCGGTTCAAGGACAAGCGAAGTCAGGGAATGTAGACTAGCTTCCGGACTGGCCGGCGCAACCTGGCCTGACGCCAAATAAGTTTGAAGAAGAAAAAAGCTGCCAGTAATGGGCGCCATTTTGTTTTTTGCGGCATGTCGACGGATCGGATTGGCTCGATACGGCGTCATTTTGAAAATGGAATGCCGTCAAATTGAATGAAATTTACTGTAATAAAGTTTGTTCGTTCTCAAGCAGGAAACATCAAAACACGCGTTGACGCCGTACATTCGAGAGCACGTCGACTCTTTCATCATCATCATCATCATCAGTCCACCTCAGCCCACTGTTCGGTATAGGCCTTTTTTCTTGAGCCATCTCTCGATTTACTCGTGGTGTATCTCAGGACTGGATGAGAAAATATCAAGACCAAAACTAAAGGAGAGCATTGGAACAGACCCTACACACATTATTGGATGGCTATGTGTTGAAAAAGTAGAAGACTGAACTCGATTAGTCCTTACAACAAAATTGTTCAGTTTGACGTGTGGTAGACCGTACTAAAGGCGTCGTCGTGTGCTTGATCCCTTTGATTTTGTAGGCGGAACACAAACGAGGCACTAGAACTGACGTATAACACCATGATTAGTGGTCGCGATGACGCGATAATGATGCGTTTTGGCGGCTAAGGCCTTGAATCGGGAGTTGGGAAAATTATTATCCCAGAATGGGTCAATGGTCGGCTTGGTCGGTTGATAGGTCTTGTATGGGAAAAGCGGGGCATGAAATGCTGGGTGCATGTATGTATGTATTGCCCTCCAGATACTCGTAACTCCTTCTTCGAATGTACACACGACAGCACGTCAGAGTGTACACTTTTGTTGTAAACTCGCCCGTAACGTAACAGAGTGGAGTGCTCGCATGTAAGGGTCGACGTGCTGTCGTGTGTACAATGTACATACTAGCAAGTGGTACTTGCAAGTTGTAAAAAGAGTATCTATCATTGAAGTCTTGCCTTGTTTTGCAATTTCTATCAAGTCAACAAGGACGCATAGTTTTTTCTTTACATCAAATTCCAAAATAACTTAAAGTAAAAGAAACCCCTACGGCCGCCCGATTTCAAACAAAAAGCCCTCGCGGTGAAAAACGGCATAACGCAAATTTTGCCAAAAATCGTCATTACGGTCACAAATCTCACTCGGCGGCTCATCCGGGCTCTTAACACAAAAAAAAACATCTCAACGAAATACTTTAAGCGGAAATCCCACACGCACCAAGACCCAACAATGGAATATATTTCACAATCGCGAGTAATAAAAGTGCAGAGAACCGACATTAAAATCTTATCCCTTTCTTAAATAAAAAATTCACGAAAAAATAGGAGAGAGGAAAATCTCCCCCTCTATTATTCACGACCCCCCGAGCGCCCCTTTCTCCCTTTTCCCTCCCTGGATTCATACTCCATCGGGGCGCAAGAAAGGCCCAAAGAAATTCTAACTTTATCCTCTCGCATTCAGAGCAACAATTGGCGTGGCGACCTTCAGACTTTTCCCCACTGCATTTGCGTTTTCATTTTTCTCGCAATAGAGTTAAATTTCGCCTGCAACCTGCGCCTCCCCAGACTTAGCTGTGGGTATTTGGAAATGAGATGCAGCGTCGAGGTTAGAGGGGGGAGGGAGGGGGGTTGGGTGCCAGGGGGGATGGGGCACTCGAAATCCGAATTACCGGGGCGTATGTAATGATTTTCCCGGACGGAATTTTATACTGTATCGACGACAAGGCTCGATTCGGTACAAGTTGTTTTGTTTGTTTTTGGGGTTCTCTTCGCAGCTGGTGGGAAGCCTTTCGTTGCATGGGTTTGATTAGTTTTCCATTATTTTTAGGTATAGTCGGCCACACGCTAGGATACCCCTATTTGTTCGATTGGCGCCCTTATGCCGCGCGCGGTAAGAGCTGCCATGGGGTATCTGTGGCTGTGGCCGACCGTACACAGTTTTGGTACTTCTAATAGGGACATATCCTCAACCACCTATCAAGATAACACAACAGATTTCATAACTAGTTAAAGTCAGCAGCGCTGAAATACACATCGGAATTCGTAGTTTGTCGCTAACTACGAATGCCGATGTGTATTTCAGCGCTGCTGCTCGTATCATTTGTGAAATTTTCATTAGTATTTTTTTTTCTAAAATAGACTTATAACTTTTACAACAGTTTCTAGTCTAACAGAAATCGTCAACTTAGATGAAGCTATCTGAAAACAACCGTTTCCACTGCACGACATAAGATCAAAGATGACATGTAAAAAACCGTTAAAACTGCAAGATGGCGTCGTTCCAAATTCAAAATGAGCATAGGGTGTTCTCTGCTCACGGCGAAAATACGTGAGGAAGATTCTAAGTTTATGATTAGGTTTTATTGTGTATGTATGTTTGTCTTGTCTTATTTAGCTTGTTCCGGGTTCAATGTAGATATTTTTACTTTGTGTTTTTACTTTGGTCTTTCAGGTGTATGTTTTGGTGTATTACTATCTACTATTTTATAAATATGATTAGTTCCCATACTATTGTGTAACCTTACCTCAACTTTCTTAGATAAGGCAGAAGTTATGAAATATTACGAACAATTTCTCGGGCTCCGACGTGGCGTGAAAACAAAATATCCGATAGAACGTTTCTGATAAACCTTTGTACTTAATGACAATTAATTAATATTATTATCGCTCCCGATTGGCTTATTTACCTACTGTGGAAAATTACTTTGATAAAACGGCCGCTTGACTTTCCTTCACCTCAATAATGAATCATAATAATAATGTAAGAGTATCGATTTTTCTATAAAGTTAAGACGTTTAGGAGACGTTTATAATTCAGGAAAAGTGGGCATTCTTGAGAGCCAGTTATAACCGAGAACCGAAACAAAATTGCCTCTTCACATTTAGCATTCCATATTCAAAAATATTTTTAGGTCATTCAACGTGCCGCAAAGTTTCGCTAACTCCCCAGACGGAACGCAAGCGACCCCGAAATTGCTGGCCGCATTCACCCAGACAAAAGCCTAAAACACCCGCGCAGAAAAAGAAAAAGCATTTTCCATCCCCCCCTCCTCCGTTTCCCGCCCCGAGGGCGGCGACTGTAGGGGCGGCTTCCGTGACAGAGAGGCGAAACTTAAAACCCCATAGAAAAGAATGAGACGGTCGTATTTCAACCTGTTGCGTTTCCAAGTTTCATATTTTCGTGCTCGGGTTGTTTTTTCGTTTCTTGCTGGCTGGCAAGGATTTGAATGGCGAACGCTTGTGCATGCGTACTATAGTTAGGTATTGGATGATATTGACGCGCGCGCGAGAAGCGGTCGATTTCGAATCGCGTTCTAAATTTGAAAGTCGCCTTTTGTCTTCAGGAAGGCGCTGCGCGGAAAATTCTTTTTCTCGTTACGTTTTATTTTCATAAAATTCGTGTTATGACCTTTTTCAACTCAACTTTTTATGAATGACCACATCGAAAACGAAAATCTTTTTCTCGTTACGTTTTATTTTGAGAAAATTCGTGTTATGACATTTTTCAACTCAACTTTTTATGAATGACCACATCGTTTTCTTCTTATTTTAAAAAAGTAGTCTTGTCCATGAATAAGGCATCGGGGCATTGTCGAAACTAGTCGGCTAACCCGACATGAAACCAAGTAAATCCCACTTATATTATAAATGTGAAAGTTTGTGAGTGAGTGAGTGAGTGTGTTTGTTACTCTTTCACGCTGAAACGGCTGAACGGATTTGGATGAAATTTGAAATAGATATAGCTTAGACATCAGAATAACACATAGGCTACATATTATCACGCTTTTACACTTAGGAGCAAAGTAAAGCACACAATTATCCTTTTCCTGTAGTCCACGCGGACGAAGTCGCGGGCAAAAGCTAGTAAAAACATGAATTAAAAGTTATTCAGCGTCAAAAGTGGACCAATAAACAGCTAAACTCACGCCACCTATTACGACTTTCCATCTATCTACCTTAACAAATTAACTTCCATGGACGTTAACCGACTGTATTAGCTCGTATAAGGACGGGAGCCATCGCACTAAAAACTAGACCGGGAGAGATAGTTTATGGACATATAAATACGCAATTAAAACTGGACTAAGTCATAAATGGCGGTCGGGTACAGTCAGGCGCGCAACTCTATGTCGCTTCTTAATTTTAATGTAGTTTTAATTTAACCTTTTTTAACTTTCTTTTTTTATTATTACGTCAGTAATTATTATTGTACTACCTTGTACAATTGGCAAAGGCAATAGTACCTACTCAACATGCTTAGTGAAAAAATATTACCAAAGTCGTTAATAATTAGGGCCCATCTCACTATCCATATTAAGTTCTTTTGAAATGACTCATTGATTTGAAATATTCAATAATTATTGTATTCGAAACGGGTCGAATCGCGATTGGTTTTTAAGCAAATTTAATCACCTTATTTATCCCGCCGTTTCGGCCCGTTTCGAATACAATAATGTTTAAATATCGCGAATCATTTAAAGTGAATATTCAATATTTTTTTAAAAACTTAAGTTAGATTAATATTTACAACTATTTTTAGGTTTTGCTGTACTAACGTAACTTTTAAAATTATACTAACAAAATATGGATAAAAATCTGAAATAAATTAAATTGAATTGAATATGTTTTGCGATATTTGTTTTGATAAAGACATTATTTTTTGTATTTTCGAAAGCACTAACGTTGTAAGCAAAGTTTTTTTTATAAGGTTAAAAATGTTGACTGAGAAACTTGACTCGGTAGCTCAATTGGTAGAGAACCTGCACGGTATTCAAGAGGTTGCGGGTTCAAGAACTGTCCCGAGCAAATTTTTTAACCTTAAAAAATATCTTTATAAAGACACTTATCCCTTTCATATTTGACAGTTGCTCACGTTGACTCGTGCCACCGACAGTACAAGTTAAAACGCAATGGTGCAGGATGAAGACAGAAATAAAAACTGTTTGTGTTACCATTTCCGGCGCGTCCCGGGTTCGAGTCCCGAGTCAGCACGTGGCGTGGTTTACTATCTTTCTATTTGTGAACGAAAGAAAATTAAAAAGAAAGATTATTAAAAAAAAATTAGTGTAAGATGATTCCGACCGATGGAGCCACTGACCTTAAGTGGCGGGAAATTGAAAATCTTCCGTTTTTTTTTCCTTTTCGTAGGTAAACTGAGCTATTTTTGCTCAGGTACGTATATAAAACAGTTTTTATTTCATTATGTTAAACAACAGAACAACAATATCTCAAACAACTAGATTTGGTGCAGTAAGTACCAATGGTTTTTCGAACCAGCACCACCACCTCATCAGCTGAATTATTATTGTTCTGTAGTGTAGTGGTGATCCTTGATAGAGCAATGTTAAAGAACCAAAATATGCAAGATCTTTGGCTGAAGTGGAAGCTAGCAATATGACACGCATTTATCAAAGGAAAATTTCCCCTTTCCTTCGATAAACCTTCGGCAGCTGAAGAATACATTCGAGAAACCTCTCCCGTTAGGGTGAACTTCTCACGTCAAAAGTCAAAGCAAACAAAACAAAGTAGGGTAAAGCCACCAGTTATGGACACTCACCATTGAGACGGGAAGGGGATGCGCTCCGCCGTTGGGGTAAGGGTACGGCGCCATCAGGTAACCCATGTTAAAGCTGGCTGCCGCGTGAGGCTCTAGTTTACCTGAAAAAAAAAATTAGAACTTCTAAAAAAAAAGGAAAGTCATCACTGCTTCCCTCAAGCTGGGCACCGATGCCGAGATAGGCAAAGGCATATTTGGAAGGACGATCTCTCAACCTCCATTTGCCTAGCAATGCGACACGCAAGGAAGGAGCTACGTAAAAAAAAATGTAACAGCGGTTGAAAAATTAAAACAAAAAGTATATAACTAGTAAGACAAGTTATAAATGTACATACATTAGCTAGTCTTTCTTAATATCATATTTGAAGAGATATCCATAACAAAGACTAAAATATTCGTCCACATTTTCACAGCCCAACGTGCAGTGAAGGCGATGATAAATAAGTATCCTTCATCCCTTTTTATCCGAACAAAAAAACACACCCAATTGTAACCGCAATCCATCACCCTTGCACGCTGAACAACATGAAAAAGTTCAATTCTAGCACTTAAGTCAAGCGCTTTATGAGCTACCTTGCCTCGCTTGATCATGTTGGCCACACTACAAATCAAACAGCATACAGCTCTTTTGATTAAATGTGATCTCTGCGTTTGTGTCGTCAGCACGACAACGTTATAACGACGACGTCAGTAGCCAATAATATTCATTCAGATTTTTAAAAAAATTAAAAAGTTAAAAAAAGTACATAATTACTTTGAAGGTTTTTTTTTTTCAAATATTTAGTGCAAAATATTTTTTTAATGAATTGATTAATAATTATTAAACTTAAGTAAACCAGAGTGAAGACTCGATTTGACACCTCGCAAAGCTTACCATCCGGCACAACACCTACACAAAACAACAAAACAGAACTCATAGCATAGCACTGAGTAAAATGAGAGAATCACAGCGCGGGAGGGGCGAGGGGGCTAGACGCGGAGGGGGGAGGGGGAGTGCAGACGAGAAAATTATACTGCGCCCGAGAGTCATTTGTACGCGTAATTGTGCGAGCACCCTCGCCACAGAGTAAGGAAAGGTAGATGGCGTATCAATGAGAAAACCGGAATACGGCTTTAAAATTTCGCTTACCACAGATTAATTTGGAAAGCCGTATTCCGGTTCTTCTATGGCCACGCAAGTAGGCGCCATCTTTGAAATGTAATAGTAATTTATTTCATGATACAATTTTACAAAAGACCTTAAAGTTACTTTGTGAATTTGTGCTGAAAACGGCTCATTGCAGATTAAAATTAGATTAATTTTATAATCTGAAACTTCCGTTTTCCAACTCCTAAACAAAGGTCTACAATTAATGTAAATACAATGTAATGTCTATATTATTATTTTTTTCACAGTATTGTTTTTTGTTGACTCTTTAGTCTTATTAATTGATTACTTATTTAGTACTTCTGTTCTTATTGTTTAGTGCTAGGCTGTCGACGGCTCACAAAGTATGGAGACGATTTGCTCGTTTTCGGATTACGAATTTCGAACGCGATGCTGGCTGGTTCGAACTTTGAATTGACAAAGAAAAACGGTTGGACTTTCTTTGTTTTTTTGCTTTTCTTTTGGGCCGATATTTGTGACTTTACCTCAATTTCGCTAATCGAGTGGATTAAAGGTAAAATATTGAAGCTGATTGCTGGTAGACGGTTCGATAAGAATGGCAAAAAGTAATTTAAAAAAAATACAGGACCAGTACTGGTAGACGATTTAAAAAGCGAGCGTCAAATGGCACCTCCACTCGCACTAGATAGATCAAGTGATCACTTCAGACGGCGTATTACCTGGGAAATTTTGTAGGTTTGTCCAGCACCTTAAGCTTATTCTGCCTAGCCCACAGTAAAGACAATAGCTGGAGAGCTGGTGACCAATCGATTTATTTTGTCGTTCAAGGCTGGGAGCTTCTAGGCTGGTTGTTTAGACTCAGCTGATCAGGAAAATACATTTTTTTTGGCTGGTCACGGTTCAAAGTTGGCAAGTTTTACGCAGCCAAATATCAGCCTAGAAGCTCCCAGCTTGGGACGACAAAATAAGTCGATTGGTCACCAGTTTTCCAGCTACTATGTCAATACACGGCACTTCAACTACTAAATACCAGTTTTATCACGATTTTTTCCTTCGCAGTTAGCAGACTAATTTAACTTATACCATCTCAGTATAATGTCTATTTTGTTTATTAATATGTGACAAATAAATTCAACGAACTGAATAGACAGGCGAGATTCCTGAGTCTAGCGGGAACCCAGACAAGATGTGAACATAAATAAAATCTCGAGAAACTGTACAAAGGATCACAGAAGGTTCGTTTGTTCCACTACGATTTATTAATGTTTTTCCTTTTAATGTTTTACTAGTAACACCAAAGAATATTCTGATTCCAATTCTAGAGGATTAGTTCGGTTGTAGGAGAAAATCGAGGAAAACCCGGTTTGCCCTTCTGCTACCTATCGACACGCCATTGCGTTACAGACAGCCCCGGTTATTTGATATTTGGCTCTTAGTTTCATCATTGTTCTTGGAGAAAGTGGTTTTGGAATTTAATGGATGGTTCCGAAGATTTTTGCAGGGAAAAACGTATTTATTTTGTTTAGTACTCTTTTCGTCTCTCTCTTCCTCCGTCTCGCTCTCTCTCTTTATGTTTGTCTTTATAAAACTTTAGCTTTTTAAATCGTCACATTTTTTTTCAGCAAGTTGTGGCCTCCGTTTTCAGAAAAGGGGCGTGAAATTATACTATACTGATCTTCTGCCTTGATTTATTTTGGACTCTAAAGTCCAGGTTACACTGGCCACCATTTCAATTTGTCCGTAATAATTCCGTGCCGTGGAATTACTTTGATGAGTGTAGGTGGACCATAAGCTCTGTGCTAATGGGGTTTACACTTTGTTTTACAAATTATAGTAGAGGGATTAAATTGAGGGAAAAAAATCTCTCATAATGTGTGTGAATGGGGTTTTTTCTCGAGGGGCCATAATCGTGTCGGTTACCCTAGGAATTAACTGTTTTAGTAGAGATTTGGTGAATGAAGGTAACACATTCTGGGGATCTAGGATGTCAAAGTCAAACACGAAAATGACAAACGGAAGGGAAGAATTATTTCCTTTGCAACTGTTCGATATTCTTGCACTTTTATTGTTATCTAAAGTCTCAAAACAATAAGCACAGTCACACTTGGTAAAACTGCGCTTTGTCGCGTCCGATAAAATCCTTTTAACTACTATAAATCAGAGAGAACTAGACACACTGCCGATTTCTGAATTGAGAAATTCACTAAGCAAATACGTAAGTATCGTTCTGTCTCTGCAGATTTCTCACAAAATATACATAGTGACAGAGCGATACTTAAGAATTTACTTAGTAAAAATCTCAATTCAGAAACCGGCCCATAGCATCTTCTTTAGCTCGTCAAGGTCACGAGAGGGGTAAAATTAGCGAATAAATGGCCCTTAGCCTGTAACACAATGGTGCCAAAATGGGCTCTCAGGTGACGACATCAATTACGATTTGCTAACGCTGTCTGTCCTTTTAATGTTTTTGTAGTACAGCAAAGAATATTTTGATTCTAATTCTAGAGGATTAGTTCTCTGTTTGCAGGAGAAAAACGAGGAGAGCCCGGTTTTGTCCTTCTGCCGGGACGACATTGACCCGCCATTGCGTTACAGGCTAAGGGCCCTGAACAGCTACCACGAGTGCTAATATTGTCGGTCCTGGGTCTGCCGGACGTCTGGTCAAAATATGGTATTGTAATGTTGGTTAAACTGCCTCACTTATTGATGTAGAATGCATTCTAATTCTTTAGTAGTAAGGTTGTTTATCCAACTTGTCACTTTCAGTGACGTGTTTCCTAGATTAACTAGTTTGATTTAGTAACCTTAATGTAAGCTAATAGGTATTATTTTACATTGAATAGCGCTTTTGGATTTAAGTCACAGACTTGCAGTGAACAAATGGACAAGCTATTTGCGTATTATAGTAAATCTGACAGCTCCTGAATTTATGAATCTTGGTGGTCGGTATTGATTAAAATGAGCTCTATAACATTACCATTGTATATCGCACATAGAAGCACTTTTGTATTTTTAGCACGTTTAAACTTAAATTGGAACTTATTAGCATCGCGTTTTCTATACATTTAAAATGACACGTAAACATAATCTAATTTCAATCGATATACAACGTGTTACAAAACATCCTAACTCTTTTTACAGGGTGTAACCTCGTGGTCAACAGGATGTCGAATCTGTAAAAAAAGTTGAAAAAAAACATTTTTATTTTACAACCTCAATATTGAAAAAAAAAAACAATACTTTTTTATTTTTGGTATTAGCTCAAATTTTAAAATATGTTTGTGTGTAGGTGCATTTACATAGCTTTGAGTTGTTGAAACATTGTAAAAGTCAATTTAAACAATATTTAAAAAATACTTTACTCCCGCCACATCGTTCACATTTTATTAATTTAAAAATTAACGGAACATCATAGAGCAAAAAAAAAATTTGGTTGTGATCCCTATCACCGGGTGCTTTTACCCTGTAAAAAGAGTTAGGTACTTTTGCAACACCTTGTATAAACTATACAACCCCATATCTCGGCAACCCCTCGATCGATTTGGCTCATGTTCAAACTTAAAAATTATTTTAATTTCATTTACCCGCCTACCAAATTTCATAACGATCCGAGTAAATTTACTCAAGTTATCGTCGAACGAACATTCATACATATATACATACAAACATACATACATACATACAAACATACAAACGCCGGATTGTTCAAGTAGACTCGGAGAACTTCGCTCGCTTCGCTCGCTCGTTCAATCAATCCTTCAATCCATTGACTTGTGTTCTTCAATTCCGGAGAAATCAACAAAGTAACACGCCATCACCCCTCAGCCTGTCCAATGGTTACTTGGAAAATTGGTCAATGATTTTGCAACTTCCGGTGAGCAGCGTACCTACGACATATTATGATGCCGCTACACATAGGTCCGGCATGGTACGCGAGCCAAACACTCACGCTTGTCCTGATACCAAGGAGGTATGTTATGTTGTAATACTTTTTAACAAAAACTCTATATCAGTCTGCAAGCTTAGCATAAGGACGGCAATGCACGTCCGATTTTTCCATCCCATTGTCTGATCAGAAGGCGCGGTCTGCATACTTCTGCATAGAGACACAATACACGTCCGATTTTTTTCGTCCGATTTGCCATTTTGGCTCTACAAGGTGTTACCAAAGATCCTAACTCTTTTTACAGGGCAATAGCACCCGGTGATAGGGATCACAAGCAAAATTACCAATACCAAAAACAAAAAAGGTATAACCCGTGTCATTAAAGAAAACATTTAGGATGGACTTCAAAACACTCGCCCTCTCGCTCTAATTAATACAGTCAAAGCGAGACAACGCTAGGTTTTTAACTCCGTCCTAAATGTTTTCTTTAATGACACGGGTTATATGCACAATTTTCAATTTTGAGGTTATAAAATAAAGGTCGATTTTTTCAACTTTTTTTAATAGAATTCACATCCTGTTGAGTAGACCTGACCAGTAGGTTACACCCTGTAAAAAGAGTTTTGTAACTCGTTGTATATCGTTCGTGACACTGAACGGACACATGCACGGAATATTCAAATAATACTTATGCCTTTGAATTTAAAGTAATGATATGATTTATATAGCGTCAAGTAGCACCTTCACTCACACTAGATAAATGTAGTGACCACTCGGACTATGCAGTGCCTGGGACATTGTTACGATGTAGTAGGCTTGCCAAGCACCTACTTATACCATCCTGCCTGACATCTTAGTCAGAGCCAACGAATCCGCGGGTTTTGTCACGATGGTAAGCGAGTACCAACAGGGTGCACTCTACGTCGATAGCGGAACTTTAAGTAGGCTGTCTACTGATCAATATAAACAACTTGTACTAGGTGGTGAAAAAAATGGAGCTAAAAAAATATCAGCTGTTCCATCAGTAGACAGCCAACTTAAAGTTCCGCTATCGACTTAGAGTGCACCCTGTAGTATTGATACTACAAATTCACAAATTTACGTAGGTAACTTTGAAAATAGTCCGTCATAGGTATCTCAGTTTAAAGTCCAGTCAATTGCTAACTATGCTACCGCCGCTTATGCAATAAGTAACAGTTTCATCCTTCCGCTCCGTATGCAACCATCGGGATGATAGCTCGAGAACGACTGAGGTCAGAAAAAGTCGGACGAAAAAATCGTACGTGTATTGCCGTCCATCCGATCCGATTGTCTGATCACTTTTGACCGACCCAGCCACGGTTCATAAAACTACAAATCCTCATAAATAGGTTTCGGTTCTTAAGAAAACTTTTTTTCAGACCTTCTTTTTTGCGTAACGAAAAATTATTGATCTGTACTTTATGTCAATGTCAATGATAGGAAAATGGAAATTCTGACTCTCATAAGAGAAGAAAAACGACATAATATATATTATTTGGCAGATTTTCCTATACTTTATCCCGCGACCTAAAGTTATAGCATGGAAAAACGTGGCTGACCTTAGGCCTACTCCACAAAGACTGGAAGTCTTTGCGAGATACAGAAAAACTGGAAAAAAAGAACGACGGTAAGTACCTACTTACTTCCTAGTGAGAAACTAAGTACCTACCTACAGGTGGAATCATAGGTACAGTCAGCCACACGCTCGGATACCTACTCCTTTTTGTTTATTGGCGCCCTTAAGCCGCGCGCGGTAAGGGTATCTTAGACTGTGGCCGACGGTAAATCCTGTTCAAAGGTACTTGTTTAAAGGTACTCTTATTAGGTACACTCGAGTGAGTGAGTGTTTCGTGACCTAAGCTGTCGGTAAAAGGGCCACTATAATAAAAATAGTAGTCTGGAGATGGTGCTGATGTTGGCTCAATAATTATTTTCGTTTCATGCCTGTCCCTTCCTATGCTTTGGTTCATCCTTCGCTTGCTCGGTTTTCTATACAATCACTTGCACCTAATAATAGTTTTACAGCCTTGCATAACGAATAACTACTTACCTACTGTTTCAGAAAAAAAGAGAATAGAAGACGGACGGTCTCCGGTGGGGTCACATCCTGCATATTTTATGAAGAAGACAAAATTATATTTAAAATTATTGGTGTAGTGTAGGCTCACCAAACCTAGGGTTGCCAGCCCCGGAGTCGAAGGTAATAACAATACCACAATAAAACCTTCCTCCACTACCACCACCTCTACCACCAAGTGTTCTCTCTCTCTCTCTCTCTCTCTCTCTCTCACCGCCACCAACCTTTAAAACCTTTAAAACCACCAACCTTAAAAACATATTAATTTGGTATACTTACCTATAAAATGCTGTGGATTACGATGCTGGTTGTACAATTAATTAACACAACGTATGTATTTAATATTTAAGGCTGGAAGATAGTAGTGTTACGGGAAATTCAAAATTTTCACAGATTTTTACATTTTGTAGCTAAACTGAGCTATTTTTGTTCAGCGATTTTTCATTCGCGAGAATAAAACCGTATTCTTTTCATTATTGTAAACAACAGAACAACAATAATTCAGCCGATTATGTGTTCTGGTCTACGACAAGTTTTTTGGGCACTACCACTGCTTCGTAGACCAGAACACATAATCGGCTGAATTATTATTGTTCTGTTGTTTACAATAATGAAAATAATACGGTTTTATTCTCGCGAACGAAAAATCGCTGAACAAAAATAGTTCAGTTTAGCTACAAAATGTAAAAGTCTGTGAAAATTTTGAATTTCCCGCCACCTTGCTATCGTCTACCCTTAATCTTTAAATTTAACACTCCTTTGTACTGCTGTTTGTTTTCCTTAATAAATAAAATAAAATAGTCAATCAGACGAGATAACTCAAAAATAATGAATCATCATTCGACGACGAAAAAATACTATTAAAAAAACCGGCCAAGTGCAACTGGCACTCGTGCACCGAGGGTTTCGTACCATCATTCTCTGCATTTAATTGGAAGAAAAAAAAAACATCCATCGCGCTCTAGCGTTGATATTTGTAACTAATATAGAGGGCGCTAGTTTCTATGTCATGTTACATTTCTAGAGACCCCATTTTTTGTAGTATCTTTTGATTCTGTTCTGTGACTTAGAAGCTTGATTTTTTTAAGGCTCAAAGAGACTGCAGACCTGAGTATTTTGATATCAATTTTAACCTGATACCTCCACGCGTTCTTGAGAGAAAGGTCTGTACCGACAGACAGACCGACCACAAAGTAATCCTATAATGGTTCCGTTTTTACTTTTTAGGTCCGGAACCCTAAAAACGGTTGGGAAACAAGAACACTTTGTTGGCCTGACAAGAACTATATATCATCATTGCTAACACGTGATAGAAAGAAGGGCTTTGTTGGCCTGACAAGAACTATATATCATCATTGCTAACACGTGATAGAAAGAAGGGTAGAAGGTAAGAGAGGTAGAAGAAGGCCACGGCGAAGGTATTTTGATCAAATTTAAGAGAAGGCTGTGGTCTAGACGTACCAGGCTGCGAAGGAACTGGCCTGTAACTGAAGTTCATGGAGAATGATGCACCGACAAGAGGATAACTCTTAAATACGTTTATAATGATGATGACAAGCCCTATATAAAAAGAGAACTGCGAAAAATAAACCTGGAAATATTGCTCTTAGAGTAGCAGGGGGCGAGACCCGAACAGAACGCTTGGATGGCCTCCATCAGCAGAATCAGTAAAATTTTTCAATTTACCAACAGTGGAAAGTGAAGTCAACGAAAACAGAGACGTTTAGTTTTAGAAAAACCAGTAGAAAGTGAAATAGTGATTAGCTTATTATTATTATTAGCTCTATTCCTAAAAATAGTTAAGAATAAAGTTCGTTTTGTGCAACAAATCACCTAATTTTTTTTTTAGTGCAGCAGCACTTTCTCGCTTAGTTTAGTGGATCCGTTACACTAATCTACACTTCTACACTAATATTGTAAAAAGGAAAAGTTTGCAAGTGCGTTGTTGTTGTTGTTGTTTTGTTGTGGTTCTAACTTCTCAACATAAGACCTTATTAGGTATCTATGAAGAAATAAAAGCATATTTTAAGTACAGATTCCTTTAATTTATTATACTTACAATAGGTACCTACAAAGTCACGAACGCAAGTCCCTGCATACGTTTTAGAAATCAAAAATACTGGAATCATGTTTTTCTCCAGGTTATCCAACGTGGTTTATAAGATTGGAATAATCAGCCACTGTCGAAGGCCGTTTCCACTGTCGCCCAAAATAATCGCGTCTGGAAATGGCCTCCATCCATTCTCCCATTGCGTGTACAATGAGAAAAACTATCATGCACAGAGCCTGGCCAGCGAGCACGTGCATTGACCTTGACGGACCAATTTCAGGTTGCAGTACTTAGTTGCAGGTCGCAGCGGCATCCAGTCGTTTGTTTCCTCATTGGAGTCTCCATTGAGTTCTGTCACTGCGGTATCACATCACGGCACTATCAAGTCATCGGAGGGTTGTGTGGCTCATGCGGGTGCTTTTGGATATCTTTATTCATTTGGTAATTTAAGCTACAAGCCATAAAATATCTTTGTAGCTTAATGACTTGCTTGACATTATTTGTAAGAGCCAGAGTAGATTATGCTTGTGTTTTTAGCCCCGCTTCTTGGCAGGGTTAGGTTTCCTTGTCTTCTCCCTCTATATTTAGCTGGATTTGTGCCATATATTCATGCCCACGGCACTGCACTAAAGGCGCATTGTATGATCGACTCAATGGATTTGTTTGAGGTTGGATAATTATTATCTGCGTAAACTTGAACCTGAGTAACCATCTGCCGAGAAGTACTACGGCTGTAAATACATAATTTAGTTTGGTTTCATTTCCAAAAGATTTTCCAGGTTTTCTCTTGAGTGAAAGTGAGTGACGCATGACTTATGTCAATTCTGGCAAGTATATGGTCAAGTTGGCAGCACACTTTCATTTGTTTTCACGTCGCGTGGTCGTCTGCCGGACGTCTGTCCAAACGCACTCCTGGTAGACCCTCAGAACCGTGGCCAACTCTCGATAAACCGTCGTGCCGCAGTGGTCGACAGCAAAAGCAATAGGATCTCGTCCACACACAGTCTGATTAAACCCAAAAAAAAAAACCGGCCACACGAGACGATTTCCTCGAAACCGCTCGCGGTAGGTCCTAACCTAAACCAATATTGGCCGAACGGACAGACGGACGCCCGTGTGCAGTTTAATAACACTTGTACACACTTTATACACACACCGGCTAAGTTCTACACACATGACACGATTGAGGACGGCTTGGTGTGTATGTGGTGTTTGTCTAGTGAAAGTCTTTCTCTCGAAGACGGTTTTTGGCTACTGGTTTTTGGTGACGGATCGTGTGTTGGAAACTTGTCCCTCGTACGGCCTGTGACACGCAGATACCCCTGGTAGCTCTTACCGCGTGCGGCATAAGTGAAGTACTAAATTAAATAACCTCCGAAAACTTAATTTAGAATATCTCATAAACGGCTAAACCGGTATTGATAAAATTTAGCTAAGAACACTCGCGCGCGACCAATTCACGTTTCAAACAAAATAAAAATCGCGCGTGCTGTTGGCTCTGAAGGTAGAAACTTGTGAAAAGAGACTTGGGAGTTTTAAATAAATCAGCTGTTTGATGGAAAACTTGGTTAAGGCGCCGTGCATAGTGAAATGCCCGCGCGCAAATAAATTTTTACGAAATCGATTCCTGTATCAGATACACTGACTTTAAACAAATCGAAAAAGTACACTATAGAACACTAGAATTAGGTGAGAGCTATCTCACAGCCAGTTTCATGTTGATATAACAGCCCGCAAGATATTTTCGCTAAAAAAAAACAGCCAGTTTCGTGTTGACATTCATAAACGTTTTAAAAATATTTTCGCTGAAAAAACATTTTTTTTACAGTCTGCAGATGTTGTTTTTTTTTAGTGTGACAGGACCTTTTAGCAACACCTTGTATAATAGCGATCATCATCATGATAAATGACAGGAGAGGAAGATACGGATTGAGAAAGCACTCTGCTAAATATTTTGGTGAAAAGATAGGTACTTAGCAAATATTATATTTATCCAAGATTCCAATCGAACATGCACCCGAAAACCTTGGGCTTTATCAAGATGGATGCACTCATAACAAAACAAGCCGATTAGATTAGATTACTGTTCGACATACTTTTAGACGCCATTTTGGCATATTTTGATAGCACCAGTTGAAATATGAGTGCATTTTTGGCCCTGCAAGTTTTTTTGACCTGTCTATCTAAAAATTCACAGCACTAAACGGCCAAACCACATATTTAGACTAAGGTGTAGTGTAGAGTTTGTGAAGTTAGGGCTTGTAGAGTTAGGGCTTGTAGAGTTAGAAGCTTGGCTCTACATGAGATCTGATAGCTTTTTGACAGTGCGAGGTGTATGGTCTCGTCTTGGAAACATTTTTTACTTACATGAAAATGTTTTTGGTGGGATATACTTTTCTTGACTTTTGATTTTATTAATTTCAATTTGACGTTCAATGTTGCATATTGAGTAAAAACTTTGGACTTTGACTTTGTATTCTGGGCAAGACTACTTAATATCAACATGAAACATTCAATAAATAAAAAGTATCGTGCTATTCGAAAAGTCGTAGAACAAAAGGTGACGTGGCTGATTCAGGAATAAATCTATTTAAAAATTACTCAGTGGGTGCTCGGTAAGCCTATTCTGGACATTTCCCAGGCACTGCAGCGTCCGAGAATTCACTTACACTAACTTACACGAAGTGGAAGATACTTCTCGTTGGAAAAGCCTCTTAGTGCAATGTCAATCCCGATTTGACAAGGTTTTTTGACGTCTCATCCTGATTACACAAGATTTTTCTTAGTCCAAATAGTTGTTTGCAATCTACATAAACGGTAGATAATTTCCCCATTAGTAAACTAATATCGGACCAAAGTTTTTGCCCCAAAAACCCACTGTTCACGCCCATTTTGTTCTACCACGCGGAATGTTAACGAGACCTCCCTTGACCGAGAATCGAACCCAGAACTCTCAGGTAGAGGTTTTTAGACACTTCCACAGTAAAAAAAAACACTGATTTGTATATGAGTCATAAGAGTTTTGTGGCAGTAAATTACATGTTTGCGTTTTAAGAATGAGGTGGTATTTGTTTTACTTCCTGTGTGTTTTTGGTTTGAATGGTTAGTTAGTCGGAGATTTATACAGGGTGGGCCTGACTGGGAAAAATCGCTGGTAATGACGGATGATCCGAATCGGACTTCGTTTAAGATTTTCTTCTATTTCCAAGGTTTTATGTGGTTGAATGTCGCAGACAAGATCGCAGATGGGGTAAAAAAGTATTGGAATGGAGACCCAGAACGGGGCGTAGAAATGTGGGCAGGCAACCAATGGGATGGACTGAAGACTTGGTCAAAGTAGCAGGAAAAGACTGGGTGAGAAAAGCCCAAGACCGAAAGGAATGGAGTGCAATGGAAGAGGCCTACACTCAGCATTGGGAGGCGTCAGGCTGAAGAAGAAGAAGATGTGGTTAGCCATGAAGTCATATTTGTACAACGACAACGGGGATTTCACTTGGACCCCCAAGATTCAAAGTCCATACCACCATTCTAAAAAGCGTTGTAAAATATTTGTATAATGCGTACTTAAAACATTTTTATAGTGCGATATGATTCTAATTTTATATTATCAGCGCGTTGTTTTTATGGCCATCTTTGATTTCAAAGATATAAAATGTTTAGGTATTAATTTAAATTGCTATTAGCCCGTTTCGCTTTTACGAGCGTACCCTGTTTCGGACTTGTGTTACCTAACCTTACACTGAATATCTACTAACAGAAAGTCTACTTGTTGTCTTTCTCATGTTAAACCATGCCCTCCGTGCTCTAAACCTGCACCGAGTAGGCTCGTATGACGACAAGAGTGATAGATAGCGAAAAACCTACTGGAACCAAACAATTTAGGAAGTGTATTTCGGTAGACTGTGAAGAAGGAGACTGGTAGAAAATGCCTCCTTGGACAACTGCTTTCTTTTTTGTGACATTACTTCTTCATCCAGAAGAAATGCATGCGACAATCTGAAGTACCTACCTACTATTAAAATCTTTCTGCTTTATGTACGACTAAATCATAGACAAAACTAACTTTTATTTCAACAGGATAAGAAAGTATAACAATAGAATATCCTAAGTAGAATTTCTGTGTTTTGCTATCCGTGTGCGATATTTGAGAACAGATTTTTATAGGTCTTTAATTATATGCCTATTTTCATAAATCTCCTATGGACGTTAAATAATAAATCAAGCTGAACAAGCCATTTTGCATCATAACAGCGAAACAATAAGAATTGAATTGGCCTTCGCGAGAAGTGAAATCTGAGATCTCGATCTTCAAAAACATACATTTGTGTGGACTTCCGAATTTTTGACCGTATACTTCGACTGTAGGAATTCCCATTTGGTCATGGAAAAGGCTTGTGGAATTTGTGCCATCGCTGTCCCTCACAAATCACGACCAAAAATTATTTAGGAGAGCTGACACTTATCAGTACGAAATTCTTATAAAATCTCTTTTCCACGCATCAAAATAGGGTTCCCCAAGAGCGATCGTTGGACCGTATTTAACGCTTGCTACAGGCCATTATAGATACCTATTTAACACTGTAAGTGCCTTGACCAATAACTAACAATGAGGTTTTGGTCGGTGGTCCAAGTTATCGGAGATGGCGAGTAAGAAACTACCTAGTACTTAGGACTTGGCACCTAATATGTTAGATCAGCGGTTCCCATTTGGTGGGTCGCGCGACCCGTTACTGGGCCATTATGGTGATAAGATAACCTAGGCACAAATAGAGCCGCCAATGGAAAAAAAACATATCTTCTTTTTGGATGCAAAAAAAATTGCAAAAAAACGCATCCATAAAGAAAATATGTTTTTTTTTCCATTGGCGGCGCTAGTAGTGCCTAGGTTTGGGCCTAAAAATAAAATACCGGGTCTCAGTATTCCATGATCATTGTCTTCTTCGTTATCCATCTATGCATCCCCTAACCAGGGGGTTTAAAGCTTTTGAGTGGGTCATGAATGGGCAGTGTGAAAATTACCTGGCCATGGCAGAACAAAGGTTGGGAAACACTGCGTTAGATGATTGATTTATGCAGCATCCAGCGAGACCACTCACACTAGATGGGTGAAGTGTCCGCTCGGAAAAGGCACCTATCCCAACCTCACAGTCGGCTTGGTCCACAGGACAAGGTCCGGCCTTATCTAGGACATCAATGAAAATATCTCTACGTTTTCAGCTCGTCTGTCTGTTCCGCTTGTGTATTTCCGATTTAAAAAAATACCCTGTACATTTTACTCCTTTCCCGCTCTCGCCGCTCACTTGGCCCCGCCTGGGTCATACTTTTAATTAATATTATTGTACTCTGTAATTTTATTGTACACACGACCGCACGTCAGAGTGTACACTTTTGTTGTAAAGTCGCCCGTAACGTAACTGAGTAGAGTGCTAGCGTGTAAGGGCCGACGAGCTTTCGTGTGTACACAGCTGGATATACGGATATAAATATTTTTCTTTCTTCCCCGCTCCCACAGCTCACTTGGACCAGCCCGGCCCATTCTTTTTTTCGTTCACTCACCCAAGTCACCCGGTCCGAAAGCGGGCAGGATCGTGGCCGGCCGATCAGATTAGACTCCCAACCGGTCCTCGAAACGTCCCGGGAGAAAAAAGAGAGGACGAGGAAAAAAACAACACTAATAACAACAAATAACGAGGCGTCGGTCGGCGTAGGGATGGTCTTCGGTGGATGAGAAGGATTTAACGATACATTTTCGTATCGATTTTTCTTCAACTTAGAAATTACAGACAGCCCTCTAGTGCATGGAGGCAGAGGAGACAGCCGCTAGTGGAATGCGCAGGGGTGGCCATACAACGAACGACTCGGATGCCCAGGGACGCTGCAGGAGGCCTGCAGAGACATCCGAAGGTTGCTGGGACTTCCTCAGGAGCTGTCTAAGTAGCATGGCTTTATTTTAGTTTTTCACTTTTTCATTTACTTACCCGCCTGCCTACCAAATTTCGCGACGATCCCACTATATTTACGCATACATTAAACATGCAAACAAGCGCCGGATTGTTCCAGTAGACTCGGAGAACATTTATAGCTTCGCTCGCTCGTTCAAATTGGGAATTTTATCGATACCGTGACCCAACATCGTCCCATCCCTACGGGGAGGTGGGGCGAGATGAAAATTATACGAAAATATTGTAACGATAGTGACAGATGATTATAAGCCCGGGCGATAAAACACACATAATTCTCGCTTAATGACAAAGCAGGTCAGGATAATGCTCTAACAGCCAACGAGAGAAGATATTCAATTTTCACTTGTGGTTATTATTTACTCCAGTAATTTTCCCTTACTTTGGTCATCGGTTGTTATGCGCATGACCATAATAATTCGTAACTTATGGTTGCTACTACAAATTGATAATAAACTCACTGCCGATTTCTGAATTGAGAAATTCGCTAAGCAAGCACTTAAGTATCGTTATGTCTCTGCAGATTTCTCACAAAAGAACGTGACAGATCGATACTTAAGTATTTACTTAGTAAAAATCCCAATTCAGAAACCGGGCCTAAGGTTAAAGTTACAACCGGGAATCGAAACTAGAACCTCACAGTGAAGGAAAACATAGAAAACTCGAGTTTTTAGGCCCCGCACGTGTCATATAAAATAGCTGAAGAGGTGACTATTCGACTTATTTTGTTGGTAGTTGGTAATCTGATATTATGTAGAATTCGCAGTCCGAGAAATATTTTTTTTGCCGGGCGCGGTTGTATATTAATTAGATTTTTTAAACTCTGAAATTGTAAATGTATGCGATACGTTTTTTTTTCCTCTCCCTATTAGTAGGCCCACGTATTCGTGCGAAATATGACTGACCTGCAATGACATTAATGTCATTGCTGACCTGTAAAAAACGCACGTGTGCTTGACACTACATTTCTATTTCGTGTAAAAATGTAGTGTCAAGCAAAGAAATCTGACACCACGGTGTGCAACTCTTTTCTGTATCGGACTAAACTAACCACGCATTCATTAATGTAATGTCGTTCGGTGTCTAGTTTCTCTCGATCGGGAGTGTAATTAAATACTTTCTCATACAACAAAACAAAATGCTTGTACACTGTCTTGAATTAAAACTGTCACTGTCCGGTGTCGTTTTTTATGATTTGACAGTCCGCTACCATTTTACCCAGACCAGGGGGCAAATTCTCGGGTACCTATGTCGCATTCGAGATTCTACGAAGAAAACCTAAGTAACAAGTCACATTCGAGATTGCCGACAATTAGCCCCCTGCTGCAATAATAACAAACTAAAAAAAAGGCTTCACTGGTGAAAAGGTACCTACACTTATTAAGCTATTGCACTGATTTTGAGTGATTTGCTGCTTTCCGTTGAGGAGGTCCGTTCTCTATTTCTGAAGTTCTTCATCAGATCTTCACCATATGGGACCACATGGGAAGTATACCATTTCAAACAAAAAAAAAAAACATCAAAATCGGTTCAACTAAAAAAAAGTTCTGAGGTAACACAGAAAAAAAATTAAAAGGACTAGGTACCTCATCTTTTTTTTATGTCGGTTAAAAATCTGTCAGTATTGTCATGTCAAGCTTGTGAGGTATATTTTCGTTTTTTTTGGTGATGTTGTTAGGTCATTGGTTAATAGGGCGCAAAGTGCGCAAATTGCGCAATCCTTAGCTGTGGCTGGAACACATTTTTACCATCCTACCTGTTGCAACGTACGGTCGGCCACAAGCTAGGATACCCCATGGCAGCTCTTACCAAGCGCGGCATTAGGGCGTTAATCGAACAACAAGGGGGTATCCTAGCGTGTGGCTGACCTTACCTAATGATACCATATTAATGATCTATCGCTTTGCATCCCGTCGCTAAGTGTACCCAAACGAGATACGGCCAGTTCAAATAACATGTAACTTTAGCTGTTTATTGAACATCTTTGCCATGGTTACGGCTGCAGTTTTGACAGCTTAAAGTGCGAAACTAACCAGGCATCGAGTTGGAAAATCCAATTTGGAATACACTGTGGAGATGTTGAGGTCCTAGGTAGGTAGTTAATCGTATGAGGTAGTGGCCACCCCTGGTGTCAGAGTTTTTTGGCCCAAAGGGCCTCTGACATGGCTTGATATTAATCAACAACAACCGGGACCAACGGTTTAACGTGCATTCCGAAGCACGGAAGCGCTCAGATATTACGTATTGCCACTAGCGGTCACCCATCCATGGACTGACCGCGCCCGATGTTGCTTAACTTCGCCAATCGATTAAGAATAATGGCTAGTCCAACAGTTGTTTTATAATACACATTGTAGACATCCACGTTTGCCCTAAGGACCTCAACGCTCACAGCCTAGTTACTAGGTGTATTTTAAAACAACGCAAAACCTCATGTCTCATGTCACGACTCTTACCAAGAGAAGGGCTAAGACATTAGAATGTCATTGGCTAAGACTGTAAATAGTGGACGAATATTTTAATCAATAAAGTACATACAAACATTATTTTTATAGGTGTTACGCAAGCCCACTTCATCTAAAATTTTGATTTGGAAGCATGCTGGTGCTGGGCCATCACAGAGTGTTTCAGAAGGGTCCTGAAACTGAAAGGGGTGCGAATTCTCGAAAAAAATATCAGCTATTCCCACCGAACTAAATCCCATAGAATCCGCATTACGTATAAAACAACAATAAAAACTTGTCCCCACAGAAACAAATGATATCAGCAATAGAACAATACGAAACATCATTTCGACCATACGTCTAATATTTGAATGTCAAATTTTAATGCATTAGTGTACAGTTTTACTTTAATTGCATAGACTACGAGCAAATAAGCTCCAAAAGGCAGTTTGGGCATCTATTTTTCCAGACACATTTCAGCGTTCTATGTTGTATCTAGTTTTATCCTTGATCGAAGGTTATTCCATACTAAAAATCGATACCTACTCTGTAACAAATATATGGAGCAGCTGATATTTTTTCGAGATTTCGAGCATGGCTCCATAGTAAAAATTGCTTGTATTGATGAGTTAAGCGGTAAGTAACCCCTTTCAGTGTCACAGGACCACTCTGTATAATAATATGTACGGCAGCATCCAAGTGCGTACTCACTTCACTCATGTAGGTACAGTCAGCCACACGCTAGGATACCCCTTTTTGTTCGATTGGCGCCCTTGTCCGCGCGCGGTAAGACCTACCCATGGGGTATCAATCATGGCCGGCCGACCGTACTAAATACCATACTAAAAACTTAAAATACAATAATTAAGGTTCTAATCTTACCAAATACAGGACTAAGGTCCGATTTAACGGATAACTTCCCAGAATAAGGTTCGCCGGACTTTTCCTGAAACAAACAAAATTATGTAAATTAAAATAGTCGTTTGAAAGCGGTAGAAGAGACATCAAGGAAAGTAAGGAATATCATCTAGCTTCTGCCGAGCAAACTTACAACGAGCAAAGCTCTGCCGATCTCTGTACAATGTTTCAAAGTCGACCGTAACGTAAGTGAATAGAGTGCACTGGTATAAGCGTCTACGTGCTGTCTTGTGTACACAGGATTAGTCGGCCAGTCTCTATAATAGTCCTGCAATGCAGACAGGTTACGGTGTTCGACTCTTCAGCAATGCGTTCATATATCGATGAAAAAACCCTGAGCCCATCTAGACACGTCGAGTAGAGTGGATTCCCACAAGTAATCACCGTAAATTTGCCCAATCGGCCGTGCATAGCCTATTAGGGCTGGCAAGCTAAGGAATAAAAAAAACATGCATCGGAGTCAAGTAACTAAGTAAGAAAAAATAAATAATTTTACTTAATAGTTCAAGGGTTGTAGAATAAAAAACAAATGGCGGTCTTATCGCTAAAAGCGATTTCTTCCAGACAACCTTTCGGAGTCAAGCGGGGTCGAGCGACGTGTAAAAATTCCTGTCTGCTCATCTCCGCTTATTTATTAGTGGGTTTTGGAAGCGCTCACATCCTAGTTGGACTAGCCATTCTTAATCGATTGGCAAAGTTAAGGAACAAGGGCCGCGGTCAGTCCATGGATGGGTGACCGCTAGTGTTGTTGTTGATTAATTACAATCGTTAAGCCACGTCAGAGGCCCTCTGGGCGGCCTAAAAACTCTGACACCAGGGGTGGCCACTGCCTCATACCGATTACCTAGACCTACCTAGTGGGATGCATGATATATTTTTATTGCAAAAAAGCCATTACTTATGGCGTTTTTTTTATAGGTAATCCATCGGTATGCCCAGCACTGTAATGGGACACGTTCATACAGCTCAAGTTGCGTTATTAGTTTGACCTTAAAAACGCACAATGTAACACTGATTATTTGATGAAACGTTTAGTGGATGTTAAGTTATCTTGAATCCGTGAGCGTAATCAATCACTGATTAGCTAAAATAATGTTGACGTTCACTATAGCTTTTGAACCGAAAGTGAATATTGAAAACGTTAGCGATAACCCTACCGCACCTTATTACCGTCCATCATCCGAGAAGTGAATAAATTCTTTCCACTTTTTTCCTTTGGCTTTTTTTTTTACCACAACCGAGGCACTGGCCATATCCGCTTAGACGTATGCAGTGGCCGTAGCCATTAAAGTTTATTGGAGTCATTCGTGACAACCCTACCAGGCATATGACGATGCGATCGGCTCGCAGAAACACCGTGTTACTGTAATTTAATTACGTTCGAAACATAATAAAAATGATTCGCTGAGACCAGGGGCCTTAGCCTGTAACGCAATGGTGCCAAAATGGGCTCCCGGTTGACGCCTTCAATTACGATTTATGAATGCTGTCGGTCCTTTTAATGTTTTTGTAGTACAGAAAAGAATATTCTGATTCTAATTCTAGATGCTAAGTTCGCTGGTTGTAGGAGAAAAAGAGAAAATCCCTTTTTTGTCCTTCTACTAGGACGCCATCGATACGCCATTGCGTTACAGGCTAAGGCCGCTGAGGCTTAAGTCTGTAACACAATGGCTGGTCGATGGCGTCCAAGAAGAAGGACAAAACCGGGGTTTCCTCGTTTTTCTCCCACAACCAGCGAACTAATCCTCTAGAATTCGAATCAGAATATTCTTTGCTGTACTACAAACACATTAAATTAAAAGGACCGACAGCATTAATAAATTGTAATTGAAGCCATCAACTGCGAGCCCATTTTGGCACCATTGCGTTACAGACCCAGGCCCCTGCTACTCGTCGGGAATGGCGCTTCTGTGTATCTGCCCTTAGATAATGTGGCTTGATATGAGCTAAGCCACCAATGAAGAAAAATTTTATATTTATTAATAGGTTTTATGCAACAAAATTAACTCGAAACCGGCGAGCAGAAGTTTTCCAGTTCGCTGCTCGAAACCAACCCCTCGACTGTGACGGTCGAAAAACGTTACGTGGTTACCCCGTAACCAAACCTAACCCAAATTTGGTTATTCTGACACTGAGGGGTATGAATGAGGGCTAAAACGGCTTCGTGGTCTTTGTCGCATACTACATGAAGCCTGATGCTTCGATTTTCTCAATATTCTTGGTTTTTGGCGAAAAACTATCTTGGTCCTAAAATCTAGGTCCTAAAAGTGCCTTGCGCCTTGTGATCTGCGTCGTTTCGCAACAAGTACTCGGATCTAGACATCAAAAGATAAGATAACAATAACTAGAGCACAGTGCATCTCTTGAGGTTGCAATCGATGTATATGTTATCTTTGGGCTAATACACCAGCTTCCGCGAGGTTCGGATGCCTTGAACTGATTTTCGAAACTATGTACAGCTAGACTTGACCTTTAATTTGGACATTTAATTATTATTTGTGACACCGATTTGGACATTTAATAATTTTGTTCCACCATCGTAACACCAGATTACTGCAGAGAATGAGGAAGAAAGTAGCGACTCTAAAGACCACCCAAAAAGGGAAGCAAGAGCATTTTCTTCGTAGTACATTTTCCTAGCTTTATTTTTCCAGATGGCCAAAATTGGGCTTAGAATCTAGATGCATAGGATCTAGAAGGTACACACGACAGCACGTCAGACTGAACACTTTTGTTGTAAAGTCGCCCGTAACTTAACTGAGTAGAGTGCTAGCGTGTAAGGGTCGACGTGCTGTCGTGTGTACAAAAATAGTTGTTGTTTTTATCGCCGATACTTTCAAATGTAAGTCTTAAAGTATCGTATCGGCTATAAAAACCACGTACACAAGACAGCAGACTTACACATTTGTTGCAAAGTCGCCCGTTACGTAACTGACTAGAGTGCACGCGTGTAAGCGTCCACGTGCCGTCTTGTGTACATATTACGAAAAAAAATATGATATGAATAGGCTCTTCAGGCCAAATCTGGGCCAAAAATGCAGAATACCAGTGTTGCGGGTATCCTTATAAGGTCCTTAGGGTACCCGTAACTTTATGCTGAGCCAGATCCCTTTTATGGCCAATTAGCACCTAATTATCTATTAACTACTTTTGTTTATGTGTGTTGCGTATAAATAAATGTATTATCTTTCTTTCAAATAGGTATCGTGGATTTGATCCCCATACCAATACTCTGCTTAATTTTTCAATCAAGTTTAATTTGTACTTATTCCAAGTATCAACACATTAGCCGAGAACAACTTCGATAAATTCCGTGCACCACTTTTGAATTAGCCCATGTCCAAATGAACCAGCTAACCACAGAGGAAGGAAGAGCAGTAACCTAACTCGGTTGTGACCTTGAAATAATTAGCTACGCTACGCCCACGGGTCGGAAAACGCGCGATGTACAGTCAACGGCGCGTAACCCTTAACATTTTCGTTGCAAAATCGCTCGAAACGTAACAAAATAGAGGACACGCGTGTAAGGGTCGATGTACACACGACAGCACGTCGACCCTTACACTCTAGCACTCTACTCGGTTACGTTACGGGCGATTTTACAACAAAAGTGTACAGTGTGTACTTACTGTACCTAGGACCCGATCATATTTTTTAAACGCTGATGATAAATATTCCACGCGTAATATTTTGATCAGACCACTCATTCACATTATCACGATGTCGTATTTCGAAAATTCTGATGTAAAAGTAAGCGAACTGTCAAATGTTAAAAATGTATTACCAATTTATAAAAATACAATTATGACGCGTCTCTAGACGGCCCGCGATTCGAGGAGCGTAGGTTTACAAATACATATGTATAGCGCTTTTCACCCATTTGGGTGAACCCAAAAAACTGGAGCGTAAAAAATATCCGCTGTTCCATACATAAGATAGACTCAGACTCAGTACTGCACCAAATGTATGGAACAGCTGTTATTTTTTTTGCCACCTAGTACAAGTTGGGTGAAGTGATAAGTAAACAGCCTACTTAAAGTTCAGCTATCGAATTCGATTGCACCCTGTAGATACAATACTGTTATTTTCCATCTACTGTGTCCATGTCCAAATGCATCAGCGAGCTCCTGCAGCCGTTAAGGCGCGAAGAACGACATTCTTGGTCACTAGTTAATTAATAAAATTGCTTTTAAAGGACATCCATCAATGAACAACTTCGCAACGGACACTAAGAATCCTATCTATGGCTGTTTACGTGGGTTAGCTCCAGTTAGAGTTAGATAGACAGACGTCAGAATATACCATAAAACGTAATTTTCCTATTTGGCTTTGCCGCAGTCGGGTAAAAATATAAAGGACAAATGTTCTTTTTTATGACGTCAGGTTAGTAATTAGTACGTCTTATTCAGTTCTACAAGGTGTTACAAAAGGCCAAAAAAAAATAATTTTCCCAGATTCCGCGAGTCTATTTATCAGTCTACCAGTACCAACTCCCAGGCTTGTACGATAAAATAAGTCGAATGGTCACCAGCTATTACACTAGCATCTACAGGGTGCATTCTAAGTCGATAGCGGAACTTAAAGTGGGCAAGTGGTACAAACAACTTGGACTAGGTGGCGAAAAAAATGGAGTGAAAAAAATATCAGCTGTTCCATAAAAAAAGGTCGACTCGGTACTGCGCCAAATGTATGAAACAGACGATGTTTTTTTCGCTCCATTTTTGTCGCCACCTAGTACAAGTTGTTTGTATTGATCAGTAGATAGCCCACTTTAAGTTCCGCTATCGACTTAGAGTGCACCCTGTAGTTGGTAAAATTACTCCGACTCGAACTGTTTTACCGATTTCTATAAACGAGGAGTAAAATAATCAACAGGTTTTCTTCTAGCCCTTAAATGAGCAAGGTAAATACTACAGCCGAAAAGTGAGGGAGAACCTCGCCTACCTACTCGGGCAATCCGGTGATTCCCCTAAATACGACCGATTGGAGTAAACTGATTCGCCAACATTATCCAATTACCGTTCTGAGCACCGGTCAAGAGCGTTTAGGGGCGGCTATTCTGGAGGTAGGTACAGTCAATGGTATAAGGCCGGCCATATACAGACGGAATTTTTCCGTCACGGAAAAACGAATGGGGATTCCGAACGCAACTACACAAATCTATAAAAAATCCGGACGAAAAAAAAACTGTATGTTTGTGGTATTTACACAGACTTGTATGCAGTCACTGAGTTCGAAATCCGGATTCGATTTTTTTCCGTCCGGAATTCCGTCTGTATGTGGCCGGCCAACGAAACGGAAACGGAGATTTGATGAGGATTATGGTGAATTCCTTAAGAGTACTGTACAGCCAGCGAAACGCTAGGACACCCCTTATACTCCAAGCTAAGCACAGCAGGAGTTGGAGACGAAATTTTTACAGTTATTTTACACTTTTTTAAACGAATTAAAAAAGGTGGAGGTACCTACTCAATCCAACCAGTATTTTTTTTTTATGTTTGTTAACTCTGAACTTTTATCTACGTGAACCGATTTTGATGATTATTTTTTTGTTTGAAAGGGTATGTGGTCACATTTATACAATGGTGAAGATCTGATGAAGAACTTCGGAGATGGAGAACGGAACTCCTTAATGGACGGCAGCAAATCACTCGGAGTGCAAACCAGTGTGTACCTTTTCAACAGTGAAATAGTTATGTGGACTTAAAAAAACGCATAAAGGTTCATGCATTTAGAAAGCAATTTTTCGAACCATTATCTTACAGAAGGAAAGAGGCGGCAGATTCTCCAACATGGCTAATTCTTTCATGTTTCTAGTCTGTGGTTTCTTATAAGAAAATCCAATAAGAAACCCAACAGATGCTAGCACTCGGGAATAGCCCCCGGAGATAAGTGTCTGGAACTCACACGGCTTATTGCCTCCCTAAACGTTGATTGAAACTCGCATTGGACGTTACACGAGACGGGATAAAAAAACTACTTACACTTTGCTTCATGCAGGGCATTTTTTGTTGTACGACTTTGGTGAAGGCACATTTTTTGAACGAGCGAGCGAAGCGAGCGAAGTTCTCTGAGTCTACTGGAACAATCCGGCGTTTGTATGTATGTATGTATGTATGTATGTATGTATGTATGTATGTATGTATGTATGTATCTATGTATGAATGTTCGTTCGACGATAACTTGAGTAAATTTAGTCGCATCGTCATGAAATTTGGTAGGCAGGTAAATGAGGCCAAGAGAATTTTTAAGTTCGAACATGAGCCAAATCGGTCGAGGGGTTGCTGAGATATGGGGTTGTTAAGTTTATATGGGGTCGCGAGTTCATAGTTCGGGGCGAACCACTAGTTTTATTTGAGTAAGAGAGAGTAAAGGGGCATGAAGTAAAGATGGAGTAAAGGCGATTGTTTTCTTGTGCGAGATTCATTAGTTTTCAAAAAACGCATTTATTATGCTCGTCCCAGCCGTCTAATGTCGGGGGTTTCAAAATGTTGAATTTAAGTTTTTTCATAGCATTTTCTGGCCATATAGGATAATCCGAAAACATAATCCGTCACGATAAGAAGAATTTGATAATAGCAAACACTATTTCGAATCGCAAATCGCAAAAACATTCCTTCCAAAAGATAAGGCCCAATCAAACGTGTTAACTCGAAGGCATAAATCAATAGGGATTTAAAGAAACCGCAAATAGACAGACAAATGGATTTGTAAAACGACGATATGAATGATTCAGGTTAAACCTGCAAAACTCTTCCGTGATTGATTCAACGTCTTCTTATCTGAGCCTTGCGAGGCACCTTCGGATGTCAACCTAGACATACGACGTATAATACGCGCGGGATGAGAATGGGATGCGACCTTTTGGAACTGAGACGCGCGCGGTAAGCAAACTCGCGTCGATGCAACCTTGTCAAAGTAAAATAAAGTATGTTTTCGATTGACTTTGTCACGGTTCCATCCCATTCTCATCGCGCGCGGACTGTAACACAAAATAGCATAACCCCATATCTCTAAAGAAAAGATTAATTCATGCTGAAGTTTCCGCAACTCGACGTCTCTACTTGCGCCTATTTTGCGCCAGGTGGGATTTTTCATCCTTGCCAACCCAGCTCCTCCAAGAAGTCCAGCAGTCCACGGATGTTCTGGAGCACTTCGGGGAGCGACCCCGGCGAACCGAGGTGGGTAGCCCGGTATTTTGCCAGCTCCCTGCATTCCAGCAGGACATGAGCGGCTGTTTCGTCTTGAAGGCACACAAGCGCCGTCAATGAAAAAAATAATCAGAAATGTGGCCCACCACGAATTTGTCGGGTCAGTTGCCTTCATAGTAAAATGGTGGGTTTTCACTTTACATTTCGTTCTAGTGGAGTTGTGACTCTGTATACCCTTTGACCCCTCTGCTGGCCAAATTTGGGTTAGGTTAGGATAAAGCTGTCCGACGGTCGCTCTGCCAGTCAAGGAGAAGTACGAGTAGTACTTTTAGACCTAAAAAAACCAGTCAAAAACTCAAAGTTTTCAAAAATATGCACCCAAGTCCCTAACTTACCCATCCGTGAACCATATTATCTCTTGCCATCACCTTTATCTATCGCTATCGCCCGTGAAATCGCTTGCAGTTTGTAGGCACTCTTCTCGTACATCACTCATTACCTGTCCGATCCGAAGCCGGATTTAGATAACAAATGTGCGGACTCGGATAATAGCGATATATCTGCCACTTTTACCAGGGCCCTTAGCCTGTAACGCAATGGCGGTTCAATGGCGTCCCGGCAGAAGGACAAAACCGGGCTCTGCTCGTTTTTCTCCTACAACCAGAGAACTAATCCTCTAGAATTAGAATCAAAATATTCTTTGCTGTACTACAAAAACATTAAAAGGACAGACAGCGTTAGCAAATCGTAATTGAAGTCGTCACCTGACAGCCCATTTTGGCACCATTGTGTTACAGGCTAAGGGCCCTGCTTGCTTCTTGTCACGTGTACTTACACTAGTGATGATGATGATGATGGTATAAGGGACACAGGGACATACGGCTCGAAGAAGAGATCTCCATGTTAAGCCCCTCGGAGGGGGCGATGTATGCTGAAACACAGGTTCACACCTAGTTCGGCAGCAGATATTCCTTACGAGCCTATTGATAAAATGATTGTTCCTAGTTAAAGGTAAAACGTGTAATCTTTTTTGGAAATAAACTTATTAAACTTATAAACTTATTTTGCGTGGTATTAGTTGTAGGATAGTTTTATTGTAGTGGAACAAAACTCGCTGAACCCAATATTGAAAACTAGTAACTGTGAAAATTATGCATTTCCCGCCCGCTATTCGTTGACTGAATGAAAGGGAAAAAAACTGAAGTTAAAACTTATTCGTTTGTCTTTGAAAGGACGTAAACATTTAGAAACATGTCGCCTTTCTGTCATGTCTGACAGTCCACTAATGAGTTGGGGCGCTTAAAAACTAATTCGAAATGACAGTTCGGAATTAGTTTGCACTGCGACCATACCACTTTTAACTATGGACACAAGAAGTTTTGTTTCGAGTCGTAGAAACGTCATTTTTGTACACACGAGAGAGTGTACACTTTTGTTGAAAAGTCGCCTGTAACGTAACCGAGTAGAGTGCTAGCGTGTAAGCGTCGACCTGCTGTCGTTTGTAGGTACGTAATTGATTTGAACCCGATTGAGTTTAACTTAATGAGTTCTGAAGCCAAAACCACATGTTTTTCGACTCTTTGCACGTTTGTTTAGTGTTTGCGATTCCCACTTCCTTAGAAAAATACTTTATGTAGAACCGAAGATACGTTGCTAAACGTGGTTTACAGGTTTTGGACGCATTTTCATCAGATCAAAAGTCGCCTGTAAACATAAGCGGATAAGAGCAAGCACGACGGCACGTCAGGGCGTACACTTTTGTTGTTAACTCGCGTAACGTAACCGAGTAGAGTAGGGTCGACGAGCCGTCTTGTGTACAGTCAGCCACACACCCCTTTTTGTTCGATTGGCGCCCTTATGATCCGCCGCTAATGGACGCCTACCTTAAGCGATGTGGCGATGTGGTGGATTGTACCGTATCAAATGCAAGCCATAATATGGGAACAATTAATCCTCTTTTAGAGTCAGCTTAAATGGCCTACAAGACGCATTGGATTGTCTGGAGTAAGACAAATGGCTTGTTGGGAAGAAGACACCTTGACTCGGACAGGTTGACGATTTGACACCTTATCCGGGCGACGTAGAGTTTAGTTTACATTGGTGGTTTCGTTTTCTGCACTGTGTTAAGTGTTTTTTTTATATTTGGAATTGCGTAACAGGATATTTTATTACGTGACGTGTAGGTACTGTTCGGCCAAACTAGGTAGTTAGGTGTTCTTCTTTTCTTATGAAAATGTCGACATCCTCGTCATGCTTCGGACTCCCACAAGCACACCTTTATTTGTGCGAATCAGAGGATTAAGAGAAGGGTACCCCGAATAAAAATCATATTATTATCTTCTTTTTGGATGTTTTTTTTACTAAAAACGAGCCGTCAAATGAGAAAACCTAGGCTTAACTATTTTTAGGACACCCCAGATCCTAAAACCTATGAATAAAATTTGCACAAGTCTAGAAACCGTTTCTTCTTGTGCAGGATTCATTCGTAGGTGCTGGGATCTGGATTTTTGGTGTACACACGACAGCACGTCAGACTGTACACTTTTCTTGTAAAGTCACCCCTAACGTAACCGAGTAGAGTACTATCGTGTAATTGTCGACGTGCTTTCGTGTGTACAATAAAGTGTTACTATCTAAAGTCAAGTTTTTCCAACTTGAGGTTCCGGGTAAACAAACATTACTCGAACACAAATCGCAGCATACCGACGGAATCACAAATCGTAAAGAACCACAATAACTTTTGAACATTACCTTAAGTACTAACGCACTGAATTATATACAGAACTGGTCATATTTGTCCTTATTTTTGTTATTTTTATCCAAAATAGTAATTCTTTAGAATATCAGGACACAGGTTAACAAAACACACAGATTAGCTTTGATATTTTACTATTGAGATGGGCATAAGTGAACGAAAGAACGATTTGAAAAATGAATGAAACGCTGAAAAATAACACCTAAAACAATAATAAATAATATAGGTACTGCAGTAATGAACCAGTTAAATAAAAAATATTTTCATATTTATTCCACAGAAAATTTTCTCACTGACTATTAAATAATTCGTTATGGCAATACAACCATGCCCAGCCCATGCGTCACTATTACGACTGAGAAAACATTCGTTTCGTTGCTTCGCTTGATGTACGTTACGGGTGCTCTCTTACGTTTTTTTTATTTTTAACGACTTGGATTTCTTACGGATTTGTGTTTGCTCTCTGATTTGGATTTTGTTTTTCTACTGAACCGACGACCCACTGGCTACCCTTCAAGGACAACGACACAGCAAACTATTTGATACCATCCGATTTTGAAAGTAAGTTATTTTATGTATAATTAAATTGGTAAGTACCTACTTCGGTACCTAACTTATTTTACTTTTTAAAAAAGGTACCTAATTATACGCTGTTGCCTTAGATAGAATCCTACAAACCAATGGACTTTCTAGCTTTGATTGAGAGTGTGTGATGGTAGTTACGTTAACATAAATATTTGAAATTCTATTGTTATGTTTAAAACCTCATGAACCGAGATTAAATAAAAGAATATCTACCTGAAGCAATGACATTTTGACCTGAAGTAACATAATAATATATAAATTATTTAATAATTATCTATGAGCCATTTTAATACAGATTATTTTTAAGCGGAAATGTTGTCTGTATTTACTTATTTTTTCGGACTTGTGCTCTGATCGCTATCGAATTGATTGAGAGATTAAGAAACCGATTTTTATTTTCACTGAAGTCGTCAAGTCGCTTGTGATACCTTAAGGAGCTAATTTAGTTCGTTCAAAACTTTGCTAATTAAGACTAGACTAAAATATGCCCCTTATGCCCGTTTTCACCAACGACCCCTAATTTTAAAAGGCCTTTTAACGAAAGTTATTTGCACCTCTGCAAGTCTATGGGGCATGGATGAAGGATCATACACACTCAACTCATAACGCTTGTGAGTGGAATACCTTGTGGAGCTCCTTTAGTTCGTTTGAAACTTTGTTAATTAAGACTAGACTAAAATATGCCCCTTAATCTAGTAAAGTGATGACTTTTACATACATTATGTTACTGGTTAATGGAATGTTTTATTTGCTTTCAAATTATGTATCCAGTACCTAGCTAAAGTTTCCTAAACTGGGGTCACTCAGTGGAAAATTGCATTTTATGATATCAATCGCACGCCTCTTGACAACAATCACCCCATGCGAGAGCATTTCTAAAGTAATTTTATGAGACCCGATTCGTTCATTCAGTCATAAGATAGCTAATCACAACTCGTTCATTCAGTTAGTCCCAACCCTATGAATGTCAAATTTTATAGACACGCCATTGTTGTTTACCGCAATAGTCAAGTTGGAAAAACTCGACTTTATCTATCTATCTGCTTAGCGGGAAATTTCACTTTAATGTTAAGGAGCATGATCACCAGCTCTTCCTTAACTAGCATGTATTTGCTTTCTGCTTCCTAATTGCAAGATCGGTAACAACTTAACAAGGGCACAGGTTAAAATAACATCGCACAAAAGTTACCCACGCCCTTGTCAGATGAAAATAGCACAGTGTGTATTAAAATTAATATAGGTACACCGTACCGCAACCTCGACCAAGTGAAAGATATTGACAGAAATAATCAATTAATCAACAAAAAATAAACTGATAATTAAGCATGCAAACGCCATTCAACGAGCAAACGACATGAGGGCTGATTAATGAGACACAGAACGACAACTCTCGAAATAGGAAAGCTGAATATTGCCTCATTATTTTATGATAAATATCATCAAGGAAGTGAAGGAACTGGCATGTAACCGGAGTTCTGCACCAACAAGAGATGATGATGGTGATTTCTCTAGTTTACAATAGTATGGGTCCCATTTTTTGCTGGCGATGAAAAACCCAATAATGTTTAATAAACAAACATATCAAAAGTGAGCTTTATCTTAACAATTTAAAACTAACCAACCGCGATTATACCCGTTTCGAATACAATAAAACTAATTTTGTTTCTGTACGCGTTTTTTTTACAAACCGGGTCGGATCTCGCCCAGTGGCCTTTGGAATTCTGCTTTCCAGCCACCGCCGATCCGATGTGTCGTTCGAATAAAATCTGACACTGACAGGTTGCGTCCTCGTGTGGCGCCCGCGTCGCCAGTGTCCGAGCGAGTGGGTTTTTCAACTCATTCGTCACAAAGTAAATTAGTCACATTTTTGTAATGAAAGGAAATTCGCCACTTGCATAAAATATTCGTAGAGTACAAAAATGCGACGAATTTACAACTTTATATTTACATGATACTTTGTGTGTGACGGATTTGCAAAAGCCCGCGTCCTAGTGTGGCGCCACTTCGCCTCACGACTTAGGTCCGAGCAAGTACACCTTCTGTGCGCAGCTATATTGTGACACACGTTGGCAAGTCTCTCGATGGCTAAGATAAGAGCAATTAAGCTCCTTTTAAGTCAATGTAATGGATGGGCCGCCTCGACCGCTGCCGCGTAAAAATGAGCAAAAAAATTGCCCGTTTGTGCTAAGAAGGCATTTATTGTGTGCTGGGAGAAATAGGAGGGAAAGCTTGATCGGGAGATAGGCCATAATAACTAGGCCATAATAAGGTACTAAATCGATTGGGAAAATTGGCAAAATTGCAGGCAGCTATGGCGGTCGACGGAAAATATCGAGTAAGAGATACAGATATGTTTAAAGTGGTGTCATTAAAGAAAAAAATAGGATGGACTTAAAAACTAGCGTTGTCTCGCATTGATTGTATTATTTAGAGCGAAAAGGCGAGTGTTTTGAAGGTCATCCTTGTTTTTTTTCTATAATGACGCAGGTTATCAAGTAGCTACGAGAATGACAACTGAGAATATGTTAGAGATGACTGACACGCATAGGATGGGAAGATAAATCTCATTACGTGCTTACGTTTTTGTGGAAAACATAATAAGTAGGTGAAATGAGCGCTTAGACCTTAAACGCTGTAATTTCTGGTGCATTTCAGACTGCATCTAAACACTCCTTGAAAGTTTTAAAACTTAAACTTTCGTAAGCACTGCACATTAAACGAAACCATGAAACCGTTAAATCGATATAAAAACTCTCTGAAAGTGTTTAGACTCCATCTAAACATGCACGGAAACTCCAACACTCAACAGTTTAATGGGTTGTCAGGAACTCAGGCAATACGCCTTTTGCAGAGAAAGTCAAACACGTAATTATCGGAACAAACGTCAACTGTCCCTCGTCAATTCAGTCAGAATTTTGAATTCACGACATCATAATGGCGCGAAGTCCCGAGGTGATATCGCGATATAATCGGAACCTTGATGGAACCTTGTCGAAGTCAATCGAAAATATACTTTATTTTACTTTGACAAGGTTGCTTCGTAGCGACTTTGCTTACGGCACGCGTTTCAGTCCCAAAAGGTAACATACTCGCATCCCATTCGCATCCCGCGCGGATTATAGTATAAAACTTAGTTGTAAGTTACAGTTTAGAATAAATTGCCAAGTCCCCAGAACCCATAAATAATATTTCTACACGTTTTTTTTCTGCTCCGGATGTCGCAATGGCTGACCGTGGTCAAAAAGATTCAGAAAAAAAAGTAACACGAAAAAAATACACAATCGAGTCAAGACCCAAACCTTTCCGAGAAAAGATCTTGTTAGGCCATTAATAACGCCAAAAACGCAACCTCCGGTTAAAATTGGCCACTTGTGTTCAATGACCCTTAACAGCCTTAAAATATGGGTCAGAATTCATAGCTAGTAAAACGTTGAATTCGCTGTCAATACTGTATGAAATTGAAAAAATGCATCGTTGACTCTTTCGCGTTTTAATGATTGTGTTTACTAAGAATTTTTCTGACTAACTAATGGTTAAAATGTCCATTTATCATCGTCATTACAGGGCATGCCATTAGGGCATTGACACACGAAACGAATATTTTCGCGCGGCAGACGCGCGGTCGACACGCTTGGTGTTCAGTGATAGCAAGAGTGAACTTTGTTTACAAGGTAGCAAAGTTCAAACTTTTCGCAATCCCGTAACCGCGCGGGCGCCGCTCTGGGGACAAATTCTCGGGAATCTCGCATCGACACCTCTCGAAGAAAAAACTCATGTCATTTCAATCTCGACTCCCGACCACTCGAGTCATGTCGATCGAAAGAGGCAAACATCTCGCAGAAATCTCGTGCACTATGTCGAGGATGACTTTGTGAGAATAGGAGATGTGACATTTGGCGCAAAATGAGATTTTTCCTTCGAGATGTTCCGAATGCGAGATAGCCGAGAATTATCCCCCTGTAAATGTAGCTGCTAACTAAATAGAGTTTATTTTGCCATAATATCACCACACTGCGCGTTCGTCCGCGCGGGCCCTGATCGGTCGCCGCGTGCGCGTGACATAATTCGCGTCATATAAACGCACCCTTACAATACCAATTTGGTCGAAGAACACCAGTTCTGACCAAGCCTGTCAATTTAGCAATGAAAATAAAACGTCAAAATTGCACAGAACTCTGTAATTTATGTTATTGCACTTTTCAATTACCGAAATTCCACTGAACGACGATAACAGCTTTCGAGTGTTTTCGGAATTTATTTAATTTGGGACACCGACTGCCAAAACGGAACTTTTTTCAATCAAACTATGTTTAGTTTGTTAGTACAGCCAGCAACATGACAGGATACCCCTTTTTTGAGACTGACGCACTTATGTGCCGCATGTGAAAAAAACTAAAGCGTGTTCCTGGAGCTTAATTATGTAAGGCAATGGCGTATCGATAGATTCGGTCGGCCACAGTCTAGGATACCCCATGGTAGTTCTTACCACGCACCGCATAAGGGCGCCAATCGAACAATAAGGGGTATCTTTGGGTGAGGCCGGCTGTACGCAGTACAGGGACCAAACCTCGTCAATCAGAGAACTAAAATCCTCTAGACTTAGAATCGGAATACTCTTTGCTGTACTAAAAAAAAAACCTTAAAAAACCGCCGCTTAGTTAGCTAGCTCCGCTCCGCACGTATTGACATTGTCTTTCCTATAACCAGTGGTTCCTAACCTCGGGGTAATAGAGCTTTACTGCCGGGGTATTACCTGCATACCAGTACAAGACTGCATTGAAATCGTCAAGAGAAAGCTAAATGAACATGACCTACCAGAGGAATATGCAGAAATACTAGAACACTGCCTAACATCAGGCTACCTGGTGTGGAATGGGGAGTTCTACATGCAGGTGGAGGGTGTAGCCATGGGTTCACCTGTATCCCCCGTCGTCGCCGATATCTTCATGGAAGACTTCGAGGATCGAGCCCTGCGAACAGCCCCTATCACACCACGGTTCTATAAACGGTACGTAGATGATACGTTCACCATCCTTCCAACTAGTAAAACTGCTGCCTTCCTAGATCATCTCAACTCCATTCACAACAAAATACAGTTCACCATGGAGCTGGAGGCCAACAATTCATTGGCTTTCTTAGATGTTTTAATAATCAGGAATCCAAATGGGACCTTAAGTCATACAGTTTACCGAAAAAAGACTCACACTGATAGGTACCTTAACGGTCAATCTCACCATCACCCGTGTCAGTTGTCTACCGTGGGAAAATCCTTGTTACAGAGAGCACACCGCATCTGCGATGGTAACCACCGGGCTGCGGAAGTCAAACATGTTAAGCAGGTACTTCGGGCCAACATGCTGAAAGCGCCGCGCCCCCATCGCAGACAACGTGTGAAGCCGGCCACAGTTGAGCGTCGCCCTGCAATACTCCCATATGTCAAAGGAGTGACTGACAAAATTGGAAATATCTTGAAACGTGCTTCCATTAAGTCTTACTTCAAGCCACCCAGAAAGATAAACCAATTTCTACGACCTGTCAAGCACAACATCCCTTTACAAGACGCAGGCATCTACAAGCTCGACTGTGAATGTGGTCTCTCATACATTGGCCAAACGAAACGGAACATCTCTACACGGATTAAAGAACACATGGCGGACGTCAAACACAAACGCTCAACCACATCTGTAGTCTGTGAACATACGCTCGAGGGAACCAACCACTATATTCATTTTGATAAACCTAAAATTTTGGCCAAGGAAAACCGATACCATCCTCGTCTGCTACGGGAGGCAATAGAAATTCAAAAATATCCGAATTTTAACAAATATGGTAGTTGGAACATCCCCTCAGTTTGGGAACCGATCCTCCATCGGTTGAAACCTCGAGCCATGGTCACATCTACACGATCTCACGTCACTGGGAGCTCTTCTCCGTAGTCAGGAACGTTATTAAAAATATTTTTTACTTTTTATTTTTTACTTTTTAATTTGTATCCGTAACGGGGGTAGTCAATATCTAATTATGTACATAGCCGAGGGTAGTTTCAATTAACAAATTACATACAAGACAGCTGTCACCTCAGTCTACCGCGACCACGAGCCCTGCAAAGGTCTCGAAACGTTGGAAAAATGTAAAAAGTCAATAAAACGAGTGTTAAATCCGTTCAAATCTGTGTTTAAATTATGTATAGTGCTCGTGCAAACCTAAGAAAATATTATTGAAATAGCTTTTATTTAAAAAACAACAAGAAAAATGGATTGCCGTTTCAGAGCGAACATAAAGACGAAAACTTTAGAACACAAAGCAATAGAAACCAACATTTAAATCAATCAATCATACTCAGATTATTGAAAGAAAAAAATGTTGCTGTAAAAAAATGAAAGAAAATAATTAACTAATTGTTTACTTGGATAACATTTAGAAGGGGGTAAGATAAGCTTTCCTTGGAGGTCAAAGGGGTGGCGAGACTGAAAAGGTTAGAAACCACTGCAATAACAAACAACATAGAGTATTGAACTAGACACAGAGCTATTCGCACGACGATTAATTGGAACCCGCTGACTCATTAACACTCTACACGCGGCGCAGGCGGGGCTGCGGTGGAGATAGTTGTCTCTTTCACTCCTACAGGGTTGGGTATAGCCGTCTCTGATTGCCATTGTGATTGAGCTTCGGTTCGGATTCGGACTGATGCCGATCGTGTCAAATGATGTTTGTTTTGTCTGAGGAGTTTGCCTGGAGGCGAGTGGCGAATGGCGAAGAGTGAAGTACGGTCAGCCATACGCTAGGATACCCCTTTTTGATTGATTCACGTGCTTATAGCTCGCGCGATAAGAGCTACTATAGGGATATCTACGCTAGGTGCGGAAATTTTAACACAGACTTAAAATACCGCATCGAAATCATGTAAAAATGCCCCAAAAGACGTAACTGAGCTACTAATTTTACAAATATTCAAAGAATTATAATATCTAGGAAGTAGTAAAAGTAGAAGAGCGTTTACAATGCATAAAAAAAATGTAATAATCCAATCAAAATATTGTCATTTTTACATATGTGACCTGGCATAATAGCTGGAAAGCTGGTGACCATTCGACTTATTTTATCATACAAGGCTGGGAGTTGGTAGGCTGTTAGAGTGGATTTCGCTGAGTCTGTAAATAATTTTTTTTTTTGGCTGGTCGCGGTTGAAAGTTTGATTTTATTGATCTGGTGGTTTAAAGCTTTCGACAGCTATAAACGTCATCTTGAATCTATTTCTTTTAATTAAAATATTCCTGACACTAATCAGTCTATAATCATCACTAACAAGAATGACCTTGACTAAGGCCTATCAATCACCTATCTAGCTAGATAGTAGTAGTGTCACTTAATCGTTCTGATAAGAAAGAAAAAACTAGTCACGATAACATGACAAATAGACTTGCAGTAAGAAAAAACTTCTGTCTATTTCGGCGGCGGTGGTCTAGTGGGTAGTACAGTGGACTCTGAAGCGAAAGGTCCTAGGTTCGATTCCCGGTGCGGGCATGTATCTATGACTTTGTTTAATTTTAAAGTTACGTACATTTGTGAATTTGTAGTAGCAATACCACTCGCTAAAGGAAAACATCGTAAGGAAACCTAAGCGTATGAGGCATTATACCCTCAACGCAAAAATCGCCAACCCGCATTGAGCACGCGTGGTGATTAAGCTTGAACTCTCTCTTTGAGAGAAGGCCTTTGCCCAGCTAGTGGGACATGTACACAAGACAGCACGTCAGACTGTACATTTTTGTTGTAAAGTCGCCCGTAGCGTAACCGAGTAGAGTGCTAGCGTGTAAAGGTCGACGTGCTGTCGTGTGTACAATTGTACAGGCTACATCTTACTTTTTTTTTCTATTTAGGCGAGTTATACAAAGGTATACACAGCGTGTAGGAACACCTGCACCATTAGATGTGTGAAGAGACCATTCAGATTCAGAAGCTGCATTGCCTGGCACATCTATAAAAAAAAAAACACAGCAGCCGATGTTTGAAATCGGATTGAATTTGGGACAAAAAATAATTCTGACTTGTTAGCTAGAAAAACGGAACTGTCAGTTAATACTTTCGGATACACGAAACGTGTAGTAAAAACGTAACACACTACGCTCGTACACAAAATAGCACGTCGTCCCTTACACGCTAGCACTCTATGGTTACGTTACGGGCGACTTTTCTGACGTGCTGTCGTGTGTGTGTACACAAGACAGCACATCGACGCTCACACGCTAGCCCTCTACTCGCTTTCGTTACGGACGACTTTACAACAAAACTGTACGCTCTGACGTGCTCTCGTGTGTACATTACACAAATACGAAAACAATAAAAAAAACGACACGACAGCCGAAGTGCGAAATCGGATTGCATTTCTGACACTAAAATTTTCCCATTAGGCCGAGCAGGTTTCAATAAACCGCGCGGCCATAATTTACAGTTATTATCACTGGCGGAGTGGCGACCCCTTGCCAGACACCAGGAAAGGGAGCCTACGCTCCGTTTACACTGCGCGAGCACCCAACAAAATGATCAAGAAGAAAAAACCATGAGGCAACCCATTCGGAGCGTGGGGCAAGCAAAACTGTGGTTTGAAAATGCAGCTAGAAACTATCACTTGACATGAGGACTTCTAAAAATAATTATAAGTTCAAAATTGAAATTTTAATTTGGAACGCCGGAACGAGTAGGCGACATCTCGGACAAAATATTTTCGGACACTTTGTCCGAAATGTCGCTTTATTATTTTAATATTTTTGAGGCGACATCTCGGACACTAACAAATAAAGCTGTTTTGTACAGTCGGATAAAAAACTCCCTACGATCTTATTTATGAGGAGACTAATAAAAATGTTACAAACCCACCTGCAAATAATATCTTGTGTACTCATGCAGTCTTCAACATTTGCTCTCACCGCAAGTGGGTCGCCCGCGACACACATTTTATTTCATCAATTTTATGTAAGCATATCTTAACTTTATTATGTTGACAATATTTGAATGTTTTGCCTCGTGTACCAACGTTTGGCAATCTGCCCCCGCGTCCCATGTCACTGCGCCTTGTAACAAAGGCTCAGCACAGCCAATAAGTCCCACTATCAAGACGTAGCGTTAAATCAAATCATTTTTGATGAAAAAGTACTAGGCTTACATAAGGTGGTAGGAGGTTCTCACATCATAACGCGGGGTTAGTTAGGAACAAAATGATGTGAGGACTGAGGTGATGATCCTCCTAGCACCTTATGTAAGCCTAGTACTTTTTCATCAAAAATTAGCCGAACGCGATCTGACTACTTAAAGAAAACTAAAGCTTGTTTAAGTCGCTTTAGCTATCCTAAAATAGGCAGCTGTGGTAACGCTCTTTCTCTGTGTATTATATTTAAATACTTTAGTATCTGACTGTACAATACAGGTTCAATATTTTGAGAGTGTCCGAGATGTCGCCTCAAAAATATTAAAAATACAAAGCGACATTTCGGACAAAGTGACCGAAAATATTTTGTCCGAGATGTCGCCTACTCGCCGGAACTGCGTACGTACCTTTGTTGAGTGGATTAAAAACGAACCTTATTTCAAAATTGAGATAGGCTTTTTACTTGCTCTAGGTAGTCTCTATTTTTCAGTTATTATCACTGGCGAAGTAGCGACCTCTGGCCAGACACCCACTGCACGGCTTCGAGGCGAAAAGGGACCCCTGTTTACACCACACTAGCAAACGTGGAGAGGCAACCCACGGACGACTAGCGTGGCAAGACTGGCAAGCTGGCGAGCCGTATCGAGTTGGCAAAGCTCGTAGGACGATCTTTTAGCCGTAATGTAATCTAGGCCCTTTCTAGGCGCTAAATACTGGTCCTACATGGACAGAATGTCGAGATTTTATAAACGTACCGAAATTACCAATGTAACATAGCGAGCACCCGAGCATGGTCGATGCGAATGCCCTTAAAAAAGTCTAAACGCACCTTTAGAAAAAAGCCTAAAAATCAAAACTGGGCACGGGAAAAAACTCTTAAAAAAACAAAGCCCGAACCAAACTGAATCTTATCCTTCGAAACTGAAATTTGAATTTGGAACGCTGGAACCGCGTTCCTTGGGCGGGTGAAAAACGAACTTTATTTCAGAAGTGAGAAAGGCTAAAGTGAAACATGGAAATTACCCCTTTTGGGCGCGTTCGATAGTCTGCCTTAGCGCGTAGATTTTACGGTACATTTCCGAATAGAATTTCATTGTTTTTTCTTTTTTTTTAAGGAGTAATCTCGTTTGCCAGCCTTACCTGGTTGCGCCTGGGCAGACGAGCTTGTATTTATGGCGCCAGTTGTCTTGAACCGTTGGCAACACCACGCCAATGTAACCGTAAAACGGCTTGAAATAAGGAGTAGAATCAAATAAACGGGTTGTTTATCTCGCCACAAGTAGATATTTTTGGTCGCCTTTGAAGTCAGTCTGATAATATGGATTTGAAGGTCACCAGAACTAAAACTTTGGCCTGACTACTGCAGTTATTAGTTTGGGATGTGGTGTACCATTAACCATTATGCAAAAACAAATGTATAAGGTTTAAAACCGAGAGAATAAAGGTGAAATTGGAATGAACATTTTACAGTTTAGCATTGATTCTGGCCAGTAACACGTGGTAAGGATTCGAAGTTTAAAAAAATCTTGTTAAAGTTAACTGTTTGTTTCCGCTTCGTCTATAACAATTTGTAACAGTCTGACCGAAATTATCGGGTACCTATTGGCGGGAAAAATACGAGTATATCAGACCCTATTACCTACAATACCTGGGGTAAGCTGAAACACTGTAAGAATAATAATATGTTTTATTTTTTAAGTCTGGGAAAAACTTAAAAGGCCTTCCTTCTGATACATTACTTTTCTTTGGTTTGATCAGCCGGGCTCATAATATGAGGGTCGAGGACTTAAGTTTTGTCTACGCATTTGTCTACACATCCATAGGATATCTCTACAAGCTTAAACAAAACCTGAGTCTACGGTTGCCATCAAAGTTCAGTCTCCTTTTACTCTACTACAAGGTGTTACAAAAGTACTTAACTCTTTTTACAGGGTAATAGCACCCGGTCATAGGGATCACAACCTAAATAATTTTTTGCTCTATGACGTTCCGTTAATTTATAAATTAATAAAATGTGAACGATGTGGCGAGAGAAAAGTATTTTTTAAATATTGTTTTCATTGACTTTCACAATGTTTTAACAACTCAAAGCTATGTAAATGCACCTACACGCACAAACATATTTTTAAATTTGAGCTAATAACAAAAACAAAAAAGTTATGAATTTTTTTCAATATTGAGGTTATAAAATAAAAATTGTTTTTTTCAACTTTTTTTTTACAGATTTGACATCCTGTTGACCAGTATGTTACACCCTGTAAAAAGAGTTAGGTACTTTTGTAACACCTTGTATAGGACAATACGATATTATTATCGTTCAGTAACTTTACTGTCATGTTATCGGGTATCACCAACGTCCGAGAAACCTTCAAATCGTGCATGTTGCTTACCTGTAACAAAGAAAATAATGCCAATAAGTACAAGTTAGTGTATTCCTACACCTATGTATGACTAAACGTATGTAAAGTATGTAAAATAATACAATTTATCTCTCGTTTAGAATCCTACGAAAGTTTATTCCTAGAAATAAATTTGCGGATCTTGTTATTTTCCGGTGACATAATGTCTAACTTAACGTGAAAATAAAAGTTCACCGCGAGATTAAATAAACAATAATAAATAAATAAATAAAAATAATTGTATTCAAAAGCAAACAAAAAAATATACTGTTGTTTCATAGTACAAAAATATTGCTCGTATTAATGAGTGAAGCGATCCCCTTCAGTGGAACACACAGCGGCCACCTGTTTTCTAAAAATCCAAGAAATACTTTCAATACATCCCAAGTTTGGACTCCTTCAGGTAGGAGACGGCTTACTATTTTTTTGTAAAACACACGGCAAATGTCTCTTAATATACCCATATCAAACCTCAAAAAAGCGTTTGAAAAAATATTGACATTTATTATAATTCGAAGTTTGGGATTCAGATTTTTTTTAAACTTATCGAACTGTAAAAATCAAAATGAGTGTTTTAACCTAAAGTACATGTGTACTTAACGGCAGTCCTGTACATCAATTTGCGGTGTTTCGGTCTTTGCATTGTATGGTAGTGTGCGTGAGGGTCCGCGCCTGGACACGCTGCCGCTAGTATGCTCGCCATGAATGCGTTTTTTGGTCGAATTTGCATTGCTGGCCGTCCACTACTCTCTTGGTGGCTTTGATATGTCTCATCATGATGAGGATGTGCTTCACAGCTTTTGAGGATTCGTAAATATCTATAGCGGATAGCCGAAATTAGTAAAAATCTGCAATCTTTTTAACGGTCCTGCAGTAATCAAGTCAGAAGATAAATCGTTAATTCGGTGAGCTAATTAGGTTCGTATTCCAATTTAGATAGAGCGTTTCGTCGCTCATTTAGAGACGGCCTCTACTCAGGATCTTCGGTTACGGATACGAAAAATACACATCCCCGATTTCCACCAACGGAGTGTCAATATAATGCTAATGGCTGTCAGTTCGTGTACAAGAAATCGGGGTATAATAACTCATTATATTTTCACTTATAAAAATTAAAATCTCTTATTTCAATAGGCTTTAAAAACTTTTTTTAAACTTATACTTTCGTGAGCACTACACATTTTTCTATTAAATCACGGTTTTACTCACTAGTAATTTGTCGGTGTAGCCGACTAGTTTCGGTTCTCCTTCGGAGACCTTCTTCATGGAGAACGAGACGGCTTTAAAAACCCTAGAGATTAAATCTAGCCCCATGATTTAACTAAGAACAATAACACTAAAACAACGGTGTTCATTTTTAGTAATAGTAATAAGTATCTGATTTATATGTATACATTTTTTACTTTAGATAATATTTTGACGTTCAATGTAAATAATTTATTTATGGCATATTGAATAAAAACATTTGAATCTTTGAATCTTTGAATCTATCCGAGAGACCTAAATTCGTGTGTGTCCGACTGTGTAAAGTCCTGAGTTACAGGGGATATCATATCAGCATCAGGACAATGATCAGTTTGTAAAAAAAATATCGCTCAGTTGCTAGTCCTCAAAACGAGTAGGCGACATCTCGGACAAAATATTTTCGGACACTTTGTCCGAAATGTCGCTTTGTTTTTTTAATATATTTGAGGCGACATCTCGGACACTCTCAAAATATTGAACCTGTATCGTACAGTCAGATACTAAAGTATTCAAATATAATACACAGAGAAAGAGCGTTACCCCAGCTGCCTATTTTAGGGTAGCTAAAGCAGCTTAAATGAGCCGTTTTCCTTGGCAGTTAAAGCCTGAATTTAAGCACTCAGATCGCGTTCGGCTCATATTTGATGAAAAAGTACTAGGCTTACATAAGGTGCTAGGAGGATAATCACCTCAGTTCTGACATCATTTTGTTCCTAACTAACCCCGCGTAATGATGTGAGAACTGAGGTGGTGATCCTCCTAACATATTATGTAAGCCTAGTGCTTTTCATCAAAAAGGGGAGAGCAAATGTTGAAGACTGCATGAGTACACAAGATATTATTTGCATGTGGGTATGTAACATTTTTATTAGTCTCCTCATAAATAAGATCTTAGGGAGTTATTTTATCCGACTGTACAAAACAGCTTTATTTGTTAGTGTCCGAGATGTCGCCTCAAAAATATTAAAATAATAAAGCGACATTTCGGACAAAGTGTCCGAAAATATTTTGTCCGAGATGTCGCCTACTCCTCAAAACCGGGTAAGTTGCGGGAAAATAGCTCTTATCGAAATAAACAATCTTTTTTTGTTCGACCAATCAAACGTATTTTTTGTCAATAAAAAATATATGTTTATTTAATTTTCCCGCAATTAAACCGGTTTTGAGGACTAGCGACTGTGGGTTTTTTTTACAGTCTAAACACACTCATCATAGATTTGAAATCAGTGATACTCGTAGTACAATAACTACCGCAGACATTTGCTATAATAATGCACATAAAATTCGATATTATTCCATCTGATGATGATGATTAATCGATGATGATGATGAGCTCAAGATATGTAGAGATTTCGTTCAATGTCGATTAGAAACCGAGTGACAGATCCCAAGTTGACGCCGTCAGTGAATTTGGTAGCCCATTCGGATCACTACTAGGAACTAATAAATCTTGTTTTGTGGAGCGAGCGACCGATGCGCCTGCGCAGAGCAGACTACAAACGGGCCTTGTTTCCTGTCCGATGCTGGGAGGTGTTTTTTTTGCATGTTTTTGGGCTCTTTCTATACCGTGTTTGGTTGTTAGGTTGGTTAGGATGATAGTCACGGTAACGAGGATTTTTTGTAGGCAACCATAATTATAGTTGTTAACTAAATAACAGTGGAGTTTCAGAAGCTAATAGGTCTAATTTTTGCATGTCCTTTAGAAACAATTCCTTACTCTTTTTACAGGATGTAACCTACTGGTCAACAGGATGTCAATTCTATGAAATAAAGTTTAAAAAAACTTTTTTTAACCTCACAATTGAAAATTTTTCACAACTTTTTGGTTTTGGTTAGCTCTTACTTTATTAATTTAAAAATCGACGAAAGTCATATTGCAAAAAAAGTGATTGTTAAAAAGTTAAAGTGAAAAAGTGAGTGATAGGGATATCACTGCTACCCTGTAAAGAGTTAGTATTTTTTGTAACACCGTGTGTTTAAGCGACTCTGTGGTAGCTTTAGGATTTACAATTTCGGCTAACAAGTCACAGACACACTGCCAAGATGCTACGAGTATTTTGCTAGGACCTCGTAGCAAAACAGCCTCTCGCAGTGACTCTTGAGAGTTAAGGTTTTCTTTTTTCCACTTGAGTGCCATATTACGCTACCTAAGCCCGTAGATATGAAAACAGCGAAAAGAAGTGGTGTAGTAAAACTGTCATCATTATATTTAAGAGTTATCCTCTTTTCGGAGCAGCATTCTCCATGCACTTCGATCACAGGCCAGTTCCTTCGCAGCCTGCTACGTCACGACATCCACCTTCTTTTCAATTTGGTCAAAGTAGCTTCTCCGTGGCCTTCCTCTACCTCTCTTGCCTTCTATCTTTCGATACGTGGTATTGGAGGAGAATAGAGAGGATATCTTGGCATAAAAGGGTGTCAAATGAACAAGACCTGGAAAGAGTAAAGAAGGGGAGAACGTTGCTGAGGACAATAGAATGCAGAAAAGGAAAGACGCTAGGCCACTTGCTACGTCACGATCATTCATAATAATAACTAATATAATAGAAGGAAAGTAAAACTGTAGACATTAAAAAACCGGCCTATTACGAGTCGGACTCGCGCACGAAGAGTTCCTAACCATTATCTATAAAAACGGCAAAAAAATCACGTTCGTTGTATGGGAGTCCCTTAAATATTTATTTTATAAAAAAAAATAGTTGTTTTTATTATAGCGACAACCGAAATACATCATCTGTGAAAATTTTAACTGTCTAACTATCACGGTTCATGAGATACAGCCTGGTGACAGACGGACGGACAGCACAATCTTAGTAATACGGTCCTTTATTCTTAGGGTACGGAACTGTAAAAAGCAAAGCAAGACTGGATTCACAACACTGATAACGCACATCTCCACAAATCCTCGAACTTTCAAGTGTGACGCCATATTATCCCGGCTTATCTGTTATTATCAGTTTACAAAAAAAACCTCTCGAAATCCCGAAACCGCAGGGATTTATTCCCTTATCGTGCCTTATCTAAAACGTCGCCTGTTTTTAGGGTTCCGTACCTGAAGAGTCTGTCCGTCTGTCTGTTCCACCTTTAAAAGGCTGTATGTTTGAAACCGTAATAAGTAGCCAGTTAAAATTGTGCGTTACTATGGCGGACCACCTAACAAAAAAAATATATTAAAAAGTAAAGGGTATACAACAAACTCATTGTTTCACAGTTTCAGTTTAGTTTTTGCTATCGTTAAAACGGTAATACTTTTACAGCCATCAAAATCTATGGTAGGTATAACAATATAAGGTTTTGATACGTGTTAAGTTATAAGTTATATTAATATAGTCACTAGTTTTCGAAAATATTAAATAAATAAATAAAAGTAAACAACAAAATGATAAAATACGGAAAACGTCTACAGCTTCAAAATTTTACAGCATAGAATGGTGACACGGAACCCTCGAGTAAGACTCGCACTTGGCCTGTTTTTTTACGCTCCACGTAAACGGAGCATAATTCGAGGGCAAACAGGACAAAAGTACCCCATCCGGTTCCTTCTTTACTAAAGTTTAGGTTCTCAAAGGTTTAGTGCCAATTCGGAACAATACAGAAGGTATGCTTTGCACGTATGTCTCAGGCTTCTTCCATCTAGCAATCGTAGCATAAGGCTGGGTTAGAGCGTATCTGTGGGTTTATAACTCTGTCTATCCCGCTTTACGTCAAACAAAAGAGTGAGATACATATGGTTGAAAGAGCGAGCGAAGCGAGAGAAGTTCTCCGAGTCTACTTGAACAATCCAGCGTTTGTATGTATGTATGTATGAATGTTCGTTCGATGATAACTTGAGTAAATGTAGTCAGATCATGAAATTTGGTAGGCGGGTAAATAAGACAAAGATAATTTTTAAGTTCGAACATGAGCCAAATCGGTCGAGGGGTTGCTGAGATATGGGGTTGCGAGTTCGTAGTTCTCAGCCTTATGCTACGCTTGCTGAGGCCTGAGTCTACAATAAAGCAATGATGCCTCGATAGGCTCCCGTGTTGTAGGCTTCAATTACGATTTATTAATGAAGTAAATGACCATAAAGGTTTACAATAAGGTCAGAAGAGTAGTTTGATATGGAAAGAAGAGATCAGTCAAAAGAGGCGTTCTGTGCATCGCTATTGAATCCTCTAGTGCCAAATCCCTCTCTCTTTCCGTGTATTGAGACGCGAAGATATTGCCCCAAAGATAATATTGTTGTCCGGCTGTTTGTTTGGACATAATACGCCTTTTTATTGTCCCTTTGGTCATCGGTTTTCAATACTTTGGCAGGGTGGTTTGGGAACAAATTCATTCCTTTATGTCACTGTCTGATTGTGTCACCTTCGTAGAATGACTGAGTCAGAGGTTTTCTTATAAGGTACCGAATTAGACGGGGTGACTCTTAACAAATATGATTAGTTAGTTAGGTGTTGAAACAAAGTATTACTTATCTACTTTTACAGTTTAAAATATTCCCGACATTTTAGCTTCAGATAAGCATCAACTGTCTCATAAACGGCTCAACCGATTTGATAAAAGATATCTAAGAACACTTACTACAGAAGACCTGCTTTCAAATAAAACAAGCGAATCCAAATCGCTTCACCCGTTTAAGAGGCCACGGAGGGAGGTACGGTGCCAGACAGACACACATACCGGTCAAACTTAAAAAGGGGGATTTTCGTTCATCTCTACGGAATTCTAATGTTAAACTTAGTCTACACACTCGACCTAAAACCCTCCAAAAAACAATGCCAAAAAAAAAAAACAATTTCAGCAATCGAAACCTCCGTTATTATTGAACATTCCGAAGTCTAACCCTCAAACGCCGAATGTTCCAAATAGTCCCCACTAGTTACCTTCTCGAGAGGCAATTTGTCATGACGAGTGCCCATTTGAGGGTTGGAATTAAGTAATTTTACGGCTAAGTGCACGCGAGGGTTAAAACACTTGTGATTGTGACTGAAAGGTTTCTTATGGGAGATTTTTTGTACCGTATTGATCGTAAGTGTATTTTCATCGAAAGGTTTTCGTGTAAATAAAAAAAATTGCCGTATCAGCGTCGAGTGATCACTCCAATCATCTTCGAACTAGAAAAGCAGATGAATGAAATCGAGTCATTTTCGAAGTCATGTCAATCTTCGAAAAAAAGGACTTTTCAAATCATAGAGTCTGGTATGGTCTCCAAGCAAATATCCCTAACTTTTAAGTTAGTTTTAATACCGTCAGTTCGACTTTAACAGTCTGTGAAATCGGGCGTCAGTTTTTTTTCCAACATTAGGAAAAACTGGTAGCATTCCCAAGAAAGTCGTAATTTATTCCGAAGAACCAAAGAGACTTGAGATCAAAGAGTCCTATAAAACAGCAAGCAAACACTGGCCAACAATCGTGTGGAAGTAAGGCAAACAAAAGGCGTATAAATAGAGGAAGAAAAAGAAGGCAAAGAAAAGAAAAAAATAAAAGTAAATAAAAACGAGTGCTGTGTCCAACATTCGTTAGGGTGCATGACTAGCAATCTGATAAGTTATGGATGCTGAGGTTGGAATGAAGAGGACATGATGGATGCGGTAATTCTGAGTGGTTCCCTGTGCCGCGACGTTGACTTTTTTTATCGACGGCAATAACGCGATATAAATCTGGTCTTTCTTTCCCGCTCTAGATAGTTGAAAATAGTGAAACAGAGTTACTACTAGTATAGTTCGCCTCGAACTGTGAAATCGCGATGTGTAACTTTTTGCCACCATCATTCGCGCAGGCGCGGGCTTTGCGTATAAACTTTACAACCCCATATCTCGGCAACCTCTCGACCGATTTGGCTCATGTTCAGACTTAAAAAATCTTTTAATTTAATACCACCTTTGTCCGCCGACCTTTCATACGATCCAACCAAATCTACGCAAGTTATCGTCGAACGAACATTCATACATTCTATCGCTTCGCTCGCTCGTTAAAAAAAAAATCATCATTCTAAACGGGCTGCGTGGACTATACAATTTCGGCAAGTTTCAGCAAAATTAAAAGGTAAATTGAATCCGTCCAAAATATTTCTGGTTTCTTTCACAAATCAAGGAGATAAAAAAGGAAGTAAGAAATTTATTAAATGCATTTTTTTACACCCCTAAATACACAAAATACGATAGTGACAAGAGAGGAGCGTGTAAGGAAAGACGTTCTTACGTACAAAAGACAGCACGTAAACGCTTACACGCTAGCACGTGTTACGTTACGGGCGACTTTACGACAAAAGTGTACACTCTAACGTGCTGTCGTGTGTACGACAAAAAATACGTACGACGCATCCAAACCATCACCTTCTGACCTCGACGCGACCATCTCATCCTAAGGTTGATGAACAAAAATCTCACGTATATCTCAGGATCACATAGTGCCACGTCACGTTGGGAGATCGTCCTGACGTCTGATTGTGCTCGAATAAAAATGTTTAATGCATCAGTCTCTAGTTGCCTCTTCCACTTGGAAATATCTTCAGGGGCCAAATTCTCGGGTACGTCACATTCGAGATTCTACGAAGAAAACCTTAGATATAAGTCACATTCGAGATTGCCGAGAATTAGCCCCCAGGGAAGATAGAGATGCAACATGGAGGCTTATTGAACGAGCGAGCGAAGCAGCAGAAATTCTTAGAGTCTACTGGAAAAATCCGGCGTTTGTATGTTTGCATGTATGTATGACTGTTCGTTCGACGATAACTTGAGTAAATTTGGTAGGCAGGTAAATGAAAATTATATATTTTTTTTTTAATCGAACACGTGTCAAATCGGTCGAGGGGTTGCCGAGCTGTATTTTCCTACACATTTTAATTCACACTCCGTTGTCGAGCGGGGTTTCAAATTTATTAAAACACATGTCTCCACCTATCACCTCTTTGGAGGATTATAAGCCTTATGACCTCGTGTAAGTGCTGCAAGCTAACTGCACAGAAGACGCGGGAATATGTTAACAAGTCTGCCGTGAGGCGTGTGTGTGCGCCCGTAGGCTGCGCGTGAGTCGGTAGCGTCAGCGGAGCCAATCAGAAATCACTTGCTATGTTGGTTATGGTTTTGATAAGGGCGAAATCACAACTTCGCTTTGATTGAATATGGGCCTCATGGTGTAAATGCCGCACAGAGCATACAACGCAGAAGATGCGGGAATATGTTAACAAGCCTGCCGAGAGGCGTGCGTGTGCGCCCGTAGGCTGCGCTGCGCGTGAGTCGGTAGCGTCAGCGCAGGTAATCAGGGGGCATATTCTCGGGAATCTCGCATTCGACACATCTCGAAGGAAAAATTTCATTACATTTCGATCTCGACTGCTCCCGACCACTTCTCATGTCAAGCGAAAAAGGCAAACATCTCGCAGAAATCTCGTGCCTTATGATTATGACTTCGTGAGAATAGGAGATGTGACATTTGCCGCAAAATGAGAGTTTTCCTTCGAGATTCCCGAGAATTAGCCCTCTGAGATCACTTGCTATGTTTGTCATCATGACTGATTTATACAGGGTAAAACTGGCTGACTCCAAAATTCGAACAATTGCTGACCCTGTTTAAATTTATTTAACGTCAGTACAGTCAGGTCAGTACTGATTTTAAATAAATTTACACACTGTGTAAATCAGCCGAGGTTTTGTTGAGAGGCAATCAATTTAAAGTTTTGGCGTTATTTTACTTTTACGACTTAAGCGATAATAATTAATAATTTGTTGATACCAAAAACAAAGAACTTGATTGGAATCTATTGGAATAGGAATCTGGATTGGCCAAAATGGTTTATTAAGAAATACGGACTGGAAAAGTAGCAGGAACTTGGGAATAAATGTTTTAATTCCTACTTTGCGGTACATCGAATTTGACCTCTTCTGCTCATAAACATACCCAATCCAATTAAGTTGTAAAATACCCAATCCCTACTCGTTTTGTCAACGCTACCACTCCCAAAAAAGCGTGTTCAAAAGAAGGAGTGGAGCGGCCGTATTTGCCTCCACTAACACACGGACTCACGCACCCTAGTGTAGTGTAGACCAGCGGTTCCCGAATTCTTTTGGCTACGGAACCCTTTTTGGTTCACTGTTTTTGTGCGGATCCCTAGCTCAAGTAAGAAGTAAACTAACTGTAACTTTGTTTTTTTTTACGTGAAATCACAATTCACGCCAAACAGGCTTTTTGGCTTGGTGTTCGCATCTTTTAAGTATAAGATAATAAGATTCCCATACCTAAATATATCAAAGGAGAAAAAAACATCGAAATGTTGAATTTTCGCGGAACCCCTTAAAGCCTTTTACGGAACCCCAGGGTTCCACGGAACACCATTCGGGAACCGCTGGTGTAGACTGTAGACTACACGTGTGGCCGACACAACACCGGTAGCCTAGGCAAATAGACGAGGAATTCCTCACTGTTTACTTCTTACTTCCACTGGTCGGCTTCGTTCGGTCGGTTCGAAATTCGAATTCGTTGCTTCTTTTTTTTCAGCTATCGCGCGGGTCTTTTTGTAAGAAATTGCACGGATCGTACCTTATTTCTATACAAAAAGAGAAGTGTTATAAGTTTGACCGCTATGTGTGTGTGTATCTGTCTGTGGCACTGTTATGTATGTAGCTCTGAAACGTTTGAACCGTTTTCGATGCGGTATTTTTTATTTTAAAGCGAGTGTTTTTAGATATGTTTTATCAAAATCGGTTCAGCCGTTTCTGAGATATTATTATGCTAATTTGATATGAAGCTAGTTATTGGAGGATAAGATTAGAGTTCGAACCAACAATTTTATTATTGATTTCTTACTTCTTCATTTGTTGCTTGGTATCTCCAATCCTCAGAGGAAATCGTTCCCTGAGACACTTGCACCTACCGAAAGATCATAAAATTATAAGTACGATACTTTGCTTACTTGATATCCGTATTAACCAAACGCCCTTTGAATTGGTGTGACCTGTGGCGATATCTCAAACTTAACCAACAGGCTAACAATCTTCCACCTACACAATAACTCGTCTCCAATCAAATAAATCCCCTCCTTTGGCCTAATTGTGTCAGACGAGCCTCATCCGAAAGGGTCCAGCTATATCGCCCGTATCGTAGGATTCGCGTCGGAGACCACCCACGCTATCTGTCGCTCGTATCGCGATCCTCCGTCGCGGATAAATGAGACAGTGTTGGTTTTTAGGGTTCCGTACCCAAAGGGTAAAGGACCCTATTACTAAGACTCCGCTGTCCGTCCATATGTCTGTCTGTCCGCCTGTCACCACTTCACCAAGCTGTATCTCATGAACCGTGATAGTTAGACAGTTGACATTTTCACAGATGATGTTGTCGCTATAACAACAACTACTAAAAAACTTAATAAAATAAATATTAGTTTGCTGGTTGTAGGAGAAAACGAGGAAAACCCGGTATTGTCCTTCTATTGGGAAGCTTTCGACACGCCATTGCGTTCCAGCCCCAAGGAGGAAGAATGGCGCAGCTGAATTTTAAAGAAGAAAATATTCAAACACTTAAAGTGCCTTTATCGTCTTTGTCTAACGAAACTAATAATGAGCCGTTTTCACGGCTGACAAATTTCGCTTTTTCTAAAGATATTATTAATTTGTGTAAGCGAAATTTGACAGCCATATAACGGTTCTTGTATGGCCAAGCCTATGAGCGCCATCTACCAAGGGCTTTGAATTCAGCTTTTAACTATCAGTTGAAAACGGGCCATTGCTAAGAAGAGCAAACACTAAACGCAAAAAACGCGAATGTTCTATTACGATTTATTTTCGTTTTGAAGTGCATTGCACTTGAGGAAGACTGCTCAATCAACAAACCAAACAGTCCAAAAATGACACACATTCCCACAATACAATACAAAAGAAGACAACAAAAAAGCACCCTTCGAGTCTCAACTGAACGTACCCCTCAAATTGCACATGACATCCCTAAACTGCGTCGGCTATTAGCGCGGTATTATCCTCGTAACTGGCAACACTAATCGCTCATTACCGGGTTCCGGCCCCGTGCCGGTGATCGCCACCCCAATTATTTGTGTGTGAATTTATAATTTAGTTTTTTTTTGTTGCCGGGATTGTATTGGCAAGGGTTTGTGTTGGAGTCTCGAGAATGAGTTGGAGTATTCTACTCTCGACCGAAAAGCTCCAATTCTAGTATGAATTGCGCGAAAACAATTAATTGGAGCCAAAGGGGTTTTTAATGTTTTCGGTAGAATTTTCATCCTAAACGTTGTGGAAAACTTTGTGAGAAAACCTCCATGGTTAGAAGAAGACTTGTCACCGAATTCTCGGAAAATCCTGGACTAAATCAACGAGTTTGTACCCTTGCAAGAGGTTAAAAATATCGAGAGAACAAAATTAAGTCACAAGAAAATACTGCCAGCCATTCCGGAAAACAGGAGGCCGCATGAACAAAAAACTCCTTGCAACTTTTCTTGAGGAAGCAGAAAAAAAAACACTGGCCGCTAGGACGTTCAGTTAAAATTCCCGAGGGACAATTAAAAATCGAACGAGAGTTCCATTTTCGAAGACCATGGTATTGGCCGGGCAGTGATTCTCACGAAATAAACAGGTATAGTGCAACAGAAGGGCAACTGACACTGGGGTGGATACAGATGTGTCGGATAGACGGTCGGATGGCAATAACCTGATGTCTGGGTTCTAGAACTTCCAGAAATCAAATAATAATTTTTATTGTCTGCACAGTGCACAGTACATTGCTGAACATGCAGCACAAAATACCTGCGTTGGTAGAAAATAATAAATAAACAAATTAGTAAAAAACCAGGGTAACTTAGCTGTCTATTTTATTTAATTAGATTTTTCTTTTATAATACACTATGGATTACAGTTAGGTAGGTGTAATCTGACTTGAAAGAAGATTTTAATATTATTATGTGTGTATCTTTTTAGCCTTCTAGTAATGAGTTTCACTTTTGTTGTATTTATTTTGTTTATCAGGGTTGTAATGGGTAATATTATACGGAATGGGCTTTTTTACAACTAAACTGAGACTGGTTTCGATGCCTTTTTAGTTTTATTTTTTATTTACTTATAATACTTAGTTCGGATTTTATTTCACATAATTATCATACGTGTGAGAAATCGTAGTTTATCGACCTTTAACAGAGATAACTAACTAGGCTTGCATGCGTAACAAAGCAGTTTTATTTTTATTTTCCTAAAACTTTTTCGCACAGCGCAGTCGTTCAGAAACCCGTCTGGGGAGCGGACATAAAACTGATTTTAAAAGCTTCTTTTAACGACACATTACTCTTACACACAAGGGCATAGAAACAATAACTCATAAATATTTTTCACAGCGAAAGCGTGCAGTAATGAGTTCCCAAAAAGCCATACACTCGGTCGACCTAATGGCACTGGCTGGCTGACCGAGGCCATGTTATAGACTTAAAAAAAATAAAAAAAGCAGTCGCTGTAAAATTAAAAAGACAAATTATTGGACTTCTTCGTGGAAGCCAGCCTTTGTTATACCACAAGTGTTTTTCGAAAAGTTCTTTCAATTTTCTTTTTCTCTCCCTCGCGGCGGGGCCTCGTCTGTCTGTCTCGTCCAGTCTTGTTAGTGCGAAGGGCGTTCTAATAGGGCGTAACAGTCGCCTCCGTTGTTACGTAATTCTGACACCAGCTGCTTTCATAACAAGGCATGTTATCGTGTCTCTTTAGGCTGTACGCCACTTTTGAGCTGAATCCTTTAAAGGGCGTAACTGTTAGGTGGTCATATAGCGTGATATCGATTTATGGCTCTGAGAATAAGCGTTAATTTCGCTTAATTGGCGTCAGTTCGTTACCGTGGGCCTTTCGACACGCTTCGACTTAGGTCTGCAGCTTTATTTAGCTACGGAATGTATTGAAAAATGTGTTTTAATTCCTCCTGTGATATGGTTGTTATTCGGACGCTATTAATGTAGAATTTTAGTTGTATTAACATAATGATCATCGTGTATTTGATGGGGCAGGTGTTATGGATGTTCAGTTTATTTTCGGTTTTTTAACACTAAAATCTCGTTATGGTCTTCGTTCTTATGTTTACGAGATTAAAGTTTGAGTTTTTAATGCCTTTCGTAAGATAATTAGGTGATGCATTATACATATTGAGGATTAAATTGCTATTGTGACTATAAAGAACTACGGGAAGCTTTTTTAATACTTTTGCATAAAAAAATGTGCATTACAATGTCGAACATTGATTTATTAGTTAGGTATTAACACCGAACTAAATCCCATAGAATCCGCATTACGTATAAAATCACAATAAAAACTTGTCCCCACAGAAACAAAAGATATCAGCAATAGAACAATACGAAACATGATTTCGACCATACGTCTAATATTCGAATGTCAACCTTATTGCTTTAGTGTACAGTTTTACTTCAATTGCATGGACTACGAGCAAATAAGCTCCCAAAGGCAATTTGGGCATCTATTTTTCCAGACACATTTCAGAGTTCATGTTGTGTCTAGTTTTATCCTTGATCGAAGGGTATTAACGATTATTTTGACGAGACATACCATCTCTCGTCAAAATAAGCGAGTATCGAATCGGAATCCATTTGTAACGCTAAACATAGATTAATGTTATCAATCAATCGAAGTTTCAATCACTTTCAACGAGAAAGAAGTACTTTGCCAGACAAAATTAACGATTAAAAAAATATTAACCTATAATAATTAATTTTATTAAAATAAGTACCAACTTGTCTTGTAATAAATCATAATCGTACAAGAAGACTAGCTTAAAACTCGCAAACCAAAAAAAATTACATTGATAGAGGTCTAAGTAAAAACAATGGTAGCCTTTATCAAATAAGCATTAAAATAGATAATAGAGCGTGGTTACGAAATAAGTAATCAATGTAATATTATGTTGTAACGTTTTTATTCTCTCAACAAAGTTCACTACTATTCATTATTTTTTTATCTGGTTGCCCCCTGGGGTCAAAGCTAATTAATTTATCAATATTTAAACAAATAATGCCACTTTGTAACGCAAAGTGGTGCTTTGTTTTACGAACTCCACAAAACCTTATTAGATATCTCTGGGGTAATTTTCATAAAAATTGGCGGAGCTTAATATTTTTTTTGCAGCAAACGTTTAATGTCGTTATTGACATGCTGGCCAGTTACAAATCGGGTATCTTTTAAAACCTAGAGGCCTTCCCTCGCACATTGCCAGTATCATCGAGTTTAACTAAAGGTCAAGTGATTGCATTACAAGAGTGGATTTGAAAAAAAGGTGGAACTATACACACTAACGCGCGAAGCGACACGTTAGGCACCGGCCACAGAAATAACCTGGCCATTTTGTGGTGAACTTTTAGCATAAGTCAGCCGATTCTTTTGGCGCCTTTTTTGGTGTAAAACCGCGGGGGCGCGGGAGTTCACCATTCCCTGGTCACGTCCTGTACCCTCGCGGTATGATATTGGAAATACAAACAAAAGAAGAGATAAAACATTTGTTCGGGAACATCCATATGCGTCATTGCTCCGGGTTTGTTGCTGGCCGAACTGAACCGTTCGAATTTCAAAATTTAAAAACTTACGCGTTTGTATCCAGCCACCAACAACTTTCAATTATGTACCTAATTTAACTCGATTAGTATATGTAGAATACAAATTAAAAAAAAATTACTCGACTTTACAACTCAAACGGCCAACTGTATTGCGCCAGTTGTGACCGAATATTTAAGAGCAAATTCGGATTTGCATCACACGTCCGAGCGCATGCTCGGGTCTGAAAAGTTATGCCAAGATGTCGCCGTCGACGGAATTGTTGTGGAGGGCATCATCATCAGTACGTTCTAACTGGTCTAAACTCTACCAAATTTCCATTTGAAAGTACATTGTATAATTTTATCAGCCCATTCTAGCTAGATAGTAAAGTCCAGTTTATACACAACAAAGTCTTTGATAAAAGCCAGTGAGTAACTTTACTAATCGTTCATTTAAAAATGCCGTAACCAAGCTTACTCAGCAGAGGGTGTTAAATATTTAAAGAATTTAAGTAGAAACGTTACTCCACCGCCGAGATAAAACTTCTGGTTTGACATCGCATTTAGATAAAAACTGCTTTTTAATAGTAGATTTTTCTAGAAAGAATCCATTTTAAGTTTGAAATTAGCTCTTGTTGCATCCCAATAAGGGCTGTTATATTCACTACCGCGCGTCGGGTGTCGTAGTTGGTTTGTTTTGTTTGTCAAAAGGTTTTGTTATTTAGATTCGCTGTTTGTAGAATGATAGGATTTACGGAACGCATCTTCTGATCTCTTCTAGACGAGGAAACTAAGGGCCTACGCCAGGGGTCGGCAACTTGCGGCTCGCGAGCCGCATGCGGCTCGTTCGGTAAAAGTTGCGGCTCTTCAGATCCATGTGGAAAAAAATACTTAATAAACGTAAGACATGGAGAGCCGAAAATTATCATTCGGGGATCATGATCCCCAAATTCATTAGCCATTAGGAAATTGAAGAGTAAAATCGTCGATTTTTCGAGCGCGCTGCGCGCGTTTTCTTCATTTATGCATCAAAAGGAAATCTTCATTATGAAATATGAGGGTGAAATCGTTGAATTGTCGGGCGCGCTGTTCAATGTTCATTCAAAACTCTATAATACTGAATAATACTGTTTTTTTTCTGTGGCTCTTCACAAACTGGGATATTTTGAAATTTACCATTATTGGCTCTTCTGTCTCAAAAGGTTGCTGACGCCTGGCCTACGCAAACGGTGTTTATTCAAATTCAGCAAAAAATCTTTTGCCCCACCAAACGCGAAGATGGCTCATTGCATGATCCACAAGAAGATTCGAGCTAAAACACCCACAACACAGGCCATGCCTAAGTGTGGGGGCCACCAATGTATCTTCAAAAAGTTACATCACTATTTTTAAATAAAGACCTTTTCATTTTCATTATTTGATCGTTTCGTTTCGTCTTTTGGTTGGGAGGTCACTGCGAGAATGAAGTTGTAAATCAATGGAAGTTGTAAATCAATGGTACCAAATAACAAGTGGTTTGAACTATGAACTCCCGACCCCATATCTCAGCAAACCCTCGACCGATTTAGCTCGTCTACGTCTACGTAATTTCATGACGATCCGACAAAATTAACTCAAGTTATCGTCGTACGAACATTCATACAAACATACAAACACACATTCATACAAACAGACATACATACAAACGCCGGATTGTTCAAGTAGACTCGGAGAACTTATCTCTCGCTTCGCTCGCTCGTTCAATCAGTGGAATTTTTGCCGCGCGAGCTCCTGAGAAAAGATTCAAGGGAGGTAACGCAGTTGGTATCTTTTGGTTGCGGATCTACTCTGAGCCAGCGAGAACGAATGTGTAAATCAATGGCATCTTAGGCCATCCCCGCACTGTCCTGGAGCTCGTAAATCGTCGTCTCTCGTCAATTACGCACAAGGCGCTATTTCGGGCGTGTTTAATTGCCATGCGCTTGCGCCGGTCCGAGCGACGTTCCCCGAAGCGCGGGTAAAAATACTATTTTTGTGTTGTGTTATAGTTTATAGTGTGTCTGTTGTTTGACGTAGGGTGGGTGGTTACTGGTGCATTTACCCTAAACCAGGTGGATACAATTCAAGCCCATTAAACATGATGGTCTTCAATCGAGATTGAAGGTCCTATTGTCTCTATCCAGCTTTGGTTACTTCAAAAGAATGAGAGAGAACATCGATATGGTCTATTTATCTCGGGAATACTTGTTTTTTTTTTTTTTCGATAATTGCGTATTTGGACAGGCCATCCACAGAATTGCGCCCTGTGCCCAAGTATAGGCTAATTATGTATGTTTTAGACAGAAAAGTAATTTCCTGTTTGATGAATTACCAAAACTCATACACGAAGGTGCGTGAGTTACGAAAGCCGTCTTGCGTCAAGTTGGATGGAACAAGGCAATAAAACGCGAACCAATCTCGCACTACGCACAGTTAACTTTTAATGGATTGTAAAAACTAGATTATGTTTCAATCTTGTTCATCTTACACAAAGATTCAATCTTAGGCCTCCTTCGTATAAATCTAAGCATAGCAAGGATTTATACGGAACCGATAGTAGAAACACAATGTGACACACATCCTCAGCCATGAGGAATCGATGGAAAAGGTCACAAAAATCACTTTCATATTTTATCTTGTCGAAGATTTCAGGAAATCCCTGATCCTACGTTTGCAGGAATACGATTAAGACAAAAAAGGAAATGGGAAATATCTACTTAGATTATAACAACTTTGCTATCACTTTCACGGGCAAAATACATATGAAAAGATTCACATATTTTCAGACTGATCTGTCTGCTTTAGGTACAGTCGGCCGCACGCTAGGATACCCCTTTTTGTTCGATTGGCGCCCTTATGCCGCTCGCGGTAAGAGCTAACATGGGGTATCCGTGACTTTGGCCGTACCATAAAGATTCTCGTCGTGTTGAATATTTTCCAGCTCATCACGTCGGGCCCATTTAATTCGGTTGGGCAAACAAACAGATGTATTTATGTCTCAATTCTAGGTTTTTTACGGTCTCAAATCAAAATACACCGTGTTGTAATTAAACGTAGGTACGTATGTACAGTACAATGTTTGGAATAGATACGTACAGTCAGCCACACGCTAGGATACCCCTTTTTGTTTGATTGGTGCCCTTATGCCGCGCGCGGTAAGAGCTGCCATGGGGTATCTGTGACTGTGGTCTACCGTACATTAGCTTTAGATTTATACTTTGCATTCGATATTATGAATATTATGGATATGGTGCGTGGATTAATTCTACCTTGGAAAGCGGCAGAAACCAACCGACTCGGTATATACAGCCTGGCCGTGTCAGGGTAACCTGGCTGGGTGGATTGCAATCGTATCGTATCGTATCGTATGCATTCGATATTATGGATACGATTATTTAGAGGTACTGAAAAATAATACATAATTATATCCAACTCGAGATAGGTACTATGATATCGGCGTCGACTAAAGCCTTTCTCAAGCTAACATGCTAATTGTGCTTTTTAATCGTGTACGGTGTACCAGGGGGCTAATTCTCGGCAATCTCGCATTCGACACCTCTCGAAGGAACAATCTTATGTCATTTCGATCTAGACTGCTTCCGACCACTCGAGTCGTGTCCAGCAAAAAAGGCAAACATCTCGCAGAAATCTCGTGCCTTATGTCGAGGATGACTTCGTGAGAATAGGAGATGTGACATTTGCCGCAAAATGAGGTTTTTCCTTCGAGATCTGTCGAATGCGAAATTCCCGAGAATTAGCTCTGAGACTAAACAGCAAACAATGAGTTTCTACGTAGTTTTACATACGGGAGCAATATAGTATAGTTGCTAACATACCGGACAGTGATAAACTACTAAAATTAACTGTTATCGCCAATACTATCGTAAAAAAAAACGTCCACAAGGCCTGAAACACGTCAAATATTTACGATATCAATACGATAACAGGAATTTGGACAACCCTAAAAATCCCTGCTTGACAGCAGCTGATAAGAGGTAAAGCATACAAAATTCTTGTGACTTAAAAACAGTACTTACTACTGGTAGTTTTCTACATTAATCGATATCCGGCAATATGGACTTAGGTGTCTTTAAAGCAGTGTTAAGTTCCCCATTTAGGCAACTTTTGCCAACAAAAAATACCAAAATTGCGGTTTAGTATATTTAGGAATTCTTGGTCATGATTAGAACTGGGGACTTCTACCTTGATAAGCAAGCGTTCTATCCAACATGCGACCACCACAGCTACCGTATTGTGGTCAAACTATATAGTAGCATGATTTCTAGGGCTGCGTTAGTAATTTGTACCCAGGTGTGATAAGGTATCAGGATATTGATAGGGACACTATTGATTTGTTGATAACAGCGTACTTTCTACCTTCCTATTAGATTTTTTGTGAGCTACAGTGTTGTTGCTTTATCGGTTTTTTTTTCGTGAACAATTTTATGATGATTGTGAGCGTTTTATGGTTTGGTTACTGAGGATTTTGTCGCTTGGAGTTGTTTACTTCGGTCAAATACACTGAACATCCTCTTTCCAACTTTCATTATCGTCTTCAGATGCGCGGTTTCGTCTACTACTGAAAGTATAGTGCGTGACAATATTGATGTGAGGGTAGTTTCCCAACCGTCACCACAATAATCAAAACACTCGCCGCTCCAGTCTTCCCGCGACCACGGCAGCTGTAACGCGGCAGAAACGTCGGGATAAATAAGTAATTTTGCCTAAAACCAACCTTGGCGACCTCGAGATGGAAAAAGATCGTTTGGGAGACTACCAGCCAGATGGTCCGATGACATAGCCCAAGAAGCCGGAAAGCCTCTGGCACAGGATCGAGAGCGGTGGCGAAGCTTACTACACGGAGAACGAAGAACGGAGAAGATACAACCCACAACCTTCCGTGTCATCAAGGAAGTCACTTGCCACCAGACCAACAAGGTAAAGCTAGCAGTTTATGAAATGAGTAATGTGTAAAATAACCAATAACAAAGCATTATGCCTAGGTGTATTGAATTCTAGACGCTATGCAATTCAGATGCAGGCCAATGCAAACGCCCACTGGGACGAACTAACAGAAACAGTCAGACTTTCCGAGAAATACCGTGTTCCTGTTTGCATCTAGGAGTGGACCCAGAATCTGTTGGAATAATCCGAACTACTGCGTGCTACTGCGAAGTGGTGGGATGTCAAGAAGAGTGGCCCAGAATTGGTCAACGACCGTAACAATCAGACGACGACGGAGAGATAGAAGACTTTATAGAATAGATAATATAATGAGTGAAATAGTGTTTTTGTTCTCTCAGAGAGAGAGAGAAAGAGAGGCGTTAATCAACAGTCACCACACGTGCGGTTATTTTACACACGAGCCGTCAAGGAAAACATTTGAGAGGAAACCTGAGCGTCTGGGGCATAATACCCTCAACACGATAACCACCAAATAGGCTTGAATACAATTAAAACGGAAGAAGGGCCACAACTAAGGCCCAATAGAGACAAAATTCTCAACATTAATTGGGAAGTTGTATGGTCGTTGTGCGCCCACGCACGCTGCGTATGGGCTGTGAAATTAATAATCCAATGCCTTTCAACCTCCATTGACATATTGGAATTAATTTACTGACTCGTTTAAGTACTAATATCGGCGTTCAATTAATTATTGTACTATTAGAGGTGATTGGAAGCGGTTTATAAATAAATGTATCTTATCTTATCTTCATTAAACTAGATGTAGTGGGATAATTTAACGTACTTTTGCTGTAATAAGGGAAACAACATGAAGAAACCTATCATCAAATACGTGGCCGAAACATGAACATGCACGTAGGGGGCTATGAAGCGAGTCATGCTAGACACTCAGAATCTTGGTTCAAGTACCTACCTAATGTCGTCCTATCAGTGGGCAGAGGTGGGCAAAATGATCATGATGTTGATGAAGAAACTCGCGGCGTTGATGCTGCAAATACAGATATATGTAACCGAGGGCAAAGACTAGTTTGTAATAAAGAATAAGCTGTTGGTCTTAATTAACTGGACACTTTCAAGGTTAAATTAATGAGAGATTTGAATTAAGACGCCGGACCAATTTATGGGCTATAAAACTAACACTGAATACAATATGTAACAAAATCTATATAAAGTGACAAGGATTGCTCCAGATGAATGACCACGACCCTCAGTTATTAAGAATACCAATGCTTTGATTTTAAAGAATCACATAAAAATAAGTTTCTGAAAACACCACAGCACACAAATGATTACACAAAGAAATTGCAAATGCTCAATCTAGACTGACGACACAACACAAGAGCATTTCGATGCATCTATGTCTATGTCGCTCTATGTAGCCCAAAAAGGAGGGAGAAATATCGTAACCATGTAGATATTATGTCGCTCATGCTACACGGGCTGGTGGCTGCTACGCTAGACCAAGAGAAGGCAGCGTCATACTTCTGACTTAATTACGAAAACTTCAGTTGGCAACCCAGCAGAATAAAGAAAGAAAGCGATACTCCAGCCAACAGCGGAAACGGATACGCAAGATGGTAGGACGGGGCACAGCAAACAGAGCTGCGTTGTTCTAAATATAGCGCGAGAAGTGTAAGGGCATGACTGGACTGGACTGTGCGGTTTTGAAGCAAATCCTTAAACTTGGGCCTTTGCATTCTGTATCTGTATTAGATGATTTATACATAAATCATCTACACCTCCACTCACACTGGACTAGATGGTAACCACTTGCAGTACCTGGAACATATTTTAACCTGCTTCATCCAAACATTGTCTCAGGTACTGCACCGTTCGAGTGAAGGTTCGACGCTGAATAAGTCATCTAACAAATATGTAAGGCCATATTTATAAAAGAGTACACACGACAGCACGTCGACCCTTACACGCTAGCACTCTACTCGATTACTTACGGGCGACTTAACAACAAAAATATACAGTCTGACGTGCTGTCGTGTGTACCTACCTACCCCAAGGATCACTCATTAGCCCAGTACTCTTTATAATTTGACAGACTGCCTATCAGACGCTTCCAGTTGAGAAACTTTTCTGGTAATAAGGTTGAAAGTGACGTTAATGGTAAAGTACTCAAATGTGAACGCAAGCCTACGCTAGCTGTTTTAACGAGAAACCAAGACGGTGTCGTTTACAGCGATGATATTCTTAGTTTCGTCTTAGGTTTAGGGGTCAAACGACTATTTTTCTTCAACTCACTGCAGTATGAAACAGAGGAAATGTTAATTGTGCACAAAATGGGCAGGATGCCGAATCATTTTCAGATAGGTAGTAAATGTAACATAAAAGATGCGATAAAAAGCAAATATGTAAAACTGAAATTCCCGTACTTTACAGACAACAGCAACTCTAGGAGTCCATGAAAATGTCATATTTTTTAAGAACTACAATAAAATGTAAAATAGGCGCTACAACTTTATTTATTGTGAGCTACCTGTACCCGAACAGTCAATAAGGTACGAAAAGCAATTCAGAATCGCAAAGAGGGCGTAGCATCTCAACACGGACCCAATTCCAATCCCAGCGGAAACTAGTAATCGAAACGAAATCGAAACAGGATTCCCGAACACAATCGCACAACAAAGACGTATTGTAATTGCATCACGTACGATAATCGCTGCTATTATGACATGCAGGGAATAACACCTGAGGAATAATCCAATATTGATCCGAGTCCAGCAAAAAAGGGCAAAGAATGCCAAGTCGATGTGTGTCACGATTTTGGTCACGAATTTTGGGGACCTATGCTAGTACAGGTACCGACTTTTTTAAGTGATAATGATGGCGAAGATTGAGGGGAAGAGGAGAGTTGGTAGAAGAAGGAATTCGTGCCTGAGAAAGATCAAGGAATGGATGGTTTTAGCCAGCATTGAAGACTTGTTAGCCAGCCTCTGTCATGTAGTAACAATAGGAAGATGTTGATTTTGGTACAGTACATTAGAACCACTTTACAAATCCGCAAGATGAACATTTAGGTGTAAACCTGAGGTATGCGATTGCTAGCGTTTCCTGCACGTCAATTCAAATAGCACAAGATAAATACATTGTTTCAACTTTCATTTGTTGACCTGACGAACGTGTGAACTCAGGATTGCGTGAAATGTTATTTTTCAAACCATCAGACCTTCTGTTTGCAACTGAACATTCCAGCACAGATCAGTAAGACTAATACGGAACGGTCTTATGATTTTTATGAAACCAGTGGTCAGTATAGTTTAGTGATACTTTGTAGATTAAGTTAAAATACAATTCAATATTTATCCGATCCGTGAGCGTGGCTTCGTATACGCTTCGTGAGATTTTGGAACGCAGTGTCCTTTTCATACAAATGTGACGATTAGGGTGTACCACAGGTAGCAATTTAGTTGCCTTCAACGACAGTCACTGCTTGAGGATATTTCTTCCACGTCCCGTCAACCATACATCCACTTGGAAACGCCTGGGGGCTAATTCTAGAAAATCTCGAATGTGACTTGTTACTATGGTTTTCTTCGTAGAATCTCGAATGTGACATACCCGAGAATTTGCCCTCTGCTCTTATTGTTTTGGAAGGAATGTGATTATTGTAATATTGTAAACGTGGATAGTGCTGAGTGTAGATACGTTCTACTGCCAACTGTATAATAAATTCGGATTATAGAATGGGTTGTCCTAAGAAAAATATCGCGAACCGTACGAGTTTTGTTTGTTTTCAGAAAAAACTGTTGTTTTTCATACCGCTGGCTTTTGACTCCTAAATTTTCCCAAAATCTTAAGGAGATCAATCTCCTCTCATAGTTGCAGGCAACAAAATTGCCCAGTCCATAGCCGGCCTTAGTTAAAAGCGTTGTCACGAGCACGTTTTGTTTGCACACCCTACGCCTTGGGTCGTCAGGTAAACTCTCAGATAAAAGCCACTGGGAGTCTGTTTATTATGAGGAATACCTACCTGAACCCAGGTAGGACCATTGTACCCCACAACACCCCCTACCAAGGAAGAATAGGAGACTTTTCGGAAAAATAAAATACACAACAATGAATAAGTAATTTATGTTTTCGAAATAAAATATGCTCGGGTTTACCTGTTTGGGAGCTTTTTTTTACAAAATGGCGGCGCCGGTATTTTGGTACTGTTTCGTCTCGGTTTTGTTGTTTTTGTGTTTGTTTTACGGGCAATTTGCGATTTCTGCGGTCTTTATCTAGTTGTCTCTATCTCGATTTGTTATCTTGGCGTGTGTGCGAGAAAGATGGTGGTAGGTAATTGAGTGGTTAGCGGAGGGTGATGGTAATCTACGCAACGAATTGGGTCTAATGAGGTCATATAGAAGCCCTTATGAATTTTAAATACTTTCACAACGCGTTTTAAAGGTGTGACCAAAAATGTCTTTTTTGATAATTTTATGCATTGGTTTCGTTTTGAAAATGGTGATATTCCACTTTAGGTTGATGGGCTAAATGTTATTGAAAAGTTGTGATTTGTCATCCGCAGAATTATTTTTAAAAATTCTTATGATATGAATATTTTGTATAGAACAACACAAACATTTCCCCCTATCCCAAAAGGCTGTACTTAAGTGGAGGTACGAACTCATTAAATTGTGACCAACTTTAACTGACAAATGTCAATCCAGCTATCGTTACTGAAGGCACAACAAGGAGGATGGAATGAAGGATCTAAAATGGAGCGCATTCCGAAATTAAAAATTCGAATTCCATTGATTCGATTACGCAACGAAAATACGGACAGACATCATAATTGAACGTAATACGGACGTGTGAAATTGCAACTCAAACATTTACGAACAAGAAAAAAACTCCCCATACAGAGAGAGTACTGAGCAAAGTGTGTTCCCTTTCAGAAAGGGCACAATATATAATCCCATTGGAAACTTTATTGTGGTACAAATGGTACAATACGTGGAAGGATATTCAACAGAGACCTACCTGCGGCCGTCACCTGCTGGTTTACTGGTCAAATGATTACAGGGGTTGGCTTATTTATGTTCGGCGGAGAGGTTCGACTCTGGTAACCATTGTGACTTGAATCTCTTTCTACTGCGATGTTCTACAAATTCGTAGATACCCGACACCACCCAGGAGTCAAAATAGGCTTTGTTCATGAATTAGGCGTGTGATAGGATCTCAAAGGGACTGATGTTGTGTCAACTTTGCTTCGGCGATTTGTACTGAAAGTGGAACTGCTTTTGTTGGCGCCTAATTTAGGCTTCATTTAGTGACCCGCCACTCACTCTATCACGATTCCTGTCAAAGGTATAGCGACTATGATACAACCACCAGGGTTACTGCTTCTGACGAGACGACTTACCTTGGTCGCTCTTGGTCGTAAATAGTTTAAAATTAAAGACGCTTGAATAGGTTGAAGATTCCAGACGCACGAATAGTTAAAGATTCCCTGACACCCGAATAGTTGAAGATTCAGGAGACGAATAGTTAAAGATTCAAGATGCATGTATAGTTAAAGATTCAAGACGCATGAATAGCTAAAGATTTAAGATGCATGAATAGTTACAGATTCCAGACTCCCAACTAGTTGAAGATTCAAGACGCATTTATTGTTAAAGATTCACAACTATCACTGGGACTAGTAATACTTAAAGAAGAACCATTTATGAAGCAAAAGCACACGAATAATTAAAGATTCAAAGGTAGGCGAATTATTAAAGATTCAAAAGCAAACGAATAATTAACCCTTGGTGCGTGTAAGCATTGATCTGTGTTCACCCATGGACCTCTCTGTTGTGTAGACACAGATCTGTGCGATCAAAACCTATGCGCGCGCCCTCAACTCGCGCCATTGCACACAGTGAACGTGGTGTAAAATTTTTTTCCTGCACAGACGAGAGGTTATAGATTCAAAGGCACACGAATAATTAAAGATTCAAAGGCACAGGAATGATAAAAGATTCAATGGCACCCACCTCGCTCTCGGTCCAGTCGATGAGGCTCGACTTCTCCTCTAGCAGGTTCTCGGAGCTCCTCTTCTCGTCTTCCCCATCCCCCTCGTCCTTGAACACCTTGACCTCATCTGTGGAGCCCAGGTCATCGCCCGAGCTAGCAGCTGAACTCGACTGGGCATGAGGCATCTTCATACAAGGCCCATTATCCCCCAGCCGTTAGAAGAAACACTATCTGTCATCCATAGTAGCGCGGTCTCTCTACGCGGGCGACGCCATTTTGTTTATCAGTTTTTTTTTTAAAGCTAGTGTTTTTTTAGGCGTTTGTTTTTTAGGATTAAGTTATTTTTAAAGTAATGAGATCACAGATTTTAACTAATTGCCGCGCGCGGTTTTCTTAGGGTCTTGGTGGCATCTGTGGACAAAGGAAAGTGTGCGTTAGAAACAAGGCTATTGCTATATATAAGTTTGTATGTCTCTTCTCTTACTGATATCAAACAAACAAATCAGAAAAAGAGGACAACAAAAATATGTTAACTCCAGACTTCTATCAGTAATCCATTTATTGTTAGTGTCGTAAGTAGGTTAGGTTAAGTAGGTAAGTAGGTTTCAGCTTTCAGCACTAATAATTTTCATGTTTGAGAAACGTTGTAGAGTAAAAAAAAAATCGATTTGCTGTCCATATTTGGATCTCGACTGCAGCGACAACTGCAGACTTCGTTGTGTATGTATTTCTATGCGGACCTCACGTCGCCCGGTTCAAATGGTGTTCCATAGAATTACATACAAACCAGTAGTGTCGCCGGGCTTCACGAAGTGTGAAGTTGTCGCTGCGGTCGAGTCGAGATCCAGCCGGAACCAATAAGCCGGCCACAGACGGAATTTCGGTCGGAAAAAAACGAATCGGGATTCTGTACGCAGTGACTGCATACAGTCTATGGATCTACCACACACATACGGTTTTTTTCCGTCCGGTATTTTCATAGATTTGTATGCAGGTTCGCGTTCGGAATCCTCATTAGTTTTTCCGATACGGAAAAAATCTGTATGTGGGCGGCCTTAGAGTCAGAGTGGAATTAGAAAGAAAACCAAACGCCGACGTCGAACGAAGCTAAGGGAAGTAACAAACGAAATATACAATTTTAACCCTTATTCTCACCACCCAAATAATTACGCATCGCCATCACCCACTTAGGGAGTGAGGGGTAGGTTGGGACACTTATTGTCGTCTTGCACAATCTAGGGGCTGAGCCAAGAGGCCTCACGAATACTCCAGTGGAACTTGACCCAGAACAAGGTAACAACAGTGCTGGGTAGCTTTGGAATTGAATCAAATTCAGCGGCTTTATTTTCTTTTGTTGTGGAAAATGTGAAGGAAATGGTCAAGTGATGGTCGCAAACATAACATTACTTTGGTTTGAGGTCCCCAAAGGACCAGGAGGGCTTAATTGTCTAACTTTTGAATATATCGCAATCCCTTTCAATGGTATCGGGATCACGATCGTGATTGCAACTTTAGAATGGAATTGTCTAAGTTTCAAAAAACAATCGCTAACAAAACGAATGAGTCAAATCGCCATACAAATTGAATGATATTGAGTGAACGATTTTTCTATTTTCTGTGCTCACAATATCTTTCAAAATGCAGTGTGAAGTTCGTCAGCACCCTTCAAACGTCGAATTTAAAGGGATCGCGATAGATTCAAAAGTAAGACAACTAAGCGCCAGATTTTTGAAATTATGAGTAGGTTTTTATCACAAGAAATTGCGTTAGATATATCCTGAAACAGTTGGGTGTTTAACATTTCTGTGTTTTGTTTTCTAGCTCCATTCAGGTGACAGAAAGAGCGAAAAGAAAACTCAAGTCGTTTTACCCTCTCTGTCACAAGAACTATGACGTGGAAGATTTGGAAGAATGCAATGACTAACCAACACACTCTTTTTATTTACATAGGTAAATAAGGTAATAATTTACAAACGTTTCCTGCTATAACCTATTCAGAGAGAGACTATGGTTAGTTGCTACGATATTTGCCCGCCTCTTTCGTTTCATTCACATTCATAAAGCCTGCATCCATCAGCACTATATCCTAGGCACTGCAACTAGCAACAAAGCCGCTTGTGTGCGCATACGCATCAATACACACGCACACTAAAGCGAGCACAGGTAAGTACGGTACACGCGACCCCCGTTCGTCCGATTGACGCACGTATGCCGTGCGTGATAAGAGCTGACAATGGATATCCTGGCGTGTCGCCGACCGTACAGCCAAGGTGTGAACGACGATGTGGCGATATGAATAATACCGCCCTGACACACCCGACGCCAGAGTTATGCATGCCAATGGACTGGCGACTTCGGAATGGGTAGACAGGGCACAGACAGGAATGGGTAGATTCCATTTTAGGGTCCAATACCTTCGGTCTTTCGGCCTTCGATCTGATTGGAAAACTGTTTTGAGAGCCCTATGTCCCTGATTAGGGATAACATGAACTGATGATGATTCTTTCGGTCAACAATTAGCTTTGAAGCGCTTCCTAGGTTATGTCAGCATTGGTGCCGAAAGTGGAATGGTGCCACTTTGGGACACACAATGGGTTCCGCCGAATTTTAGGATAAAATGCTTTGGGGTAGTTTTAATCCCTGGGTCGTCATCTGAAGACCTTCATTTTTATCAACGATGAACGAGATAAAAGCTAACGAAAACGTTGGCTGGGCTATAGGCATCGTCCATATTGATTTTTTAATGATTGCTTTTTAGTATTTTTTTTCTTCTGGCTTAATTTCGTCTCTAACTATAATATCGCCAACGCGTTGCACTTGCTCTTGATCTCTTCTTTTCGTTACTCCTCCACTAATGGAGGTTGGCCGTCAGCTTGCGATAGGTACGGTCGGCCACAGTCACAGATACCCCATGGCATGATGGCAGCTCTTACCGCGCGCGGCACAAGGGCGCCAATCGACCCAAAAGGGGTATCCTAGCGTGTGGCTGACTGTACCTAGGGCTTGCAAATATTCGAACATTTTTGGTTTTCGAATATTCTAATATTTTTCGGGTATTATTCGAATATTCGAACATTATTCGAATAATTAAAAAAAAACGTAAAAGCTGTTATACAGGGTGTGCCAAAAATAGTGTCAAGCGGAAGTCCATAGATAGAGCACGCCTAGGGGTACCCGAATCACCAACGTTCATATTCCGTATATTCAGCGATTTTTTGAGTTTTTTGTCCGAACCAACAAAAATAAAATAAAACCGACCGAAATTACATTTCTCCGAATTCTAGTCATCTTACTTTGATCGCTAATTACTCTTCGGATACTTCCTCTGCTGTCTCCGCTGTATTTCCTGCAGATTCTTTACATTCTTCTTCTTGCTCATCTTGATTATCCATCACTGGACATTAGATACCATGCGCGAAACATTATTGAAGGTATGAAGGCACTTGTCGACCCACATAGTACACATCACGCTTGCCCAGTCAGTAACTATTTCCTCTTCCAGAGAATTGGATTATTTTTATTAAGGATTCTGTTGGCTTTACTAATTTAATAAATAAATAAATAAATAAATTGGTCGAATATTCCAATATCGCAGATTTATATTCGAATATTCGAACTGGTTTATTATTCGAATTATTCGAATATTCGAATGCAAGCCCTAACTGTACCTATTCTTCGCTATTTCTTGCCATCTCTGCCACCTTCCAAACCCTTCACCAACGTTGACAATGCACTCATTAGTACCAAGGAACTGTCGCACGTTCGTTCCACTGTGTTTGTGTATAATTATACACACATTTCCGTCTGTGTATTGGTGGTGCGGTGACTAGCAATCACATAGCGCACGGCGAGCTTTTCATTCCTATGGGGGTTTCTAGAGAGAGCTATGGAAAGTCGCAAAAAGACGGTTCGAAACGGGTCGAATCGCGGTTAGTTAAGATCGCCATAAGATCATTGATAAATAGAGACTAACTCTGTTTTAACAAAATCGGGAGTTATGCCCGGTTAACATTATTCCAGCGCTGGAATGGGTCGCTGAATCCAGTGCATTCCAGTGTCGGTTTACGTTATTCCAGTAGTATTCCAGTCTAGCGATCCATTCCAGCGCTGGAATAGTGTAAACCGGGCATTATGGAACACCATCAAAGGAGAAAATAAAATAAAAACTTAGTAGATGGTATCTTCGCGGGTTGTGGCGTCTTCATCTATTTTTTCGTGATCTGTATTACAGCAAGCATTAAAGTTTTCTGATTGATAAACGTTAAGTTGTTTATTCCTTTAATTTTAATAATGGAGATTGTTTTTAAAACACAGTTTTGTCCGGTCGTAACTCGGGACATCGTCTTAAGTGGTAAGTAAATAAATGTCGTTAATAATAGTTAATAAAGTGGCCACTTTTGGCGAGAACCGATTGCATTCGTAGGTTCTAGGATCTGGAATCCAAACCTTAGGTCCTAAAAATAGTTAAACCTCGCGTTGAGAAATCGCAGGAGCGTTTTTTGCTAAAAACGCATCCAAAAAATGATATGTATATTTTTTAGTTGTGCGTCGTATTTCGTCTTAATTGAAGTTAAGTTTTGGTTCGATCAAGACACCACTTGGAACAAGCGACCCATCCCATCGCTTTAGCAAAGGTATACCTATAACTTAGAACACTAACGCCCGTTGAAACACTAAAGTCCCTCCGATATCGCAGTTTAACCCCTATGTAATGAAATCTCGCCTTCGGACCCGGGTTTTATGCCTTTTTTACGACAGCAGAAGTTGTAAAACATGCTGTTGTGTGTTACACCCCGTTTACACTACGCCCGCTGCGGGTGAAGTAAGCTGGGAAGCGTTACAAAGTCGTTGCGTTGCGTTAGTCTTCTTCAATCTTCTGCTCGCTGTCTTCAAAGCATTTAGATCTTTTTCAACGCATGGCTGCGATCCTAAATAAAACCCAGTTGAGATTTTAAGACCATCAGACACAATACGTGCCACGGCCCACGGAAGAAGAGACTTGAGACACGATGATTTTTATAATGCGCAGTGACGATTTTTAGGTCTCTTTAGCGGTATGAGGTAAGTACATTTGAAACAAAAAAATAAAAGTTCTATACGCCTTTTTTTTGTTTTTCATTTCATTTGTATACGTATACTTCTTCTCTGCGTGCCGTCTCCTCTCGGAGGTTGGCGATCAGTTTGGCTATCTCGTCCTTCGAAGCCGCCAAACGAAACAATGAGCCGGTGCTCTGCCCGAACCATTTGCGCTGATTTTGCATCCATGATATCCTGGGTCTACCAGTCTATTTGTATACTGAAGAGGTAAAAGGCAGTGGTAGTGCGCGGGACGTGATGTAAATGGGGCTTCACACTTGCGACTTCGATTTGCTATGTATGTGGCTGTGCGAAATCGCGATTGGAAGCCTTTCTTGTTTTGTTTTGACCGTGGAACCTTGGTTAGATTGCGTCTTTAACGCAGCAACCTTTCAACCTACCATCGGGTTATCGGTAAGCGTACACACGACAGTACGTCAGAGTGTACATTTTTGTTGTAAAGTCGCCCGTAACGCAACTGAGTAGAGTGCTAGCGTGTAAATGTCGACGTGCTGTCGTGTATACAAAATACTTAGTTGTGATGAGCATTTTTGTTATTATTCATGCATAATAATATTCATTAATATTGTTCAGCTGTTGATTTGTCAATATTTTATTCCTAGAACAAATCCACATTAAGGGTGGCATTAATAGTAGTCACCTCAAGCTCGGGCTTAAGTAGGTGAACTCAGAAAACAAAATCACCGACTTGAGACCTTGGCTAATGTCAATGTCAAGCTCAAGCTAGTGTCTATTAATATGCTGACAGCTACTCAAGTTTGACATTAGTTTTTGAGATCACTTACTTGAGCTCGAGCTTGAGCTGACGACTATTTTATGCCACCCTTAAACACAAGAGTCGATGGAATTTGACAAAGACCATACCCTACCGATATCCTCTCGTATTTCAACTGACCTACCAGTGCACTGCCCGAGTTTTTTTTACATTTGACGTCGTTAATGAAGTGCTTTCATTTACAAGGGCGTGCAACGAAGAGTTTTTTCTTACTTTACGTTGAAACACACCCTGCCGATTTCTGAATTGAGAAATCCGATAAGCAAGCACTTAAGTATCGTTCTGTCTCTGCAGATTTCTGAGAAAAGAACGTGACAGAACGATACAAGGTTGTCTGGAAGAGATAGCTTTTAGCTATAAGGCCGCCATTTGTACAAAATTTTGTTGAAAAAGTTATCTGTAATATTATTTCTGTTGTGCAATAAAGAGTTCTCTATCTATCTATCTACTTAAGTATTTACTTACTAAAATTCTCATTCCGAAACCGGGCCACAGTGACTGTGACTTTAGGCACAACATTTTTGCGTGGGCGCGTCCACTTTCGCCCACAAAACAAATCGCCACCTACCACCTACCCCTTTCCCCACACGGTCGATGTCGCCATCCTTTAACAACTCGTCCCGTTAGTATTTACGACAGCGGATCCACACGATGCAAATGAGTGCCCCGTCTCGTTTTATCATATTTCTACTACCCACGTCTTAGCTTTCGCACGCGACTCCGTTTGCGGCACGATGGAAGTCTCTTTTCAACTGGTTTAGATGTCAAGCCAATGATTTGGTCGAAATAGTCCTACATCGTCATCGTCAACAACAGCCCACCTCTGCCCACTGTTGGGTATAAGCCATTTTCCGCCACCTCTCGCGGTTCCTCGCCATCCGCATCCATGGACCCTCAGCCGACACGGATCGATCTCGTTTGTCCATCGAGCTCCCTTACAGTAGAGGATTGTACCGTTTGGACCTAGGCTATGTTTTTGTATCCATCACGTTTGTCACTGAGGTGTGAATCGGTGTGATTCATAATATTTATGCAGTTTTGTAAAATAATAATGTCATTTGCTGGATCCAAATTGACTGTAACTGCAATCACTTCTCTTATATCATCTTTAGTTCTGCCATGTATTGTCCCAGGCACTGCAGCGCCAAGTGGTCTCTTCACCCATCTAGTGTGAGTGAAGATACCACTGGACGCTGTATAAATCATCTCTTTACGTAGATGTAAAGACCTTTCATTATTTATATTGTCAGACTAGTTTTTCCTGCTCCAGACGAACTAAGCTATAATTTTAGGTCCTAATAGTCTCTCTTTGCTTAATAAAAAGTTCTTAAACCCGCCAACAAAGCGAACAAACTGACAAACACATATACGATGAGCAGACAGTATAGTAGAAGAGTCTGGGCAAATCTGCATGAGCTTATGGTTATGGGCTCGTAAGTGATGAGTCGGCGGCCGTAGGGTGTGTTCTCACTGCTTTCAGGGAGGAATACCTAGCGCTCTTAGCACATAAATGTTCTAAAGGCGACACAGATTGCTCTAAGGATACAGTTAGGTAGTGCTTGGTGGTATTCTAGAACGCTACTTAAACTCAGTTCAAACTAGAACGATACTTAAACTCTGTTTAAACTCAGTTCAAACTAGAACGCTACTTGAACTCTGTTTAAACTCAGTTTAAGGCTGGAAGATAGCAGCGTGGCGGGAAATTCAAAATTTTCAGTTTGTTACATTTTGTAGCTAAACTGAGCTATTTTTGTTCAGCGATTTTTCGTTCGCGGCAATTACATAGTATTCTTTTCATTATTGTAAACAACAGAACAACAATATTCAGCCGATTATGTGTTCTGGTCATGTAAAAAACTGTGAAATTTTTGAATTTCCCGCCACGTTGCAATCATTCACCCTTAAGGGTCGACGATAGCAGCGTGGCGGGAAATTCAAAATTTTCACAGTTTTTTCATTTTGTAGCTAAACTGAGCTATTTTTGTTCAACGATTTTTCGTTCGCGGCAATAACAAAGTATTCTTTTCATTATAATGAATAAATTGTAAACAACAGAACAACAATAATGAAGAATGTCCGTGGGTCTGTTAAATCACTTGAAACTTTATGACCATGTAGCCTAAACATTTAGAAATACACCTGTTCTTGTTTCATTCAAATCGAGCCAGTAGTTTTAAAGTTACGACGGTTTTAGTTTCCGTCCTTTTGGAGTTTTTCGCGCGAGCGCGGCAAACTCGCGTGACGTCACAACTCAACACGCACCCGACACATACACCGTAACACTCATTCAAACGGCTGTATCTTTGGAACCGTACTAGGTAGCCAGTTGAAATTTTCAGAGATATTGTTTTATTATGGTGGATTACACAAGAAATAATAAAAACAAAAAAATATTAAAAAATAAGAGGGGTCCCCATACAAAAAACGTTGTTTTATACTTTTTGCTCTATAGAAAAAACGGTAAGACACACAAGCATCAAACTTGGTATGATTATAGGACTTACTCCATAGTATAACAAAAAAATATAAAAAACGGTCAAGCGCGACTCGGACTCACGCGCCGAGGGTCCGTATAACCAGTTTTATTTTATTGTATGGTGGTAGGGAACTCTCGAGTTCGACTCGCACTTGGCCAATTTTTTTGTGTCACACAGTGTTACAGTAGTGTTTTAACGTTATAAATAATATTGCTTATTTATAACGCTAAAAATTCGCTAGGGACAGGTTTTAAAGTCGCAAGATCTGTTTAAAATATTCCCTAGCACGGGTTTGTGCTTAAAAAAATATATTCTTACTTAGCTATGGATGACGGCTTTGAAAAATGAAAAATGACCTGACTAAACACACAAAAAAACTGGCCAAGGGCGAGTAGAACTCGCGCACTGAGAGTTCCCTACCGCCATACAATAAAATAAAACTGGTTATACGGACCCTCGGCGCGTGAGTCCGAGTCGCGCTTGACCATTTTTAGGGTTTCATACCCGAAGGGTTCCACACGGGACCCTATTTCTAAGACTCCGCTGTCCGTCTGTCTGTCCGTCTGTCCGTCCGTCTGTCACGGCTGTATCTCATGAACCGTGATAGTTAGACAGTTGAAATTTCCACAGATGATGTATTTCTATTGCCGCTATAAAAACAAATACTAAAAAACAGAATAAAATAAACATTTAAGGGGGCTCCCATACAACAAACGTGATTTTATTGTTGTTCTTACGGAACCCTTCGTGCGCGAGTCCGACTCGCACTTGGCCGGTTTTTATATTATTTTGTTATACTATGGAGTAAGCCCTATAATCATACCAAGTTTGTTGCTTGTGTGTCTTACCGTTTTTTCTATAGAGCAAAAAGTATAAAACAACGTTTTTTGTATGGGGACCCCTCTTATTTTTTAATATGTTTTAATTTTTATTATGTCTTTGGTAATCAACCATAATAAAACATAATCTCTGAAAATTTCAACTGGCTACCTAGTACGGTTCCAAAGATACAGCCCTTTGAATGAGTGTTACGGTGTATGTGTCGGGTGCGTGTGGAGTTGTGACGTCACAGCAGCTGACGACCGCGCGCCCGTCGCACAGCAAGTTTAAAATTAAATATCTCGAGAACTATAAGACGTATCAAAAAAATTTTTTCACCCAATGTTTCCATTTTTAATAGAGTGTATGGTAAGGTAAAAATCAAAAGTTGATGGTATTCTTCATTCAGCTGATTATGTGTTCTGGTCTACGACAAGTTTTTTGGGCAATACCACTGCTTCGTAGACCAGAACACATAATCGGCTGAATTATTGTTGTTCTGTTGTTTACAATAATGAAAAGAATACTATGTTATTGCCGCGAACGAAAAATCGCTGAACAAAAATAGCTCAGTTTAACTACAAAATGTAAAAAAGTGTGAAAATTTTGAATTTCCCGCCACGTTGCTATCGTCTACCCTTAAGTAGAGTTTAGTCGTGTCGACTGTCGATAAAACAGTGCATGTTTTGATTTGAATATCCCTCCCTTCACATCAAAACATGCACTGTTTTATCGACAGTCTGAACTCTACTTTAACTGAGTTTAAGTAGCGTTCTAGAATACCACCTGAAACCTTGGAAAGTCTTTTTGAGACTAATTAACCTTTTCCAGTCGAAAATGCTTTTCACGCCAAAACTGTGTGACCAAGAGGGCCAACTGTCGGTCGTGGGAATTCTACTTGATAGGTCAGTCCTAAAGACGGCAGGATATGGTCTATGCCAATTCAATGGACTCTAGGAACATTTGCCAACTTGTAGTGGCAATACTAGCCGTTTACTGTAGACCGAGACTAGGTTTACAGTACATTTGTGAATTTGAAGTAGCAAAACCACTCGCTAACGGTGAAGGAAAAACATCGTGAGCAAACCATCGGCTTATTTGCCTCGGGACGTATTGACTCGTCTTTCCTGTGGGCTAGGTCGACTAAGCTGTCAGGATGGTATAGGTTCTGGGCTAGCCTATACCATCTAAAACGAACATTTCTAAAAATAGGTAAACTCCTAAGTTTTTTCAAGCTCTCCATCAGTGCATATTCGTGAGGAAACCCGCGGCTTCCCGGTTCCTGTGTACCTTTTCTATCCTCAGCTTAATATAAAATGTAAAACGCACTGGTTACCCGTTCTGTAGCCGACATGCACTAAATATTTAACAGCAGAAGATTAACTTTGTAAAAGTGTCATATATCACCACAAAGAAACTTACCTAAAATCGTCATATTTCAGACACGAAGAAAGGTTTTAAGAATTAATCATAAACACAAATTCGGAGCAAAAGTTATAAAATGGCATTTAAACTTGCTTGGGTGTTCGACTGTTCGTCTTCAAACGGTTTTTGTCTTAGTTTTGTGCTGTGCCTGTGACGATCATTGTGTTTTTTCAGCAATAAAATGTAATGCATTAATTACTTTACACCCGATTTCTGCAAGAGCGATAATATGTTATTAATCGAAGATTAATTCAAAATAGGATCGGCTGAAATTAGTTTGATATGAGATTGACATGTTTAGCAGAAATGGCCCGTTTTCAACTGAAAGCTGAATTCAAAGCCCTTGGTAGATGGCGCTCATAGGTTTGGCCATACAAGAAACGGGATGTGGCTGTCAAATTTCGCTTACACAGATTAATTATATCTTCAGAAAAAGCGATGACAGCCGTGAAAACGGCTCATTGGGCATAAGAAAAGAGGTTTTGCTGAACAACTGAGACGGTCTTCTGTTATTGCATTTGTGTATTGTATCGCACATGTGTGTGGGTAGATTTAAATTTGCATCCTTAATGCAAGCAGGGTAGGTCCTGTCTGGGTTTATTTGCCTTTGCATTCTAAAGATGCTGCTGGTAGGTACTTGCCCGGTCTAGTAAGGTTTTACCTAAAGGGGTAGGTAGAAATAAGGCCTAAATGTAAGCAACACGCCCGACACAAACATTCGTTTTGTTTTTTGTTGTTTTTTCAGGCCATCCCTGACTATGCTAGACGCAGAATCTTTCATAACTAGTAGTTCGTCCCGAACTGTGAACTCGCGATGTTGTAACTTTCCTGCTGGGCCTTATGGGCGAACTTCGTGAACTCAATAATTGTTTTTCGGAGCATCAAGTGTTTTTCGAGCGATTTTAAGTTACCGTAATCAAAGTGCCGAAACTCTGTCTATAAGTCAAAAGCTCTCGACAAACTATGTAACTTTGGGCTATTCCTGTCTTAACTATTGTCCTAATAGTTTCCAACTCCACTGCTCGTGTGTACTAACTAACGGCCTGTTAAGTTTAACAACGCGTAGTTATGACATCCGCCCTGAAAAGACAGGAGGCTGATTCTCGGGAATCTCGCATTCGACACATCTCGGAGGAAAAATCTCATTGAATATCATTTCGATCTCGACTATTCTCGACTGCTCCCAACCACTCGAGCCATGTCGAGCGAAAAAGGCAAACATCTCGTGCCTTTCGATTCGAACAAAAAGGACGGTTAGACACGCGCTCAAAACTTTTTGTTTAGAAAACTTATCACCGATGAGGAAATTCTGATGTGTCATATTACTTACAAAGTAAAACCACCCTTATTTGTATCGTTTTAGAAGCCTCCACAAGTTGACGAAAATGCTGAGCTCGAAAAGTACCTTAACGAGGAGTTTCAAAGGAGTGTCGACTTTATTTTCAAGAGGATTGTGGGTCAAAATCGCGGGCCTTACGTCCAGTACACTGAGAACCCTAGACATTAGTATGAAACAGTAGCGTTGTAATAAGTATCCTATTACATGTGAGGGTCAAGTTAGCTGGTTTTTATTAGTGTAACTGGACGCTCAGAGTTGTCAGTGATTATGTTGATGACACTTTGTCTCTGTCTCCTTCTTGCACAATGAGTTGAAGAGAGAAAGAGAAGTAGTGAGGGCAGATTTGTTTTAGGAAATGTGTGAAGTATACCCTAAAACCTTAAATCGCATACAGTTTTATAATAAAGACAATCAATCGACTATATTTTTCGCTTCTTTGGTACGGTCGGCCACAGTCACAGATAGATACCCCAAGGTAGCTCTTACAGAGCGCGGCATAAGGGCGCCAATCGAACAAAAAGGGGTATCCTAGCGTGTGGCCGATGTACAGTCGGCCACAGTCTCAGATACCCCTTTTTGCTCGATTGGCGCCCTTATGCCATGGGGTATGTAAGATTGTGGCCGACCGTACCAATTTGATCATCATCAGTTTAAAAATATGAGAGAAGAAATCTTCAAAATTCAAAATTATCCAAGTATTTTACTTGGATTGTCGCCAGATTTTATGATTGTATGAACTCATAACATTAAATCTAATGAAGACGCAACAGAAAAGACTTTTGCTTTTGACAAATGACGTTATGATGACTATGACACAATTTCCATAATTTGTGTCTAAACGAATCTAATAGGTAATTATCTAGTAAAATCAGCAAAAATTACATGCCATCAATCAGCCCAGTGTCCTTTTAGTAGTTTGTAGAACTCAATTAAAGGACACCCGAGGTTAAAATGACGCCATCTTTGTACATATTTGCACAATTGTGTTAAGGCGATGTAAGAATTTAATATAGAATTTCTTTTTTAGGGTTCCGTACCTCAACAGGAAAAACGGAACTATTAAACGTCTACTTCCTCGTCCGTCTATCTATCTGTCTGTCGACAAACAGGCGTGGAGATATCACGTTGAAATTAATATCAAATACTCAATTAGATGTATGAAGCTAAGTAAACGCAATCAAAATTAAATGGTTTTTTATAGGGGAATATTAGGTATGTAAATATTTAAATAAAGTAAATTTATTATTTGTATTCACCGCGAAGCACCAAAAAAAAAAACCCACACGATCAAATAGCAGCACACCCTTACGGATATTTCTCCGAATGGGCAAGCCGCGGCACCAAATCAGATTCACCCCTCAAACAGACTTCCGCATAGCTGGAACGGCAAAAAGCCCACAGCAGTTTACCTTAGCATAATTCATTTAGATGCCGCCGATGATGATGATAAATCAGCATACAAACTTGCCGGTATAGACAGAACGATACGAAAGGTTGGTTCAAGACAGTGACCAGCTCGCGTAGCATGAGGCGGTGTTAGAGTGTTAGGACTCTGTCTATCCCGCTCTACTTCAAACAAAAGAGTGAGATAGGTACATATAGTTTTAAACCCATAGATACTCTCTAACACCGCCTCATGCTACGCGAGCTGGGGTCCTATTATGATAAAAAAACACTCAACCTTTGAGCCACAAAACACTCTAAAATAGCCCTTATAGAAAGGAAAATTTTTTTTTTTTCAAATTAAAAAACGGTTATTTTTACGGTGGATAATTTAGAGAATACAGGGGCTGGTTCCTTAGCCTGTAACGCAATTTACGCAATGGCGTATCGATGGCGTCCCAGTAGAAGGACAAAACCGGGATTTCCTCGTTTTTCTCCTACAACCAGCGAACTAATCATCTAGAATTAAAATCTGAATATTCTTTGCTGTGCTACAAAAACATTAAAAGGACCGACAGCATTAATAAATCGTAATTGAAGCCGTCAACCGGGAACCCATTTTGGCACCATTGCGTTACAGGCTAAGGCCCCTGAATACAACGCACTGGTGGCTGTCAAACTGTCAACTTACTGTGTTTTTGACTGTATTTCCTGTACCAAATCTAGGCTAGATCAGTACTAGGCCGAATCAGTTAAGAGGATGGCAAAGCTTACTGTATCTAAAACAGGTTCCAGGCACTGCAGCGTCTGAGTGGTCACTTCACCCATCTAGTCTGAGTGAAGGAACTGAAAGAGCCACTGGAAGCTGCATAAATCATCATTATGTAGATGCAAAGGCCTATTTTTTTTACTATCCTTACTTTGGCGCTGAATGAGAATCCCTAGGCTTAACTATTTTAGGACCTAAGGTTTAGATTCCAGATCCTAGAACCCACGAATAAATCCCGCCGCCGCCAAAAACGGCCACTTTTAGGTCCTAAAAATAGTTAAGCCAAGGGATTTTATACAAAATACGCATCCAAAAAGAAGATGACTTTTTTTTGGGCGGTGTTATCGTGCCAATGTGATGGCACCTTAAACGGGATTGTACCTATATTTTTAGCGAATAGGCCAGCAGGACCTTTTGTCCGTTCCTATACTATTAGTGGGTGCTTGCTCGTGGTGTATTTATTTATTATTTACATAGCTAAGTGTGCGCTTACAATGGCGATGATTTAATTACACAAGTTCGTGGCCGTCACGCTATGCGCCATTGAGCCGGTACAGTCGCGGGCAAAAGTTGTTACGAATATTTTTTTGGCATTTTAGGCATTTGGCACATTTTGGGTCGTTGTGTCGATATAAATAATTTAATTTGTCGATAAAACATTTCCCATTCTTTTTTTTTTCAGATATAGGGAGATAAAAAAAAGTTATATCGTTTCTTTTTGCTAGCAAATTAATAGTTACTCTGTAGACCTCATTCATAGCCATTCAGTCTGGTGCCTGTTAAAACTTGAGGATTTCATGCCATGACTGTACAACTCTACCAATATGGCCAATAACATCAGACTTATAGAATCAATAAAACCATAATTTAATGCCACAACAAATTAAACAACCCTAGCTGCAGAACCAACAGCAAAACTACAGGGTGACTTAGAATTTGAACATTTACCTACTAAGGCCACTTATCGGGGCAAAAATAACTCAGATTTTCCATTCATAAGTGTATGAATAAATAATTGTAAAAATAATTTGCGTTGATATCTTAACATTGGTCTAACGAATCCAGTCACCCTATAGAACAAAGAAACAAAACCCTCGCGGTATTATTGTCCTACAACGGCTATACTAGGCGCCCAGATCCAAGGAGGGAAACAACGCCACCAAAAACAATCTGCTATTCCATGTTTTAACCCAATTTTTGGCCTTATCCATAGTAAAAGTTGTTTCACTGACGAGTAGCCTATCATGCAAAATCTTTCGTGCAAAACGTTTGCCTAATAAATACAGTCACCCTGTATACCAAAGCAAAAAACCCTCGCGGTATTATTTTCCTACACCGGCTGTACTAGGCGCCCAGAGATCCGAGGAGGCAAAAAACGCCGCCTACCGGCAAGCGGCATTCGCCACACTTGTCGCGGCACCGCCCCCATCGTTCCACACCACTGGGTGGCCGAGGGTGATCCAATCCAATATATTACAAGGGTATGTCTGTGTTGCAGTGTTGCCAGGAGGCCCTGGCGTCGCTGTTTTGGCGGGAGTTTGACCACTGATCAGCAGTCTTCGAAGTTTCGTCAGGAATAGTCATATTTTTGCGGATATTAGATTTCAAAGATCAAAATCTGAAAGGCACTAATGCAAACTATTCTGAACACCGATTAGCAATTTCGTATCTACTGTAGGATTATATTCAGATAGTGCTTCAACTATTGTAGGTACTCCCCGATTGTTAGAAACCTGCCTGACCAGGCAGGACATGCCTGATTAAGTGATTTGTATTTATATTTGATTTATCCAAGGAATTTTTCACAAGGTGTTATAAAACAGATGTATGAAACATGAAGTGTGCTGTTTTATAAATTCTTTAATAAAAGCCGACTGCTGAAACGGCCAATAATTTTAAATAACTTGTTTTACACCGAAATACTGATTTATTTGACTAGGATTTTTGGCAGGACCAGACGTGGCAACACTGGTGAACCATTGAATTAGCGGCGTAAGGGTCTATGATACAGTTGTTATTGTACATTATCGGAGCCCTTTACTAGATGGTCAGTGGAATAGGGTTGTTTTTGGGTGGATTCAGGTTTCAAGTGTAGGTATTAAATGTGATTCTATTGATAATGTTGATATTAGAGGCGTCAAGAGCGTATAAGACTGTGTCATCAACTTGGTCCTACAAATATAAAACACCCTGAGTAACGACGGCACCATTTTTTTTATTCACAGAGAGTAGGCAAAGCTGAGGTATATCGAAAATGGAGTTGTATCCACCGATCCCGGGATCAGATGGATGTCTCCACGGATCCCGCCCAGTTGTCTCCACCGATCCCGGGATCAGTTAACCTAATATATTCCACTCTAAAACTTTCACCAAATTTTGTTTAGGCTTCGTTAACGATATGGGCAAGCTTTTAAGGAAATTACCCAATGTAGCGGGGTTTCAATGAACTTATGTTGCAATATGCAGTGCAATGATTAACATTTTGAGGAAACCTGTACATTCAATCTTCGTGTCTGTGAACATGAGGATTTCCACACACCACAACAAATATCCGGGTCCTAACCCAAGACTCTAACCTTTAGGAGACTCCGTAACGGTCTCCTAAAACTTTACACAATAACCCATGAAAGTTTTAGTGAAATTCAGAAAAGAAATAAATAGACTTAGAAGCCTCCGTTACCCGTAATATTAAAGGGATACTGGCGTGATTTGTATTATTATTCACATTAAAAACTTAACCAGTACCAGCAGAACCCAGATCACATCTATTTTGAGATAAGTCAACTGGAGAACAAAGGGTGGAGCTCATTTACATAAATATTTATTTTATGGTCACTCCCGAAACAATGGTGGCTCTAGCCATTCTCTTTTATTACGTTTTTTTTTATTTCCTTCAACCTCACCCGTTATGCCATTCAGGTATTATGACTAGAACCCAAAGAATTTCGGTTCAGAATTCTAAGGACAGTAACGGGGGTTTAGGGACATTCTTTAGACGACGTTTTGGAGCCATCTTCGGAATCTTTCTGATTTATTCTAAAGTGCAACGATTTTTCGTAGCAATAATAAGTGCTATACTCAAAGAAAAACATTGTGGAGAAACCAGCGACTGAGTTATTTTGTCTGTTGATTCGGACGACTAAGCTCAGGCACTCCGAGTTCCCTACAATTCTACGGCAAGGCAGCAGTGTTCCAAAATTATTCATCCCCTCACCTGCAATAACGTTACAGAATTGTATAGGTACCTCCCAGGAGAGGCCAATATTGTGGGTTTATTGGACATTTCATCACTCAACGGCCACATAATCTCATAGAATTAGACCGTCCCAAAGCCGATCAATTCAGTATCGGCATCGTAAAACCTATGAATAATCAGCACGAAAACTGGACCCGGGCCAATTCACACCACATTTGTTAGCAGCCTATTTAAATCCAGTAGCCAACGCCAATTATGGACCTCTTCGCGCTGCCATTGCCTCACCACGAAGCCTTCCAGCGGACTGACCAATTATTACCGGGCGAGATTCGAACGCGCCCTAATAATAAGCCTTGAAATCCCGGAGCGCACGTCTCGAATTTGGTCAGGTTGTAAACCTGTCGCTTCTGTAATTTGTACGGGGGTTATCATCCGACCCATTGGGCAGGTTTGCGTCTCCTGCGTGGCTCGAAGCAGGGAGGCAGCTTTCGAATTCGGTTGTGTAGCAAGGCGTATCGTTGCTGGTGAGTCTCCTTGGTAGGTGGTGCGGGGAACCGGTTCCCGCAAGGCAGGAGATGCGTGAGCTTGTTGAGAAACCGATTATTATTATTATGTATTCGGTGTGTAAAGGCTTGGAATTTGGAGGGTTGTCGGCGCCCACGCAATCGTTTTCGTTGAGTTATACACGGAGTTGCGCTTGTTTGCTGCCCTGAATGACGTTCGGACGCTTCTGTTTTAGGGATTAGTGCTTGGCTGTGGGAGAGAGAGCTAATAGGACGAGCACTCAAAACACTCAGAAGATCAAATAGAAATGGCTTGCGCGTTCCAGTCCCAGAACACTTGATTTTACAGGAACAACGTTTTAAGGAAACCTGATTTTTGTGTTAACATATCACATGTTTTCGATATGATGAAAGTTGTACGAAAAAGGCCGTTTTCATTGAGCATAAGTTTAGTTTGTAGTAGCAGTTTAAGCCCTCTTGCCCAATCACACTACACTGCCATTGGACTCTTGATGCCTGTGTAATTTGATGCTATCGAAAAGCCTTTACGGACTTGAGGCCCTGGTTAACCCGTCCACCCATCTCAGCCAACAGACGTCAGTGTAAAAAAGCCAGGTGAACACGGCAGTAATTACAATCAACTGTCATCTGCCCCTGCACACACTTCTTTAACAATTATTATTATCCGGCCACAATAACTGGTGTCGTTAAGTTTATAAAGTGGTTTCGGACTGTTGACTTTTGCATCCTTTTATTGATTCGCAGTATCGTGCGTGGTGTTACTTTGAATTAATTGTATTATTATGTGGAATACGCAGGTATTTGTGGTCTAAATTAGGATGCAGTGACCGGGACTGGGAAGAGAATGTTGCGATGCTTTGAATAAGCGAGACGGACGAAAGAAATGAATGAAAGTAAAATAAGTCCTATATACATTAAAACAGACTTTGAATTCGACAGAGGAGGAAGCGAAAGAAGTGACAAATGGCTAGAGCCTGTCTTCTTATACGATGTTTTATTATTTATCGAAGTATACGATACATCAGGCGTGAAATCATGCAGAAAAATGTTAAAATAAAATTAGTACAAGTTGAGTAGTTTTTTTTGCACGTCTTCAAGTAGGAATTTTAAAGTCTGTAATTTCTTGCTTTTCGGCGTATTAAAAATTCATTCGAATGCAAGTCAGTTTTCCAGTCCAGTTCTGAAGGCACGTGAATGCCAAATTGTAAATTTCAAATATGACAATGTCTGCGTCAATACATCAGAGGCGAAGTGGGCGGACATGTCAGCGGGTGGCACACACGCTGAATGCCAGACATCTCGCCTCGTAGCGCTAAAACCGGCCCGAAAGCGCTAGAATCTATGTTACATGCTCTACATTTAGCGCTAACTTTGTTTTTTTTTTTCAAGTGAACTTTCATCACTATAAAACGTCAAACGGACTAAAAGAATCCGTTGTTGACTTGGCTTAAATTTTTTTTTCAGAATTTCTAAAGTTTTGGAAAAGCAACATTCTCATATAGAATTTGAGTTGTCAGACGTAGTGTCACACCAAAAAAGCGCCGAAAGCGCTTAAGAAGCAGTACAAGCCTCTCATCAAGACATTACTCATTAGCAATTACAATCTTTTAAAAGCACAGTCTTCTCGGGAAGGACGAACGTTGCCCTTGACAAGTTTGGGCGCAAAAAAATGTCGACCCGACTTTCTTTTACAGGACTTCTTTTGCCGAAACCTTTTTTTTCTGCGATACGGCAAATAGTCCCGGACATTTCCAGGAATCCCTCATTACTTCGAGCGGGGACATAAAAATTTATTGCTCTATGCTTGGAAGAATTTGCAGTGCATCTTGGCATTTTAAAAGTTAATTTTTTTGCTGATATTCGTAAGGTATTTACACGAATTTGCAGTGTTGTCATAATTAAAATCTATTATTAACAGCTTTTAGTCTGGTATTTCATGTTTTGCGGTGAGTTTATTAGTGTTTTTATGCGGCGAACAATGTCTGGTCGGCGATAAAATTCCATCGGTAATGGGACATGGACATCGCATCACATAACATGTCCCCAATGACAATGACTGTTGGGACACTCTCCACCTCATTTATTGTATTGAAATACGTGGCTCGTATTGTAATGGTGGGATTGTTTCAGAGAGCAAAGCCTGCGAAGGAAACAATCCCACTACTTATAGGAAACAATTCTCTTGTACTTTCACCTTTGGAGAACTTCTTACACCTTCATATCTTGCGCATAAAGGTCCTCACCAACAGTAAAAAAAATGAATTAGTTATTGTAAAACATTTATTATGATTGTGAGTTGCCATATCCGCAGCGAAAGCGAGTCAGAAATACCAACATTTCAAAACAGCGAACAGCTATTCAGCGGCAAATAAATTCTCGCCGAAACTGATAAGAACGTGAGATCTCGTTCCGAATTGGCCCGCGGAGCCAAATGGTATCAAGCCCTATCGGTTAGTGTTGCCAGTTACACCAATTTGTGCCGAGTGTTCCGGTTTTTAGGGCCTGATTTACCCGTGATTTACATGCGGTGTCGCGATTTTTCGTAAGGCGATAAAAACTCGACACCAAGTTACTGATTATTTGCACATTTTGCAAGATTTTTATTACTAAGTTTTAACTGAACGTGTTTTTAGATGGTACACACGTCAGACTGTACACTTTTGTTGTAAAGTCGTCCGTAACGTAACCGAGTAGAGTGCTAGCGTGTAAGGGTCGACGTGCTGTCGTGTGTACATACCATTGGATGATGAAAGTTAAAAAAAGAATGGCGTGCATCACTCAGCATCAGCTCTTAGCAGCTATGGGTTGAAGATGCAGAATTCCTTTTTTTAGGGTTACGTACCCGAAGGGTGCCAAACGGGCCTATTACTCTGCCTCCACTGTTTGTCCAACTGTCTGTCTATCCTTACTTTAAAGGGCTGTATCTTTGAAACCGTAATAGGTAGCCAGTTGAAATTTTCACAGATGTGTTATTATGGCGGAATACTAAACAAATAATAATTTAATAACTAAACAAATAATAATTTAATAATAATAAAAATAAGGGGCGTCCTGAACTCCCCATACAACAAACGTGTTTTTATACTTTTTGCTCTATCGCAAAAACGGTAAAACGTACAAGCATCAAACTTGGTATGGGCTTGCTTTATAGTATAACAAAAAAAAGTATAAAAAACGGCCAAGCACGTGTCGGACTCACGCACCAAGGGTCCGTACATACAACCAGTTTTTTTTTTTATTGTATGGCGGTAGGGACCCTTCAGTGTGCGAGTCCGACTCGCACTTGGCCGGTTTTTATTTCTCTTCCGTCCCGCCATTTAGGTACTGGACCTGGCAAGTGGCAACACAAGTTGGATACGCACTCTGTATGCCGCGTACGCGCATTGGACAACACGAGCGCATTAAAATTCTTAACCCCCGACGCGTTCTCATACCCCGCCGCGCACGAGCTAACTTCGTAAACGCACCTCTGTAACTCCATATCCTATCATTCTGTCCCGAAGCTGTCTTCACAAACTTTGCACTGGATCATTGTTGAAATTGGTCACGATTGTTGATAGCCCTCTCCCACGGGGCAAACAAATCGAGATTGCAATTCGATTCCAGACGTTTCGTTCCATGTTTTTTTATGTGAGAGTCCGGTGTTGATAATATTAATGTTTAATTACACTTTATCGCTGTGAAAGATTGTGTTAATGGACTCCGGAAGTGAATGAAAAATATCCACATAAAACACACAATATGCTCGAAACCAAGACGGTCGCGCGCGACTCAATGAAAAATACTGCTTTATCAGGCAAAAAATTGTGTAATTAGATCGCAAACGAAGTACCTACTCACGAAGCGTAGGAAATGCGATAATATGAATAATTCATGCGATATAATGACCAAAATAGGACGATTGTTCGCTTCTCAGAAGCCGCGTTGTTCGGTTTCTTCATGCGCTGGTTTTGAGAATATCAGGTTCTCCTTTTTTGCGTTTCGTTATTGCCTTTGCCTGCAAAAAACGTTTCGTTGTGTATTTTTATATTGAGGGTGATTTAATTTAATTTTCTACGAGAAATAATTGCGATGTTTCGTATGTGCGTACCGTACATACGTTAAATTAATTACGGAACCCATTAAAACCGGCATGTTTATCTGTAGTATTAATGGCTAACAGATATTTTTCCAGAGCACCTTTATTTGAAGGGGAAAAAGCAGTTGTCTATAATTTTATGACATAATAACTTGAGAATTATTAAGGTCATCCCGACTTCTTTTGTATGCAGGTGCCTCTGGAACATTCATACAGACGAGACATTGTAATTTATTAGGGTTCTAAGGGACATGACAAAAAACGCACACAAATGCCAGTACAATTATCTACTTCGTCACTAAAGATGCTACGTGTTAACTAACCTACCTACTTAAAAATTCCTAGAATGATACCTACTAACAGGCACTTTCTGGTAATAAAAGTTACAGTTGTGGGCTGTGGCTATGGTTGCCAACCCCTCCTACTGTCCTAAAAATTTTGAATTCATCTATCTATAAGATCCATCCAGTCGACCCCTCAATGCTGAGGTTCGTGACCATTATTGTACGTGGTGGAGAGATAGATAGAGAACTCTTTATTGCACAACAGAAAGAATATTACAGATAACTTTTACAACAAACATTTTGTACAAATGGCGGCCTTATAGCTAAAAGCTATCTCTTCCAGACAACCTTAAGGTCGTCTGGAAGAGATGGAACACAATGGAGAGCAGATTTCTCTCCATTGTGTTCCATCTATTTTGTAGTACACACGACAGCACGTTGACCCTTTACAAGCTACGAGTAGCATCTACTCGGTTACGTTACGGGCGACATTACAAAAGTGTGCATTCTGACGTGCTGTCATGTTTATTTTATTTTAACAAGCAATTTTTAATATTTTTTTCATGTGCCGACTCGCGGTAGTTATCTACACACTTTTAGACATAATTATCTTGTATTTTTTCGTTCTCAACAGCTTAACTGTTTTGTAAAAAATCCTGGGGCCTTAGCCTGTCAATCAATGGCGTGTGGATGGCGTACCAGCAGAAGGACAAAACCGGGGTTTTTCCGTTTTTCTCCTACAACCAGAGAACTAATACTCTAGAATTAGAATCAGAATTCTTTGCTATACTACAAAAAAATTAAAAGGACCGACAGCATTAATAAATCGTAATTGAAGCCGTCAACTGAGAGCCCATTTTGGCACCATTGCGTAACAACAATATTACAGGCGGGCGGGAGAAAATGCTCCACCACGGACGACCCCTTTTAAAATCTGTTTTTTTATATTTTTGGAGAAAGCTAACTACCTACCCGAAGCGCAACTTTTTCTCAAAAAAGGTGGCAGCCCTAGCTGTGGCTATTATTATTGCAATAGAAGCTGAATATTATCTTAAAGTTCGGCTGGAGACAGTCTGGTGACCACATGGCGGTGGCGGCGGCAAAATGTCGCATGTCTACGTTCCGACGCTGAATTCACGTGACGTTTTATTAAACTTCTTGATTTTTTAAGGTTCCGTACTGTTGAAGCGGTTTATTTACTCAAAAATAGCCCATAAAGAAAATGTATTTTTTTTTAACATTTAAAACAGGATTATTTATGGTGTTTAATTTTAGAGCATGTATACAACATTCACCGGTCATAAGATTGTTTCAAGGTATACATACGAAATTTACAAAAAATATATATATATATTTTTTTTGTAAATTTCGTTATTGTAGAGGTACCTAGGTATTTCGACGTTACGGGTTCACGCACGATAATACATCTCACGATACTTTAAATATGTTTTATTATATGTAGAAAAATATAAAAAGGGTTCGTAGGGCTATTGAAGTGTGGTACCTATCCAATTTATGGTCAGGTCAAGAGACTCGACTCGAATAATCTAAATAAACCTTTATGCAAATAGGTAGACAGTATAATGTTGTTGCTCAGCATTAAAAATTAATAACGTACGCCGATCCTCCGGCGATAATTTTTATGGGGTGCAATAAGCCATTTTAATTATTGCACATAATTAAATAAACGCCAATTGGCGGCTCGACCATGGTTCCGTGACGTTGATTTTATGGGAAACTTTATCTTTTATGGTGTTTGGCGAAGGTGTAAAATGCAAAAACCGGCGGACATTTTTACGATTTTATAAATTTTTCGCGGTTTGAATTTTAGATCTGTTAACAAAAAGCCCCGTATATTTAATTGCAGTATATTAAACGTGGCTATGTTTAATATACTGTAATTAAATATGCAGAACATACACGTACACCCGCACACCACCGTTTTTTTACTGCACCTAGCGACGGTGATTTGGCGGCCACATTTTTCTTTCGACGGTAATCTGTCAAATGCGCGTCTCGCCTTAAATTTTTCTAAGCACTTTTCGCTGCGATTATCCCGCGTCAGAGTGCGAGTGTATGAACGATAGCTTGACAGACTGTTTGTAGGTATTTTTGCTGACCACAGAACTTACTTAACAGCACACGTCAATGGAAATTCTATCCACCACTTCCCTTATACCTACAGACGGACGGACTAACTAAAGTAATCGAGGTTACTTCTAGACTTCATTCAGCGCATGTAGAACTTGTCGAGAATCTATCCCGCTCGGGGTACCTAGATCAACTGAGTGGAAAAGAACAGTTTATCGCGCGCTATAGGTCGAAATGCCCCCCAAAGTGCTGTTTCTTTGGCCATAAAAACGAACATTTCCATCAAACAAAGCGCGCTAAGTTACACGCCGGCCGTCGGTGTGATAAGGCCTTAATTACATTATAAATTAGTTGCCACGACACACTTCCCCAAGATAACGATACCAACCGGACAGCAGGCGCCAACTAGACATTTAACATCGTTAAGCACACTGCAGTCGATCAGGAAACGGAGTAACCTACGCCTCCATGCCAAGACAACTTTTGAACGCTCGGAAAACGCGTTCCAGCCGTCGCAATCTGTCACCGATTACAAAAATAACACTGACTGATCCTGCGAGCGAAAATGAGTGGTCAGCGACCCGCTTTAACACTGATGGGCCATAATTAATCGGGAGGTTGTCTGTACATACCTAAACTCGGCCGAGCATGGACCAAACACTTGACGGCACCGAAAACTCACTTTTCCACCCTCAGAAGTTAGCACAACACTGTTGGTTATATCATTTCACTCACTAGGCACTCGCGCAAGCACTTCTCAAGATGTTATTGTGTTACTTTTGTTTTTATCGTCGCCGGTTTTTTTTTTCGAACGCGGAGCGCACGGACGCGTCTATTCTGCCGGTCCCGAGTCAACTGCACACAACAATGAGGCGAGGCGTGAGCGAACGAACCCGAGCCGCACACCGGCTTAGATTCCACGCACACTAGCGCAGAATTCTCTCGTCTGTGCACGCGCGCGCGTTCGTAAAAAACGAGCTATCGGTATGCAGAGACGTTCGGTTGGTCTTCGCTTTTTGAACGCTGTTTTCGTTCGCGGTTTCGGGGTTCCCAGAATACGGAGGACTCGTTTGGTCTTAAAATGTTTAATAAGTTTTTTGGTCGGTGATGCGATGATTTGTGTGCTGTATGATTGACGGGTTAATTAGGAGGCGAACTTGTTAATTACGTCAGCAGATTCGCGGATTATTAGTTTTGCCTTGTTTCTGTGTATATTTTTTATGGCTGGGTGGATTTACCTGCCTAGTAAAATGGCGATAATATAATACTTAAATCCTGCTATCATTCAGACATGAGGGACTCGAATAAATTTTCTACAGAAAGTTGACAATGCTTGTGTGAAGTTGTGTAATCGAATCACGAGTACCTATAAAAAATATTTTTCTATGAAATCACGGTTTTACTCACTTGTATTTTGTCGGTGTAGCCGACTAGTTTCGGTTCTCATTTGGAGACCTTAATCATGGAGAACAGTTTAATATAAAAAAGAGCAATGCTCACGAAAGTTTAATTTTATTAAAAAATATATGATTGCGAAAGCGGTATTTAGACAAGAGCAATTTTTTTGTGAGTGAGTGATTCTGCATACATTGTTTTGGCCACCGTGATACGAAATCTGTTTTTGACAGCGATCCCCAAGCCATTCTCACGCTGAATTGGCTCAGTAAAATATCATTAGCAAGCGAATTGACAAAAAAACCCACAAAACCCCAATAGTTTTCCCCACAATCCGCCAAACCTCTCCTCAACTGGCAACATTAAAAACAAAAGAACGACAGTCAGCGAACCTTGAGTGGGCAGCGATGTGTCCCGAGCTGCGCCCGAGTCCACGCCATGTTGCCGTCGCCAGAGCGGGACGCCGCTATCTGCCTGCCTTTCTCTCTCACTCGCACCCTTGTTAGCGTTAATGCGTGCCTTATAGACGGGCAAAGTTACTCTTTGCATTATTTTGGAGTCTTAAATCGTAAGTAATAAGGCTTATTTTCTATTGTTCTGGTGGTAAAGTTAAGCCGGCAATGGTAAGCATACTCGTCAGCGCGATATACTCACACGCGCACGCGCATTGTTATCTACACGAAATTTATAACGAGCGCCCGGCGATGTTGTCCGAGCACGGACACTCCTAAATTCTTCGGCGGGAGGATTTCGGCTTTGGGGGTCCGCGGAAAAGGTCTGGGAACCCTTCCATCGAAGTAAAAAAAAATTATTGCCGATTTCTGAATTGAGAAATTCACTAAGCAAATAAGTAAGCATCGTCCTGTCTCTGAAGATTTCTCACAAAAGAGCGAACTCACAACTGATGATGATTAACTGATATGAGTTGAGATGAACTAGATGGGTTGAGAATTTTGCTAAGCAAATACTTTACTATCTGAAATCTGCAGAGACAGAACGATACTTACCCATTTGCTTAGCAAAATTCTCAACTCAGAAACCGGGCCTTAGGCCTTTTGCATCTTGATATAAGCCGTGCCAATAGAGAAACGATATGAAAATGGCGGCGGGTACCTATGGTAAGGTCTGAAAAAGAGGTTACGAAAATACGATTTCGGTTCATACCTAAAACTTTCTTACATTTTTGGTTAGGAAATATTGTTTTACGAGGCTTTCTTTATTGATTAGGTAATGGTTCTACGTTGGGTTTGTGATTAAACAATAATCTTTATGAAAATAAGATCAAAAATATTAAAACGTAGTAAATAATACAAACCTCAACAAATAACAACACTTAACGTAAACTACAATATTGAATAACTCGACAAACATTAAAAAATCAATAAGAGGCGAACGTATTTTGGCGTGTTTTATTAGCCAAGCGTAGGTGATTAATCAGGACTGCCTAAAATGACTTTGCTAACGTTACGTGTGAGTATAGACGGAGATATGATTGAAGCGAGAGGGCGCGTGAGTGTCCGCCATTTATATATCGTTTCTTTAATGGCACGGGTTATACGAATGTGATTATGTGACACGTACACTTACACTGGATGGGTGAAGTGACAACTCGGACGTTAGTGTGTAGTAGATGGGACATAGTTTTAGTTAGATAGATATTGTTTTAGTTAGCCTTGCCTCAGATTCAATTTAGTGGCCTAGGCCACAGGAAAGACAAGTGTCAATGTATGAATTGACACGTGTGGAGCCAACTAAACCGCGGGTTTCCTCACGATATTTACCTTCATTTTTAGGAGTGGTATTGTTTTCTACTATTGTTAGATTTGCTAGTCAGATTTCCAGTCATGGCGGGAAATAAAACCACCAGTGGATATCAAGGCAATACGTCTTTATTTAGTTAGGGTGTATGCAATGTATATGGCCCGGTTTCTGAACTGAGAATTTCACTACGGAAATACTTAAGTATCGTTCTGTCACGTTAATTTGTGAGAAATCTGCAGAGACAGAATGATACTTAAGTGCTTGCTTAGCGAATTTATCAATTCAGAAATCGGCAGTATGTGTCCAGCTCGCGTAGTATAGACAGAGGCTGGGTTAGACTTAGAAGAGCGTATCTATGGATATAAAACTCTAGCTATCCCGCTCTACATCAAACAAAAGAGTGAGATGCATAGAAAGAGAGAGAAAGGGAGAGAAAGAGTGACACAGAAGAGTATGTAGTACTACCTAACCCAGCCTTACCCAGTATCTGAATAATATTATGATTATACCTCACTTTGTTTCTTTGCTCGTTTGTGTGCTTAGCGAGGCACAAACATACCGTTTTTTGTTTAAAAAAAATTATATGTATAACCCGTGTCATTCAAGAAAAAAAAATTAGGACTGAGTTAAAAACCTAGCGTTGTCTCGCTTTGACTGTATTAATTAGAGCGAAAGGGCGAGTGTTTTGAAGTTCATCCTAAATGTTTTCTTTAATGACACGGGTTATACATACTATTTTTATCGAAGCCCACTAACACCTAACTACGTTTATGTAATACCTACCTAAATAACCAGAGGGCGGGGCCAGAGTCTGTGACGCAATGGTCCCTCAATAGGCTCCTAGTTGTAGGTTTCAATGACGATTTGTTAATGCTGCCTATCCTTTTAATGTTTTTCTAGTACAGCAAAAAATATTGTGAGGACTCCAGAGGATTATACCGGTTGTAGGAGAAAAACGAGGAAAACCCGGTTTTGTCAGTCTACTGGGAACCTATTGACACGCCATTGCGTTACATAGCTAAGCTCCTGAACAGAACAAGTGCGTTATTTATTTAAATTGTATAACATTGAATTATTAGTTTACGTATGTAAAATGGTATATCACACAACTCTTGCCGGTTACTGTCAGCGACACGCTAAGATACCCCATGGCAACTCCTACCGCGAGCGGTATTATAGTCAAGTGCTTCAATGAAACCAACCTTTACGTTTTTGCTGAAATCTCATACGTCAACCAACATAAGCAAAAGCACAAACAAAAAGCTTAGGAGTACAAGACTATACTCCAATCTACTGAGGTTGATTACTGACTTTATTTAAAGTTACTGAGTAAGGCTTGACAGCATTTTTTATCTGTGGCGTCTTTATGTTACAGATTAAAAATATAAAACAACTGTCAAAACAAATTCACAAATGTACGTAACTTTGAAAAGAAACAGAGTCAACCCAACCTCACTTCCTAGTCCAAGCTCTACCACTAGGCGACCACCGCTTATAAACCACTCGCTAACTGTAAAGGAAAACATCGTGAGGAAACCCGCGGCTTAGTTGGCTCCACTCGTATTGACTGGTCTTTTCTGTGCGCTAGGCCGACTAAGCTGTCAGGATGGAATAGGTGCTGAGAAAGCCTACTCCATCTAAAAATAATGTCCCACCCATGGCACTGCAGCGCTGAGTGGTCTCTTCAACCATCTAGTGTGAGTGAAGGTGTCACTGGACGCTGTATAAATCATCTCATTACGTAGATTCAAAGGCCGTAGTTCCTTAATTTAGAGTATTTTAGAGTTACATTCTAACGTTCGCAGCTCGCGTAGCATGAGGCTAGGTTAGAGCGTATCCATGGGTTTATAACTCTAGCTATCCTGCTTGACGACAAACAAAAGAGTGAGATACATATAGTTATAACCCCCTTATGTACTGCATAACCCAGGCTCATGCTTAGCAGGGCGATGTCGACTCTATCTACGCTACGGGCCCACCACCAAGTGTGAGCACTCGTGCTTGACCCACCGATACATTACTCCGTCGCCCGAGGCTGTGTAAAATTATACATTTCTCAGCAACACAGTTTGTTTTGGAGCCTTTTGGCGCGTTATTATTGGGTTGGCAGCCCTGCGTTTGGATAGGCGGGAAATTATAATGGGCGAATGAATGGAAATCGACGCGAATCATAAAATAAAATGACCTACCTACTGCGTAAAACAGAAGGACAGGGACACTGAGGTTTTCAATAATTCGCTGTCTTCCTGAATTCTGATGAAATTGCTATAAATAAATCCTACACAAGACAGCACGTCGACTCTTACACGCTAGCACTCTACTGGGCAATGTTACGGGCGACTTTACACCAAAAGTTAACATACACATTTAATACGAGCTAATGCAACCGCCAACAGACAGAACCCGATACCACAACTTTACTATCCTGGGTTGTTTGTTTATTAGGCCTATTAACTTAGGGTGTCTTGTAATAAGAACATATATTTTGACTGAGTGCTAGAAACCTAGATTGAGTTTAGGCGTAGTGGGTACCTATGATATTTTATCTTAGGTCATCCATCACTGTTGACTATGACAGCCGTTGAAATAAAATAATTTGTAACGCGGGAAACAAAATAAAACAATAATTTATTATTTTTACACCTAGCGCCCTCTAGTACGTAGTTGGAGAAACTATTTATATCACCGACATCTATGTTCGAAAAAGATAACTAACTTAGTGTAAAAAGCAATTTATAGATGGCGCTCGTATTGGGTTAATTGGTCGCGCCATCTACTGTTGATTGTGGGAACTATGTCAGTCAGTTCAAGGTGCGGCAACTACCCACGTAGTATAAAGGTAAATATGCAGATGGCTCTTTTAAAATATTTTAACAGCGCCACCTATAGTGAAACCCTTGAACTTTCCCGTCATTATTATATTTTACCTGTCAAGAAAGTTTTATTTTGCTTGCCAAACAAGAAAAATTATGAAATTAATTATTATTGGTTGAAATATGCTATTTTTGTTTCTTCTACATAATTTTTTTTTTACTTTTCTTTTATTTTAGTCACACGCTAGTTGAAAAATAAAGGTTTTACCTGCTTAATTCACTAATTAAATTAGCTACTCACGAATGTCGAATGTGTTCCACTTTCTTGAAGATAGGTTGTTGATAAGGGCTGTTTACCAAATGCTCCTCTAGATCACTGTATTGGGTACAGACTGGTGATAAATATGAAGTTTTTCAGTTTATCGAGTGCTTTTTTTGTTATTACCTTCTCTGGGATTGTGAAAAATGGTGAGTCTCAACTTAGAACCAATTATTGTTCACGAGAAAGCAAGTACAACATTTAAATATTAATTAAACTAATAATTCTTTAAAAAAAAACAATGCCTGGACTGTCTGGTCCAACAAATTTTCAACCAAAAAGGTTGGTTGAATCGATTTGTTGAACAATCCCCTCAATTTCTGTGACAACTTGTAAAAAGGACTACTTTATTATTTTGATCACGAAGGACTCTATCGGGGCTTTGCCAGGTCGAATTTGTAAAACGTTGTATACTCGTAGATAACGAAAATATTGGTTAAAGCTCTACACATTGTGGGGACGAAACGTACTTAATAGATGAAAATAAAATATTTAAAATATTGGTAAGAATTCTACATATTTGTAGAATTGGGTAGGCAAAGTTTTTTGTTCGAAAGTCCGTTATTGGCTTAAACTTATCTTTTGACAATATTGAGAAACTAATTTAAATATTTTTTATTTTGGTCCAGTAGTTTTGTTTTTATGCGCTAAAATGTTTTGTTCCTATGACCTCCAACAGTATGCAGACCGTCGCGTGAAGGTCATAAAATCGTATCTTTGAAACGTTGTAAAATCCAAACTACTGAACCAAAATAAAAAATATTGAAATTAGTTTCTCAATATTGTCTAAAGATAAGATTAAGCCAATAACGGACTTTCGTACAAAAAACTTTGCGTACCGAATTATATGAGTGAGGACTATACAGTCTTTACAGGGTCGACACGCAAAGAAGAAGACAGGGTGTAACCTACCTACTGGTCAACTTAATTCCGTAAAAAAAGTTAAAAAACCATTTTTTTTATTCTATAACAATTAAAACCAACGGATCGTCATATAGACTCTATGTATTTTTTTTAGCTATATGACATTGAGCAAAAAATTAGATGGTGATCCCTATCATCGGGTGCTATTACCTTGTAAGAAGAGTTAGGATCTTTTAGTAACACCTTGTATTATTTTCAAAAGTAAAGTGGGTTTCATACAAGTAGGTCACTCACGCGATAGATATCATTACGTGACCTTTCTGACACCATTTCGCGGAAGCCCTACTACGATGCCTTTGAACCAAATACTATCTAAGCTAAGGATTACATAATTATCGACCTCCCTAAGCCTCCCTTAGTAGAAAGAGTGTCTAGGTGACAATATTAAACTTTCAAAAGAAATATCTAATACCTAAAATTGATGAAAAGGGATGAAAACACTGTTATTAAGCTATTGAGCTGAGCGTATCTTTCTGTATTTGGCTCCTAACGAAACGAACAAACTTTTTTTCGACAAATACCTAATACGTATTTTATGCCGATTTTTTTTATATTTTAATCACAGACATTGAAAAGTCTGTGATTTTAATTATGTTTTCCTGCAAATAAACCGGTTTTGAGGATTTGCAAGTGTGCGGCTTTTTTTACAGCATAGGCACTCTGGGACTGGGCTACCGGTACGATAGCTAAGAGTAGAATAGATAAAATTGCCGCACTAGAATATCGATTTTGAAAGTATGGATGGATGGATGGATGCTTGTTACTCTTTCACGCTGAAACGGCTTGACGGATTTTGGAAATTTGGAATGGAGATAGCTTAGACATCAGAATAACACATAGGCTACATATTATCACGCTATTACACTTAGGGGCAATGTAAACCACATATACCTTTTTTCTGTAGTTCACGCGGACGATGTCGCGGGCAAAAGCTAGTTATTGATAAATCATTGATAAATTGGCAATGAACGCAGGCGCAAGGCCAGACAACTGGCGGGGTCAACTTTCGCTCGTTTTGAATACATTATTTTGAGTAAGTATATATTTACCTAAGTTGTAGTCGGAGAAGCGAAAGTTTTTAGAATTTATCGATTGTATTTCACTCGGCATTTAAAGTTAACTCAAACCAATTTATTAAGTGTGGGTATTAATTTAGAACCTACAAAACCAGCCTGACCTGACTTGACTTTCCTGTGAGCTAGGCCGACTAAGTTGTCAGGATGGTATATAGGTGCTGGGCAACCCTACTCCATCTATAAACAATGTCCCAGGCACTGCAGCGCCTAGTGGTCTCTTCACCCATCTAGTGTGAGTGAAGGTGCCACTGGGACGCTGCATAAATCATCTCATTACGTAGATGCAAGGCCTTAAATAGTTTTAAATAGAAAACCTGCAAGTTCGAGAATACCTGTTCACAGATAAGTATGTACCTATAGTCGATGGCAAATCAACCATCAAGTACAGTCGGCCACAGTCTCCGATACCCCTTTTTGTTCGATTGGCACCCTTATGCCGCGCGCGATAAGAGCTGCCATGTATCTGAGATTGTGGCCGACCGTACATACGCATACTCTTATTCGACAAAAATGTAAAGGTAAGATGTGGTCAAAAACAGCTACAAGTTTTTTATTTGTGAGGAATTGTAATACCTCCGGCCAGTTGCAACCTCTGTTGGTCCATATTTGAAAATAGGCCCTAATTTTTCCATTGTTGGCGATTTGTTGCCTATTCATCAAATCATAGCCAGCCTGATCGCGGATGTCATCCACCCAGCGCCTGGGTGGGCGGCCTCGTAGTCTGGTATTTTGCCACGGCCACGAAATTAGAGGATGATAAAATTTGGCGAATAAAAAGACAGATACCAAGACAATCGACTTATAGGAGGAGCGGGTGATCATGCTCCTCACTATAAATACCGGCCGGGTCCAACTGAACAGAGTTGGACGTTCTATAAAATTCTACGATAAACATTTTGCTGGTGCGATGCAGGATTGTAACGAGTAGCGATTTGACAGCTCGTCGAGTATGTTGCAGTTTCCAGAGCGCCAGACAGGGGTCGCTACAGACTCCTGCAGTCGAGTATACTGTCTGACTAAGAATTCATATCACTAGCTACCCTTTTCTCCCTCCACAGCCTCAGCCATCCTCTGCTATGACTGCAACAGCGCCTACGACCCTCGCTGCGGTGAGGAGTTCGACCCGTTCAGCCTGGGCATCGTCAACTGCTCACTCAAAGACCCCCTGGACCACATGCCAGAGTACCAGCCCGCCGTCTGCAGATCCGTCAAGATGCAGAGTGAGTTAAGACACATGGTAAACTTTTATTCAACGACGTGGTTGATAAACAAGCGCCGAGCGAGAGCTTGTCGACATGCAGTGATCTACTCAGCAAAGCAATTGAGCAACTCAGATTTACTTTGATTCAACTGTGTTCAAAAATAAAAGTTCACCAAGAATATGTCTTTAACATCATCATCGTCATCACTATCATCATCGTCAAATGTTTTCTTCTTCTTCTTCTTTGCGTGTCGATGGCGATTTCTTAATCTAGAGGTAATTCTAATCTAAAATTAAATGGCTTTAGCCCAACGCAACTACGAATTCCGCAACGCTAACTGCGTTCTTATTATGTTAATGTTTCCAAGACCCGATAGATATGCTCCCTTAAAGACCTGAAGGGTGAGACCCTTACTCCGGGGTGGGACCCGTTCAGCCTCTGCATCGTCAACTGCTCCCTTAAAGACCCTCTGGACCACATGCCTCTGTCTGCCGATCCGTCAAGATGCAGAGTAAGTTTCTATCCTCATCACTATCTGAAACATGGACCACCTCGAGTTGGCTGCGCAAGATAGTTCGAAGAGGAGAAAGATTTTTCGAGCTCTATCAGTCCCTCCTTAGGGATAAAAGGGTCAAGTAAAGGCAAATCTAGACCATAAGCAAGACTTCGATGTGAAGATGAATCTGCAGGACTGTGACGATGCAGAGTGAGTTATTAGCATCTAATCTCATTAGTATCTCTTGAAGTGTTCTAAATTTCTAATCTCTTAAAAAGTGTATTCTTCTAATATGTCACGCGCTTTGATCTCTTTACTGCTGATCTGCTTCTATGAGGTTCTGACAGCTGTATTGTGGAACATCAAGGCAGGCGTAAAGATGCAATATTGATTGTGAATCGGCACAAAACATATCATCTGACAGGATACTCTACCTATCTTTTTAGGTTCAAGGACTTTCAAACTTTCTATCATCTTTGCATCATCAATATGTTCCCTAAAATAGAAAGAGTAGAGTGAGTTATTATCATCATCACCTGGATCGGGCTTTCTGGATCACATTACTCAGTTCTAGACTGCTATCTGCTGAGGTTTTATTTATTACACTTACATCATCAGCATAATTTGCAGCCTTTATGGGTCTCTTTCTAGAGATAGGTCTTTCCCAAAATGTTCCATTGTTAGTGTTTTTCTGCTTTTCCCATCCAGTTGTTTCCCACAGCACTTGGGTTTCACTTGCTGAGAGATATTTAATTAGTTATTTACAATTTGACTATTATTATCAACCTAGTTACTGCAAATTTTATTGATACTTATCCACTTTATTTATAGTGTTTGCGTAGTGGGCCGCGCAAAATAAGCAGTCGAAAACCGGATAGACCGTTTAATTGACTTGCCAATAGACGCTGTGTTCTAGATTAATAAAACCTAAATGGAGATTGTTGTTCGGACTTATGTAGCCGCCTTGTCATCTGAGATAGACAATGATTATTTGCATAAAACTGTGTCACTGCTGGACGATATTGAACAATAAACAGGGTGCAATCGAATTCGACAGGTCTACTGATCACTACAAACTGTGCTACAAACCACTTGATAGCTAACAAAAAAAAAATGGATCGCAAAATAATACCAGCTGTTCCATACATTTGGTGCAGTACTGTGTTACTGACTCTACCTTATGTATGGAACAGCTGATGTTATTTTCGCCCCATTTTTTGCCACCTAGTACACCAGTAGTTAGTTACACACTCCAAAAGTGTCTAGGGAACAAGTAAGTTTTTGCGGTTTACCTACTAAAAACTGAGAGAAAGGCCTTTACCCAGCTAATTGGACATGTACAATTGTGTACATTTTACTTACATACTAAAAAACCCTTCTTTCATTCTGACCAACTAATCCGACCAACTGAAACGGACCAACAATTTTTCTTTCCTAACGGATCAACTATTTGATTGGTCCGATCTAATGAAGTCCCTTTTGGCATCCTTCGGGAACGGAACCCTAAAAATAACCACATTTTCTTTTCCACGTTACAGTCTACGGCAAGACGCGGATAGTGCGGCAGTGCGGCTATCTGACCGACGAGACAATGGACGACCAGCCGTGCCTGCGCCGCACCAGCTCTGACCAACTCTTCGTGACCTACTGCTCCTGTACCACTGACCTTTGCAATGCAGCTGGAGGAGTCACGGGCGGAGTTCTTCTTACGCTGGTCGTGGGGTTAGGAATCAGCATCCTAATGTAATGGATTAGGGTATCAATTCTGGCGCCCGTGGAACTACAGCAGTGACGTAGATACGGATCCTGCATCGCGCCAGCAAAATGTTTTTCGAAGTTAGTTTAAATACAATGAATTTGCTAGGCTGATGCTGATTTTAATATGAGTTATCAGCTCTTCGTGCTCTTGCACCACTGACTGTTAGGAATTAGCCTAGTGATGTAAAGTCAGTATTAGCTATTAGAGTGTCGGTAGATATCTTAGTCAGGAACTTCGTTATGCAGCTGCAAGTATCATAGTGGTTTTTATTTTTCAGGAGTTTTCAGTCAGTTTATCTGGCTGTACACACGACAACACGTCGATTCTTACACGCTAGTGCTCTATCCGGTTACGCTACGGGCGACTTTACAACAAAAGAGTACACTCTGACGTGCTGTCGTGTGTACCATCAGTCAATCGAAATTCGAGGGGTACTAGGTACATTTGGGGCTTCTTTATGTTTGTAAGTAAGTAGTTCTGGATTGTATCATGCCTCTATATTGCAAGGTTATCGAGAGTGATTTGTTTTAATAATTATTCTCAAATATGTGTACAAAATAAATACAAAAACCTCCAAAATTTTATTTCTTCTTCTTCAGCCTGTCGCCACGCAATGCTGAGTGTAGGCCTCTTCCGTTGCACTCCATTCCTTTCGGTCTTGGGCTTTTTGACGTTTTATTTACTTACTTACTATTAATTATTCTGAATTACTCAGGTTAGGATTCAGGACTGAGGATTCTAGAACAGTTAAGTACCTACCTACCTATCTACCTAGTACCTATCTGCTGAAAAATCAGTGTAAAAAAGTGCAATAGTGCCAGTTAGAGTCTAGCAGGCAGGGACCATCTTTTTTGCGATGTCACCTCGAATGAGAGTGCGTAAAGATTGAAAGGGCGGCCTTCACGCGACCACGAACTTAGCGACGGGCTTGGCCTAAAAGCTATCTGAGGGTCTACCAGGAGTGTGTTTGGACAGACGTTCGGCAGACGTCCGGGATGAACCACGCGACGTGAAAGTGTGCTGCCAACTTGACCATACTTGCCATACTTGCCAGAATTGACATAAGTCATGCGTCACTCACTTTCACTCAAGAGAAAACCTGGAAAATCTTTTGGAAATTAAACCAAACTAAATTATGTATTTACAGCCGTAGTACTTCTCGGCAGATGGTTACTCAGGTTCAAGTTTACGCAGATAATTATCCAACCTCAAACAAATCCATCGAGTCGATCATACAATGCGCCTTTTTAGTGCAGTGCTGTGGGCATAATTTATTGCACAAATCCAGCTGAATATAAAAGGAGAAGACAAGGAAACCTAACCCTGCCAAGAAGCGAGGCTAAAATAGCAAGCATAATCTACTCTGGCTTTTACAAATAATATTAAGGAAGTCATTAAGTTACAAAGATGTTTTATAGGTAGGTAGCCTAGATGAACAAATAAATAAACCTATCCAAAAGCACCTGCATGAGCCGCACGACCCTCCGATGGCTTGTTAGTGCCGTGATGTGGTGGACTTTTTGGGAAGTGGTCCTTTTGGGAAGTTGACGTTTTGCACCTAAAGGGATACCGCAGTGACAGAACTCAATGGAGACTCCAATGGGGAAACCAAACAACTGGATGCCGCTGCAACCTGCAACTAAGTACTGCATCCTGAAATTGGTCCGTCAAGGTCGCGCTCCCGCTTCACTTGACATCATGTAGGGAGGCGGCATTTCAAAAATTATTGAATTAGAGAGTGTATTCTCGGTAGAGCATCCACCTCGCACCTCGCTCGTCGCCACTGTACGCATTAGCCGATTTTACTTTTCTTGGACATGCTTCAGCGGGTAGTCTAATTGTGAAAAAACTTTTCATTATTGAATAATAAAAAAAATATTTTCAAAATTTACATTAGATGTCCCATGTCCGTTTTGGATTGGTTTTTACAAGTTCTCTCAGATATTACGACGATGAACATGATCTTTCCTGGGGGGTTACCCTTGACGCTATTGCGATCAAAATGAAAAAGTTTAAAAATTTATTTCTCTTTGAATTCGCATAGTAATGCTTTGATATTAAATACTTTGTAATGTTTATTCAAAGGTAAGGCTGTTCTATTCAATAAAAACATAAAATGCGTCTTAATTTGTAAAATATAAAATTTTGTAAATTGCGCCACATTGCGGCTGTATTGGAAAAGTGCGTCAAGGGTAGAGGGGCAGGTCTATAATTACAAATATACCTAAAACGTTTTTTGATTTTCTGAGCTGATACCGACATCGATATATGTAGGTACATACATTATGATGACAAGACTAAGGAGTAAAAAAACTGGAAATCAGTAGCCTGTAGACGACACAAGCAGACTACCACGTTTGTATAGAGATTTGAAAGGGAAGCCTTAAGTTCGACATTAACCGTCTTACTACAAAAACTTGGTGAACACTGGTCTAAAATGCGTTTAGCGAACACTATCTAATCTGCTACATACGGGTTTAAGAAGTGTTCAACGGGTTTTAAACAATGTCTAAGACGCTGCCAAGTGGTGTCTATGTCACAGTGACAGTTTTGTGGAAACGATACTGGTAAACACGTGCTCAATAAATAATTAACTTTTTTTTATAGTAAGACCGTAACTAATTAAGGTGAAAATCTTTCACCCAGCGATGCCACAATCCTCATAAAGAAACATAATACCATTAACATGTTGCATACATTTCACGGCTGGCCGGCTACCGGCTCACACATTGCATTGCCTAACTATTCGCGCAATGGATTACGGAATCCATTGCCAGCTTAGTTCCTGAAAGGGTATTACGACAGGGACGGGCTAAATGGAGTAAATGAAGTAAATTGTCTAATTGTTTTCGTCGAATCGAAGGATTTATGATGTTAGTGACGGCGAATGGTAACGAACTGTTACGCCAGGAAGTAAGTGTTCTACTTCATTAGATCTGAATCAAATGCGTTATTTAAGCGATGTTACTAAGGTGTGATCCAACATGTTCTTTACCGTTCATTGGAGTGCAATCAAAGGAGCCAAACCGTTAAATTAAACCGGCTAAAATACGTACCTATAAACCTGCTCAATGGACGTCCATTCGGGTTTTTTTCTTTGGTGTATATGAAGAGGAAGCTAAACTAGATAGCCCTACGTTCTTAGTTTTTACCTCAGTTGAGTTTTTCATTCATTATTTTCGTTTTGAAAACCTTCTCATTCCCTTTGAATCTCGTCCATTACGATGAATATGTTCAAATCGCTCCATCCGTTTGGAGTTTGGTGCTACGAAGCCACATACTGTCACACCCTCCACACACACTCCCACCCCGACAGACAGGCGTTAATCTTTTGACTATTTATTTATCTTGATTAGAGCCTTATCACAGCGCAGCGACTTCGCCGCGAGTTCGCGACATGCGATCCGCGTTTTGGCCACTCAGTAAAAATAAAGATTTTGACAAGGAAATACTGCTGGCTTTGTTACTTCTAAAACGCAGAAAACGAAAGCGAAAGAAGATACGAAGAATATGGGAGGATCCCTTATCAAGTAATTGACGATTATTATGTGCTGTTCTGCAAACGAGTTACAAATACCTGCGAATGACAAGTTCTACATTTTACGAGTTGTTGAATCTGATACAAAATGACTCAGGATATGAGGACACACCTAAGATTATTAGTATCTCCTGACGAAAGGATGTTATACGCGATTGTACAGCACACCGTCATCATCATTTAAGAGAGGATGGCATTAATAGTCGTCGACTCAAGATCGAACTCAAGTAGGTGATATCAGAAAAGTCAAATGCTTTGGCTAATGTCAATGTCAATCTCAAGATAGTGTCTATTAATATGCTGACAGCTACTCAAGTTTGACATTAGCCAAGGCTTGACATTAGCATTTGACTTTTCTTAGTTCACCTACGTGAGATCGAGCTCAAGTAGGTGATCTCAGACGACTATTAATACCACCCTTAGACTCTTGTCTTTACCAATTCAATTAATGTATCTATTTGTCATTATTGTTTTTATCAATTTTTATGAAATTATTTAGGGTCAATATAAACTTAATCTATACTTATAATAAAACTCTAGCGAAGTCAATTCTGTACATTGAATATTTTTAGAAAAAAACTAGCAGGGGTTACTAAATAAACTATACTGAATCCAAAAATGCAAAAAAAACTGTTTATGTCTGTCTGTCTGTCTGTCTGTCTGTCTGTCTGTCTTTCTGTCTGTCTGTCTGTCTGTCTGTCTGTCTGTCTGTCTGTATGAACACGATAAACGCGAACACCGCTGAATAGTTTTCAACCAAACTTAACATGGTCGTAACTCACGTTTCTGGGAGTAACTTAGGCTATCCGATGTTTAGAATACATTGCGGGTTGCAATTTTAACTTCGTTTTTTGTAAGAAATATTCATAATTTGGATATGGCTTCTTCAGAAGGTATGTTAAGAACGTGATACTGAACATATTTCTGCAAAAAAAAAATTAAAAGTCCGACTTTGAACCACATTCTCTCGAAAACCTACATTGCGGGTTGCAATTTTAACTTGATTTTTTGTAAGAAATATCCATAATTTTGATATGGCTTCTTGAGAAGGCATGTTAAGAACGTGATACTGAACACATTTCTGAAAAAAAAAAATTGTTGTCCGACTTTATTATCTCGGAAACCGTTGATTTCCCAGGCATAGTTCCTTGGGCAAAAATGTTCGTTATGATGAGGACTATACGTATACGTACGTATACGTGGTCTCCCGCTTTGTTGGCGGTCTTCTAACACTCTGTATAATAGCACGCTACGACTTTTGGCATTTGGGGCGCATATTGTAAATGAAAAATCGGCATTTGTTTTTATTTTATTTTGGCGGAAAATGTTAGTTCTACAAGCGTAGCATAAGGCCGGGTTAGAGCGTATCTATGGGTTTAAAATAATAGGTATCTCACTCTTTTGTTTGACGTAGAGCGGGATGGACAGAGCCATAGATACGCTCTGAACCAGCCTTATGATGCTTGCTGGAGGGAATAGTGAGTGGTTTTCGGTGGAGGTCGGACCAAGTGTATCGATGTTAGAAATGTAGTACTGTTGCGTCGCGGTCGAAATGTTCTGGATTTGAACCCACGCGAGGTTGAAATTTTTTTTGTGCCTTGTTTTAAATATTGACTCTACTGAGCCCAACTTGATATTAAAAAAATATATTTTGTTTGCCGTAGAGCGGGATAGACAGAGTTATTTGCGGTAGATACGCTCTAACCCAACCTTATACTTTGCTTGCTGGCTTAGCATGAGAATGGGTAAGACCTTATCTATGGGCTTATAACTTTATCTATCCCACTCTACGTCGAGTGAGATACATAATAAACCCCCATACTTCCCAGGCAATTCGGAAGGCAAAGTTTTTTGTTCGAAAGTCCGTTATTGGCTTAAGAATCAGAATCAGAATCAGAATCAGAATTATTTATTTGTCAAACATAGGTATAAATTATGAATAGGTGTTAAAAAATAGTATGTCCTCTATGTCTTGCCAAAAGGCGTACAAATTTAGTTATTTACATTGCATGCAGATAACTTATGAACTATGAACATATTTACATGGTAATTAATTAAATGAAATAAGAATAAAATTTAATTTAATGTCAATTATTAAATCAAATTGTATATAATATTTAGTTTATAGTTTGTCATTAAAATATTCTGTGATAGTGTAATAACACTTTGATAATAGAAATTTAAGCAGTAGCCTCTTAAAATTCATAACATTAATCTTATCTTTAGACAATATTGAGAAACTAATTTCAATATTTTTTATTTTGGTCCAGTAGTTCTGTTTTTATGCGCTAAAATGTTTTGTTCCTATGACCGCCAACAGTATGCAGACCGTCGCGTGACGTCATAAAACCGTATCTTTGAAACGTTGTAAAATCCAAACTACTGAACCAAAATAAAAAATATTGAAATTAGTTTCTCAATATTGTCTAAAGATAAGATTAAGCCAATAACGGACTTTCGAACAAAAAACTTTGCCTTCCGAATTCTTATGCTATGCTTCCTGGTATCTTACACGGGCGATACCTAATCTAAACAAAACATATTTTATCATAAATTTATTGTTTAGATTAGGGCACACACACACACAGACAGACACACAGGCAGGCACATCCTCATAAACACATAAACAGACACACACACAAAGCTATCAAACTTATGACACCCCTCTTTGTTGGTCGGGGGTTAAAAAAAACCTTCCTTTTGAGTTTTCCTCCACATTATTGTATTCGAAACGGGTCGAATCGCGATTGGTTTTTAGGCAAATTAATTCCACAGTCGAATTTAAATTAAATGTCACATGTGTAAAAACGCATACGAAGTCGCGGGCACAGCTAGTTTTAGAAATAAAATGCTATTTTATTTAGTCTTTTGTCGGTACAGCACTCTCCATGCACTCCGGTCCCAGGCCAGTTCCTTCACGTCCTGGTACGTTCCGACATCCACCTTTTCTTTAATTTGGTCGAAGTAGCTTCTCCGACAGCACACCACCGATAGAAAATTGCTGTCCAACGTTTCTCAATAACTGGGGATCGGAATATAGTTAATCAACATCTGAACGATAACAAAATCGATCAGTAGATGAGCTCGAAAGTGAATCTCATCGCGCGTGCGTGCGTTTAACTGACAGAAGTATAACTAAATCCCAGTAACGCGAAGTACAATACACTCTAGCTAGATAGATAATACTTTATTATATTAACCTAAAAAATATCATTGAAATGAAATGAAATGAAATGAAATGTTTTATTTGTTCTATAAAGATTTACATTTCGATTTTAGGTAGAGTGAACTAGAATTATTTGTACTTAAAATTAGTTTCCCAGTCCCCAAACTAGAATAACTCCGTTTTATGGGTAACCGGTCTTTCGCTCTAACGATACATTTACAATACATTTCTTAACCTAAGAGTCCATATGGCGGCACCACGCCTATTACCTTGTTTATTTTCAAAGTTATTTAATCACTACCAGGTGAAGGACTCTTTAAGGCGCCGTGCATAGTGAATAGCCCGGGCGCCAAGAAAAATGCACAAAATCGAGTCCTGTATCAAATACACTAAAAAAATCGAAAATTTTCACATAGCAAACCCTAGAATTAGATGAGACCTATCTAACACAGCCAGTTTTGTGTTGAGATTTATAAACGTTTTGAAGATATTTTGGATGAAAAAAAATAGGCGGCGCGCTTTTTGTCAGACAAAATATCTTGCAATCTGTTATGGATATCAACACAAAACTGGCTGTTTTAGATAGCTCTCACCTAATTCTAGGGTTTGATATGTGAACATTTTCGATTTTTTTTGTGTATTTGATACAAGAATCGATTTTGTGCATTTTTCTTTGCGCGCGGGCTAATTCACTATGCCCATTAATTCGGTCGAAATACCTTCTCCGTGGCCTTGATAAGGGAACCATAAACAACATTACCCCCGTATCCTCCTTGTATAAGCAGTCAAGTCACCTCAACAACAAACCCTAAGAAAAGTCCTAGTTTCTCCGATTCCCCGTAGACCTAACTAGACCTAAAAGCTACCTTGCCGCGCCCATACGCAGCGCGACCTAGCCACCACAAAGTTAGGGACAGAGGTCTCGCCCAATCGGGACTTTAGAATGGAATTGTCGAAGTTTTTAATCACTATCGTATATTAGGTAGATAGGTAATCGTATGAGATAGTGGCCACCCTTGGTGTCAGCGTTTTGAGGTTGCCCAAAGGGCCTCTGACATGGCTAACGATTGTTATTAATTATTAACAACACCTTTTCTACAGTACTTACTTATGGGAAACAATAACATATTGTGAGACCATAATTTTCGCTCGAGACAGGACTTGAGGACAGCAAAAACGAGTCGGGTGAATTGATCACAAATAGCTTTATAAAAAAGCTCGCATCAAATAAATGCAATCTGAAGTTTGTCAGCATCTTTTAAACTTATAATCTACCAAAATTTTATGGTTTAGGAGCTATGACTTTTTACGAGTAAGTTTTGTGAATTTTCCCCATTTTGGTCACAAAGTCCACCATGGTGTAAAAACTATTTGTTCAAAGCGAATGAAAAGGGCCACCCTGTAAATACGAGCTTTTTTCACCAAATATTTCTCACACAACTGGACCTTCTACTCCTTGAACTATCGAGCCCGAGCTTCGAACCTGCTACCCCAGTTCCGCGAGCGCTTCCTGCTACCCAGTGTCGTAGTAGTTGCTGTCGTTCGTAGTCCGTAGTCTGTAGTCCGTAGTCTGGCCGCGTTCGAAAGTGAAGTGGGCGCTGCGTAGCTGCGGGGTCCGCAACATTTGGTTCGGTATTTATTTACTACAGCAGCCATTCTCAAAGTGTGCTTTCTCTGTGGGGGCTCCGCAAAACTTTGGCATTAACGTGGCATTAATAGTCGTCATCTTAAGCTCGAACTCAAGTAGGTGATCTCAGAAAAGTCAAATGCTAATGTCAAGCCTTGGCTAATGTCAATGTCAATCTCAAGATCGTGTCTATTAATATGCTGATAGCTACTCAAGTTTGACATTAGCCAAAGCTTGATATTAGCATTTCTGAGTTCACCTACTTGAGATCGAGCTCAAGTAGGTGATCTCAGACGATTATTAATGCCACCATTAGCGAAAGGTCATGAAAAAAGCTAGATAGAGTTTATAATACATTTCAAAGACAAATTAGAAACAAATAACCTGATATCAACCAAGAGATGTAATGTGTATTTTCAATAAAATTATTAGCGACAAATTTTAATATTGCACATGATTGATATCAAAATGAGCTGTAGTGTATTTTTCAATAAAATAATTAGTGGCAAATATTGCAAATTATGAATGAAAATTGACGCCAGTCATCAAGCTGTCACAGACTCGAGGAATGGAGTTAATTGCAAATTAATTACATAATTAACTGCATCACTTTTATGACATCACTTGCAAACTAATTTGGCTAATTGCAAAGTTATTGCAAATAGATTTGGTTCGTTTAGGAATCTGTAGCTGATCTTTAAGCCCTGACAGATGACAAGCCAAAAATTTCAGGAAAATATGAATGCTCCTGTTGAATTCCTCTACGTTTTTATTAACCATGATGTCCGGAGCATTTTTATATGAACTCAGCGAAATTTTCGTATTCCTAGTTACGTATAGTGTTTTCATACCTGTTTTCAACCTACTTTTCCTTTACTTCACCTTTCCTTTAATAAAATCAATGAGGTAACAAATGTTTATGTTCTTACGTATCTTAAAAGTACATTCTTTAAAGACCACTCAAATTTCAAGCCACAAAAATGTTCCCAACCTCTGCCTTCAAGGCAAAGAAGGTGAGAGAGAAGAAAACGGTCGCGAGGCCTGCGCGCGCGCCGACCTCAGTCGAGCTGCGCCCGCGCCTCTTTCCACACGCTCCGGTTCGAAAATCGAACACCGAACGGTACACGACACTTCACGAGTCATGCCGGAGTCAAGCGACTTTTGAATTTTTACTTTTTCCGGATTCTACAAGTGCTTTTTTGTGACCAGTGTTTTCAACTTGGTTCTTTTTTAATTTTGAAAAGACGTTTCATATAAATGTTTGGTTTTAAGGCTAGTGTGGTGAAATGCTGCAGCCTAGATTAAGTTCCGTATGTGCTAGTGCGAAAATGAGGAACTTTGGGGATTTCTGGAGAATGGCAGCTTTGGTGGTGTGCTTCGCGTTGCTTTTCAGTGCGACTCTTGTTTCATGTCAAGGTAAGACTTTTTTTTGTACCGACCATTCACAATAAAAGGTTATTTTAAGGCTCCGATCACGATCTGCATTGAGAGTTTTTTCGCCGACTGAAAAAGTTGCGTAAGTTTTTTTCCAAAACTTTACAAAAGTTAAAAGGTGAAACTGAGTTAAAATGAGGTCAATTCACAAACTAGACTTGATTCTCACCTAATCCGAGACGCTATAAAGGCTAAAGTTCGCGAGATACAGCCTTAAATCTGAGAAGCAAAAGCTCTAGTATAAAAGACTTCAACGCGCGGTATCGCTCCACATTTTATGATTGATGAGCAAAAAACGTAGGTTGTATGCGTCTTGTGCGTTTGACCTGTTTTTGTGATGATTGCGATTTTCTCTATTAATACGATTCTGTGATTGGTTTTTATAGTTATAGAATATTAATGTTATACAGACTCAAATGTTGTTTGATTGTGTTTAGCTTGCCATTTTTCACAGGTTACCCATCAAAACTTCGGTTTGTCATAAAATGACAAGCTTTTAACAAGTTATTGACAGTTATTTGTTGTCCGTTATTGCATGGGAAACCGGATGTAAAAGAGTACGTGCTTCTGCCTACTCCAGAAGGATACAGCTAAGCCTATTAATATTTATTTCGATAAAAACGTAGTATTCAACTAATTTTCACAATATTTTGCAACCCAAGTAGAGCTAAGTGGCATCGAAAATTTCACAAAAATTGCCCAAAACCTGACACTTGTTCTTATTAACAATTAGCTTCTAATTAACTCCCTAATTCCATCGTTTCTTAATGCAAATGCTGAAAGTATTTTAACGATCCAGTTCGACTGGATTTCTAAATGGTGGCACATTCACCAGTTGGTTCAGGCATTGAGTAGTGTGGTAGTCATTTCATATACACCGGTATGAAGCATCTATGTCAAGGATTCGCTCTGAGCTATATGCACTTTCGACTCCATTGCGCAAGCTGGGTCGATTATAAATAGATGTAAACAAATATAAGAAGGTAACGGCAGATTATATTTCAAACTACACGCTACGCTAATGATCTGATCATAGCGATCATAGGGCTCACCAAAGGTCCATTCTTATTTGATCATTATCTCGTCCATATAAAGGGCTTCCAAATCCTTAGAGCCAATTTCTCCAATAAAGAGAGGCTAAGAATGAGCTCTATCTAAAGAGGAAAAATGGCGTAATTTTTCATGACAATTGTGACAATACCAGTAGTCATAATTTTGTTCTTATTAACAATTAGCTTCTAATTAACTCCCTAATTCCATCGTTTCTTAATGCAAATGCTGAAAGTATTTTAACGATCCAGTTCGACTGGATTTCTAAATGGTGGCACATTCACCAGTTGGTTCAGGCATTGAGTAGTGTGGTAGTCATTTCATATACACCGGTATGAAGCATCTATGTCAAGGATTCGCTCTGAGCTATATGCACTTTCGACTCCATTGCGCAAGCTGGGTCGATTATAAATAGATGTAAACAAATATAAGAAGGTAACGGCAGATTATATTTCAAACTACACGCTACGCTAATGATCTGATCATAGCGATCATAGGGCTCACCAAAGGTCCATTCTTATTTGATCATTATCTCGTCCATATAAAGGGCTTCCAAATCCTTAGAGCCAATTTCTCCAATAAAGAGAGGCTAAGAATGAGCTCTATCTAAAGAGGAAAAATGGCGTAATTTTTCATGACAATTGTGACAATACCAGTAGTCATAATTTTCATTTAAAGTGTTTTAATATTTAACCAATGTCTTAGCAAAAGTTAAGTGTTTTTTTGACATATTCTCAAGTAAACCTTACCTTACCGATTACTGACTACAAAATATTCTTGAATGGTGAAATCGATCCTCTTAGTCTGATACATTTTGTATCCCTATTTCTCTTGTATTTGCACTACTAGGCATTAGCAATTACGAAAAAGACGTCCAAAATGGCAAAAGTTCACACGCCGCGGACTAGTGGCATTTTGCGACCCCGCTCGCTTATGACGCAACTGCAATGCACGTGTTGCCTCACAGACGGTGGTCAAATGATGATGCTGATAGCTTACAAAGGTACCGCTAAAGCTCCAGAAGAACATGCCATTGTTTTTACAATAAAACATTAAATCTTAATATATAAAACAAAGTCGTGTTAGTTACACCATTTATAACTCGAGAACGGGTGGACCGATTTTTATTATTTTTGATTTGTTGGATTTCTCTCCGCCCCGAATAGCAGAATAACTCACAAGAAAAAAAAAAGTAGGTGCGGACGAAGTCGCGGGCAAAAGCTAGTATGTATATAAAAAAATATATGTTATAAGGTTAAAAATTTTGCTCGGGATGTTAATAGTTTATGGAACGATGAACTTACTCAAAAACCCCACAAAACTGACGTTCTGTCTTTTCTTATTTATTTTATATGCAATGGGTAATGTAATATGTTACAAACATACAAACCTAACAGTTGGGTAACTTTTTCGGTTCATTAAGTATCCAAATAAAAAGTCTCTGAAAACGGCGAGCGTATGTTGTCTATGTGAGTTATGAAAGTTGAGGTAGACGGAACAGAGGTGTGGCAATCGTCTAAAAAAACCACGTAATACAGGGTCCACATATAATACCACTTGCTAACTAAGAAGGAAAACATCCGGAAGTATTGATTTTGTCTTCCCTCGGACCGTGAGTGGAGGCGCGAGTGGAAAAAGGCCTATAACCAACTAACAGAGGGCAGAGGTGGACTATTGATGATAAAAAGCCGACTAAGCTAATACAGGGTGCTACATAAAGGGCCTAACATACTAGAGGAGATTCTTAACCTCATCAATACATGCAACTTTTACTGTGGAACGAACCTACGATGCTGCTCTGTTTCGCGCAGCAGTATCGAGTTTTTTCTACAAGATTGATATGTTAACTTACCTGACAGTAGAACAAGTTTCGTGGTTAGTTTACTAGTGATAAACTGCCTTGCCGAGAAATCGTGAGTTCCCGAGGAATCAATCATTTTGAGACCATTTCTCCTCAACCTTTGCCATCGTGAGACATTTACGTGATTTGTCCGTCAAAGTACACACGACAGCACGTCAGAGTGTACACTTTTGTTCTAAAGTCGCCCGTTAACGTAACCGAGTAGAGTGCTAGCATGTAAGCGTCTACGTGCTGTCTTGTGTACTTGCCTTTTTAGTTGTGGATGTTGTTAAAGTAGTTGGACGTTGTTATCTATTATCTGACGTTTCGAAAAAAGCTGGTTGCACTAACAATTTTACCCTGTTTCAGCGTTATAGCTTGGAAGGTTTCCGAATAATTGGTGTGGTCATATAAACTCCTTGGCTCATCAAGGTCATGAGAATAAATATAAAAAAATGAATAAATAGAGTTCAATAGCGGAAAGAGGCAGACTTGTCTCTCATCCAAGCCAACCTGATCTTTTCCAGAATGTATTTTAACAGTAAGGTGAAATGAGATGTTTAGGCCGTTATTTTTTCGGTAGTTTTTATCTATTTTGACTTTACCCTTATTTTTTTATTATCTTCGGAAAAGCTAATTGTTCTTTTGACCTTTGTTTTGTGAAGATTTTGGAGAGAACTGCTTAACGTATAATACAGGTTTTACCTTCTTATGGCGCTGTGCATAGTGAATCGCCCGCGCGCAATGAAAAATGGACAAAATCGATTCCTGTATCAAAATTACAAAAAAAAAATTTTTTCACATATCAAACACTAGAATTAGTTGAGACCTATCTAAAACAGCCAGTTTCGTGTAGACAAACATAAAAGTTTTGAAGATATTTTGCTTGAAAAAAAAACTGACGGCGCACTTTTTTTCAAGCAAATTATATTGCAATCTGTTATGGATATCAACACAAAACTGGCTGTGTTAGATAGGTCTCAACTAATTCTAGGGTTTGATATGTGAACATTTTCAATTTTTTTAGTTTATTTGATACAGGAATCGATTTGTGCATTTTTCTTTGCGCGCTGGCCAATTCACTATGCCCAGCGCACAGTGGTCGATTTGTACGATTTAGGCGGCCAAAACTATTTTATGCTTTATTTCAGTAATAAATACGACAACAAATGCTAATCTGGTATTTTAGAGTGAATATATATGTTTATCCCTATTCGTTTCATTGAAAGCGTATTTTTCTATACAAAAAAACATTTCTGTGAAAATATTTTTGTAAATAGCGCCAATGTTTTTAAATTTTCTTTAAATCTCCCTTTGGTGTAAAATATATATTTTGAGTTCATTTGAATTATCGAAATCGGCTTAGTAGTTTTTGATATTTGGGTTAAGAATTATCACAATTTGTTAAGTAAAAGACGGCCGTACATAAAAAAAAAATGTTTATTCTCTACAGTCTGCATGCCTATTTAAATTGAAAATAAAATATGGATGACAAAAAAATACAGTATACACTAAAATTAAATGGTCAACAGTTATTACCACATTATTATACTAAATGTTACTTACAATGTTAGGTACCGAATCATAAACAATAAGACAATATTTTATGAAAGTTTAACATACAAATTGTTATGTTACTCTTTAAAAGACAATTCTTCCTCACCGTCACTTTCCATGCATTTATCACAAGTGCCTTTTGTATTTGGCTCTGCAGGAAGCAAAAGCTCCAAAGTTTCCTGCAAAAATGGTTTTGATCGGATCTTCTTTTTTTTTCTCATTGAACTGATGAGTGGATCTGATGTCAAGAGTAACCTGTGATAAATATCAAGGTTACAGTCTTCGCGTGAAAACTTTCGAGCAAAGTTTAGACGGTATGAGCGAAAGTGCTTATTACGAGCTTCTGCAGCTTCCTCCGAAAGTTGACCAATAGGCACTAGAGAATTTTCTATAACTTTTCCACCATGTACCAAAATTTTATGCATGGTAGGAGTCATAGAATGCCAACCATATAACTCTACATACAGTTTTGCTGTCTCCATGGCGTATTCATCAAATTTCGGGACATCTATTTTGTGACCGCTTGATATGGCTTCCAAAATAACTTTAATTCTATAAATAAAATTAAAGTCTATTCCCGTTATTTCAGCAGCCAGATGTGGGTTTTCAAAAAATCTTCTACTAGTATTGCCGTCATTTGTGTTACCAAAATTACATTTTGGCATATCTACCAAGATACCTACTTCTTCTCTGAATCTTTGCTGAATCTCTTTTTTTTTTGTTGTTCTAGCATCTTTTCTGCTTTGGTTCTTTTTTCACGGTATTTCCCAACGGGCAATTTATAAGCTAAATGTAAAATACTCTCGAATAATCGAATTCTGGCATGTAAAGTTGATAGGCCAAATTCAAGCGATTCTGGGTGAATTTCGTTTTTTTTACTTAAGTCATTAAAGTTTTTTGAAGTGGCTCCGCATATGTAGCATCTACTCGTTGATTTGGTGTCAGTCGCCGCATTGCAAACTTTGCCGTCCACCATGGTCATTTTAAGACTGTGGCTAACCGAGAATTTTTGCCCATTCAGTTCCAATTCCGTGGCTTTTAGGGACTTCACACTGTCCCGAACGTAATTTATTTCATCTTTTGTAATGTCTGTAGACTCTTTTATAAATCTGAATCGTATCGGGCGGCAATATCGTGGTGAAGAAGGAGTCGGGTTTTGCCAAACCATTTTTGTTTTGTCTTCGCCGCAAACAATTTGTAGAGGCACGAATGAGCTCAAAAATATATTTGCATCCGAGTCGGCGTCATTCATTAACTTTTGTTTGTATTGAGCTTGTTGTGAACCATCACAACCCCATTTGCAGATAATCTGCAAGGAATTTCTCTCAGTTTCTGTAAGAGTCATTAGTACTTCTTCGAGGAAAATTGATAATCGCGTGACGGTGTGATCTAACAAAGATTGTAGATCACTTTCAGCACAGGAAGCGGTCACTCGTAGCGTCTCTTTGGGTGGGTAACATTCCTGTTTAGCCTTCAACTCTAATTCGTAGCACGGGTAAAAGCTTCTGTTGGTTGCTCGCACAATTTCATATTGACTTCGTGTCAAATCAGCGTCCACGCACATTCGCAGTGCCTCCCGAGGCGTAAGGGGATCTTGTGCCTTTGATTTGGAATGTCTTTTTTTACATTCGTTTGCGGCTGCAGGCGAATTTGTAATATCTTTTAGGACTTGCGAGGCGTTTCTTTTTCCTTCTTTTTGTAAAATTACTTGCGCTGCGTGAACTATCACTTCTTTGCCTACAGAGGAGCGAACTTCTTCTGTTTTCCTCCTTTTAGTTCTTTCACTACATTCACTGAATGTTTTGCTAGGTCGTCCTGACTTATTATGCGTTTTTATGGGCATCTCGAACGTTCCTGCTAACCATGCATCATTGCTTATAAGAATTTTTTCTAGCGTGTTGCGTGCTTTGGACCATCTCTTTTTTATTTCTGTTTTAAAATATGAAAATTTATGATTTATATACTTTTTGTCTTCGTCGGAGTCCCCGTAAGACACTAACAAATAATTTTGTAAGTATTCCAATTTGTCGTTTATTGATGGAGAGTTTTCCTCAATCATCTTATCAAAAAGATATCTGCGAGTTACTACCTCCATGCCCGAGTAACTTGATGAACCTAGAACAACGAAAAGGAATTTTAACGCAAAAGAAACAAAAAAGGAATTTTTCTCACTTTCTGCCTAAGTTAATGAATTATTATTTTTCTCGCGAAGTGGTCAAAGGTGGTGGCTATTTTTTTTGTGGTTATCTGCTCAAAGAGCTATACTACTAGAAACCATAAGGAATTTAACTCGGACGGTCTCGGAAGTACAACATTTTTACTATTGAAAATAAAAAAATGATAATATTTTCTATGAAAAAGGGCGATCTTTGATACGTTGTAACTGCACTAAATATTGATATTCCTTATCTTAATTTAAATTATATTTGAAGGAGCTTACCTGAATTTTCGACTTCCATCACTTTCACTTGTAACTGAATAATATCCAATGAAATATTCACTTTAGAATATCGGTTGCGCTAAGAGTGTCGAGAACGAACGCGTACAGCTTGCGCGACGATCAAGTTCCGACTACCTGTGGAGGCGCGCACGCAGTTCTAGGAACTGGGGAGGGGTGGGGTTTGGGCAGTCGGGGTGTCTATTTTTCCGGGAATCAATTAGTTTTGTTATAAGTTAACTTTGAGAAATGGACTTTTGGCCGCCTAAATCGTACAAATCGACCACTGTGCAGCGCCTTAAGGCTCGCGTCCACTAGAGGCGGATCGGGTCGGGGCGCATCGCAAGATCGCAACGCAAAAATCCGCCTGCCTGTATTTATATGAAACAGCGTTCACTAGCGGCTAGCTTTAGGAAGCAGGGCACCATTGCCTTAGTCACTTTAAGATCTTATTGTACAATTTTATCCTGAAATAAATTACTTACTTACAATTAAATAATTAAACATGCAAAAGCTAGCGCCTTGTGAAATCGACTCCGCTTACAGCTTATATTTAAAGTCCCAGACCATATTTGCAATGAACGTAATGACTTGCAACTTATATTGCAAGACGTACTAGACGTCTCTGTCGTCAAGAAAATAATACGCAAGCAATCAAGTGGACGGTGGACGGATGTTCAAAAGAAATGGACATTCCTTCTATCAATTTCCCGATGATAAGAATCTACCTCTGCGTACGTGACAAATGACATCGTGACAGAATAAGTAGGCACAGAAGACAGGGCCGCGATAATGTCAACGCTTTTTGACATTTATTTTGTGACAGAGAGAAGCTCGATTGCGTGTCAAATTGTAAATAAATATATAAACTACAAATTTCTTGCAAATAATCTTATGAGTTTACTCTGTGCTACGAGTATTAGATTACGTAGAAAGTGGGTCACATTACTAAATATTTCGAATTTCCTTTCAAGGTACCAAATGGAACCCTAACTTCGTTGGAATAAACTTACACTAATAAACATAGGCCTTACGTTATGGTGCTCCCTCACTTAGAGAATTCGTCTGTATAACCCGTGTCATTAAAGAAAACATTTAGGATGAACTTCAAAACTCTCGCCCTCTCGCTCTAATTAATACAGTCAAAGAGAGACAACGCTAGGTTTTTAACACCGTCCTTAATGTTTTCTTTAATGACACTGGTTATAATGTAACAGTACAGACTAGATTTTGAGCATTACATTTCAATACTGCCTCCCTGGCGACGTTTTTGAGATTGTACAGTCAAGTCTTGTGTGAAATTATGTAATTACCTACTAAGTGCCTGCTCAACTGTACGTATTACGGCAAATCTGGAGTACGACAGATCTGGAATACGACGAATCCAAAATACGACGAGTAAGGAATTCGACGAATACGGAACAAATCCTCACCAATGAAATGCTCGAAACTGTAACATTGCAGGTTGCGCGCTGTAATGCCCGTTTCTTCTCCCTCGCTGATGTAATGCTTGACTCTGTATCGTTACATTACAGGCGAATGCTCCAAGTGAGGGAGAACCTTTATCAGGTAAAGTGACCACGTTAAGCTATGGAGTAGGGTTGCCGCTCCGCATACCTGTACCCTTCCAAAGTTACTGAATACAAAGATAGCAATCCTTCTGCCGCATTGTAGAAGTAAAATGACACAGAGAATAAAGCCCGCGATAGCGAAGCCCGCATCACGTAGGGCCTGCCGCCATCTTGGAAAGTGAAATTTATTTAAGGCGCATACATCCCAGACCAGTGTGTTTATTCTGTAAAAAAAAAAAACGCACCCTTCCTAGTCCTCAAAACTGGTTTATTTGCGGTAAAATAGCTCTTATCTCTTGGCTAGGATAACATCATCGAAAATTTGTCGAAAAAAATATTAAAGCTACGCACATTTTGGACACACTTTTTTTCACATAGTTGTCAAAATATAGCCGAGAAGTTTGCAACTTTTCTTGGCCAAGATTTCCTCGTTTAACCTGGTGGAAAATAATTTCTCGGAATGCCGTTAACCGTCATTCTACGAAACAAAACCACCCGTCTAATGCGTTACCATTTGTGCTTCTAAGATCGGTTTCACAGAAAATGTTTGCTGTAGCAAGCCGCAATGACATGCGTCAAGGTATGAAGGGCGCCGTATAGTCCTTTTTCATTATTGACTTATATTAATTTAACGGTTTCACTTACTTTTATTATTTGTCGGGATAGCCGACATGTCTCGACCTCGTCCGGAAGTCTTATTCATGGAGGGACGGACGACACGTTCGTCGCGGCGTTCATCCGCTCACTGCGGGCTCGTTGACGATGCGCCCGCGCGGACAGCTCCGGTGCGGGATATAAAAATGTGCAGTGCTTACGAAAGTTTAAGTTGTAAAATCCTTTTTCATTATTTGGTAACGTCGCCTTAAGACGCAGTACGTTAAAACCTGTACCTTAGTGGGTCAAGCGGGCCGGCCGGGCCTTAAGTGGCCGATCGTACGTGAGTATGCGACGATCGATTAACTCGATGTTAGTGTAATCTATAATTAACCGGGAACTGTTGCTTAAGACACAACTAGCGCCGCCAATGAAAAAAAATCATATCTTTTTTTTTGGACTTAGGTCTTAAAAATAGTTAAGCCTCGCGTTGAGAAATCGCAGGAGCGTTTTTTTGCTAAAAACGCATCCAAAAAAAAGATATGATTTTTTTCCATTGGCGGCGCTAGTTGTGAGACCTACGGCGTCTTAAGCGGGTTAGTAATGGTTTTTTGATTTGTTGACGTGATAAGTGTCGTTTTTAACACCCTATGCAACTCGCTTTGTCATCGAATCAAACTTATTAAAAAAGTGTGTCAGGGTGGCATTAATAGTCGTCATCTCAAGCTCGAACTCAAGTAGGTGATCTCAGACAAGTCCAGTGGCGTACCGTGGGTAAATGGCGCCTAGGGCAAGCATCGTAATTGCGCCCCTCCGTATATCTTTTTTCAGTGGCGGTGCAAGACTAAATGGGACGTTAACTATTATGCTTCTGGTTTAAAAAAAAAATCGCACGCCGCGCAAAATGTCACAAGCAATCGGCATAAAACGCGCGCGTAGCGCGCCCGAGAATTCACCGATTTTACCCATTTTGTAAGCCGCGATATGGAGCAATTCACTATGCTTGGACGAAATTTTACCGATTTTATCCTTAAATTACGGGATCGAAATTACTTACCATAGTTCGTAAATTGGAACTCAGCGCCCACGATTTTACCTTTTATCTTCATTGTTCGTAAATTGGACGACGCGCAAAGCGCCCGACAATTCACCGGTTTTAACTTTTAAAATCATAATTTATGAAACCTCGCGCGTAGCGCGCTTGAAATCCACCAATTTTAGCCTTTTTCGAAGGCGTGGCAAGTTTTCTTTACAAGCGCGCCCAAAACTTTATCGGTTTTTCCCTTAAGTTATGATAAACATTTATTTTTTTCGTATGTAAATTCAATGATTTTTACCTTTGAATTTTATTGATTGTTAATGGAACAAAAGCGCGCAGAAAACAGCTTTTAACATGCAGAGTAACTTAAAGTTAGGAGAAATCTAGACATCAGTGCATTTTTCATGAAGTTCATGCAATTTGCCACGGATTGTTAGCTACTTTCCTCATATTTTTTCAACGATTAGGGATTCAGTTTTTGAAGAACATGTTTAAGTAGGTACCTAATACACTGGGTGTTAAAAGACCGCCAACAAAGCGGGAAACCAAGTATTTTCCCCATTATAAGTAACATTTTTGCCCAAGAAACTATGCCTGGGAAATCAACGGTTTCCAAGATATTGAGGTTCAAAGTCAGACTTTTCAAAACTTTTTTTTTTACAGAAATGTATTCAGTATCAAGTACTTAACATTTCTTCTCAAGAAGCCATATCAAAATATGAATATTTCTTACAAAAAATGACGTTAAAATTGCAAGCCGCAATGTATTCTTAACATCGGCACCTCAAATGTAAGTAGTATAAACTTATGCCAACGCTTGCGCAATATGATTTCTGTGCGTTACACGTCCATTGCGTAATAAAATGTTTTTCAAAATTGTAACCTAAAAAACCAAAATCATTTCCCAGCAATAATTTATTGAAAAAGTACTTTGTTTTGGTGTCTAGTATGCGTGCCTTTCGGGTCTGTCGGCGGTCTTTTCACACCCTGTATTATGTTCTCCATCGTCACATACACTTTTTTACAATACCATGACCGATTGTCCGATAATTTGAAGCAAATTGTTTTATTTTGAATTTACGAGTTGCGGTTTTGCGCCCTCTTGAAATGGCGCCCAGGGCACGTGCCCTGGCTGCCCCACCCTAGTTACGCCACTGGACAAGTCAAATGCTAATGTCAAGCCTTGGGTAATGTCAATGTCAATCTCAAGATAGTGTCTATTAATATGCTGACAGCTACTCAAGTTTGACATTAGCCAAGGCTTGACATTAGCATTTGAATTTTCTGAGTTCACCTGCTTGAGATCGAGCTCAAGTAGGTGATCTCAGACGACTATTAATGCCACCCTAAGTTTCACCCTTATATGACATTGAAATTTCGAAAAGGATGAACCGACTCCAATGCCGTTTTGTTTTGTTGAATCAAGTCTACTTATCTCGTTTTGGTCTCGTTTCAATCAAAAGGATCTGAGTTCTAGGTTTCTTTAATTTAATAGCTAAGTTCTACAGGATGCACTCTAAGTCAATAGCGGAACTTTAAGCAGGCTATCTACTGATCAATACAAACAGCTTGAACTAGGTGGCGAAAAAAATGGAGTGCACCCTGTAGTTTAACCTAATAAGCGACTGGGGAGGTTGCGTGACAGATAACTTATGCCCAGTAGTGGGCGTCAATCATGGGCTGAATAGATGGCATACGTGATGGCCAGCCCAATGCCCAACTAGCCACTATGTTAACGAAAAATTTCTCTATCGAAACACCCGCCCCGGGCATGTGGTAGCAGTAAACATATAGAGATAACGGTTGCCAAACCAGCGGGGGGAGCATGACTTTTATCGAGGCGGATTTATCCAACAAAATGACGGTTTATCAGCATTTTTGACGTCTATAGTGGGTTATATATCGCTATCGACGATATTTATCCCACTATAGACGTCAAAAATGCTGATAAACCGCCATTTTGTTGGATAAATCCGCCTCGATAAAAGTCATGCTACGGGGACACGCATTAGTTCACAGTCATATCCCAGATCGGCAGCGACAAACTTCAAGACATTTCATCATGACTGTTTTTTAGAGATCCGTACCCGAAAGGTGCCAAGGGACCAAGGGATCCTATTACTCCGCTGTATCTTTGGAACCGAGAAAAACCTAGGTTTTTCTTTAATGTAAGTATTTGTGTGTATATTAGCATGTATTTGTATGTTATCAATTATTTATGTGTTGTTTGTTCATGTACGTCTACTTTATTGGCCGTCTCCCGCCGTCATTCAAAACAATAACTCAAAATTTATTTGGGTGGCTGGGAGAAATTTCTATTGAAATATGTCCGCCCTTGTATGTAATTTCTCACCATTGTTATTTAAGTTTTTATTTTGTGCAATAAAGTGTAATATAATTGGTTCCAAAGCTTTCAGTAACACTTAAGCTACTGCACTATTAATGTCACACAATTTATTGGACATAATTTTACATTCAAACGGTAATTCTAGCATTTAACTAGGAAACTCGCCCCACTAACTTTTGTAAGATATGTTGGATTGCTGTTTAGCTAACTACACTAACAACGTAACCTGCACCACTTCATTAACTTTATTAAGATGTTTTTCCATAAGGCCGCAAAATCAGAACTCTGAAAGCGTGTACACACGTGATTATGAGATTTGCTCAAAATACTAGTTTTTTAGCCAAAAAACAAATCAGCTGTATTATTGTTATTCTCTTGTTTATTTCAGCATTTGAAAATAATTTTGTTGTCGTGGACCAAAAATTGCTGAACAAAAATATCTCAGTTTAGCTACAAAATTGAAAACACTGTGAAAATTTGGGCTTTCCCGCCACGCTACTTTAGTTGAACCTTAAAGGCTCACCATACAGGCGCGTTTTATCGGTCGATACTATCGCATGCGTTATTGGGATATCTGTTATCAGTACATTTTGTATTAGGAACGTTGCGGCATTTTTATCGCAGCAGTGTGACCATGGCCAACCTAATGCAAACTGTACTGAAAACAGATATCGCAATAACGCATCGACCGATAAAAACAGGTTTGTGTGGGGGAACTTTTTGCGAGTTTGCGCTAAATGCGATATCACGATTTACCACGAATTTCGGTTGACCAAGAGATTCAGCTGTGAAAAGTTAATCTTCTCTCACTGAGTGCGAAATTAACAAGCAAGAATCATGTCAATTAACACAGTTTACCTGAATAGCCGGCGATTTTAACCGCATACTCATTTGAGTGGATGGCGACTTGATTACAATGTGGTGGTGGTATGGTGACGAGAGGAAAGCGGAAGTGATAGCCGATGGTCAATTTATATTTTAGGATGTCGGTACGAAAGGTGCCGGACACACTGCCCCGGAGGTCCGCGTTCCGAGTTCAGAGTTCTCAGATTTGGTTCACGAGAACTCCGCGTTCTGACCGCTTCAGTGTGAACGGTTCCAAGCAACCCATACATTAGAAAGAACGCGGAACGCAGAACTCTGAACGCGGAACGCAGAACTTCGGGCGGTGTGTGCGGCACCATAGCCAGCATCTTGTCACAAATGTGGTGATGGTATGGTGACGAGAGGAAAGCGGAAGTGACAGCGATGAGATACTTCTTTTGTTTCATTCAATCTTCATTTTCGGACGTAGGATCTCTATGTTGCATCTAGCAACTAATATCGTCATCTTCTCTCGTGTTGAAATCCTCTTCATCATACTTCGCATTCCCAAAAGCGTGCTGTCTTTATTGCCTGTAGAAGATCCTGCCAGCTGCACTGTGGAGCGTCAGGGCATATCTGAAAATATATCATAACTGTACGGCAGAGATATAAAAAAAATCTATAGACAGAGAGGCCCTTTGGTTGGCCTAAAAACTCTGGTACTAGGGGTGGCCACTACCTCATACGATTACCTACCTACCTAGAGTAATGTTGCCAGTTTATGATGCTATCCTATGGCACCCCAGAGGTACAGAGGGCCTATACAAGGTCACGTCATATGTCTCTCTCCCTTCTCTACTCTTCTTCAACCTATAGCCACCCATTGCTGAGTGTAAGTCTCTTCCCTTCTTCTTCTTCTTCTTTTAGTGCCGTCTCCTATCGGAGGTTGGCAATCATCTTGGCTATTTCTTCCTTTGAGGCTGCCAAACTCTCTTGCACTCCATTATTTACGCTCTTGGGCTTTTCTCGTCAAGTCTTTTTCTGCCACTTTGACCAGGTCGTCGGTCCATCTCATCGGTTGCCTGCCCACATTTCTACGACCTGTTCTGGGTCTCCACTCCAGTACCTTTTTACCCCATCTGTGGTCACGTATGATTTATGATTTGTAATAATTGATTTGGTCAAGCCAAATCAATAGAAAGCAAAAGTAGTTGTGTGTTAACCACAATTACAACTATTAACCTGCAATTGCTACCCGCGATCTTCGTGGCCACATCCTTAGATCATACTTTCACAAAGCCCGATGAAAGGTCAAATATCTTCCCGTTTGCATGTTCGTGTGTGTTTGTGCATGCACACGAGTGGCGGTAGCTGTGTGTGTGAATCAGCTCACACATTCATTCAGATTCGATGTTTAATGGACTTTCTAATTTTTCCTCTTGGTTTGTTTGTCTGTTTGTCCATGCATAGATAAATTGTGTTAATCAAATAGAGTCGGACCTAGCTTAATGATACCCGTCATGTAAAATAATAATTGCATTTTTGTAGCTTTATCCAAATTTAAAAAAACACCGTCAATAATTTCAAATTAAATAACTCGTAAATGGCTGAGCCGATTTCGATTAAACCTATTTTATAAAAACCATCGCTAGAAAACCTGCTTTCAACATTTTATTCACATAACATAGCATTCACATTTTATTAATTTAAAAATAAACGGAACGTCATAGAGAAAAAAAAATTGGTTCACCAGGTAAAAAGAGTTACGATCTGTTGTAACAACTTGTATGCAAATAACTGTGTTTTATTGGAATAAAATATCCCACCATTCCTGAAATCCTGATGGTTAATGTACGCAAGGTATGAAATAGTAATGCTAAATTGATTCCAAAAGTATGTGCGTGACGAATATTTATGGGCAGATATTATTTCTGGTGCTTTTGTAAATGTAGCGAAATTATTTTGATGACTTTCTCACGTTATTCTTCATTTGCTAATGTGGCAGTAAAAGTGTGAAAAACTGTAACTGCCCATGTTTTATTCAATTGAGCCTACAACTATGCCTATTCTGCTATGGTTTAATTCTAAAACGACTTGCTTTTGTTACGGTAAAATAACCTAGTTGTAAGCAAAAAACACCTCAAAATCTTTTCAGTAGAGACTACAAAATAATTATGACTGTTTATTGTTATTTTACGTTTTCTCGTGTCGATCAGTCTCAAAAGAGATATTTCTAGCAATTATTATAGAGCGATCTCTTATCAAACATAATTTTAATAAGCATTCCAAATTCACTACTAAATTGCCCTATTTCTATAAACAATTAAGCTTTGTACGATTTTTTTCGACTTACGTCATTTTCAGTATAATGATTATAATCTTCCATATTGTTTAGTAATAAACTAGCATTGTTTTCACATAAAACAAAATGACGTAACTTTGGCGGTATTGAGACACTGTAACAAAATTTTCCGTGTTTATTCACGGCAAATTTCCCAAATGCTAGTTATTTGGAATTAAATCGTTTTTACATCATTATATTCTTTGTCCAATGATACAATGGTGCTATTGGATAAGAAGAGAGCCTTAGGGCCGATATTTTCATCACCTATTTATGAGATAATTTATTATTTTAATCTCTAAAAAATAGTTTTGACAGATTTACATAGATTTACATACTTTTATCGGATGTAACACTAGTTTGTGTAGGTACATTTAGATTTGTATCTTTTAATTTTTGTTTGAAATAAGTTGTTTTAACGATTGAACAATTGCTCCTAAGTTCAATTATTTAATAAAATTGTTTCATCGATCTCATTGTAAGCATCGTTTAAAAAATACTTGCGTAATTATTATATCGATGGCCGATCGGTGAAAATACCATCACGATTTCAGTTATTGTTTGGGTTCGTTTCTCCGTTTCGTAATGTCATCGAAGAATAGCTTTCTTGTCAATGGATTCCTCAAAATCTGTCGTCGGTCGTAGACCTTACGATTTCGGCCAACAACTGAAACTTTTAAACAAGTATGTAGTTTTTAGACAAGTGCTAGCTACTGACTGTGACAGAATCGATGCTTCCGAGATGAGGTGTTGGACGAAAATGCTCAGAATCCCGTGGACCGCCTTCAGAACCAATATTTCCATCCTAAACGAGTTTAGAATAATGAAGCGACTGTCAACAGTCTGTCGCCAGAGGGCTCTCAGCTTTTTTCAGCATATTATGCGGTCACCACGACATACTCTAGAAAAAAACTGATAATTTTGGGCCAGATGGAAGGCAGATGGGCTAGAGGCAGAAGACCAATGCGCTGGTCCGATGCCCTAAAGAGGGCAGCAGGTAGATCCATCGAGCATGCATTCCATAGCGCCCATGACCGTGATGAGTACAGAACCATTGTATAATAATGGTCACGATCCTCAGAATTGAACTCTACGCCAACATGGCGATGGAGACAAAAATACAACATTTTTATTAAAATGGCAATAACTACTTTTTGCTCGACATGACCCTAATCTATTGCCATCTCAAGTCCCGCCTGCCATGCTCGCACAATAGACATGGCACGTCTGTCACTCGAGTTCGAGAGAGTGTCAAAACGACCATGCTAAGCATACTGGTGAGATGAAATTGTCCAACTATTATAATGATATGAGATGATTTACGAATGATATTAGATGATTTTAATGATATAGATTTACCCCCGACTTCGTGTGCGCAAACTTCGATAAAAAGTTATATTTTTTCCCGTTGTCGATGTCAGTGCGGGCAAAGTCGCGGGAAATAGCTAGTAATTTATAACCTTAGTGTTATTCTGGTGTCTGAGTTATCTCCATTCCAATTTTCAGCAAAACCATCGATTTCCCACATCAAGTCAAAGTCTCACAAGCATGTATACGAGCTGTAACACAAAGCTGACACCAAATTGCAGGAACAGATGAGCTAGATGAGATTAGATAAGCGTCAGACTGTTATGTCCGCTTCGTCCCACCCTAGTTCTACGTAGCGTGGCGTGGCGTGGCGTGTGCTAGCGTGTGGGCAGTCACGCCAAGTGCAACGAACGACTTAGAGTTGACGACAGGGGCGGACTAAACTGATTAAGAAGATGGTATACGTACTGGAGTATGGTCAAAAACGGAAAATATGGTCCAACTTCAAACATCAATTTGAAAGGGAAAGGGATTTGAAGCGAATTCGCGATGGATTCAAAAGTAAGGTAATTACCCCCCTGGTCAACGCTGGCTGGCTAAATCCGTCCATTCCCTAACGTTTCTGATGTGTACTTTACAGACTTACGTAATTTATGGAAGAAATCGGAAGAATGGAGAAAGATAATATCTTCGAGTGTCGACTATCTCTTTCAAATTGCACTCCTCGCCTTTCCACTGTAATGAACCCATCACTGTCTCTTTATAGACTTCAGCTCATCAAAACGTTATTGTCAGATGTACATTGAGCTATAGCATCTTCACTAGGTCGAACTCGATCCAGCTGTTTAACAGTTTATCAGGAAAATACTCTCTGGTGTATGTACATACAATAAAGAGTTCTCTTTCAAAGATCTTTTCTTTCTAAGATATCCAGCGAAGACACAAGTACTTGACTTTGCGGATTTCCTAAATTAAAGGGACTTTTAGAAGTTTTTTGGGGGTACACTAGGTAGAGTATCCTAAGTTTCCGACCTCGGGTGTGCTAACTTGGGGACAGGGAGCCAAAATTTTCTTTCAATAAAATACGACAGAGGATTTTTTTTATATTGATGATCTTATTAATTCAAAAAAGTTATTCTGCTGGTCTAGCACATGAATATCTATCTATAGGTTTATATGGACTCCTTCAACTAATCATCCAAGGGAAGATACCAGGCAGGAGGAGACCTGGAAGACCAAGATAACATGGCTTGAGAACTTACGCCATTGGTACCAACAATCCACGAGCTCCTTGTTCCGTTTGGCAGCCTCAAAGGAAGAAATAGCCAAGATTATTGCCAACCTCCGATAGGAGACGGCACTACAAGAAGAAGAAGGTTTATTCTTGTGCTAGATCTGTTTGCAATTTGTTATTTTATAAATAACTAATAGCGATCCCGATTTTATAGCTAAGAGTGTCAAGACAACCTCTGAATGGACAGGACAGGACCCTTCAAGAGAACCTTCGGATTTGTTTTGCTTCGTTTGAATAAATAAAGTAAGTATAAAGTGGATACAGTAAGTGTATCTCTCCGCAAATATATGGATCTTTGTTGCTGTTACCTGAACGCGCAGCCAACCTTACAATATAAATTCGCAAGGGCCGACCGTGTTTTCTCTCAACTCACGCGCAGGTGGCAAGAATTCACTTTCACTCGACTTGCCCAGCCTCTGCGCCAGCGCCTGCGCCTACCGCGCGTTCGATCCGATCGTCTGTAACGTGATGTAAATTATGATAGTTGTCTGGTCAAGTAAGTCAACCTTTTTCGCAGTGTAAGTATAACCCGAATTCATTCACTGAACCCGAACTAAGTATACCTTGTATCAGCAGTACACACAAATCCCTCTACCCTTGACGCATGTTTTCCAATATGGCGGAATTCACAATATTCTATATTTCACGAATTAAGACTCATTTTATATTGGTATTGTACAAAATTTTAATAAACATTACGAAGTATATAAAATCAAAGGATGACTATGCGATGTAAAATAGAAAATAATTTTAAAACTTTGTTAATATTAATGCAATGGCGTCAAGGTTAACCCTTGTTGTCTCGCGTGCGCAAAATCGATGTTTCGTATTCCCCACTTCCCTCTCTCAATACAGGTCTGATAAAAAAAAAATCTCCACTTTTATCACAAGAAACTACTTGATGTCGGACTGTTTTTTTATTTTATTTAAAGTTATTAAATATGTTTACCAGACGGCTTTTGCCGCCGCTTTAAAATATGCATGGTTTTAATTTTTCGTTGGGTCCTCCTAGCTCGTATAACAAAATCTAAACAGTCCGACATGCGGGGGGTGGAGATGTCCCAACATACTTATAAATGTATTCATTATTTTTTTTTAAGATATTTGTTCTAGTTTTTCTGCTAATAAACCGGTTTTGAGAACTAGCAACTTTCCGGTTTTTTTTTCAGCATAAGCACACTGATATCAATATGAAAAGAATTCATCAACAGAAATGGCGATAATAGCGAAGTTGCATACGACTCTACTAATAATATAACAATTAATTTACTGTCAGATAATAATAATCCATACTTGATATTATTTTGTTGAACAATCATTTTGTGCAACTAATATTGCATTAGCAATAAGTAACAATAATTAATCATCGAACACTGTAAGTAGGTATTAACAAGTGTTTGTTTCCCGCCTCTGATTGAGCTTTCTGTTTGCATTGGATTATACACCTCTGTTTGCTCACTAAACACTCGCTTAAGAGATTGAGGTCTCACGCTTGGTTAGTGAAATGAGGATATGTCTTTTTTTGGGGTTTTTAGGTTAGAGACATAACATGTCCTTTAATTCATATCTTCCAAGCGTAGGTAAGCACTATCAATAACTCTTGAGATTGCGCAAAAGATTAGTATTGAAGAAATATCATTGTAGAGTCTGTGTCAAATTACCATTTAGCAGAGACGCACGCAGATGCGATAGCTGGGACATTGCCCAGGGGGTCTACCGGCTAAGACGAAGCCGATTACCAGTGGCGAAAATCGAAGTTCGATTTATGAAAAATGAACTGAGTGGCAGTAAAATGAACTGGGGGTCTACCGGCTAAGACAAGCCGATTACCATTGGCGAAAATCGAAGTTCGATTTATGAAAAATTTACTGAGTGGCAGTAAAATGAACTGGGGGTCTACCAGCTAAGACGAAGCCGATTACCACTGGCGAAAATCGAAGTTCGATTTTTGACAAATTTACTGCCACCCAGTTCATTTTACTGCCAACCAGTGAATTTTTCATTAATCGAACTTCGATTTTCGCCAATGGTAATCGGCTTCGTTTTAGCCGGTAGACCTCCTGGGTGGCAGTATATTTTTCAAAAATCTAACTTCGATTTTCGCCAATGGTAATCGGCTTCGTCTTAGCCGGTACATTTACGGTGGTTATTTTAGAGCTGTCATTTTTCATTTCAATTATTTAGTTTGCGTATGGCTCGTTATGCAGCGAATGTTATGCACTTCCTCGTCGGCCTCGTGAATCTTCCAGATATCTCCATATTTGGACCACTGTGGACAGTGATCAATGGACCACTGTGGAAGCTTTGCACCTCTACGTAGGACCAGTGCGGGTCCGTCCCGAAACCCCATCGGTGCATCAGTTCAGCACATCTTCCCTGCGAAGTTCGGCACCTGTTAATTTGTGTCCAGGGGCCTTAGCCTGTAACGCAATGGTGCCAAAATGGACTCCCAGTTGACAGCTTCAATTATGATTTACTAATGCTGTCGGTCCTTTTAATGTGTTTGTACTACTAAGGCCTTTGCATCTACGTAATGAGATGATTTATACAGCTTCCAGTGGCACCTTCACTCACACTATAGATGGGTGAAGAGATCACTCGGCGCTGCAGTGCCTGGTACATTGTTTTAGATGGAATAAATAGGCTTGCATCCCAGAGCCCATACCATCCTGACAGCTTAGTCGGCCTAGCCCACATGAAAGACAAGTCAATACTGTTATCCTTCACAGTTAGCGAGTGGTATTGCTACTACAAATTCACAAATGTTCGTAACTTTGACATTAAACAAAGTCATAGATACATGTCCGCACTGGGAATCGAACCGGGTACCTCTTGCTTCAGAGTCCACTGTTCTACCCACTAGACCACCAACGCTTTTGTACTACAGCAAAGAATAATCCTGATTCTAATTCTAGAGGATTAGTTCTCGGGTTGTAGGAGAAAAACGAGGAAACCCCAGTTTTGTCCTTCTGCTGGGACGCCATCAACACGCCGTTACAGGGTAAGGCCCAGTATTTTCGGGGAAGATTGAAGCCTGGAATTCGTGAGTTAGGGTCGGACACAAGATCTCTGTTGGCCACAGCGGAGTTGGCCTTTTCAATAACAGCCATTTTCCCAAAAATTCACCGGTTTTGACAGACAGGACTGTTGTCTAAATTATCTCTACAGCAAGCGGAGGCAAAAGCCGTGTCTTGAAACATCATAAAGACTACTCATATATTTATAGCCGATTGCAGCTTACTTAATAAATAAACCAACACTTCGCGTTCGCCTGACCCGTTGCAATGCAATATCGCATACCGTCGCGTTACGGGCGCAGTCGGGCGCGAAGTCTAGTCTAGATTCAGTCTAGATCAGGCGGCGGCGGCGTGGGAATGGGTGCGCGCGCGCAGCGGCTGTAGCCAGGGGCTTGAGTGTCTAACTTCAACATCATTCAAAATGTAGGTACCTAATTAAAAGACAATTTTATCGGATTTAATACTCGTTTAATTTTTGCCAACGTTTCGAGAGCTTTGTAGGGCTCGTGGTCGCGGTAAATTGAGGTGACAGGTTGTCTTGAATGTCAATGTCGATCATCTTTCGAGATGTATTATAAGGTTAAAAAATTCGCTCGAGACAGGACTTAATGCCCTTTTTTTATTTAGTAGTTATTGGAAGACATTTATTGAAGGAAATCGAAATCACCCACATAAAGGCGACTGAAAATCTGAAAACCCCTGAAAATCGTGGTCTCCAATCAAATCAGTTGGTATCTTTGCTCTTTCTCTCTCTATCTACTTCACTATCTCTCTCTTTCTCTGGGCGGAAAGCTATCGTGTCCCCAAGGCCAAAACTAGGACCGCGACGAATTAATTTAAACAAATATTTAAGCCCGGCCCACACACACACTTTCTACCCAAACATCATAGAGGAGTGTTGACACGCTCGGTCTTTATCCTCTTGAATGTTGACACTACTTAGGAGGGCTACAGAAGACCAAGTCTGGAAACAAAGTATTCTCAGGCCCCCCCTGGGGGGGAGTAAAATACATAGTACGAAGGAGAATATTGCTTACATATTTTGGACATTAAGATAATGTTATAAACTTTGTCCTTAAATATGTTTATCGATGGTGCCTGCCCAATATGCAGAGGGAGGCTAGAAATGTAGAGTTCTAGAAACTGAAAAATCTCATTGCTGAGGACAGTAAGGCGTGGCGTGATCTTGTAAAGCCCCTTTCGCTACTGTACAATAAAATATTCCTGAATTAGAATGCAGATGAATAAAATTACATTTATACAAGCGTTTAGTGACCGTGGCAAAACCTGAACCCAAATCAATGAGACGGTAGCTCAATTATATTGGGGAAATGGGCGTAAATGTGTATCTAACCACCATTGTACGTATGTGGTTGACCTTAAGTGATTGTCAAAAGAGAGAAATGTCACTGCAACAGGTAATTAAGGTCGTACGCGAGCGAAGTGAATTATACAGGGTGTTACATAAAGGCCCTGTAATACTGAAGGGGGTCGTTTTACACATAATTACAAGCAACTTTTACTATGGGACCAACTTCGAAATCTCGAAAAAAATATCTGATTCTCCATACATTTCGTGCCGTAAATACCGAATTTTGGTATGGAACAGCAGATATTTTTTTTCAGTGTCTCAAGACCTTTCTGTAACACCCTGTATAAAAGTAGGAAATAGTAGTGGCTTTGAGTTTTTCTTTTTGGACATGTTAACATTGAATTTTTGTTTTTGTTCGCAGGTAAGCGTCTGGTTCTGTTCTGGAAACGTCAAGTTGTAAGTATAGTTATGAATTTCAAGCTTCGTGCTTTTTTCCGGTGGATTATTTTAAATATTTGATATAAAGGCTGATTTACACGTATTAAGTAGTTAAGTGATCAATAAAATTTTAACTGACTTAATTTTTGGTGTGTCTTCAAAATTATTTAATCTCTTAAGATCTCTCAAGATAACCAAATATGTTACTAAAATCACCACCAGACAGACACACAGACAGACACACATAGCGGTCAAACTTATTACACCCGTCTTTTTATATCGGTGGTCAAAAATGAAAAGTTTTCAGTTTAGTAAGGGCAATGCGTTTTCCGTAGTTATACAATTTAGCGGCAATTTTTGCGCAGTTATACAATTTAGCGGTACCTACTTTACTGTAATTGACATTTTAACTTGCCTTGACCCGTTACCCCAAAGACTCTTTAGTCGTAATATTTTGTTCATTGAATAAAAAACCCATCTAATACGCAATGAGCCTTCATCCATTGCAATAAGGTAACATTTTCAATGCCAAATTAACCGTTCACACCTTTGGCTATCCAAATTAATTTGATCTACGGTTTCATATCAAATGTTTCAATGGAAATATCACCAGAACAGAAAGATATTCTAAAGTGGTGATAGACGCATTAAAGTGGGTTAAAAGGGTGATTTGCAAGATTTTTCCGAAACAAGTTTCTTTTGACTTTGTATTGTGACATTTTTGACTTGTAACGTTTCATGGTTTGGGGTCATCGACCCGATTAGAGATGACTTGTAAAAGTTTGTGGTTAGGCCGATTTCGACTGTTTTTTTGTTTTTATTCAACACTTCTGTCACTTGTTTGTAACCGACTAAGCGGCTTTTGTTTTTCCTGTGGATTAGGTTGACTTGACTAGGTGAGCTGCGATGCATTAGGTATACTGAAATAAATTTCTTCATTCATTTTTAATGACTCGCGATATTCACACATTATTGTGTTCGAAATGGGTCGAATCGCGATGGTCCTACGACATAGTCCAAGTAGCCGGAAAACAGTGGTTGCGCCTGGCACAGTAATCAGAGGTGTCGTGAGCATGAAGAGGCCTTTACTCAGCAGTGGGTGTTAACAGACTGATGATGATAATGAAATGTTTTTCTACACTAAAATAAGCATCAACTTTCGTTCTACTTCATCGTTAGATAAGGCAAAAGAAACAAAAAACACATCTGATCACATCATTAGTGATAAGTGTAATAACCACCGAAGCATTTCACTTTTCACTCTATCGGTCTTGATATTTCTGAATGTAATCAATACAACTTGTGTGTTAAGGAGCTTATACACTACTCGAATTCGAACCTGGGACCACACGCTTGGAGAAGTACAGCATAATCTATACTTTTATGCACTTATAAAAATAAAACAACAAAAAAGGAGTAGTAGTGAAGTAATAGTGAAAAAATATCTTCCAGACCGTTTACGAAATATAAAACTTCCAGATAACCATAATAAAATTATTATGCATTGCATTTACTACCAGTCAACCTTTGATGATGATGATGCAGATAAAAAAAAAAGTTGGGCAGTGCGCAAACAAATTTATCCATATTATAATTTGTGTGTTCACGGTGGAAACTACTACTACTACTGCGCTGGCTCAGTGACCCGAAGTGGGTCTTGGCCTCCGCAACCAAAAGACGCCATCTTTCTCTGTCCTGCGCCATTTCTTTCCAATCTTCCACCTGAAGTTCGCGCAAGTCTTTTGAGACTTCGTCAATCCAGCGATACTTGGGACGTCCAACTGGTCGACGTCCAGAAGGTTGCCCTTCGTATGGTGTTTTAGCTGTCCGATCCTCTCCCATTCTTTCTACGTGTTCGAGCCAGAGGAGTCTTGAAGATTTTGTCTCTCCGATTAGGTATGTTGGGCTCGGCCATGAGGTTTTCAAACTCGTCTCGGCACGGTGGAAACGCACCTTTAAATTGGGTGTCAGTCAAGCCTTGTTACAGCCTTTTGTTAGAAAGAGTGTCGCATTGCATTAGTATCAATTGCTGTTTCATAGTTGGGACAATGGTATTAATGATGTACATTCTCTGGTACACTCGGCGTTAAAAGAGACAATATTTGGAAAATAACGTCACGAAAAATCTAGTTGAGACACGGTGTATAAATGCAGACATATTTCTAAACAAATTCTTCCAGCTAGCTGTTTTGTTGAGAGCGGGAGTTACCAAAAATACAATACAATATAATTATGTTATTGAAAGAGCGAGCGAAGCGAGCGAAGTTCTCCCAGTCTACTTGAACAATCCGGCGTTTGTATGAATGTATGTATGTATGTTTGTGTGTTTGTATGTTTGTATGTCTGTATGTTTGTATGTTTGAATGTTCGCTCGACGATAATTTAAGTAAATGAAGTCGGATCGACATAAAATTTGGTAGGTGGATAAATGAGGCAACATGAGCCAAATTGGTCGAGGTGTTACTGAGATATGGGGTCGTGAGTTCGTAGTTCGGGGCGAACCACTAGTTTTAGTACAATTCAATTCCTTTATTTTAGGCAAATTGCACTAACACTAACAATAATAGAATCCACGAATATATGAAAAAAAAAACAAGCTAAATAAGCATTAAACGTACTATAAAATAAACTGGATAAGGAAAGCTGGTGTCTTGGTTCAGAATGAATGAATGAATGAATGAATAAAAAAGCTACAGCCTAATTTAGGTGTACAATGGACCATGACGTCATTAGTTCATTAATGATAATATGTCTATGTCATCATCGGGAATGTTGACATTTTGCGCGGTGACTGGTAATTTGCAAAGTTACCACTCGAGCAACCTCTCACATAGCTGTCATTCCTATGTCCAAATCTACGCAAATGGCTGCTGATAGTTGGTTTTCATTCAGAGCTTTTCAATCCATATAAGCCTAAGATTCAACACGCCATGAATCTTAAGTATATTTTTTTTATTATCTCGCTTCTCAGTCATTCCCATAATACAATAATTTGCATACTTTATGGCAAAGAAGATAATAAATCCACAAATAAAACCTCAGCTGTCACTTCAGTCTACCGCGACCACGAGCTCTGCAAAGGTCGCAAAACTTTGGAAAATCTAAAAAGTTAATAAAAAGAGTGTTAAATCTGTTAGAAATTGTGTTTAAACTTTGTACCTATAGTGCTCGTGCAAACCTAAGAAAATATAACATAACAAAGTTAACAGTGTACAATAAGGCGAATTTATTTATTCAGAAATCTCTTTCAGTCTACCCTTGTTGTGGCCCGTAGCACATTTCCACCTGACTGTACAACTTGCTCTCCATCGTTGGTAGTAATAAAACGATCGCCGAATATCCCAGCGCCCGCGCAATGACGCCATAGCTTTCTCCGTCGAGAAAGTAATCGCGCGTGTTTTGTTTTTTACCGCGGCTCTTTTCGGCCGCCTTCTGGCCTGCGCGCGCGCACCGTGGTGCACAGAAGGCCTGAGGAGATAGAAGAAGACTTTTAATTGTTGTCATAATATTTAGGGGTATACATAAATAACTCTCATACTACTTATGCGAAGACCCGAAAACCACGCCTCCAAGATAGCACTGAAATGGTGTCCAACTGGAACACGGAAGAGAGGTTGCCCGAAAACTACCTATCAGTACACTGCATTATAAACATTACAGGGGGCTAATTCCAGGGAATCTCGCATTCGACACATCGCGAAGGAAAGATCTCATCTCATTTCGATCTCGACTGCTCCCAAGTCCCAACCACTCGAGTCATGTCGAGCGAAAAAGGCAATCATCTCGCAGAAATCTCGTGGCTTATGTCGAGGATGAGTTCGTGAGAATAGGAGATGTGACATTTGCCACAAAATGAGATTTTTCCTTCGAGATGTGTCGAATGCGAGATTGCTGAGAATTACCACGCTGTAATGTTTGTTACGGAGTAGGTTTTCTGTGTCCAACTACCGTGAGGAACGAGACAAGTGTCCGGGTGGTTGTATTGAAAGTAGTTTCGATGGTAGTTTTGTTTTTAATTGACTATTATGTGCTTGGGCGTATGATATAGGTACTTAAGTATGATGTGGGCTCAAAAAGAGATGGTTCCAAAAAGTAAAAGAGATACGGATGCATGTTTTTGGTTGATTTTTAACTGATTGCTAGGTAGAGTTAAGTAGTGGTTACTTCATGGTAGATACGCTGTGAGTTGGTCGAAACCCGTGATATAGGAAATATACAAAGATTTACCGAGCAACTAATAATTCCGCAACAACAGTGCCTTCTTGCTACTTCAAATTCGCAAACGGTGAAGGAAAAACATCGTGAAGAAACCAGCGCCCAGGCCAGGCTGACTAAGCTGTCAGTATGGCATAGGTGCTGGGCAAGCCATCTAAAACAACGTCCTAGGCACTGCAGCGCCGAGTGGTCTCTTTTCCCCCATCTAGTGTGAGTGAAGGTACCACTGGACGCTGTATAAATTATCTCATTACGTAGATGCAAAAGGCCTTTATTAGTGCCTACTTGTCACGCTAGGATATTCCATGATAGCACGCGGCATAAATGCATCCATACAAACAAAAAGGGGTATCCTAGCGGGTCGCTAACTATACGACATTTACATTATTACCCATGTAGAGCAAGTTAGGCCTCCGCGATTGAAACCTCATCGAAAGTCACGCAGGCTGTACTTTCCTCACCTGTCAAAGTCGGCCATGACAGATATGAATTGATATGATTGCGCACGCGCCGCCTTAGTCCCATTCCGCGATGAAGAGGGCAGGGGGCCTACTCGCAATATATACAATATACATACTGCTAGTTGTGTATATTCCTAATATAGCTGAAGAGAGAGAGAGAGAGGGCGCTGTATTGAATAAAGAAATATTTTTTTCATCTCCCACGCTCGGAAAGTTTGCTGTTACTAGTAACTTACGATCGTGTAAAGGCCGGATTTAAACTATCTGCAATTTAGTGCGCTTCGAAATTTGAACGCGGCACCGGGAAAGTCTTTCCTGCGCCCTATGGTGTTGAAAAAGAAAAAAACACTGGCCGTTTAAGTAGATGCCAGATCCCGACGGAAAAAAGATCCTCATTCATAGTTCATTTACACGCGTACTTCAGCGAAAGTGATTGTTCGTGCCCATTCTCTATACAAAACTGTGAATGTAAATGGGGCATAAGGATCTTTTAAAAAGGTAAAGTCACGGAATAGAACATTCAGAAACGCGGTTTCTTCTTTCAGGTTTTTTCAATATTTTGTACACTATATTTATTATTAATACCAGTAAATAAAAAAAATGCTTCGCTTCTGTTTTATCAAATAAATAATTATGTTTTGGTTTGTTAAAAACATTTTTTCAAACGATATTACTGGTTTCATTTTTTATCTCCTATAAATTTTTAATTTATATGGTAAAAGTTCAGAATGCACCCGGAAAAAAAAACATTCTTTTATTTACATTATTTTTGTGTCTGGATAAATAAACTTCAGGAAATTATTAATAAAACGAATGGTTTTAATACCAACGAAGCTCAAAATTTTAATGCGGCAGCCGTAACTACAGTAAAATATGCTTTTAAAAGGAACTTATTTGACTCACCTGTTTCGCCTGTAAGTAGTTGTCTATAGAGTTTTTCCCGCTTGGCTAACAAAATCATTTCCTCGCTTCTGTGAGATGAAAAGTTTTGTGTTTCGCACGAATGCAATATTATTTGCGTCTCGTGCTTCTGAATACCTCGCTACGCTCAGGTTTCTTTTTTTGAACCACTCGCTACGCTCGTGGCTCAATTTTAGAAACCTTCGCTAGCTCGGTTTTCAATACAAGCACTCGCCGCAAACAATAATTTTGCATTCTTGCATAACAAATAACTATTTCATCTCCCACGCTCGGAAAGTTTGCTGTTACTAGTAACTTACGATCGTGTAAAGGCCGGATTTAAACTATCTGAACTTTTGTGCGCTTCGAAATTTGAACGCGACGCCGGGACAGTCTTTCCCGCGCCCTATGGTTTTGAAAAAGAAAAAAACACTGGCCGTTTAAGTAGATGCCAGATCCCGATGGAAAATAAAACCTCATTCATAGTTCGTTTAAACGCGTATTTCAGCGAAAGCGATTGTTCGTGCCCATTCTCTATACAAAACAGTGAATGTAAATGGTGCATAAGCATCTTTTAAAAAGGTAAAGTCACGGAATAGAACATTCAGAAACGCGGTTTCTTCTTATAGTCTTTTCAATATTTTGTACACATATTTATTTTTAAATACCAGTAAATAAAAAAAATGCTGCGCTTCTGTTTTATCAAATAGATAATTATGTTTTGGTTTGTTAAATACATTTTTTCAAACGATATTACTAATTTCATTTTCTATCTCCTACAAATTTTTAATTTATATGGTATAAGTTCAGAATGCACCCGGAAAAAAAAACATTCTTTTATTTACATTATTTTTGTGTCTGGATAAATAAACTTCAGGAAATTATTAATAAAACGAATGGTTTTAATACCAACGAAGCTCAAAACTTTAGTGCGGCAGCCGTAACTACAGTAAAATATGCTTTTAAAAGGAACTTATTTGACTCACCTGTTTTGCCTGTAAGTAGTTGTCTATAGAGTTTGTCCCGCTTGGCTAACAAAGTCATTTCCTCGCTTCTGTGAGATGAAAAGTTTTGTGTTTCGCACGAATGCAATATTATTTGCGTCTCGTGCTTCTGAATACCTCGCTACGCTCAGGTTTCTTTTTTTGAACCACTCGCTACGCTCGTGGCTCAATTTTAGAAACCTTCGCTAGCTCGGTTTTCAATACAAGCACTCGCCGCAAACAATAATTTTGCATTCTTGCATAACAAATAACTATTGAAGCCCTATTTCATATCTCCAGCCTGCCAAAAATGTGACAAGTCACTTACCTAAGTCGCGTTTTGTTTTAATTATTTCCCTAGAAAGAAGGAGTAGGTACCTATCTCACGGGCAATAATAGATAAAAGCCGAGACGCTCTACGACTTTGCATAGAGCTTAGATAGGTACCCAGTTGAACAATTATCACATCATCTGCTACGTATAACATAAGATGTGCCATTTGACCACTAGTGATTTTCGAAGCGGACAACTGGCACGAGAATGTGTGCCAAATAACCACTAGTGTTTTTCTAAAGTGTCAATTGGCACTAGTGCCACATTTTTTGTGTGCTAGTTGACGCCCAAGCCCAAGGTAAAGGTCGCGTCATGTCAAAAGAACAAAAAAACGTCAAAAGAAAAGAAAAAGAACGAACCAGTCAAGCTGCGAATTAGGCTATTTATCGGTCTATACAGGGTGTTAAAAGACCGCCAACAGACCCGAAAGCCACGCATACTAGACACCAAAACAAAGTACTTTTTCGATAAAATATTGCTGGGAAATGATTTTGGTTTTTTAGGTTATAATTTTGAACAATAAGTTTTCACGCAATGGACTTGTAACGCACAGACGTAATATTGCGCAAGCGTAGGTATAAGTTTATGTTACTTAAACTTTAAGTGCCGATGTTTAGAATACATTGCGGGTTGCAATGTTAACGTCGTTTTTTGTAAGAAATATTCATAATTTTGATATGGCTTCTTGAGAAGGTATGTTAAAAACAAGGTACTGAATACATTTCTGCAAAAAAAAAATTTTGAAAAGTCCGTCTTTGAACCTCATTATCTCGGAAACTGTTGATTTCCCAGGCATAGTTCCTTGAGCAAAAATGTTCCTTATGATGAGGACAATACGTGGTTTCCCGCTTTGTTGGCGGTCTTTTAACACCCAGTATAGCTATATAGCTAGTATAGAAGTTAGTAGCTATAAAACAATAGGCCTAGTGCTTTCGCGCGCGAGTGTACTCATGCGAAAACACACCCCCTGAACTTTCTTATAGCGTTCTTTTTACGCGACCTGTAAGTACGAACGGAATTAGAAGAAAATGTTACTGTTTGCCTAATGAATATAAAATCGCAAAGTTGCTAGGTGTAGGTGCCCAGTATAACTCCCCTAACAAAGTGGCGGCCGCCGACCAATCGATCAGTTGACCGCTCGCGTTTCTAAACACGCACCAGTTGTGCAGGAAAGCTGACCCCCTTGCCGTTGCCGTAATAATGGCATTAGGCGGCAAAAGACTACTGGCATTACTGGGGCTTTAGCCTGTAATGCAGTAGCGGATTTAGGGGGAGGGCTAAGGGGCTCAAGCCCCCCCCCCCCCCCCCCCCCAAAAGCACCTGAGACCCTCTATAAACATTAACTTTTTATACTTTGAAAATCTACGCTCATTGGGTTCAAGCCCCCCCAAACCAAAATCCTGGATCCGCCACTGCTATAACGCTATGGTGCCAAAATGGGCTACCAGTTGATGGCTTCAATTACGATTTATTAATGCTGTCGGTCCTTTTAATGTTTTTTGTAGTACAGCAAAGAATATTCTAAATCTAGAGGATTAGTTCTCTGGCTGTAGGAGAAAAACGAGGAAACCCCGGTTTTGTCCTTCTGCTGGGAGTCTGGGACGCCATCGACACGCCATTGCGTTACAGGCTAAGGCCCCTGGCATTAGGCGGCAAAAGACTATGGCCATACTGGTCGTTGACACCGGTCGTTTAATCCTTTATTTCCTGTGGTTTAAGTCAAAAGTAAAAGTCAAAGTTTTTATTAAATATGCCATAAATAAATTATTTACATTGAACGTTACCGAATGTGAAACCAGGCAATCTTTTTAGACGGGGAGGAAGCAGTGCCTGCTTGCCGATGTGATGGATGCATTTTTTGGTGTGCGATTTGGGTGTTTTCCAGAATTTTAATCGATACAAAAATCGATTTATCAAATTAAATAAAAACAAAATTTTGCTTTTACCAAAGACGTAGAACAAAAGTGGTTGGGAAACACATTTAAAAGTTGATGTGTTTCCTAAAACTATTTAAAATTTGCTCTGTATTGAAATTCATGTTATAAAAAATAAAAAAACTGTATCGGTACTTCAAACCGCCTGATTAGTCCGCTTTTAAGATAGGTACGCGTAAACGTACAACCTAAGTAGTGGTTCGGAATCCGTCGAAGAATTTTAATAAGCTAAGGTGTGACTGCGCCACTCGGGTACCTATACGACTATTCTAGGCCATCGCTAAACGAGAAAATAGAGATAAAATGATAATAATCTTTCAACACTAAACTATTGCAAATATTATGCGCAGTTTGTCCGTCTGTATGCATTTCTAGAGGCACAATCTGGGCCACTTTCTAGCAAAGGCAATGGGAACTTTCTAGACCCTTTTAGTGGAGGAAACTGAGGCCGAAATGACGTGTATTAACCTGTAGACACTTACTTGTGGCTGGGAAGCAGTGTTGCCATATGTGGACGGGATAAAATACAGCATGTTTATTTTAAAAATTCCGTTCTGTGACTCAGAGTAAAATTGCTCATGAATTCTGTTCAAAATCGGAAGTCAATCTTACTTTATGCGCAGCATTTCGCATGGGTCATTTCTCCATCCATAGTTTCAGTCCTTACAAACATAAATTTTTGAACATCGCGAGGACCTCGTCGTCGCTATTTTGAGACCTAGAGTGTCTAGGACCTAGGTGTTTTTTTGGTGGCAATCGCTAAAAACGGTAGTTTTTGGTAAAAATCCTCCAACTGTACGAAATAGAGTAGTCGGGTAAAAGTCCATACAAAAATTCGGATCCATATTAGACTTCCAAAAACTGTACAAATACGGACAAACCCGTAGAAATGGCAACACTGCTGGGAAGTCAGAGTATTCACTTTTGTTCAAACGTCTAATTAACTCGATTTATGGAACCACTCTTGAGTTATGTGAGAAAAAGCAGACAGTCGTGTATCAAGTTGTAAGCCGGCAAGTAAGTTACTATTAGTCTCACTCACTAACATACATATTACCTACTTATTAATGTTGGAAATTTACTTTTTCTGCGGTCATTGGATGCGGCGTAACCTCCTTACCGTAGAGGTTGCATTAGAAATCTGCAATCGAGGTAAATCTTCTTCTTCCACCTTTCGTCAACATTATTGAGACAGTATTTGCCATCACATACAACGTATTCCAACTAGTAGAAGTTAAAAACTAAAACCCGACTACTATAAGGCTTAAAACAAGACCTGCTTATCCTTAAAATAGACTCATAGATAATTAATCGTAGTCGGAGGCCATCGGTTTATCAAATGCGAATGTGGTGTCCTCCGACTACGATTTACTACGACTACGATTATCTATGAGTCTATTTTAAGGATAAGCAGGTCTTGTTTTAAGCCTTCTAATAGTCGGGTTTTAGTTTTTAACTTCTATTTTTTTAAGTTATTTAGTTAGTAATTTTGGATGATCACCTCAAATAGAACCAAAAAGGGCAAAAAAAAAACACATTTTGGATTTTTTATTCTATTTGTTATGTTGACGCTACATGTGTTATATATTTTTGGAAAGGTCTTATAAAGCCCTTTCATTTAGTACCCATGACGATGGTATCCGATAATTTTTATTTTTAGGTCCACCACTTTAGGACGCAGCCCAGCCGCCATCTTAATTTTTTTCAAAATAAAACTATCCTATGTTACCTGGGTGATTAAGACAAATACAACGACACCTCATTTGTTGAAATCGGCCGAGTAGTTTAGGCTCTGCGAGGGAACAAATGAACACACAAACATACATACCCACATACATACATACATACATACATACATACATACATACATACGCTGCTAAAATCATAACCCTCCTTTTTGCTTCGTGTAGTCGGGTAAAAAGTACTCTTTTTACAGGGTAATAGAACCCGATGATAGGGATCGATCACATTCCAAATATTTTTATTGTTATGTAAGCGCTGTGGCAGGAGAAAAGTATTTTTTTAAATATAGTTTTTTTTACAGTGTTTTAACAACTATGCAAATGCACAATGCACACACAAACCATGTGTTTGAATTTGAATTAAAACGAAAAAAAAAATTTAGTCTTTAAAACAATAGTTATTTGTTATGCAAGAATGCAAAATTATTGTTTGCGGCGAGTGCTTGTATTGAAAACCGAGCTAGCGAAGGTTTCTAAAATTGAGCCACGAGCGTAGCGAGTGGTTCAAAAAAAGAAACCTGAGCGTAGCGAGGTATTCAGAAGCACGAGACGCAAATAATATTGCATTCGTGCGAAACACAAAACTTTTCATCTCACAGAAGCGAGGAAATGACTTTGTTAGCCAAGCGGGACAAACTCTATAGACAACTACTTACAGGCAAAACAGGTGAGTCAAATAAGTTCCTTTTAAAAGCATATTTTACTGTAGTTACGGCTGCCGCACTAAAGTTTTGAGCTTCGTTGGTGTTAAAACCATTCGTTTTATTAATAATTTCCTGAAGTTTATTTATCCAGACACAAAAATTATGTAAATAAAAGAATGTTTTTTTTTCCGGGTGCATTCTGAACTTTTACCATATAAATGAAAAATTTCTAGGAGATAAAAAATTAAATTAGTAATATCGTTTGAAAAAATTTACTTAACAAACCAAAACATAATTATCTATTTGATAAAACAGAAGCGAAGCATTTTTTTTATTTACTGGTATTATAAAATAAATATGTGTCCAAAATATTGAAAAGACTATAAGAAGAAACCACGTTTCTGAATGTTCTATTCCGTGACTTTACCTTTTTAAAAGATGCTTATGCACCATTTACATTCACAGTTTTGTATAGAGAATGGGCACGAACAATCACTTTCGCTGAAGTACGTGTGTAAACGAACTATGAATGAGGTTTTATTTTCCGTCGGGATCTGGCATCTACTTAAACGGCCAGTGTTTTTTTTCTTTTTCAACACCATAGGGCGCGGGAAAGACTGTCCCGGCGTCGCGTTCAAATTTCGAAGCGCATAAAAATGCAGATAGTTTAAATCCGGCCTTTACACGATCGTAAGTTACTAGTAACAGCAACCTTTCCGAGCGGGGGAGATGAAAAATAATTTAGTTCAAAAAAATCTTTCAGAATTTCATGTCATGCTGTTTGCCATTACATTACACCCTGCAAAAAGATTGAGGACCTTTTGTCACACGTTGTATATTGATATGGGATTGTTATTTTTCTTCTTCTTGGCACGGATGCCACATTATATCCCTTCTCCCTTCCTCAGCAGCGTCAGAGCAGTCGCTTCACCCATCTGATGTGGGAGAAGGGGAGATGCCACTGGACTTTGTACAAATCATCTGTCTGTCCTACATGTAAAAGTCTACAGCACGTCCAATAACCGAAGTGCTCACAGCCTAGTAAGACTAGTCATTCTTAATCGATTGGCAAAGTTAAGCAACATCGGCCGCGGTCAGTCCATGGATGGGTGACCGCTAGTGGCAACAATATCTGATCGCTTACGTGCTTCGGAAGGCACGTTAAACCGTTGGTCCCGGTAGTTGTTGATTAATAACAATCGTTAAGCCATGTCAGAGGCCCTATCCTATGGGCAGCCTAAAAACTAAAAACTGATACCAGGGGTGGCCACTACCTCATACGACCTACCCAGCACCTCTAATAACAAACATGGTTTTAAATTCATTTCAATCAGCGTTAAGTTACAGCCTCTCTCTAGTTATCTCTATTACAAACCACATTACACGCTCCGCAGTCTTGTGTAAGTCAGTTAACTCATGTGACGAAATATCACATTTCATACACCTCGCCGCGCATTCTTGTAGTTAGTGGAGAGCTGGTGACCAATCGAGATATTTTTTCGTACAAGGCTGCGAGTGGTAGGCTGATCTATTATAACATCGCTTCGCTGAGTTACACTTCGCTGAGTCTGGAATAAATATTTTTTTGGCCCGGTCCCGGTTGAAAGTTAGATTTTTTCGATGTTTGAAAGTTTAAATGTATGGGGTTGAGTTTTGGTTTTGGATGTTTTGGTCTGCAAGGCTGGGAGTTTTTAGACTGCTTATTTAGTCTCCGCTAATCATGAAATCACAATTTATTAATTATTACCGGAACGCGGTAGAAAGATTGTAACCTAGAAAGTGTGTATTTTTGGGTTATAAAAAACGAACTTTCAACCACTCTCCACGCTTGTACGACAAAAAAAAAATCCTGAACCCAAACATTTACACTTTCAAAGTCGAAAAAATCTAACTTTCAACCGCGATCGTGCCAAAAAAGTATTTTTCCCAGACTCAACGAAGTCTACTCTATCAGCCTACCAACTGCCAGCCTTGTTCGAAAACATATCTCGATTGGTCACCAGCTCTCAACCTATAGTTAGTTTTTGCATAATTACTGAGATCTAAATTGCAAACTTTGAAGAAATCTCTTCGTTTTTTTCTCTCTCAAAGTCTGTAATTATTTCTCCGGCCGCTCAGGACTTTTACTTTTGTTTTCATATTACGCGCTGTTACAATAATCATTATAATGAGGTTATTACACCCTTTGTTACTAGGTTAGCAGGCAGTAGTACCTATAGAGTTTAGCTTCACTGAAGATTCTATTTGAATCTTCTATCTTCTTCATACATCCCGCCTTTTTGCTAGGACAAACTATTTTTGTTTTATTGACGCACCATTGATCCGCGGTCTAATAAGAATGGGATATCCTAGCGTGTCGCTGACCATATTTATGACTAAATTACTTCCCCAGGCTTAGGTCTCGACAAATCCGAAAGCCTATCCGCTATCGGCGAAGGCTTAGCCGCCAGTTGGACACGGGACAGTTCGTAGCGGTGTTCTATGTAACGGTGAGCTGAGACCGTCTAACGGACTTGCTGGATATCACGGTATTATAATATTTGGTTGCGTCGGTATAGCGTACTTTGATGCATCGCTGGATTGCTGCAAAAGAGAGATTCTACGCGCAAAAATACAACCCTATGAGGTCTGAGTGCGCCAGGTACTGGACCGGGTGTCATCGGGGCGGCAGCCTAAATTACAGTTCGATAACTCGACCAGGTTAATCGGTTACTTATTGAAAAGAGTATGAATAAAAGTCCATCGCGGAATGGCTTCCGCGATACCACCAGCCAGATGGTCCGGCGACATAGCCGAAGTAGCCGGAAAACAGTGGTTGCGCCTGCCACAGGATCGTTAGAGGTGGCGTGAGCATGAAGAGGCATTTTTACTCAGCAGTGGGTGTTAACAGGCTGATGATGATGATAAGGGATAATGTATTCGAGATGCGGGAGGCGCGGTTAAGTCCCTTCTTTCGAGGCACGTTTTTTGTACACACGACAGCACGTCGACCTTTACACGCTATCACTCTACTCGGTACTCTACTCGTTACGGGCAACTTTGCAACAAAAGTGTACAGTCTGACGTGCTGTCGTGTGTACCCTGCGGATTCGCTGCCAGACCCTGGCCCGTGAAGCTTTTGTAATTTGAATATTAATAGAGTTAGTTAGGCTTTTTATTGCCTTGCTCTATTACTATTATTAAGTTAATTAACTCATTCATTCAATGCGTGGCTAGGAAGCAATGAAAACCGACGCGCTAACACATGATTAAAAAACCATTCAGAAATTATGGTTTTGAAGGAAATCTCTTTACATGTATAGGGTGCACTCGAATTTGATAGCGAAACTTTAATCAGGCTATCTTTCGATGAATACAAACAACTTTTACTATGCAGCGAAAAAAAAAAAAACGACTTAAGCTTTTCCATAACGTTTTCTTAGGTTTGCAGGAGCGCTACACCTACATGATTAAATTACGTTTATATGATTTGACACTTGTTTTAAATAAATTCAAAATTTTGCCAATGTTTCGAGCTTTTCTATAGGTACATAAGGACTCAGTACTGCACTGAATATTCCGCTACCGAATTAAAGTGCACGCTGTAGTAAAAGACAGTATTTCTGCAGCAGAGAAATCTCTTCAGTTACGGGACACCCTGTAGATGGATTGATCTGGATTAAATCCGGTAATTTTCACGGAAGTCCGCAACGAGATCCCTAGAAAGGTCTTACATAAGGCCAAGTGGATTGGTAACTTCATACATGAAAGCAAGCACGCACATAAACTTTTATACATACTAAAAAGTTTTTTAATGACGATCTGTCAAATTATAGCTTTCAGGTTAGTTAAGGTGAGATTTAATTATAACTACTATAGTTTTAGTATCCGGGATAGTGATTCATGTCGTACTAAGAATTTCGCAGCAAAAATCTAACCGAAACAGTAGTTTAATCTTTACTTAGAGATTTAACTTAATTTCACTCTACAAAGACACCAAAATGTATCGAAAGCTGACGCTGTTTCCTCTAAAATATCCATCATATTTAAACGTAAAAAAAATATTTTAATAAGGGCTATTTTCAAGTGTTATGTTATGATGCTCAACGGTTGAGTGGATTTTTCAGAGAATAGAGGCGCTAAGCCAACTAAGCTTTCGAGCCAGTACGAAATGACGCGAAATCATTTATTACTTAGTCTTTTTTTTTTCGTATCCCTAGCACGGGTTAGTGGTATAGAAAAATAACTTCCCTATCAAAGACCCTATTGAGTTGTTCTTCTACACTACACCTTTGTTTATGGCGGTAGGCTCTTTCTATCGGGCATGTGACCTTCATTCGCGAATCGAAAGTCCGGCTACGGAACCGGACTTTACAACTATGTTGTGGTGCGCCTGCGCAGAGCTCGCGACCACCTGTGGTCGGTTATAAGGTGGTTAGAGGAGTGTTTCTCTTCTCATCGGTAGTTAGTTTATGGCCTGTCATACTAGCTAGACAGCTAGAGGGTGTCCTTAAGCGAAAAGAGTTTTTTTTCTTGTGGTTCTCAACTCATCTACAGGGTGTTTCATGCAAATGCGTGGGTTCATACTAACATAAATTTGATCTTAAACCAAAAACAAGAAATATGTGAAAAAAATTCAGTTTTGAAGTTTTTTTTACAGAATTGACATCCTGTTGACCAGTAGGTTACACTCTGTAAAAAGGGTTAGGATGTTTTGTAACACGTTGTAGTTTATTAAAGATAGATAAAGATAAAATACATTTATTACCAAAAAACACAAAAAAAAGAACAACAATTTCAAAAAATACCTATTAGCTATGTGCAACATTAAACTTAATTTGTGTACGAGGCAAAAGGTGGATTGCTCAGCATGTGTCGTCAGTTTCGTGGACTTTCGTGTACCACGTTTCCTGACGACGCTTTTTTTCAGCACTCACCTATCTACGCACTTATTTACGCACTTATTCGACCCGCGCTAAGTGTTTGATTTGGTATCCTTGGGTGTTGCTGAATGTACGGTTCGAGACAATATTTTGAGTTACATCCTTGCCTCATCTTACTCAAACTCAAATGTTTTTATTCAGTATTAAATAAATACATTACTCGTTATACACTGAACGTCAAAAGTAAAAGTCACGATATAAATTAAATTAATATTAGGTATTTTCTACTACTAAGTATGTATGTAGCTACTCTTTTTTGTCCAGCTTCACTAGCTCTGATCGTTCTTGAAGAAGAAGCATGGTAAAGATAATTATTTACGAAGTATTTATTTTTAACCTCATTGGACAAGCCAAAAAAGCCTATAGGACAGGATATTTGAGTACCAATCGTAAGTGGCATTCCACACTTTGTATTATATGCTACTTTGCTGTTTACCATAAAAACGTCGCTTCATTGTCTCGATGCAATTAAGTCTCCACGACTTTTGTTGAAGGCTGCATTAAGGTTTATTGTTTTGAAACTAAGAAGGCCTTAGAAAATGGACATAAAATAGAGATAATTATGGGTACGCTCGTAAAACTCCGCTTTTCCGAACGTACATAAGTGTACCTACATATACTAAGTGCGTAATTTACTCACTATGGCAAGAGGCAGCCGAGGATAGAGAGACGTGGAAGGAAAAAGGGGAGGCCTTTGCCCAGCAGTGGGATACTTTGGATGCTACATAGAAAAAACATGCCTAGAGATTTTAGTTCTCTTGGCGACTTTTAAAACAAAAAACTCGACGATCTGGTCAATCTGTCGCTTATTGAAAATTAGTATGAATAAAAGAGCTAATGTATTCGACACAAAAATAGAAATAACCTACAGACTTCGTGGTATATTGTTGAATATTAAACAGCAATATAATATCGCCGTGGGTTGTTTTGAAATCAGGTTTTTTGACATTGAAACATATCGGTTTTGGGGTTTTTAAAAGAGGACCGCTTAATATACATTTCATTAATTTATTCATTTGAGTTTTAGGTACTTTAGTCAGCCTAGTCCAAGTAAAGACAATATCAATATGTGCGGAGAAAACTAAGGCCTTTGCATCTACGTAATGAGATGATTTATATACAGCGTCTAGTCGCATCTCCACTCACACTACCTATAGATGGGTGAAGAAAGAGATCTAGATGGAATAGGCTTGCCCATCACTTATACATCCTGACAGCTTAGTCGACGTAGCCCTTAAAAAGACAATGTCAATACGTGCGGAGGCAACTAAGCAGCGAGTTTCCTCACGATCTATTTCTTCACAGTTAGCGTTATTGCTACTACAAATTCACAAAGCTGAAATGATGGCATAGGCGCTGGGCAAGCCTCATCGTCATCATCATCATCAGCCTGTTGACACCCACTGCTGAGTAAAGGCCTCTTCATGCTCACGCCTCCGCTCACGATCCTGTGGCAGGCGCAACCACTGCTTTCCGGAAATCTAAATAAATATGTTCGAGGGTTCAAGTGGTCACTTCACATGTCTAGTGTGAGTGAAGGTGCCACTGGAACTGTATAAATCATCTCATTACTTACATGCAACGTTTGTAGACTGATAAACATGTTTGCATGTTCGATCCGTCTTTTTTTTTTTGTTTTGCGGTGTGGTGGTGCGGAACCCTCTGTCCAACTTGCACTTGGCCGATGGCTAGACAACGTTCGCTTTCCAACAATGCATCTCTTTCACCGGTCACTGACCCCTGTGCGCGGAAGCGAGATGCAAGGTAATTTCCTTTTTCTTCGTCTGGGATATTCCATTCTGACGCATCGAAATTTTAAATATTTTACTATTTATTTTAAAAAAACCAAGACAAGTAATTCAATTGAATTTACTTGGATGGAATTTTAACCTACATGTACTTAAGAAATCAAGTAATAATCTTCAACAAACTAGAAGTAAGTTAACCGTTTACGAAATACAAAATCTTCAACTAGATTTTTTTGTCTCATTAACTGCATTTACAGTGTAATTAGAAATTACAGTGACAAATTAATCAACGAATAATTCGTAATGAGCATTTCATTTTGTTCAAAGCAATACTAGTTAATTTACAACATAATTAGCAAAGTTCCAGGCATATTTTCAACAATTAGTCGTGTTTGATCTTCATTACGTTAATTAGACAAAACTGTTTGCGTCATTGAAAGATATTGGGTAATACTCGTAATTGACATTCCAAATCCAATTGCAATACATAATTATTATGTCTTTTACTGTCACAATATTTGTCACGCATATTTTATAAGAATAATAAATTACAAGTGTAGGTACCTACATGTCCCACTAGCTAGACAAAGGCCTTCTCTCGAGAGAGAGTGAGTTCGGGCTTAATACATTTGCAATTATGGGCTATATTTTTTATTGTAGCAATTGTAATTTTTATCAGGGGTGCACCCTTTAATGCACCCTGCATTATAGGCATGGGTAGGACCAGAAAGGAATGTGGGTTTACTTTTCGTTGTGGATACGTATTTTTTGGAATGAAAACAGAATGAAATCTCCTTTTCAAACAGAATTTATTACCATTCAAAAGTACGGATCCTACACCCTGCACCAAACAGGAACAGGCCGCCTATACAATTTCACCGGCGGCGCAGGCGCACGCGTCGGTTCCAAATTTGAATGTTCACCGCGTGGGAACCACTACGCTTGTTAGTTGTTACGGCTTTTTGTCCGTTCGTCTGTTCAAGGTTGTAACCTTTGTGGTTGAATGAAAGTTTTTCTATTGCTCTTGGTCTTGTTATTGTTTCTTCGACGGCTAAATTGCCGGTATTATGTCATAAGGTGGCTGCTGGGGGTGTTGACAGCGGTACTAATAGTTTCCGGACGCGATTGTTCAACTAATTGGTGTGGCGATAGAAAATTCCTTTGATGAAAGCTTGTAATTTTTGCTTAATTTTTCCTCTTTTGACAATAAGCAATAAGATGTTCCGCTCTCGAATTTGATTGCACCCTGTAGTTAGCTGCCACTTTTATTTACGTAGCCTCGGTGTTAGTGTCCCACTGCTGGGCAAAGGCCTCCCCCACTTCATTCCAGACTTTTCGGTCCTGGGCCACATCAGACCACTCCGGCAAGTATTTGTCGAGATTGTCCCGCCAGCGTCTTCGCGGTCTAAGTCGACTTCGATGTCCATCTGCTGGCGCCCATTCCGTTGCGATGCTTGCCGTCATATCCAGGTGCATGCGGCTGATATGATAGATAGATAGATGACACTATCGTGTCAGAACTCGACTACATATTTTATTTTATCCGTACAGCAAAGTAAGACCAGCAGCCTCTCAAAGAAAACCATTTCCAATTCAATGGCGTTGAATGAAAACCGAGAAAAGCCATCTTCTCCGGAAACCTAGACTTTCTAAATCCTTTTTAGCCGTACTTGCGAAACCTGTCCATTCGTACCACCTTACTTTACGCATTGGTGATCTTGGATTCCATAGATATTGTACTATGCTTCCGATGACCAGCGAAGAGTAAAGTCGGACAGACGGACGGACACATTAGCTATGTTTGTGCAAGAGAGGTAGTACTTTCTACTTGTTTTATTATAGTGGTAGCAGGATATTCGATTGGTAGTCGTGTGACTGAATTTATTGCGAATTTGTTTAATGAAAAGCGACTTCTTCTTTGCGTCCCGTCTCATATAGGAGGTTGGCGATCAATATGGGTACCTCGTCCTTCGAAGTATGGTTTTTGGTGGACCCCGTTATAAAAACACACAATACAGATTTATAGGCAATTAATAGTCATTAATCTCTGATTCTAATTTACTTTATGTTTGTTTCAGGTAAGTTTTTGACCACAAATCGCAGAGAGTACATCAAACAAATAAGGAAAAGTGGGAGGTAACAGAGTTGTGAAAGCTTTAATTTTTATTTAGCTCAATGTAATGATAATATGTCAAATTAAGAATTTCCTTTGTTACTTGCGGTTTTGACATTCCCAATAAATCTCAAACCCCATTTAATAAGCTCATTAGCATTACTATAGTAACAATGTATAGTACAACATATGTACAACCTTCTCGAAATCCCTTCGACCGGTTATACAATCACCATAAAACGCCAAAACACAATTAAACGCGTCAAGGCCTAGTGCCAGTGACCCCATTCTCCTTTAGAAGACTGGGCTCTCACACACTAAAAGATATCTTACGTAGAAGGACTACTTCAGGCTTAGGTTAAAGATTCAGGGAAAGACGACGCGCAAGACGGAGATGCTTCCAACATGAGAAGAAGAAGAAATGTATTCTCGGTCGCTCTGTTGTTTTCCGAAGACTTTTATCGAGACCAATGCCTTACAAAAACTCGTAGCCCAAGACATCAGGGAACGTAGGGCGTTGGCGTATACATACGCTGCGAAGACCCGATCACCACATCCCGAAGGTGGCTCTCGACTGGAAACCCGCCGGAGGCTCACGACGACTCGGAAGACCGTCCCAGACGTGGAAGAGATGCGTTCTCTCTGAGACGAAAGAGAAGGGAGCAACTTGGCCAGAGCTACCCTCCCTAGCCGTGAACAGAGATAAATGGAAAGCCCTTGTATCAGCCCCAGACTCCACGGAGGAGTAACGGGATCAAAGAAGAAAAAGAAGGCCTTTTGTATCTATGATTGAATGCAGGGTCTATCAAAGATCTATACACCGACCCCTGTCGGACCAACAGGAAACTGCTTCAAACTGCTTCAGACAACCTCTGTCTTTTTCTTCTTCTTTTGGCGCAACGACCCTTTGTGGGTCTTGGGCCTCCTCCACAGTAGATCTCCATTTGTCTCTGGCCCTTGCGTCTTTTCGCCAGTTGGTGTATTTGCCCATCTTTCTAAGGTCTTCTTTGATGCAGTCAATCCAACACTTTTTGGGCCTGCTCTTGGTCTCTTCTGCTGTGGTTTCCATTTGGTAGACAACATCTGTGTGTTGGGGAATTACCCTTTAGAGTGAGGAAGCATGCTTACCCGCTTCTCCTAATAGTTCTATCTATAATATGGTCCATAGTCCTAGAAGGAGCTGAGCCAATTTGTAGAGCTAATCCTCTGTTTGTTCTTCATCAGGCTGATTCCCGCCTGGTAGATAACTAACGGTGATCCACTTCAAAACAACGTATAAAATCTTTGTGAACGCCGACTGAAGTGATGGGATGGTGAAGGCGTAATCTTTATCGTCTAGCTTTAGTGTTTATCGATAAATTACCAAAAACCTAGGGTGGCATTAATAGTCGTCGACTCAAGATCGAACTCAAGTTTTGACCTCAAAAAAGTTAATGTCAAGCTTTGGCTAATGTCAATATGCTGCCAGCTACTCAAGTTTGACATTAGCCAAGGTTTGTCTTAGCATTTGACTTTTCTGAGTTCACCTACTTGAGATCGAGCTCAATAGGTGATCTCGGACGACTATTAATACCACCCCTAGATTCTGGGGTTGCGACGAGAACCTTTTTTTTTAAACTGAAGCCACGTAAAAATTCTAGGTTTAAAAGACCATACCATACATAATACACAAGCTAGCCACACAAGCTATTTTCAGAAATCTTCATCAATAAAATCTCTGTCTATATTTTACGGACGCAACTGGTTCATTTTCATAATCGAAAGTAGCCACGGCATTGAATATGTTTTAATGTCAAGAATACGTCCTTGGTCTTTAGCGCGACTAGGTAAATGGTGGCACAAAACCAGTGTCTTTATTATGCCATTCCTTCAGTGATTGTTTATTTTAAAATAACTTCAGTGTAGGGGACTAAAAAGCTGGGTTTAAAAGCACAACATAGCTCCCAATACGTCGGGCTACAGAATGCATAGTATAGGCGTAAAACGTTGGTTTTCTTGTGTTTTAACGTGATTTCACGAAAAACATTTAAAAAGATTAACAAGGCATTGAAACACAATACAAAAATGTTATTTAAACGATTTTATTTTTGCATTATTTTTAAGTGTAAAAAAAATAAAGAGACAACTTTTTGCCTAAAATACCCGGTCTTCCGCGAAAATTGCTCGATACAAACGAATCTGCCTTTACTACGCGTGAATCCCATCCCTAGTGGAGCTTAGAACAATGGCATCGCGCGGGCGCTGTACCGTATCGACTCCGGCGCATCCAAACTTGATACAGTATTATGACCATGATACAGGAATAGGGTTGGCCTAAAACGAAACACCTTAAGGGTAAACGATAGCAGCGTGGGGGGAAATTCAAAATTTTTACAGTTTTTTACATTTTGTAGCTAAACTGAGCTAATTTTGTTCAGCGATTTTTCGTTCGCGGCAATAACATAGTATTCTTTTCATTATTGTAAACAAAAGAACAAAAATAATTCAGCCGATTCTGTGTTCTGGTCTACGACAAGTTTTTTGGGCAGTGCTACTGCTTCCTAGACCAGAACACATAATCGGCTGAATTATTTTTGTTCTTTACAATAATGAAAAGAATACTATGTTATTGCCGCGAACGAAAAATCGCTGAACAAAAATAGCTCAGTTTAGCTACAAAATGTAAAAAACTGTAAAAATTTTGAATTTCCCGCCACGCTGCTATCATCTACCCTTAAGTAAAATGAGAAGGAAAAAACACGACAAGTTTGAAGCTTTATGTGGCTTTGCTTGTAAAACGTTGGGAAAAAAGTAAGGTAAACTTTACCTGTATTTTCTCGTCGTTTTCCGAAACCGAAATTCGTTTGCATGGGAAGTGAACTCAAACAACTTGGGTTTTAAAAGCTAAGCTTTCCAATAATGACACCCACTTGACTATTCGGTTTAGGCCTTTTTTCTGACAGGCAAACCTCTTTAGTCCCTTGCTGGACTGATCCATCATTTCTAGCAATCTTTTTGATTATTTACTATAAGTTGAAAAAAACCGCTCAAAAAAGGACTTGAACCCGCAACTTATAATAAATCTTTAAAATGTTCCCTAGCAAGGGTTAGCTTTAGATATTTTTGTTGTCACCATTTTAGACCAAAAATATAAGCAGAAAGGACTGTGAACCAAAAAAGAAACTTTTGCCAAATACTCATAACTCCTTGGGAAAATCCCATCTCAAACATGATATCGTGGTGTCACTACAATAAACTTGGAAGCAGAAGCTCTATGTGTTATGGGGTCGCTCCCATGACCCAATGTTTGCCAGTCGCTGCACTTTTTGTTCTAGTATTATTAGTCTGACAAAATGTCGTAGTATTACTACTAGCGTATTCTTGAAAACTCGGAAGCGAGAGGCCCAGGTTCGATTCCCGGCGCAGGCATGTACCTATGACTTTGTTTCTTTTTAAAGTAACGTACATTTGTGAATTTGAAGTAGCAAAACCATTCGCTAACGGTGATGGAAAACATCGTGAGGAAACCTGACGCTTAGTTGGGTCTACACTTGTCTTTCCTGTAGGCTACGCCGACTAGGCTGCCAGGATGGTATAGGTGCTGAGCAAGCCAGGGCACTGCAGCACCGAGTGGTCTCTTCACCAATCTAGTGTGAGTGAAGGTGCCACTGGACGCTGTATAAAACATCTCATTACGTAGATGCAAAAGGCCTTAGTAGTTACACTTAGGAGCAAAGTAAAGCACGCATCCTTTTTCTGTTGTCCACGCGGACGAAGTCGCAGGCCAAAGCTAGTAATACACAAGTAATGTGGAGGCTGAACTTATAAAACAATAAACCCTCCTCTGTCGCAGTCGGTTAAAAAGAAGCCGTAATACATTCCCGGCTGTTACGGTACTGAGCATAATTTACCTTCGCGATTGTCTGTTTGTGTGATTGTGTTTTTGCCCTGACGATATAAGTGAGATCTAGGAGGGTGCCAACTTATGAGAAAAGGTAACAGTGTTTGTATAACTATCAGATGGGTGCAGGTGTCGTTCTTTGACCAACTTCATTCATACCTTGATACCACTGTTGCTCGACATAATAGATAATTTAATGTACAGTCGGCCACACGCTAAGATACCCCTTTTTGTTTGATTGGAGCCCTTATGCCGCGCGCGGTAAGAGCTGCCATGGGGTATCTGTGACTGTGGCCCACCGTACACCAAAAATACCATTAAAAAAAAACTTTTTCTAAGTATGCATCACCACTCGCTGACTGTGAAGGAAAACATCGTGAGGAAACCTGAGTGTATGAGGCATTATACCCTCAACGTAAAAATCGCCAACCCGCATTGAGCACGCATGGTGATTAAGCTCGAACTCTCTCTCTCTGAGAGAAGGCCTTTACCCAGTGGGACATGTACAGTTGTACAGGCTACATCTTACTTACTTTTACTATGCATCTGCTTGCCACTGTACATCAGTTTTCAGAACAGATTATCCAAAGGTCGTCTGGAAAAGATAAGACCGCCATTTGTACCTTTATTTTTAAGATAATGTTCTTTGATGGCAAGAACATACGCCTGTAGACCAAGTTGTAGACAAAAGCCTACTCCATCTATGGCTGCCATATTAGGCCGGCAGGTTTCCTGGCGAGTGACTTAACACTATTCACAACTAGCTTTTGCCCGCGACTTCGTCCACGCAGACTTAGTTTTTTTCCCCATTGTCACAATAAAAAATAGCCTACAGCACTCATCGATAACGTAGCTTCCCATTAGTGAAAGAATTTGTAAAATCGGATGAGTAGTTTTGGAGATTACCCCCTACATACATACTTACAAACTTTTCCTCTTTATAATATTAGTGTAGGTTATAGTGTAGATAAATAATATTAATTAAAAATATTGTATAATACATCTGTCTGCCAGCTATTGCGTATGTACTTTCAGGCACCAAAAGGCTCTACTGTATCTTGCGGGATATACAGGCTGTTATTTTGCTCAGTTACTCCCAGCATTGGGTCGTTATACCTACGCATCAATAGGAACAATTTTCACTGAGGGGTCCACGTGAAAATCGCGCAAAAAACATCAGCTTCTACTTATACATTTCTGAAACTGCTGTTTTTTCGCCATTCTAAGGTTGAGCGTTGAAGCCTTTATATGAGAGAGCAATGTAGATAACTATTAGGACAGTATAATATTACAAAATATAAGAAAAAAATTTATTCGAAAAAGTGCTCATATAGAACTTTAACACAGAATGTTTCAGTGTGGAGACGCTGCATAAATCCCAGATGCAAAGGCCTAAGTTATTAGTTGATCAGAACACCGCCCTGTATTTATCGTACGGCGCTCTGTTACATAACCGTTATGTAAAGATTATAGTTGAACGACAAGTAAGCAAGGTTTGCTATTGCATTACCAGTCTCTGATAAGGCAACTAGTTTATTTATTGAGGTCTTTGTGAGATTTAATTTAATGCCGTTCAAGATTCAAGTCACTTTATATCTTGTGGTTATTCATACTCGTGCAATGTAGAGTATTGTAGTGTGGGTAGATAGAAAGCAATGTCTAGTCTAGTGCCCCTATTCGGGGAAAAAGTCCTTGGACCTAATTCGGAAGACAAAGTTTATTGTTCGAAAGTCCTTTATTGGCTTAATCTTATCTTTAGACAATATTGAGAAACTAATTTCAATATTTTTTATTTTGGTTCAGTAGTTTGGATTTTACAACGTTTCAAAGATACGGTTTTATGACGTCACGCGACGGTCTGCATACTGTTGGCGGTCATAGGAACAAAACATTTTAGCGCATAAAAACAAAACTACTGGACCAAAATAAAAAATATTTAAATTAGTTTCTCAATATTGTCTAAAGTTAAGATTAAGCCAATAACGGACTTTCGAACAAAAAACTTTGCCTTCCGAATTGTCTTAATTGGCTCCACACGTATTGACTTGTCTTTCCTGTGGCACAATACAGATAAAGACCTGTGGGCTAGGCCAACTAAGCTGTCAGGATGACATACTTGGTGCTGGGCAGGCCTACGACATCTAAAACAATGTCCCAGGCACTGCAGCGCCGAGTGGACTCTTCACCCATCTAGTGTGAGTGAAGGTGCTACTGGACGCTGTATAAATCATCTCATTACGTAGATGCAAATGCCTTAGTGTTTTTTAAACAAAGAGACGGGAATATCTGGAATAGTATCCTTATCACTAAGCGCTTTTACACGCTATAAAACGAGTTATGAGCTTTTGTTACAACTTGTTTAGAAAGAGGCTTGTGCCAGTGATGAGTACTATTGTTGTGTACTTGACCGTTGCTTTGTTATGGTCTAGTAATATTTCGTGAGTCAGTTACCGTGAATGAGTCAATATTCGACCTAGTTTTGAACAAGTAGACTGTTTTGCATGACCACCGTAAACTAAATGTTGAAAAAGAAAATGTTTTTTTTTTACTTCTTTAATTTTTTTTCGCTGCTAACCGCGTAATGGCAGACTTTCTGACGGACTTTAAAAGTTTAAAAGAAATCACTTTACACAAATTGAATTGTCGGTTGACATGACAAGACATAGCGAGCCAACTCTTTGTGCCCATTTTCAAAAATTGCTAAAACAAAAGTTGTTCATAATTTTCAGTAGAGTTTCCGATTTTGCAGTTAGGGACATAAATCATTCAGAATATTTAAAAGTATCATTTATGTTTCTTATGATGAAGTGACAACTTACTAGACCGGTTCGTACGGAAATGAAAATGACGTCACATACCTAATATAACTGAGTTATCGTAAACAGCGCAGTGAAAAGGCGGCCAATTTGGGACGATCGACCATAGTGGTCCGCGAAAGTGTGTCGCGATCACGACTTGGCTAAAGCTCGGTTCACACTCACGCCGTGAAGTCGCCACGGCTTGATGTCACGGTCAACTGAAACGAAAAATGCATGAAATAGACGAAATAAAAATATAATTTTATACAAAAAGGAATGTTTAGATGATTATTATAACGAGCTTACTTTTAAAATACAAAATGACTATGAAAAAATAAAATTATTGATAGGAAGCTTTGAGCGTTGAAGTCTTTTATATGAGAGATAAATTTTGGGACTAATAATAACAAATTTTTTATTTTCCGCATTTATAGCGTACCTATGCTATGTGTGTAACTCGTAATATTAGAAAAGGTTAATTGTTTAGTTAATATATTACATTACATTCCGGGTCCCGGACCCATGGTATAGGTGCTGGGCAAGCCTACTCCATCTAAAACAATGATAATAACTCCGGGTACACAAGAGAAAACGTCGATGCTTACACGCTAACACTCTACTCGGTTACGTTACGGGCGACTTTACAATAAAAGTGTACACTCTACTACGATTTCACGGGACATCACGTCGTAAGTGTGGAGGGGGCTTAAGCTGGCTGGCGCGCTCGTGCGTGCAGTGTCCTCGGACTCTAAGCGGCGTGGGAAAGTGTGCACGGGCCTTAAGGGTTATTGAAAATGCGCACGCGCATGGTATTGGCTTTTTGTCGCGCAGGGTGGCCCATTGAAAAGGGCACACTTTATTTCGCAATGGCGGATTATGCAATAAAAGTTATTTATATATTTTATAGGAGTTAAGAGATTTATGGGAAAAAACATGGTCTCGGAAGCAAGAAGTATCCAGTTCGGATCCCGACGGAAGCCATGTTTACGTATAGACCCACTATTCTTATCCACTGGCCCCTATTTTGGCGGGGGTCAGCGGGTAATACCCTTTTCTCATGATCCCAGTTTTTTATTTGTTGAAAAAAAGCATGCATAAAGTCGTTTGTACTACACGCCTTTACTCACATATTCATTTGGGTATTTAACTAGAGGCCGCCGTATTTTGATTTTATTCATTCTACAAAGCGGGCCACTCGAGGCTGAATATTGATATACTGCCCACGATCCTTGCAATCATACATAATTAATTTGGCTACCATTGGTGAACTAGTTTTTAGGCCGCCGTGTCAGAAAGTTGGACGATTCTTCCGATGCTGTTGGTTTCCTTGCCGGCCTTCTATGTAATTTTGAGTAATAACTATTTATTGTACACAAAATCACAAGGGAATAAATAATAACGAAAAAAATTAAAATGCCTCCGACATTTCATCTTCAAATTAGCAAAACGGCTGAACCGATTTTGATACAACATAATATCTAAGACCGCTCGCTGTATAGAAACCCAGCTTTAAAAATAATAATACATAAGTACATGTTGTGCCGTAGGAATGGAATTTTAGTATGGAACAGTAGTTTTTTTTTTGAGTTTTCGCTTTTGGCACCATAGTAAATGTTGCTTAAATTTATGAGTTAAGCGACCCCCTAAGTATTACAGGACCTTTTTGTTACACCCTTTCTGTAGAATAGAAGTAGAGAAGAGAAGAACTAAGTATACTTTATTCACTTTACCTTATAAACAACTTATAAAAGCTGAAAGACACTTCTCAAACCGGAAGATAAGTGTCAAATGGGAAGAGAAGCCTTCGTTCCGTAGACCGTTCTTTGAATGTTCATTTCGATAATCGGTACCGGATTTTGATTCGATGCATTATGTATTTTGAGTTGATTATTAAGTGAAGAGTATTTTGCCTGAATTGCGGATTGACCTAGAGACTTTTGCACTGTAGAGTCGATGCTATAACATTTTTAGGATGAAACAGTCGGCCAGACGCTACGATACCCCTTTTTGTTCGATTGGCGCCCTTATGCCGTGCGCGGTAAGAGCTGCCATGGGGTATCTGTGACTGTGGCCGACCTTACGTTTAAACCTTTTAACTCGTATTTGATTTGAATAAGATTATGTTATGTGACAGCTACTCAAGTTTGAAATTAGCCAAGGCTTGACATTAGCATTTCACTTTTCTGAGTACACCTACTTGAGATAGAGCTATTAATACCACCCTTAGAATAGGAAGTCATTATAGGTATGAATAACCGAGCATAATTTACAACACCTGTAATTGTTTTTTATGTTAACTTATTTAATAATTTTGCAACAAGCGTATCTTTTCAAGGGTTCCGTACCCGAAAGGTGTGAAACAGGACCCTATCACTAAGCCTACACTATCACTTTATCCAGGGGCCTGAGACTGTGAACCAATGGTGCCAAAATAGTAAAGTTGACGGCTTCAATTACGATTTATTAATGCTGCCTGTTCTTTTAAAGTGTTTGTAGCAAATAATATTAGATTAGTTCGCTGGTTGTACGATAACAGCGAGGAAACCCCTTGTCTTTCCTGTGGGCTAGGTCGACTAAGCTGTCTGGAAGGTATAGGTGCTCGGCAAGCCTACTTCATCTAAAACAATGTACCCTAATTGGTTCAAATATCCGATTCCGTTCACCGCTAACTCAGAGTAAATAAACTTATGCAAATATCTCGCCACCGCTTGCATTCATTCGCTAACTGGGACAGGAATAATGACTGATTTGATTGTAAACGCTCTTGTTTCAATTGAAACACTAGTAATTTAGACTGATAGATTGTAGGTCGGCCAGATACCCCATGGCAGCTCTTATCGCGCGCGGCATAAGGGCCCCGATCGACCAAAAAGGGGTATCTTTGGGTGAGACCGGCTGTACCGGTCGACTTTGAAAGGCCTTGTCGTGGTTTAGAATGGCTTCAGTTACTTAATTAACACTTCTGTCACAGATTAGTGACATAATGACAGACATACAACTACGCAGACACACTGTTATTAAAACATAGAATTGTTACATTACAGTTCGATCAAAAATCCCCTTAAAGCTGGAGAGCTGGTGACCATTCGTCTTATTTTATTGTACAAGGCTGAGAGTTGGGAGGCTGATAGAGTAGACTTCGCTGAGTATGGGAGTATAGCGATTTCGTGTTCAGCGAAGTCTCAATAACCAGCTTACCAACTCCCAGCCTTGTAAAATAAAATAAGTCGGATGGTCACCAGCTCGCCAGCTATTATCTCCTCATTTTCTCCATAGGATTTAGGTAAAACAATGCAAGGTTAATATGGCCGGTGGAGATTCACGGATGGTAGCAATTTCAACCAATGTGCGAAAAAAATAACGCTTGAAATAACCAAACGCATTGATTTGGTTATTTTTAATTAATGGTGTAGGTACCTACCTCCCTTCACACCCTGTGTGCCCTTCAGGATAAGCTTATGGCCAAATCAAAATTAAGTGTAGATTGTATCGTTCTGCCATCGATAAGCCATTACTCCTTACATATTTTAGTTGCGTTGCATAAAAAAAAACACGTTCACAGCCCATAAACTATCTCCGGCGCATCTCGGCGCATGCGCTGTGGTTGTTGTAATGATAATGTTAATGATAGCGCATCACGCCGCATCGACACCGCCATCCACTCACGCGCACGCCTGAGCGTGAAAACGGACGGCGATGAACAATCTGTCCGTCAGCGTTGACAGACAGACGTACGGGAAAATACGAAATACGGAAAATACGTATTTTTAAACTTTTCCAGTCTTCCACTAAAAGAGTAAAGTAAGGTTTTTTTGTCTAACTAAGGAATAGTAGGAGCATGCTTCTCACTTTAGAGGGATATTCCCGCCAAGATGTAATGCTCGCCAAGATGCATTCTTTATCCCGCCAAGATGTAATGCTTGCGATCCCTTACCCGAAAGTCTGAAACTGGATCTAAAATTAAAAAAAAAAAAAAGAAAATTGCTCTTTACCTATAAATTATAGGAAAACCCATAAGAAGTCCATGGTGTACAAAATAACATAGGAAAATAATAATATGAACTCAATGAACAGATGGCGCTCTACAGTTCCACATCACGGATCGCAGTATCTTTTAGTTATATGGTTTCTCAACATTTGTGCGTAAACTTTGGAAGTACGGACACCTATCCACGCGAGTTTAACTCGCACTTGTCCGGTTTTTATAACCTAGAAAGTGTAAAGAGTAGAGAGTGTGTATTCTTAACAACCAGCCTAGAAGCTCCCAGCCTTGTACAACAAAATAAGTCGATTGAGCACCAGCCCTAAATCTACTGCAAATATCAAAATTTTACTATGAGCCGAATGTAATGTTGTTAGGGGTTACCTAAACACTGAAGACGATTATCTGCCTCGGTCAATGTCGCAATATCTTTGTTGTTAAATAAGGCCAACGAAACAAAACAGTTGTTATTACCTAAGGCTGGCGGTAATCTCAACGCACTGTTTACTCCACGAATGTGTGTATTTAAATCCGCATTTGTAAAGGTCTTTAACCTCGAAACGAATCTCTGTAGCATCTCGCTTGGCCCTATATGGGGTAAGTAGGCTGCATAAGTGCACTACCAATATGGGCACAGCTGTAAAGACGACCTACGTTATTTTGTGGTACTTACCTACCTAGGGTATGAGAAGGGAACGTTGGTGAGGAATTCACCTTAGCTTCTAAAAAACACTTGACTGTACCATTATTACAATCACTGAAACTGTACTCGTAACTATTTGTATAATTTATATGGTTTTTAAATAAATACATTTTTTCTTACTTTCGGAACCAAACCAATCTCCAGAAAGGTGATGTTATATAATGTGTTGAGGTTTTGTAAAGTTACACCCGACTCAGGGGTGACACAATAAAACCAAATAACTAGTGGTTCGCCCCGAACTAAGAACTCGCGACCCCATATCTCAGCAACCCCTCGACCGATTTGGCTCATCTTCGAACTTAAAAATTCTCTTTGCCTGATTTACCCGCATACCAAATTTCGTACTGATCCGACTAAGTTTACTCAAGTTATCGTCGAACGAACATTCATACATACAAACATACAAACATACAAACATACAAACATACATACATACATACATACATACAAACGCCGGATTGTTCCAGTAGACTCGGAGAACTTCGCTCGCTTCGCTCGCTCGTTCAATAAAAATATATATAAAATCAGTGAAAAATACCCAAAAATCATTCATTTGTGGCCTCTTACTATTATACTAAAGCTTGCGGCCGCACTCGCAATAACGGGCGCCACATCGCAATAACGCGCGCTTTGGGAAGGCCGTGGGTGTCCGCACGTTGCGGTTATTATAGAACAAATTGAACAAGGTAATTTGTGAAAAACAATAACTTATTTTTAGTTTCAAGTATTACTAAAATAGATATCTTCCCTGAGTTGGGTGTCACTAATCAAAACAACACCCTGTATTTTGAGAAGGTCATTCAACTCGCCTAAATAGCAACTCGCTATTTAATAATTAACATTATGGATAAGATACTTCTCTATACATACCCATATGTACTTACCCCTTGAAGGTAACAAGGTTGATGACCTCAAGCCTTTGTCCTTAAAAGGAGTATCGTTTCACAGAATATTTTATTTCGTTTGTCTTTTTACAATGGCCATAAATCCATGTTGGAAAAATATCCTTTTCACAATCCTTTGCGAACGCGAATTTTGCCCGGGCCATAAAGTATGACCAAAAAACCGCCACTTATTTATTTGAAAGGAATATACAAGGTGTTACAAAAGATCCTAACTCTTTTTACGGGGTAATAGCACCCGGTGATAGGGATCACAACCTATTTTTTTTAATATCTGACGTTCCATTGATTTTTAAATTAATTAAACGCTGTGGCGGGAGATAAGTATTTTTTAAGTATTGAACTCATTGACTCGCACAATGTTTTAACAACTCAACGCTATGCAAATGCACTACACACACAAAATATATAGCTTCGAAAGTCCTGTGCAAAGTTTGCAGCACTCGATCGAAAAACCGCAAAAATACATACTCTGCAAACAGACTTTTTATACATAAAATTAAAATATATATATATATGAATATTTAAAAAATGCTGAAATTAATCCAATGAATTCTGTCGTTTGCACTGATGTCGATAACGGCAAAAGTCCAAGTTTTGTGTTGTAAGGTAACTCATGTTAAAGAAATAAGAACGGTACAAAAATATCTTACCATAATAATTATCTGAAAACGTCACCAGTAAACTCTTAGTTTATGTAATAGTTTCGTAATGGAAGCCTTCTGTGTTAAACTTTTGACTAAAATGAGGTTAAGCTTAAACCAAAGGTGATTGAAGTCTTTGTTTGGTTAATAGCTAACATAACCTAAATGCCTGTGTACATAAACGCTATTCTGTTACATAACGGAGTTAAGTGGTAAACCTATTTAGTTGAAAAAAGGTACCGCCATCGACGCGAGAAACCCAGGTTCGATTCCCGGTGCAGGCATGTACGTATGACTTTAATTTAAGTTTAAGTTACGTAAATTTGTTAATTTATAGTTGCTGTGAAGGAAAACATCGTGAAGAAAACTGAGTCATCAACGCGAAAATCGCCAATCCGCATTTAGCACTCGTGGTGATTAAGCTCGAACTCAAAGCCTTTGCCCAGCTAGTGGGACATGAACACTATGTACAGGCTTAATCTTACAGCGACGCTAGGATACCCCATGGTAGCTTTATCGAGCATGACAGTCGAACAAAACTGGGGCCTTAGCCTGTAACACAATGGCGTATCAATGGCGTCCCAGGTAGAAGTACAAAACCGGGATTTTTTCGTTGTTCTCCTACAACCAGCGAACTAATCCTCTAGAATTAGACTCATAATATTCTTCGCTGTACTACAAAAAACATTAAAAGGACCGACACTGGATCGACAGAATTAATAAATCGTTATTGAAACCGTCAACCGGGAGCCCATTTTAGCACCATTGTGTTACAAGCTAAGGCCCCTGGGTATCTATCAATTTTATTGTTCTGCTGAATGTTCTAAATATTGGAACCAATATTAGGCTAATTTAGGGTGGTATTAATAGTCGTCTGAGTTCACCTACTTGAGATCGATCTCAAGGAGGTAAATGTCAAGCCTTGGGTAATGTCAAACTTGAGTAGCTGTTTGCTTATTAATAGACACGATCTTGAGATTGACATTGACATTAGCCGACTTACTTGAGTGAGTCGACTTACTTGAGTCGACGCCATATTAATAGAGCCGACTTGAGCTCGGAATTGAGTGAGTCATTCATCTTTTGACAGTCCGTGACGTCTCAATTTCAATACAACGTGGTTTAGAGTACTAGGCATGCATAAAATGTTAAGAAGCTGTAAGATCACTTACTTGAGACCGGAGTCGCTGGCATATTAATAGACACAATCTTACGTGAGTTCACCTACTTGAGACCAGACTTGCGACTGTCATTTCCAAGTGCAGGCGATAGCCGACTCAAGTTCGTGTTTTTCATTACCTGACTACGCAAAGCAAGAAGGGGAGTTATTTTCTTTGATAATTAATATACAAAAATGATGTTTAGTCAGCGCGCATCCAAAGCGAACCTACCGCAAGAAGTTGCAGCTTAACAATATACTTAGGACCATCGTCGACATCGGAAGTTACGTGGAAAGGGACCTTGTGGTGTGAAATAATTTGTCGTCGTCATTCGACCGGCACCTCTACCACATCGCTATGACTAGCCAGAAATGTGTTTCTACCAGCCCGAGTTCTTTGAGCTGCAAAACTCCAGCAGTTCAGAGCCCCACATTCATATTACCAAGCAAGAACTCCGAAGAGCTGAGGTTTAAAAAAATAAGCTGGTATAATCCGCGCGGGATGAGAATGGGATGCGACCTTTTGGAACTGAGACGCGTGCGGTAAGCAAACTCGCGTCGATACAACCTTGTTAAAGTAAAATAAAGTATGTTTTCGATTGACTTTGACAAGGTTCCATCCCATTCTCATCCCGCGCGCATTATACTAAGTTTGAGTTTAGTTTGGTATATAGCCTCAGACGCTCCGGTTTCCTCACGGTGTTTTCCTTCACAGTCAGGGAGTGGTATGTATGCGACTTTGAAATAAATTAATGTCATGGGTAGGGTACATGCCCTCATCGGGACTCGAACCAGGATCCCTCGATTCCGAGTCCATTGTTCTACCCATTATGCCACCACCGCGTCACCATCTAAAACTCAAATACTACCTATAAAGGCATGGTAGAATCAGAAGCTACGAGCTTGTACTTGGCCAAATACAGAAGTGTTGTCAAAATTAAGTTTTAATTTCAAAGAAAAACTACTATTTGCAGGCTCCCATAATCTTGTAAGAAACTACACCACACACTAATAAAAAGGCAGAAAGTATATTTTAACTCTTTCCTTACTGAAAATCCGAGCACTATTGCGTTTCACGAAAGAGTTCCCTTGACGAAACTCCTATTACGATGTAATAGGGACTATTTTTGTACAATCCAAGGGAATTATTTCGTGAAACGCACGTACACACGACAACACGTCGACCTTTACACGCTAGTACTCTACTCGGTTACGTTACGGGCGACTTTACAACAAAAGTGTACACTTTGACGTGCTGTCGTGTGTACAATAGAATTTGAGTGCTGTAACGTGAATGACGTCATGTCAATGGTCTGAAGGTATTAGGCGTGCATAAACATCCGGAATCTCTTATATGGCGATTGGTGACAGAAAGATTCATGTAGTATGATACATATCATGTAGATGGCAGCACAACATACAATTCAAACCTCTTTACTCGTACCTAGTTTTTTTAAGACAATTTGCCGGCCTTCAAAGCCCAGTTGGACCATAGAGGTTACTAGGCATGCATAAAATATAAAGCGGATATAGTAGGGAAAACTTGAGGGTGTGGTATCATTCATACGAGTAGTAGGTATTCAGTAAATTAAGTTGATACTTGAAGATAAATCTGAATAGGGAAGACCTTCATTAATGTTACATAATTATCTAATTTTTTTTCTAATTGGAAAATAAACAAGCCTGGGAGAGTTGTAACATATTTATTAATACAATATTGTTTCCTAATCATCATCTAAAATTTCTACACCTGACATGAATTTGCGCTGAGTCGAGTATTCTTCCCCTCATTTTATGTGTTCATTCTCCACACATTATTCCAGGTTTCGAGACCAAAGCTGGTGTTTTAAAATTGCCTTGGTTTTTATCCATCCTATCATAACGCCCTAACTTCGTCGATTATGCGTCGGACAGTAGGTACTTTCTGATTTTCCTGTAATCAAAATAAAACATTAATGTAGTATAATGATGTGCGCAACGATCAAACGTTAGGTTTGCAGTCGCTCTATAATTTATTATAAATTCGCTTGGCAAATTACTACTTTCTCTACGTAAACATAACCTCTAAAGTTATATTAAATGCGCAAAAAATGTTGATGATGGGGTATTTTAAAGACCTAACTGACGATATCTGTAACTTGTATCGAGAACTAGACGATATCTGTAACTTGTATCGTGAACTATGTATATTTTATACAATAATCGTGAATAAATACCTGTCTTGTCAGCAATTCGTTTGTAGAGGTCATCCAACTGGGTCCGCTAGGTACTGAAGCTCGAAAAACGGAAGCTCGAATGAACTGAAGCTCTCTGTTGGAAGTTTCCGGCATGATCTTTTTCGGCCAAAATATTGAAAATAACCTCTCTGGCGCCACTTATTATCCATAACCGACTAGAACGTTCAATATACTGAAAATCACAAGAATTTACGAGACATTTTTATAATAATTATTTTCGTAGTTTGACTGATGTTTGACAGTAGAAAAAGTTTTTTCTTTTATTCGACAGTTCTGAAAAGCGTGAAAAAAGTTGTTCACCTTACGAACCTCTTTGAAGGTCAAACTGAGGTTGTGGCTAGCCTCTTTCTAATGTATGGTAGCCTAGTACATTCTTTACTCAAGTCGTTGAATTAGTTCATTCTTGACTCAAGTCGAGGACTTGAGATCGGTCTCAAGTAAGCGCTGCTTTATTAATATGCTGAGTTACTCACTCAAGATCATGCTCTCTGTTGCCAAAGTAACGAATAACAATGCTGAATAAAAATGGCTGAAGCGAGTCAGATCTGTTCCTTTTTGTCTAGACCAGGGTGCCGCTACAAAATTGTGTCGTCATATTGAACGAGTGATCGAAGTATGTTTGTATGTATGAATGATTGTGTCGTCATAAAAATATAAAGGCGGCTTAATGGAATTAAAATAATTTTAAAATTCTAACATCGAAATCCAAATCGGACGAAGAGTGGATATGGGGTTAGCAAAAAGTTAGTCATCCTGAGTTCACAGTTCGGGGTGAACCACTAGTTATTATAATCGAGTAGCTATTTGGAGTAGAGTTCGTGTTATATCTTGTAACATCACTTTTATGTTTGTGGAATCCTGGACTATTATAGAAATGAAAAGTTGACAACTGAATAACACCGGACCATGGACAATTTTATGGACCAAAAGGAGGCCAAACTCAGGTTGTGCCTTTTCGAATAGTCTCTTTATAATGTATGGGCGCCTAGTACTTTTGAGTTGGGTTTAAGCTGTTTGACCACATTTTGAACTTTAAATGGTATCATTCGTTCAAATAGTTCATTCTTTTATCAAATCGAGGACTCAAGTTCGCGCCTAAGATAGGTTTATTAATAAGCCAATGTCTCAAGTCGGTGATTTTTGTTTTCTGAGTTCACCTACTTGAGACCGATCTCAAGTAGGTGATCTCAGAGGACTATTAATACCAGCCTTAGAGTAGTGTACGTGCTACCTTTGGGGTCATGTGGCGTGATGTTGGTATCAAACTTATTGTAGAGTTTTTCCTTAGAGATGTTTTCCACATCTTAATATTTTTTTAAGATGACGAATTATTGTTTGTTAAAAATTAAAAGTTGCTTAGTAGTAACTTTTATTGACTCGCGGTATTCGATATTGCTTGGTGTGTCAAAACTATCAGAAAAAAAGTTTTATGTTTATGTTAAGTAGGTATGTGACACGTGACTCATCGAATATGCCTAAAGCTTTTTTTGTCAATCTGAGTGAAAAATACAATTCTTTAAAATATTATGATATCTACTCGATTACTCGTGTTCAAATACCATCAAACGTTAAACCGGATCTATCACTAGTTCTGCTTCGTTTCGAGTCCTTGACAGGGCCAGTGGTAGGGTGGTTCATAGTGCTTATTAATTTGTAAGATATTTGATTTTAAATGTTGGTAAAGAGCTCGCAGAAAATGTTATATCTGCAGCTTCATGAAACCTACTTTTGGCGAAAAAGGGAAATATGGTCCACGGGAACGTCGTCTCAGAAAAAGTTCCTTAATTCGAAGATAAATCTCTTCGTATTATTTATGTGTCTCCAACTCTATTTTGACAATATTTTTCTGTTTTTTGCAGGTACGTTGTTACAAAGAAACATCGAGAAAACGGCGTCCAACTCGTCTCAGCAACAGCTAGATTTATTTACAAGGCATTTAAAACGTAAAGTTTAAGGTCACCCTGTAGGTAAACGGAGACGGTGGTTTTGTAGCTTTAATAATAAGTAGGTACCTTGCATAAGTCCAAGATAAGTACCTAAATTTTTTGGATTTACCTAGTAAAAAGTAACATTTTATAGGTTTACAAATCCATCAGGTAGATGTCACTATAACTATACTAAATCCAAAACTTAAAAAAACCCCTGACATATTAATTTCTTAGAATATCTCCTAAACGGCAGAATCGATTTTGATAAATGTGAACCATCGCTAGAAAACCTGCTTTCAAATACATTATAAAAATCGCATCCAAATCGGTTCACCGTGGTCGGATCGGTTGGTATTAGGTAGGTACCTACTCGGGATATAGTGCAAGGGCAAGCGGCAACAATCTAATGTAATCCGCCAGGATGAATCGCCTAGAAAATTCCCCAAGTAATAGCGATAGCTCTCGGTGAGTAAAACCGTGATTTAATAGAAAAAGCGATAGCTCTCGTCAAACTCAGCGTCATCCTTATACCGTTTAGATTGGAGAATGTCTCGTAGCCGTGAGATGGCTCATTTGCTGTGGTGACAGATTACTTGGGAAGCTTCCGAGGCGATTTAAGAACGGTTCTACTCAAGTTGAAATATCGGTACACCAAAGACTGAGCTAGGGGTCTACCGGCTAAAACGAAGCCGATTACCATTGGCAATAATCGAAGTTCGATTTATGAAAAATTTACTGGGTGTTGAACTGAGTGGCCGTACATTTTTCAAAAATCGAACTTCGATTTTCGCTAATGGTAATCGGCTTTGTCTTAGCCGGTAGACCCCCAGTCACGTTTCTCTAGAATGGGTCCCCGAGGTCAGTGGTCAGACCAAAAGCTCGATAGTTCGATGATATTCTTAAGACTACGGGGTCACAATGGACGAGATTAACTTTTTTGCGAGGATGTTTGGCAAGATAGGTCCTAGAATCAGATTCATGCATTTATTTGTATCGGAAGCAAACACACATTTTCAACATAAATAAAAAAATAACAATAAATGCACTTAAAAACTTAGAGGTAACAAAATAACTAAATAAAGGTCCAGCCAGTCCATAAGGTCTATTAAATTATTATTAGTCGATAAAAAAAAAAAACAAATATGCGAAAAGAAAATAAAATGGACGGGAAATTAAGAATAATATTAAAGTGGCCAGTACTTCGATCAATGCAGTGAGGTCACACAATACGTTTTTTTTTCTAACAGCCTATCGAAGGCATAACTTTTAAGTTTATAACTCTACAGTGGAATGTGTCAGAATATGTCCCAATCTCTGATGACACTTATAAAACGTGTCTCAATCTCAAATCCACGGCGAGCCCACTATGCGTCAGCCATTAGCGACCTGAGGGTCTATTCTGTAGAAAATCCGCACAGTTGAAATGGTTTATATACTCCAAAATAGCCCTTATTGACGTGACCGGAAGCGACCGGAATTGTGACCAGAGTGATAATGATGATGATGAGCCCTTAATGTTGATGTTGAAAATGTCAAAATAAACAATGTTATTTGACGTTTTAAAACGGGATTATTAACAACGTTATTTTGACGTTTAAAAACGGGATTGTTATTGGTGGTTAATTTTAGAGAATACACACAGACCAATAGGGTGCGAGTCCGCATTCTGCACACGATCGCAAAGTGCGCGTGCGCATTTCCCTCCACGTAATGGCCTCTTTACAGATTTGTGCAGAAGATTCAGAGAGTCGGAAAATTGTGCAATAGATAGATATTTGTATTCAAAACGTGTTGAATCGGGGTGATTCATGTTGCCTGAAAAAGCAGCTCGATTCGACCCTCATTTTTTGCCATCTCTAGTAGTACAAGTTGTTTGTAGTAATCAGTAGACAGCCCACTTAAAGTTCCGCTGTCGAATAGAAAAATAGAGATATATATGTCGGGACCGCTCTATGTAAAGAGTGGAAGAGAAGCATTGAATCGAGCGCTTTAGAGATCAATGAAGTTTGTCATGCGAAGCATGAAGAGAAACATATGACACTTACCTCGAAGACATTCTGCATTACCCTAAGAAGAGCAGTTAGATTGACTGACACAAATAAATCGCACGCCACGTAAAATTGCGTTGATGAGTAGCACGACAGCACGTCGACCACGTCAAAAGTGTACACTCTGATGTGCTGTCGTGTGTACGCGAATCGGACGTTTTATAGTAATGTAACCACGCTTTTGAGAACTAAAAACGAACCTTTCATAACATTTTACTTAGCATAAATATAGGCTTCTATCTAAGCGATTGTTGATAAAAAGCGCGAATGGAAGACGGCCGCTGTGATTTATAGCGTCCGCTGGAAGTTATTTTATTTTCACTCTTGGAGAAAAACGACATGCGTTGGAAATGTTGATTGTTCCTGCTTGCCGGAGGTCTCTTTCGTGTAATCTACCCTAGTAATTAAAATCACTTAGGGTGACATTAATAGTCGTCTGGGATCACCTACTTGAGCTCGATCTCAAGTAGGTGAAATCAGAAAAGTCAAATGCTAATGTCAAGCCTTGGCTAATGTGAGTAGCTGTCAGCTTGTGTAGCTGTCAGCATATTAATTATAGACACTATCTTGAGATTGACATTTTCAACGCTCATGGGATGAGGCCATGTGCAAAATCACACGGGATAACCTGATTGGCCAAAGCACAGGTTCTGAGGAGGCACGTTTGCGGGCGGTATCACAACCGGAGTCTGGCTTGTGGCTGCATGCTCTTCCATCCCCCAATCTAGGAACGCTACTAGATAATGATTCTTTGCGGGTGGCGGTTGCTCTTCGGTTGGGATGCAATATTTGCGAGCCGCATTCCTGTGTCTGTGGTGCTCAAGTGGATGCTCAGGGACACCACGGGTTGCACTGTGTTAGGAGTGCGGGTAGGTTGTCGAGGCATCATTCCCTTAACGACATTATTCGCAGAGCCCTCATTTCGGCCAATGTCCCTTCGGTTCTAGAGCCGCCGGGACTGAGTCGTACTGATGGGAAGCGTCCGGATGGCTTGACTCTAGTTCCGTGGGAAAGGGGCCGTTGCTTGATTTGGGATGCAACCTGTGTGTGTACCTTGGCTCCCTCCCACTTGTCATCGACCATGTCTGCCCCCGGTGCCGCTGCAGAGGCGGCGGCAAGGCAGAAATGTTTAAAGTATAGCCCGCTTTTAGGGCGATACATTTTTGTTCCGTTCGCCATTGAAACGTTAGGAGTTTGGGGGGCACAGGCGAAAACGTTTATTACGGAGTTGGGCCGTCGCTTGAGGGACCGTGGTTTTGACTCTCGCTCCGGGGCATTTTTGATGCAAAGAGTCTCCCTCGCTGTGCAGCGCGGAAACGCTGCCAGCGTATTGGGGACCTTTGGGTCAGATATGGTTCGGGGCGGGTTGTTTAGTTAGTTATAGTTTTTGACATTCCGTATTTTATTTTAATTTTATGATTGATTTTATTATTATATTTTATTAATCTTAGTTTTAATTTAAGACGAAGCTTTTTTGTGAATTTTATTGTAATTGATTGTATTATTTGACTTTTTTCTTTTTGCATGAATAAATAAATTAGCCAAGGCTTGACATTAGCATTAGACTTTTCTGAGATCACCTACTTGAGTTCGATCTTGAGTCGACGACTATTAATGCCACCCTAACTTACCTACTTAGTATGTAGTATGGAAACACATTTCAACTGATTTGGGTGATTCGAGGTACAGTCAAATTAAATATTTTTGGCTGTGAAGCAGTTTTTCAGTTTTTACTCAATATTTGTCTTGTCAGGTGAACTTTAGCTACTGCCGCCACCAGACTAAACCCTCGAAGACTGCCGCCTTAAAAATGTTGCCTACCAATTTTGTTTGCTGATGTTGGCTTGTTTTATTAAGCGACTTTGAACGAAAAAAAAACAGGGCTTGGCTGATGCACAATCATGATAGCAGGCTCTATTGGTCTATTTCTGGACATAAGCCACTTTCAAAATTTTCAATTATTTACAGTTTTCAGATGTGGTATAATTATGCATTTCCTCCTCCTTGCATCGGTATCCTCATCACTGAGGGTCGTGGTCATTCGATCAGGGCAATCCTTGTCGCACGATGCGTCGCCAGTTGTTCCTGTCTGTGGCTATATGTATGGCATCGTATACTGTGGTGTTGAGTGTGGAGCGGACTTGGTCGGTCCACCTTGTCGGGCATCTTCCTCTTGGTCGTTTTCCGTCGATTTTGCCAGTGAATATCAGTTTTTCTAAGTTGTCGCTGTCTTTCCTGGCAATGTGCAATTATGCATTTACTTACTAGGTTTTCTGTGATTCAGTCATAAAATATCGAAGTCCCGTTATCCAATTCTCCAGTAACTGTCCGTCCACCATATGCCATTTTATTTCACGCAACATTCTGAGTGGAGTAGCAAAGAAAATGTCCACCGCTTTTCCGATTAAAACTGTATCAAAACGTTACCGATTCGTCACGATATTCCTCTTGAGTGACAGACATATTATTATTTATATCACAAAATGCCCCTGCTTTTACAATTACTGGAAGTAACTGAAGTTTAAAAAATGCCTTTTGCATCACCGTAATGAGATGATTTATACAGCGTCCAGTGGCGCCTTCACTCACAGTATATGGGTGAAGAGACCAGTTGGCGCTGCAGTGCCTGGGACATTGTTTTAGATTGAGTAGGCTTGCCTAGCACCTATACCATCCTGAGTAATCCTGACAGCTTAGTCGGCCTACCTACCCCACAGGAAAGACAAGTCAATACGTGTGGGCCAACTTAGCCGCGGGTTTCCTCGCGATGTTTTTCTTCACAGCTAGCGAGTGGTTTTTGCTACTGAAGTTAACTTTATACTGAAATGTTCGATGCTCTTGCACCCATCAGGGTATATCGATAAAAATGGGTAAAACTTGGACACAATCAAATAAGTTGGTGCTTCGGCCTACCTTTTCGAGTGTGTCGTTGTGATGGCAACAGTCATGTTATTATCGAATTTCTCCTTTACTTACATAAGTTTTTAACACAAAAAGTACGATCTCACGTCGAAAAAACTTTTGCAACAAAAAACGCGCGCTGTTCGCGACCTTGATTCCATTTTTGGACGAAACTTTTACATAACGCAAAATACCGTATTACGAGTCGAGTGTAAATGCTCCTTTAATTGCTGCGCCTAATTGACAAAGTGACTTTACGCTCTAATTCCTTTGTTTAAGAGTTCAAATTTAAATGCGGTTTTGGTAAATTGAGGAGATACGCTGCGCCGTTTCCGTCGAAATGTGTTTGAAATTACAATCATTAGCTTTTTGTTCAATTACTTTACGTTAAAAGAAGAGCAATTCAAGTCATGAATTGACTCATTTAATTAAAGTATGTTGCAATACTGTGTTCTACAATCAACAACTACTTAAATCGACGCAACAAGTCCTTCCATTTTCTCTTTTTTTTTAACAAGTTTGTATTTATGATTAAAGTTATTGTATCAACTGGTAATCGTCTTGAGAAACGAACTTACAGATATGAGGATCCTGTTCGTCTTTGTAAAAATGAGTTGTGGAAAATGGCACAGTCGGCCACACGCGAGGATATCCCTTTTTGTTCGATTGGCGCCCTTATGCCGCGCGCGGTAAGAGCTGCCATGGGGTATCTATCACTGTAGCCGACCGTGCCTACGACAGTAACTAATTATGCGAGAAGTTATACTGTTTGTCTAATGCCTATTATTATTTAAAAATTAATGCTAATCTTTGTATGAATAATGGCCGCATTATCAATATTTGCACCCGGTTATGTAGAGTTTGTACAGTCGACGACACCACTTTAGCATGGCCGGTCATATTGTCAAGCAGTTCTATACAATAAAATGGCAATTCTATACATAACTACTAGATTAAAATACCCCCGACATTTTAGCTTCAAATAATCATATCTCATGGATGGCTGAAACGATTTTGATAAAACATATCTAAGAACACTTGCTAGAAAACCTGCTTTCAAATTAAAAAAAAAACCGCATCCTTATCGGTTTACCCGTTTAAGAGCTACGGTGCCACAGACCGACACACATAGCGGTCAAACTTATAACACTCCTCTTTTCATGTCAGGGGTAAAAAAATTACCTATTACTCACATTCAATACATTTCCGAATCGAAATGAAATAATGTGTATGTCATCTCAATTCGATAAGATTAGGATAAGATCCGTTTTGATCTGCGAGGTCCGGAACCCTAAGAGCCCTCGCCCACGGCGACTTTTTGTAGCGATGCTGTTGCGCGTTCGTATCGATACAGTCGCGATGCGGTCGCTAGCCCACCGTAACCACGATTTAGTCGCGATGCAAACGCGATACCGTCGCGCTTCTGTCGCGATGCAAACGCGATTTGCGCGCCACCCTTCCTCCGTATCTCCTCCTGATGACGTCCGACACGGTCGTGCGTTTGCATCGATGCAGTCGCGATGCTGTAGTGCGTTGGCATCGCTTCTGTAGCGCGTTTCAGATGCGAATAAAGCGCGTTATTAGCGATGCTGTTGCGCGTTTACGAAACATCGCATCGCTAAAAAAGTCGCCGTGGCGAGGGCCCTATAAGGCTGTCGGTGTTGTCTGCGACTGTACCTATCTGGTTGATAATGATAATGATGACGAAAGTAAGGCCGTTGTCGAGGCCATTGCGATTACTGAGTGATTCTATAACGAGCGACAATCGAACACCATCGCGGGGTAAAACGCTGCTGCACGAATCCAGAAATTCACTTTGGTCGGATTGAAATTACGTTTGAATACAAAACTTTGCATTTACATCTATAGAACGGGATTCGTGCAGCATTCAGAGACACCTGCACTCACGATTGATGGGTGAAGTGACGAGAGTACCTACCTTAAAGGTTTTGATTCCCTCGCGAGGATTGAAATATGAGGAAATATACTGCGTAAACGGCCGTATCTTTTGATTCCGTTAAAAGAAAATCAAGCTTCATAGAAGCAGTAAGTATATTGATATAAATTTCAACCTGATAGGCAGGGTGCTACTGTGCTAATGTTTACATCGACTCCGTAATATTTTTACAAATAAAAATCTAAAACCTTGAGTATTTTGATATAAATTTCAAACTGATACCTCTACGCGTTCTTGAGAAAAAGACCTTGACAGACGGACAACAAAGTGATCCTATAATGGTTCCGTTTTTCCTTTTGAGGTCCAGGGCCTCTATTAAAAAAAAAACACTCATCGTTGAGCGTCAAAACACTAGAAAATAGCCTTTATTGAAATGAACAATATTTTTTGACATTTCATCATCATCATCATCAGCCCACCTCTGCCCACTGCACTTGTGTTACAGGCTAAGGCCCCTGGACGGTGATTAGTGGGAAGACCAGCAAACCCGATGGTAGGACGACATCGTCAATGGTCCATGGATGAGGATGGCTAGGCACCGTGAGAGGTGGCGCGAGGGGAAAAAGCCCTATACTCAATAGGGCTTTTTCCCCTCAATATACTCAATAGGGCTTTTTCCCCTCGCGCCACCTCTCACGGTGCCTAGCCATCCTCATCCATGGACCAATGACGATGTCGTCCTACCATCGGGTTTGCTGGTCTTCCCACTAATCACCGTCCAGGGGCCTTAGCCTGTAACACAATGGTGCCAAAATGGGCTCCCGGTTGAAGGTTTCAATTACGATCTGTCAAGCTGTCGGTCCAGTGTCGGTCCTTTTAATGTTTTCGTAGTACAGCAAAGAATATTATGAGTCTAATTCTAGAGGCTTAGTTCGCTGGTTGTAGGAGAACAACGAAAAAATCCCGGTTTTATCAGTCTACCTGGGACGTCATTGATACGCCATTGTGTTACAGGCTAAGGCCCCTGTTCTCGGCCTCCACTCTGTCACTGCCCTTGTCCACCGGTCATCTTCCTTCCTCGCCATGTGTTGACATTTAAAAATTGTTATTTTTACGATAGATATTTTAGCGAATTCGGGGGCGGAACCGTAAAAAAGGGTGGTTAAATGAAGCAGTTACAAATTGAAAGACATTGGAACTGACCCTACATCCGCATGTTTTGAAAGGTCAGTGCCGACTACATTCAGTCAGCCCGATCACGGAGTGGGAGGCTGTCAATATCAACAAGATATTGACATTAACGACTGTTGATACTGATTCCGACATCAATGACTAGTGGGTTTTTGATATGACATGTGCCTTGAAAACACACTGGTACACTACTGCGTTAATGCCCTTTGTAAAATACTTACTAAAAAGTAATACGATCATTTTAGTCATGGGAAAGGTAGCGTCATCACCGCATGTTGTCTCATCACGAATTGTTTTTCAATTTGCTACGAACACACGACACACGACGCACGTCAGAGTGTACACTTTTGTTGTAAAGTCACCGTAAAGTGCCCGAGTGCTAGCGTGTAAGGGTCAACGTGCTGTCGTGTGTACTCCTTAGAAATAGTGCTTTACAACAACGAAAGCATATTTGCTTTTAATGCTTAGAAAAGATCATGTCAAAAACGATGTTTGTTTCAAGACAGTAGTTGTACATCAACTGTGTTGTATCAAGAATTCAAGACGCAACCAAAAAAGATTTTGCTAGTAGGCCAAGTTGCCTTTTCAAACGACGCTCTTTCGATTATGTAGAATATCTATTATGTAGGGTCATTAACACGCTGGGTTACCCCCTTTTCTTCGATTGACGCACTTATACCGTTCCTAATAAGAGCTACTGGGGTATCCTAGATTTTCGCTGACCGTACCGTAAAACCGGCTTGACACAAAACCTCCCAATCAAAACTATACATTTATTGTAAAAATCTGAATAAGAAGTGTATGAATATCATCAAAAAGTGTCTGAAAACACCGTCATTGAAGTCATGGCGACTTTCCCAGCATGGCATCGCTAAACGATGAAAGTAACTCTATAAATGAAGACGTAATAACATAATAACGAAGATTTGAACCATCACAATAAAATTCAATCTTTATGGTGAACAATTAAAGCACTGGCCACTTTTCGTGACGGCCACGAGAGAAAACAACCTGTCCCGCCCAATTCGAATTCGGAACCTGTATCGCGCGCTTTTATTTTCCATTCGACCTGCTTTCAAGATGGCGGCCTCGGGCTTTGTCGGTTTTCCGCGCTCCCAACTTCACTTTCGTTTGAATGTGAGAAAATTCGCACGAACGTAGTGAATTAGGTTAGTTGATATCTGTTAATTTGATTGTGGTGGAACCGTTGTAAATAGTGGCTTTAGAAATTAATGGTCACGTCTATATTTCGCTTTCACGATTTAATGACAGAAAAAACCGCGAGAAAAGTTGACATTGTTTTTTTTTTCCCTAATAGGCAACGATAATCTTGACAATGCCAGCAAGAATTTGAATGTGGGTGTAAATGGAGTCTACGCCTAAAAATGTGGTTTCGGTTTCACTCTCCGAGATGCTCAATGACCTTATTTCTTTATAGGACCGGTTTTTTAAGCATTTTCATTTCAAGTGGGTGGGTATACTGTAAAGCAAGGCGAATCTAAAATACTTGATTATTCTGGAAATGTGAAAACTACGAAATAGATTATCAAAACCTGTCAAGTCAATGGCATCTATACTTATAATAAAACTCTAGCGAAGTCAATTCTGTACATTGAATTTTTTTAGAAAAAAACTAGCAGGGGTTACTAAGTAAACTATACTGAATCCAAAAATGCAAAAAAAACGGTTTATGTCTGTCTGTCTGTCTGTCTGTCTGTCTGTCTGTCTGTCTGTCTGACTGTCTGTCTGTCTGTCTGTCTGTCTGTCTGTCTGTCTGTCTGTCTGTATGAACACGATAAACGCGAACACCGCTGAATAGTTTTCAACCAAACTTAACATGGTCGTAACTCAAGTTTCTGGGAGTAACTTAGGCTATCCGATGTTTAGAATACATTGCGGGTTGCAATTTTAACTTCGTTTTTTGTAAGAAATATTCATAATTTGGACATGGCTTCTTGAGAAGGTATGTTAAGAACGTGATACTGAACATATTTCTGCAAAAAAAAAAAGTCCGACTTTGAATCACATTCTCTCGCAAACCTACATTGCGGGTTGCAATTTTAACTTGATTTTTTGTAAGAAATATCCATAATTTTGATATGGCTTCTTGAGAAGGTATGTTAAGAACGTAATACTGAACACATTTCTGAAAAAAAAAAAAGTCCGACTATTATCTCGGAAACCGTTGATTTCCCAGGCATAGTTCCTTGGGCAAAAATGTTCGTTATGATGAGGACAATACGTATCCATACGTATACGTGGTCTCCCGCTTTGTTGGCGGTCTTTTAACACTCTGTATAATAGCACGCTACGACTTTTGGCATTTGGGGCGCATATTGTAAATTAAAAATCGGCATTTGTTTTTTTTTTTTTTTGGCGGAAAATGTTAGTTCTGCAAGCGTAGCATAAGGCCGGGTTAGAGCGTATCTATGGGTTTAAAACAATAGGTAGGTAGGTAATCGTATGAGGTAGTGGCCACCCCTGGTGTCAGAGTTTTTAGGCCACCCAAATCTCACTCTTTTGTTTGACGTAGAGCGGGAAGGACAGAGCCATAGATACGCTCTAACCCAGCCTTATGATGCTTGCTGGAGGGAATTGTGAGTGGTTTTCGGTGGAGGTCGGACAAAGTTTATCGATGTTAGAAATGTAGTACTGTTGCGTCGCGGTCGAAATATTCTGGGTTTGAACCCACGCGAGGTGTAAATTTTTTTTTGTGCCTTTTTTAAAATATTTACTCTACTGAGCCCAACTTGATATTAAAAAAATATATTTTGTTTGCCGTAGAGCGGGATAGACAGAGTTATTTGCGGTAGATACGCTCTAACCCAACCTTATGCTTTGCTTGCTGGCTTAGCATGAGAATGGGTAAGACCTTATCTATGGGCTTATAACTTTATCTATCTCACTCTACGTCGAGGGAGATACATAATAAACCCCCATACTTCCCAGGCAATTCTTATGCTAAGCTTCCTGGTATCTTACACGGGCGATACCTAATCTAAACAAAACATATTTTATCACATACACAGACAGGCACACCCTCATAAATACATAAACAGACACACACACAAAGCTATCAAACTTATGACACCCCTCTTTGTTGGTCCGGGGTTAAAAAAAACCTTCCTTTTGAGTTTTCCTCCACAGTCGAATTTAAATTAAATGTCAAAAGTGTAAAAACGCATACGAAGTCGCGGGCACAACTAGTTTTAACATAAAGTGTAGGATTAAGTGTCATTTTAACTAAAGCTGCAATGCTTGAGATATAGCTAAAAAGATATCTTTACTAAGTAACATTTTGTCTTTATAGCTTGAGAGCTGGAACCATTCGACTTATTTTATCGTACAAGGATAGGAAAAAAAAAACGAACTTTCAACCGCGACCAGCCCAGCGAAGACTCAGTGAAGTCTAGGTTCTCTATCAGCCTACCAACTCCAAGCCTTGTTCGATAAAATATCCCAGCAGGTCACCAGCTCTCCAGCTATTATGAATTCTGGAAAGACTCGAATAGTAAGTGTTTCATACATTTGTTACATTTGTTGTACCTACTTATTATTCGTTTATTTTATTTTATTTATCAGCAATTTTGATTGAACTGCCAAAAATTTCGCTTTATCCCATAGCAAAAGAGATTCGCCAAGTAACATGAAAAGCAAGACCTTATTTCCCTTTCACTCGGTGTTGATGACCTCTATTCGAAAGCGACCGAAACATTTCTACCGATTTTAGCAAATCGATTTCATGTACTTGACATTCAGATCTCTACACTAAATCTAGCCGTTAAAATCACTCTAGAGTACACCTTGATCGCTATACAAATAGAATCCGAATTAAATTGTCAATGCAGGTGATAGAAGGATCACTTTTGGCGGCACGGTATGCGACATTGGTGTCTAATCGGAACGGGCAAGTTCATTTGAATTTTACTTTTGCTCGTTTCGATTTCGGACACGTTTACGAGGCATGGGCAGAATTAAACATGACCTTTAGGGCAGGACTGGACTTTTTATTTCATTTTTTGATCCCAAAAACACACAATGGTAGGTAAAAAAAACATGGTTACGTTAACTTATGTTAACTATATGTTAACTATATGTATGTATTGAAGAAATTCGCAAGTTTAGGTACACCTCTGTAAAAGGCAAACCATTAAAACCATATTATACCCTATCAAGGTCAGTATTTAACAACTTAATTAAATTCCAAAAGTAAACTGTTGGTAATTAGCGAGAAAGAGTGCTTGTCACGTAGTCACAATACTAACACACTGACATTATTTTAAAAAGCGTTACGAAGCTCAAACACGCCTGCTAACAAGCGACACTCACTACGCATGTTAACATATGGTCAATATTTTAGTACAAGTTTTAAACGTAAAGATAAGTTGTAGAAACTGCAACGCAATGTTGTTTCCATAATAGGTTCTAGAGCCTATCGGAACATATTCTTAAACACTAACCCGTGCTAGGGAATTACTTAAGTATTTATTTTACGATTTAAAAAATTGCTCGGGATGGTACTTGAACCCGCAACCTCAGGCATACCGTGATCTACCGATCCTGATCCAAGTAACACAAGACTAAGTAACAGAATAGATTCAACACTTTGAAGTTTTTGATTCGTTGAAACTTTGTGTGAATAAGAATATAGAGTTTTTTTTTTTATTGGACTTCAAATAGGAGGAGGTAATTAAGTTGACCCGTAGCTTATTTGTATTTTTATGTTTGTTACCTCAGAACTTTTTTCTACGTGAAGCGATTTTGATGTTTTTTTTTTAATTTCTTCTGTTGATGTTTTTTAATTTTGTATTATTTTTCTTCTCTATAAGAATACTACGGACAGTAATGACAGACATCATAGTATGAATGATACCTATAGAAGATAATATTGACAGTGTATACAAGCCATTACAAAAGTCACTTCTCATATGTTACGCGCTTCAATTCATTCAAACAAAATTAACACTTCAAAGAGCACCGTGCAAAAGAAGTTAGCAATAATTATTTCCCTGGATGAGAACTTTCACTGAAAAAACTCGTATTCACTAGCATTGTATTTAAGCCCTTACTAATGATGTCATAAGTATCAGATTCCTACTGGATCCAAGAATCAACTATTCTGAGGTCAGATTCAACTGACCCATGATAATAGATGATGATGCACATTTGACTAAGAATTCACGAATCTAGTGAATTTCTCTTGCATTCCGGAGGTTGACGTCTGCTTTTAAAAACCTGTTTTGCTGCAAGACTGTGGCAATTTTGAACTTCTTTTCTCTCTTCTCTCTCTAACTTATTTGGAATTATGAGGTTGTGTGATAGAAAACAAAAAGATGTATTCAATACTTTTGCTTTTAATTGACTGGAAACCGACTATAAATAAGATTAATTATCTTTAAAAACATTGCCCGTTGGTTAAGGTCAATAAATACAAATAAATTAAAAAAAAAAGTAATTCGAATAAAAATAAAAATAAACACTTTAAACATTTATAATAAGTTGAAAAAATTCACTCGGGACAGGACTTGAACCCAAAGTTCACCCAGGGTTCAAGTCCTGTCCCGAGTGAATTTTTTCAACTTATTATAAATGTTTAAATTATTCCCTAGCACGGGTTAGTGCTTTAGAAAAAACAAAAAGTAAAAATAAACACGTTGGAAACCAAATAAAAGACACAAAATATCTGTTGGACAACAATCTACAACAAAGTTTCGACACAATCCCAGCGCACAGCTTGTGCGCAGGCCAAGTTTTCAAACGGCCGAGCGTATTAGGTATTTACCAAATTAATATCTAGCTAAATACACCTGTCTGACAAGTTCATTATATTCTAATGAGGAACCCATTCCATACACTCTACACTCAATCCAATTCTAACCCCTTTGCACGTTGTAAAAAGATGTACAATGGCTTGTGTTACTTGGTTGGTTATAGCATCCCATTTCCCATGGTCGATTGTTAGAGTCTTGGGAGAATCAAGAGTTACAGTGACCTACAGTAGAGTGATACAATGCACCTGTTATACACTCAAGATATCGTCTTTGACTTGTCTGCCTACAAGGGTGTTTATGGCATTACAGATAATAGATCATTCGCATCTTATCGCATCTTCTTTCCCCCGAACAAAAAGAGGGGTGTTATGAGTTTAACCGCTATGCGTGTGTGTCTGTCTGTCTGTGTGTCTGTCTGTCTGTGGCATAATATCGTACCGTAGCTCTTAAATGGGTGAACCGATTTTGATATGGTATTATTTTATTTGAAAGCAGGTTTTCTAGCGTGTGTTCTTAGACATGTTTTATCAAAATCAGTTCAGTCGTTTATGAGATATGCAAATTTGAAATTAAAATGTCGGGGGTACCTATTTAAAAACATATTTAGTAAGAAGTCAGCCTAGCTCACAGGAAAGATAATGTCAATTTTGATATGGTATTATTTTATTTGCCATTTTTGATATGGCATTATTTTATAACCGATTTTGATATGGTATTATTTTATTTGAAAGCAGGTTTTCTAGCGTGTGTTCTTAGACATGTTTTATCAAAATCAGTTCAGTCGTTTATGAGATATGCAAATTTGAAATTAAAATGTCGGGGGTACCTATTTAAAAACATATTTAGTAAGAAGTCAGCCTAGCTCACAGGAAAGATAATGTCAATAGAGCTAAATAAGCCTCGAAAGCACGCAGAAAGCAAAACCAATGGAAAATTAGTTTTTCCCTAATCCAGGGCAGGGTCAGCTTAGTAAGAAACACCTCACCATTTTGAATAATAAATTACTTATATTTCATAAAAAATAATAATAAATTAGTCACTTGAGGCTAAAAAACTTGATATCCTTCTATCGATTGGGTTTGGCGTAAATAACAAAACACGCATTCGGACTTTATGCGTATTTTTATAGATTAGGTATGATCACATTACCACCGAAAAATCTTTTTGTTCTGTCTATTAGATCATAATTTAAAATGGTCGGTTTGATTACATTGCATCATGAAACCCAGGAAATTAAGTATTACTGACACAATATTTCTATTATTGACCGATTACGAAACCTTGCTACTCAAAACTGGAATATTTGTTAGCTTTACAAGACAATAAATCAAAACTCACTCTGAATAGATTTATCTGACGTTGTAACCGGGTATGATAAGCTAAAATCAGCTTGTCTAAAATGATTGCATTTACACCACATATTACGAGCTACCAATCATTTTCATCATCATCAGCAGCCTGTTAATACCCACTGCTGAGTAAAGGCCTTTTCATGCTCATGCCACCTCTCACGATCCTGTGCCAGGCGCAACCACTGTTTTCCGGCTATTTGTGCTATGTTGATAAGTACCGATCGCAGATTGACAAAGTTCATTGCAGAATGGCGACCCCGAGAGGGGAAGAGATCGGTTGGCAGACCACCAGCCAGATGGTCCGAGCTCCCAATACCAAAGATCAATTCTTCTTCTTTGCATGCAGTTTCCTATCAGTTTGATCATCGATTTAGCTATTTCGTCCTCTGAAGTTACCGTCACTTTGCTGTCAGCATTGTCGTAGGTTTCGTGGTCACGATATCTGGGTCTTTGCGGCATTTTGCCAGGTATAGGTAATAGGTTAAAAGAGGCCTACTTTTTGTTGTTAAGTATTACGCCGAAGCACCTTCTTTAGCTGATATTCTGAAGCCTTCAAACTCGGTCTTTGCTCTTCCTGAGCAGGAATAAGGATGGGGGTGACACAAAAGATCCCACTGGGTCGAAGTGTCCCGGGATTTCAGCCTGGCCCGGTATTCATAAGATAACATACTCGTCTTTTGAAGTACCTAAAGATTACATTTGCATAAATAATTTTGTTTGGCCGGTCTAAACAAACACGCTATAGCAAGAATCTTACACAATGTTTGTTAAGCATTTTGAAAGCGCAAATGTCCATCTAGCAAGGCGGCCGTAAACCTTCCTTGCTTGTTACCGTATTTATTGTTTGTTACTTTCGAATGGCTTTCCAACGGTTTCTAGACAACACATAGTATTGGTACCGTACTTTGGTAAAATACAGTGCAAGAGTTATCTTGTCTAGTTTGGCCGAAATGTTTAAAGGCAACATTTTATTTATTGTTAACCCCAGACGCAAAAAGAAGTGTGTTTTAAGTTTGGCCACTATGTGTGTGTGTGTCTGTCTGTGGGGTGAACTGATTTGAATGCGGTTTTCTTTATTAGCTAGCAAGTTTTCTCAGACATGTTTTATCAAAATCGGTTCAGCCATTTATAAGATATTCTTGTTTCAAATTAAAATGTCGGAGGGTTTTTAATTTTGAATTTAGTAGTTATTGGCAGTAACAGATTTTAGCCGCGTTTTCACAAAGTGCGCTTGTACCAACTAAAAAGACAACTTTCTCATTGGTCGGTTTCATCACATCGCACTTTGATGGCAGGTGTACATGATCAAAGTAGCATCAAACTAGCCAACAAAGACTCTGTCAAAGTGTACCGTGAAAACGGGGCTTTATACTACGACTGTGCGCAAGCAAAGAAGTTTTTTTTTATTTAAAAAATCCCATAAGGTCGTTTCTTACGAATGTCGTACCCACTTATCAATTTGAAGACTCAACACCCCAAATTAATTAATTAATCTTAATTAAATAAAAAAAACCCAGACTGATTCGAAGACCCAGCCCCGCAAAACCGATTACGCATTCTTATTCGGACGTAATATTGCTAACATTGCGAAAGGCATCTCTACATCATACTTATCTGTCGCAATGGCACTATAGATCTTTTGTAGGAAGTAATCTTTCCAACTTAGGAGAATTAGGTACAAATGGTACCTACAACGCAACAAAAGCAAACAAAGATATATTTTTTTAGTTTATGTAAAACACGAATTTGACTAATAAATGAAGTGACTCTTTTCTCTATCTACACCGCGGAATTTTTGTGGTTTTAAAGCCGAAGGTATTTAGTTGCACTCGTGATTCTGAGACAAATTCCAAAATTTTACTTCAAAAGGAGCGAAAAAAAAAACTTCCCAAAACAAACGGCTATCGCCAATCGACACCATTTGTATGGAGAAGTGAATTTTTATTTCGCTTGTTTTGGAATGTAATTTTGTAATTTGGCTCTGAATCACCAGTGCAACAAAATACCTTCGGCTTTAAAACCAAAATTGCACGGAGTATATACAAATTTTAAGTAAGCCTACACCATCTCAAACTACTCCTAGGCACTGTAGTGTCCAAAGATTTACTGACTCCTTTAGTAACGTGAGGGAGGTGCACGATACACTCTAGGTAAATAATATGACATCCTTAAAAAAATGCTCATTAACACTAAAAACTCTGACATGGGTGGTCACTACCTCACACGATTACCTACCCACAAACACCATATTGAACTGAACTTTTGAACCCTCAATAACTTGCTCTTGTTTCTTGGCTCGGTAGCTCAATGGTAAAGCGCCTGCACGGTATGCAAGAGGTAGCGGATTCAAGTCCTGTCCCGAGCGAATTTTTAAGCTTATTTTTTTAAGTATAATGATCCCTGGCACGGGTCATCATAGATCTTTCGATGTTATGCACTTATCGACAAAACATCTATAGTTAGAAAGATGACATCAAACGGGATGGCCCGACGTCAAATAATTACGCACCACAATCTCCTCAACATAAGGTGTCACCAGAAATATCTTATATCACTAGTAATAAAGTCGAGAATAGTACGGCAACGTTTACTCGAATAAGACTGTACTAACGTTACGTCTAAATTGTGGGAACGACAATTTTTATGAGAAGAAGTATTTAAGTACACATTATGTATGCATTTGTCACAGCTACAGTTACCTTATTTATGTAGAGACAATGGGGGCTCATCATTACAGACACGAGAATATTAGAGATGGTTTAGAAGCCTGATTAAATGATTCGGTGTCTCTGATTACCCTTTCGAGGACACGAATTATACAACCTCTCACAAAAGGGTCAACTTAAAGCGGGGGGTCTACCGGCTAAGATGAAGCCGATTACCCTTGCCGAAAATCGAATTTCGATTTTTGAAAAATGTACTGCCACCCAGTTCATTTTACTGTCAGCCAGTTTATTTTTCATAAATCGAACTTCGATTTTGGCCAATGGTAATCGGCTTCGTTTTAGCCGGTAGACCCCCGGGTCATTGTACCCGTCCACTTTTACCACTTTTACTTTGGGGACAGCGGTTGGAAAACACTGCTGTATACTCGTACAAGCTAATTTATTGGTGGTTTTATAGTTTTGAAATACGTAAAAAAAAAACCTCTCCATACAAATTAAATAATTAAATGGCATAGGTATATATTGAGAACTGGGCGACGATCAGTCGAAAGACCAGCAGCCCGATGGTCGGATGGCATTTTCACATCGGCGGAGGGTCCATGGATGCGGATGGCTAGGGACCGTGAGAGGTGGCGCGAGGGGAAAAAGGCCTATACCCAACAGTGGGCAGAGGTGGGCTGATGATGATGATGATGATGATGGCATAGTTACATTACCTATAGATTTTATGTCAGAACATGCAACTATCGGGCATTTTGATGTGTTACCGACAGTCCTACCGAACAAAAGGCAATAAAATCACCAAGGAAAATTAGAAACAGTCCGCGGAATACCGATCAACAGTTTTCATTAGTAATAAAATAAACCTGGCACTTGGCTCTTGCTGGGAACTGAGAATGCTAGGCGGTCACAGATAAGGTGATGTCTTCCGGAAGTGACCTTGAAAAAAACACTGTATGATAGAAGGACGTGGCTATACAGGCTTTATTTCTGAAACACGTGAAAATGTTATTTCCAACAACTTTTATTCTACGACTTTTTTAATAGCTTAAGACGGAACGCGGGTAGCCGTCTGCTCCGTACAAAAAATACAAAAAGGGAGACCTGTTTCCTCCCTGGATAATTATTTTAGAAAAAATATGTTTATGCCATTCAATTTATATGTACCTCTGCCATGTCCCTATGTTTTCCTTTTTTAATTATTTTAATAAAATTTATTTAAATAATCTCTATGTTTTCCTTTTTTAATTATTTTAATAAAATTTATTTAAATAATTAAAATAATAAAAAAAGGAAAACATAGGGACATGGCAGAGGTAAATATAGATTGAATGGCATAAACATATTTTTTCTAAAACAATTATCCAGGGAGGAAACAGGTCTCCCCTTTTGTATGGATTTGAGGTTACCCGCGTTCCCTCTTAATACTTTTTTTTTATTGAACTTGTTCTTTAAAAGTTTGCATTTGTACCATTCCATTTCCGAGCTGCCTACGCGGTGCGCCTTCGCGCCCTTCCACTCTCTACCACCTTTCCAGCTTCTCCTGCAAGCGTACATGAGGCTGGGTTAGAGCGTATCTATGGGTTTATGTATGTACTACATATGTATGTATCTCACTCTTTTGTTTGACGTAGAGCGGGATAGATAGAGTTATAAACCCATAGATAGATACGCTCTAACCCAGCCTCATGCTACGTGAACTGCTCCTATTTGTGACACCACGCTGCAAATTTGTACAAAAAATTATTATCAAGTAAAAAAAAAATTGTAGTCGAAACTAAAATTGGCGCTTTCACCGAAGTTGTTGGAAATTACATTTAGAAGTTGACGTGGTTCTGACCTGTATTGGCCTGTATAGGAGAATACCCTATTCCGTACCACCCGGAATGCAATGGACCTGCACAGTACATTGACAGTGGAGGGCTTGGCTAACCCACTGACACAGAGCGCCTGTCTCCGTCTAACCCACCAGGCTATGCCGTAGACTATCCTTCTCCAACATACGTCAACTTTTTACGCCGCTTTTCCCGCCATAAAAGTTGAGTCTAGACTCCAAACTAGTTTCGAAACGGTTTATACTTTGAGATTCTTAAAACGCGGATTTTAGTTGTAAACTTCGAAAACTTAAACTTAAGCCTTTGCATCTACGTAAAGAGATGATTTATACAGCGTCTAGTGGCTTCTTCACTCATACTCGGTCCCTGCAGTTGGTTAGTTTTATGCGTAACGTATCAAAATGTAGAGTTGTTGAGAGATGGAGTAAATAAAACTTTCGGCTATATCTTAGGTACAGTCGGCAACCAGGCCAGGATACCCTTTTTGTTCGATTGGCGCCCTTATGCCGCTCGCAATAAGAGCTGCCATGGGGTCTCTTTGACTATGGCCGACCGTACTTGGTTATATTTGTCGTATTCCACAAATAAAGAATCTCGGGAAAAAAATCGTTGTCTTTTGTATGGAATGGCCCATAATTTTCTGTCCCATTTTTTGGTTTCATAGGAAACATTGTTTGTATTGATGTGTAAAAAGTCCCCTCAACGTCTGGCTAATGTATATAGACATGCCCTTTCTAGGAACTTTCTTCTGTACAAAATGTTTGGAAAAATATCAACAAAAATCTTACCGAAAACCATAAAGCTCTCAACTTTCTTTGGGGAAAGAGAAAAAAATAACAATGGCCAGTAAAAGTGAAATGGCAACGAAAGTAACAAAAAAGTTACAACAAAAATCTGATAGAGATCTTCAATAGAAGCCCACCGAATGAATGAACGAATTTGTGCGATTCTCACAAGTCTATGAATGATAAAGGTGTTGCTAGATGCATGCGAATTGTTGTTGTATGTAATGTAAGTAGTTTTACAATTTAAACTTTCGTAAGCACTGCAAGTGAAACCGTTAAATTAATATAAAAATGTAATGTACTTACATTTTGTTTTTTTCTAAAGCACTAACCCGTCCAGTAGACGGAGTCCAGTTGAAGAAATTCGCATCGTTCTCAATTAATTGGTAGAGCGCCTGCACGGTATGCAAGAGGAAGGGTATGTTTAAAATTTAATGTAGTTCCTAAAAAAATTGTGGTTGAATGGAACACTACCAACGAAGATTAAATGCTTGAAATGGGCAGGAAAGAAAAACTCTACATATTATATTCACTTTTGTGCTGTGGGTTTGGTTTCTTAAATAAACTTTCATGTAGGCGCGAAAGTCTAACCGCACCTTAATGCTCAGATGAGTAGCTATGAAAGAGAGCGTGTGAAATAAATAATTACAATTTTGACAGTATTTAGAGTAATTAACTGTTTATAATGTTAGCTGTTGACGTTAAATATACACAGATGTACGGTTGGCAACAGTCACAGATACCCCATGGCAGCTCTTACTGCGCGCGGCAAAAGGGCGCCTATCGAACAAAAAGGGGTATCCTAGCGCGTGGCCGACTGTACTTACTCATTTTTTCTATTAAATCACGGTTTTACTCACTAGTACTTACTCAGCCATTAATGTACACTGTATAACGGTGTGTTGTGAGTCACAGTATTTAAAACAGTGGTTCCCATGGTGACCTAAGATTGACACGGAGGCTGAGTTGAGGTCAAACATTGTGATAAAATAAGTTGTTTAAGTATCCTTTAGTTAGTTGTTTAGGTGGGGCCTACTTGATGATTGAAATTATCATAATTTTATTACTTTCCAAACGAATTATCACACACATTTTTGAGAAAATTACGCTTCCGAAGCCGAAACAGACAGCATACTTAGGCTTTATGTTACCGTTCGGCACTCTTAATGAACGGGACCCTAAACATATTTGTAAAAAGGGCCATATGTATGTCCGGGAATCTATACCTATTTCATAGACTTGTCCATTTTATGAGATTATCATCAAAAATAAAAACACAACTTGACAATTCAGCTCGCACCATCGGCGAAGCCGCCACAGAATAGCGGGACTGCTGATTTGACACTTTACTTTTTAAACCTTGTGGTTAGTGTTGCCATAGATTAACACCAGAGCCACAAACAAATAAAAGGATTGACGTTTATCTATGGAGAAGACCGCGACTACACGCTCATTCTCCGACACGGCCATACTGACAATACGCGCGCTCTCGCGCGTTCCAAACCTTCGGACTAAAACTAGAGTCCGTTTACCAAACGCCTTGTATCTGATCACAAGGCATTACCTTTATCCCAGGATTTACCGTCTCCATCCATTAAACCACAGACGTCAGCATTACCATCTTCGTCCATACAAAACGTTACCTTCTTCGTCCATACCAGACGTTACCTTCTTCGTCCATTAAACCACAGATGTTACCTTTAATTACCAGTTTTATTGCCTTGTCAATCTGACCACAGGCGTTACCTTTTACCAGTTTTATTGCCTTGTCAATCTGACCGCAGGCGTTACCTTTTACCAGTTTTACCTTTGAAGGTTAATAAACCAACAAAACCACAGTTGATTACCGTTTCATACACATTAAAACTCATTGTTCCACAGTAGGTACCTTAACACGTTTCAACAATTCAACCGACCTTTTCAACAGTTCAGCAGTACCTAGTGTAAAACATCTTTCAATAGTTCAACACACAAAATAGCTTCCAACTTCAAACTCAAAGTGAAATGAAATAGCTTTAAACCGCAATCTCTCAAGGCGAAGTGTAACTTTCTAACTGGCAAGGTGAAGCGCAAACAACAACTTCCAACCGATAACGTAAAGCGAGCTTTCAACCGACAAGGCGAAGCATAAACAGTGGCTTTCAACCGAAAAGGTAAAGCGTCAAACAGTGGCTTTCAACCGACAAGGTAAAGCGCCAACAGAAGCTTTTAACCGACAAGGTAAAGCGCCAACAGTAGCTTTCAACCGACCAGGCAAAGCGCCAACAGCAGCTTTCAACCGACCAGGTAAAGCGCCAACAGTAGCTTCCAACCGATATGGTAAAGCGCCAACAGCAGCCTTCAACCGACCAGGTAAAGCGCCAACAGTAGCTTTCAACCGACAAGGTAAAGCGCCAACGGTAGCTTTCAACCGACAAGGTAAAGCGCCAACAGTAGCTTTCAACCGACAAGGTAAAGCGCCAACAGTAGCTTTCAACCGACAAGGTAAAGCGCCAACAGTAGCTTTCAACCGACAAGGTAAAGCGCCAATAGTAGCTTTCAACCGACAAGGTAAAGCGCCAACAGTAGCTTTCAACCGACAAGGTAAAGCGCCAATAGTAGCTTTCAACCGACAAGGTAAAGCGCCAACAGTAGCTTTCAACCGACAAGGTAAAGCGCCAATAGTAGCTTTCAACCGACAAGGTAAAGCGCCAACAGTAGCTTTCAACCGACAAGGTAAAGCGCCAATAGTAGCTTTCAACCGACAAGGTAAAGCGCAAACAGCAGCTTTCAACCGATAAGGTAAAGCGTAACAACAGCTTTCAACCGATAAGGTAAAGCGTAAACAGCAGCTTTCAACCGATAAGGTAAAGCGTAACTACAGCTTTCAACCGATGAGGTAAAGCGTAATCAACAGCTTTCAACCGATAAGGTAAAGCGTAATCAGCAGCTTTCAACCGATAAGGTAAAGCGTAACAACAGCTTTCAACCGATAAGGTAAAGCGTAAACAGCAGCTTTTAACCGATAAGGTAAAGCGTAACAACAGCTTTCAACCGATAAGGTAAAGCGTAAACAATATGATAAAGCTTAGAAGCTCCCAAATTCGAACACTTACAAATAAACAAAATGTTCCTAGGTGACATAACAGCTTGCAACGATAGATACAGCAAATCGCAACAATTTCCAGCCACAGTACATCAATGCGTAGGTAATAGATTCTATCAGGTTCAGAGAGTTAAACACACAGAAACAGTTTGTGAAATAAAAACCAAATACCAGGCGATATTATTTATTTTGTAGGCTGAAGTAGGTAGGTGGTAGTGTCTCAATCCGTGCACCGTTTCGGCCTCCCTGACCTTATACTTTATTCAATTATGATTTCAATATTTTAATCCACAGTTAGGTACTTATACCTAGTGATTTTATGTTCAATGCAATCTAAATCGCAAAACACTGTAGGTATCAAACAAATCCGTCAGTTAGGGATACCGACTCAGCTTCACGCAATGCAATAAAACAAGACAAACTATAAAGTTATAATTACTGTGATCTGACTCGCCTTCAATGTAAGGTAGGTAAATTTTAATGTGCCAGTAAGTAGATACTTACTCCAATAAGACAATTTTTAAATCTTTTAGTCGAGTTATCATCACAAAGCTCGCATTTCAAATAAGACTGGGATATTGAGTGGTACGCAATATTACATTTTAGATTGTCCCTTTGTTAGTCTTCACCAAATCAGACAAACATTTTGATTTTCAACCATGGTCATCACATGACTAGACTCTAGTCGTCTAGACAGAAATTGATCTGTAAACCCAATCATAATTTTAGTTCACAAATATCTACAAAGAGGTTAAATCAAAATAAGTTTTTCAACAATGTAACGCACACCTACTATACCTGTAAGATGAATTTCATCATACCATTTTATCCCTGAATAAAAGTATGAGAGCTAAATCTGGCCAATTTCAGTTATCTATAGAACAGGTAGGTAGACCTTGTTAAATTGTCACAAAAGAAAACTGAATTTTATTTTTTACAGTGTGAGTTCTTACAGAACCTTACTTTTAGCAAGTAGGTATGGTGCCAAGTAGGTACATTATCTTATTATCTTATTATCTATCTTATTAATATTATTTAAGAATTCTTCTTAAAACTTTGATTTTTGTAAACTAAGGAAGATTTAGGTTCAATAGGTTATTGTTGTTAAATCCGACTGCATAATAGGTATAGTTCTCTTTGATTAGTTCCTGTAGGTATTAAGTCAATGTTCAAATTGAAACATTGCATGTCACACGATGATATCAGATAATAACAATAATCAAAACTCAAGAATTTTCGGCAAGCCGATGAAATAAAGTAGTTTCACAAAATTATCCGTTGTACTTACCGTAGAACAAGTACCTAAATGTTTTGAAATCTACAATATACTTTGTCGTTTCTCGAATAACACAGCCGTCAAAGACGGGGTTGGCCCAAAATATGATTTCACACTCAGCTTAGGCCGGTACCAACACAGGTACCACTAAAACAGGAAGAGTTTACCAATAATCCCTGACTGACATTTGGGAGTTTAGCGTTACACTCACACGCACTCACTGACCCCACGCCCACATCTCAGAAAGGGCAGGCAGAGGCACCAACTCGTTAGATGTTCTAACTCACTATACCCAAACGTGATCGCCAGAAACTTTTAATTAAGTATGACACCATAGTTTACAGCTGAAATCTCGGTGCACTTATGACAGAGGCGTTTCTCCAACTTCGGAAGAACAAGCGGCAAGCTCTTTAGGAGCCGTTCAGCCGTCAAACCATTGCAACGCTTACTACATACTCACGAATTGACGATCAGAACTTGGTAGGTAGGCAGGTTACCATTTTGACCAGAATTTTCACCACATTGTGACGGACTGTGAAATATCATCCACAATCACTTCGGGAGCCACACGCAGACTTGAGGTGGTGGCAAAACATAGCCAGCGATAAGGCGGACAGCATATCCGACCGAATCCTGTTTACTGGTAAAGTTTCCGTCTCAAGGAAAAGCGCAAAGCACAATCCCACCGCTGCTGTCCGGGAATCTATACCTATTTCATAGACTTGTCCATTTTATGAGATTATCATCAAAAATAAAAACACAACTTGACAATTCAGCTCGCACCATCGGCGAAGCCGCCACAGAATAGCGGGACTGCTGATTTGACACTTTACTTTTTAAACCTTGTGGTTAGTGTTGCCATAGATTAACACCAGAGCCACAAACAAATAAAAGGATTGACGTTTATCTATGGAGAAGACCGCGACTACACGCTCATTCTCCGACATGTATATTTATGTCAGACTACGCTCTATTTTTTACCTCATAATGTTCATTGTAGCCTTGAGCCACTTCCTAGCTACCTATCTTTTCTCAAAATCGGATAAGTGGTAGCGATCTAGGTAAATACTGTTACTACACCCCCAGACAGTACTATTGCAAGCATTTTGACACAGCGTAGACTATCTTAGTAATTGTGAGAAAAAACCTCTCGAAATGTTTTCAAAAACATGGAAGTCCATTGTTACAGGTGGTTTATTTTTACGCAAGCTTAGGACGAAAATAAGAAAAAGCAGAGATTTAACTCAGGTACAACTGTCTCGTAACCTTGTAAGAATTCAATGTAACTTGAGCCTTAGTTTTTTTTTCTGTTTATAAGAGTTCCTATGCTCTTTGCGGTATTATCATCCGTGAATGGTCATGGTCTTCATCGATAGCAATCCTTGTCGTATGAGGCGTCGCCATCTACGGCTAAGTGTATGGCATCGTATACTGTGACTGTGAGGTTGAGTGTGGAGCGGATTTGGTCGGTCCAACGTGTCGGGAATCTTCCTTTTGGTCGCTTTCCATCGATTTCGCTAGTTAATATCAGTATTTCTAAGTAATCGCGGTCTTTCCTGGTAATGTGAACCAAATATTCAAAGCTCTTAAGTGTGTATCTAACGGAGAAAAATATAGTCAACATTTTACGCGAAGTCGCAGACATAGGCTACTTAAGGTTCAACTAAAGTAGCGAGGAGTGAATATTTTTTTTTATTAAAAAAAATATAAAAAATAAATAAAATAAAAAGTACCACTTCTTTTTCGAGCAAAGAAACAAATCAGCTTACAAATATTTTATTGTCGTGAAACAAAAATCGCTGAACAAAAGTTGCGGGCCTTCCCGCCACTCTACTGATTCTTAACAATAAGTTAACCTTCTGTAATACAGCTGGCAAGTTTAATGCATTTTCCCAAAGGGATTGCCGGTGTCATAACATAACGGATGTTATGCGAAATGATACTTTAGTAACATCTGTGTCGCAAGCGCAAAGCGTTGGACAATCAAACACCGATGCTATTAATAATGTTGGAATACAATGTGAAATGCGTAGGATGACAACCACATAAGTATGTTTGTGAAACCGCGAATGTTTATTTTGGTAACAAATTATTTTGACTTGAAAATTATTTTATCATGTCGATTTGCGTAAAGGAGAAATAGTTTTTCGGCAAATTTTCAAACATTTTGTTACATTCAGTAGGTACAGATTTATTCTCTACCTTAAAATTCTATATGATATAATTCTACATGAAAAGTAAGAAACTAAGGCCTTTGCATCTACGTAATGAGATAGATAGATAGAATATTCTTTATTGTACTAGAAAACATTTTATGGACAGACATTATTAATACATTAATGGTACAAATCGGCGTCAATGAGATGGTTTATGCAGCGTCCAGTGGCACCTTCACTCACACTAGATGTTGGCACCCGGTATAACATAGCAAGAAATTCCCATAACGTTTGGGTACTGCAGTGTTTTTCGTAAAATTACATGTTCGAATGTAATAATGTTTGTTTTTGGCTGGTACTTTGAGTATTAGCCCAAAAATGTATGGAGGAAAAATTATCTTCTTTAATGTCCGAAAAAATTAAAACAGTTAATTCACACCAAAATTCGACACCTAACGACGTCATAAAAGTAGCTTATACAAACAGTTGTTTCAACCGTCCCCTCAAGTATGACGGAACAGACCCTTTCTGTAACATCCTGTAGAAAAGATCTAACACCACAAAAAAAAACCACACAGGATGCACCGCCAACCAGAGCATTGAATGCCCCCATCACATATTTGTATAGTAAGTTCTGTCAGTGAAGGTTTAAAGTACACAAAATCAAGTCTTACTGCGTGCGACATAAGTGCGAATATTGGACCTAATTGTATAATTCCTAGTGTCGCTCTATGTGTGTCCCCATCAACATTCACCCACTGTTCAACAACTGACCGGGTCGGCCGGGTTGTAAAAGGAAACGAGTAACACATCGCCGTAGAAACTACGTACAGTCGGTCACACGCTAGGATACCCCTTTTTGTTCGATTGGCGCCCTTATGCCGCGTGCGATAATAGCTGCCATGGGGTATCTGTGACTGTGGCCGACCGTACAAGCAGCTTAGGTTATGTATGATGTTCTCGAAATCTTTCGCTAAGATCTTTTTTTTATTTATAAAAAGTAACTCCACGAAACTACCAGAAAGTAATTGTATCACAAGATAACAAGACTAATATTCATAAAATAAGTTGTTGGTAAGCGCAAGTAAAGCATCTTTCATAATAGTTTTTTGTTTTGATATTATGCTTGCAATAATACCTGCATAAAATGCATGCTGCTGACCATAAAAAGGAAGAAGATTAGCTACCTAGGACATGTGCTTCGCCACGACAGGTACCGACTTCTTCAATTGATCATTATGGGCAAGATTGAGGGGAAGCGGCGTCCTGGTAGAAGAAGAAAGTCGTGGCTCAGAAACATCAGGGAATGGACGGAGATAGCCAGCGTTGAACAACTGTTTCGCTTGGCGAGAAATAGAAAAGAATATGAAGAGCTGACGGCCAACCTCCATTAGTGGAGAGGCACGCCAAGAAGAAGAAGAAGAATACCTGCATAATAATAAAATAAAAAATTAGAAATGCCTTCAACTACCTCAGCAACACAGACTCGTCGAAACGTTGTACGAGTATCGAGCACTCGAAAAACCCGTATACAGTGCAATTTCTAAATAGCTTTATTCATCAGATATGCCTAAAATCTAAAATGTGATTTCCAACAACTTTTAATTTTGTTCTAAGACTTTGGGGAAAATGGAAAAAAATTAAACCAATAAAAAAAAATATAACAAATAGGAGCAGGAGAGGCTGGAAAGGTGGTAGAGAGTGGAGGGGCAAGAAAACACGCCACGCGGGCAGCGCTGCAATGGCACAAATTCCAACTTTTTGGCATAGTGGTAATTAAAAAGTTTCAAGCTGTGAGAAAAGTCGTAGAACAAACGTTGTTGGAAATCAAATTTTAAAGTTGACGTGTTTCAGGAAAAAGGCCATTAAAAAATTGCCCTGTATAACAGTAAAAGTTCATTTTATGAGTCTGGACTCAGCCCCTCTATCCTTGACGCATTTTTCCAATACGGCGGCAATGTGGCGCAATTTACAAAATTTAATATTTTATAAATTAAGACGCATTTCGTCTTTTTATTGAATAAAACAGTCTTACATTTGAATAAAAATTACAAAGTATTTAAAATCAAAGCATTACTATGCGAATTCAAAGAGAAATTATTTATTAAACTTTTAAAATTTAATCGCAATAGCGTCAAGGGTAACCCCGCCGCGCTGTGCCGCCACATGTCAGCCGAGGCGTTAGTTGAGCCACTCATTCAGTTATACCACGCTGCGCGCGTGCGTTCTTTTTTGCACCGCAAAGGAGCGAAGCGTTTTCTTTGACACAGTATGTGTGAGGGGCACGGAAGTAAACCACAGTGCGCGATGTGCCATGCATCAGCGATGGGATGACATGTGTGTCAATGAATGGGTTTGATTGAGGCGGTCGTAGGAAGCGGTGAAAGTCCGGTCGTATCGAGGAGTTAAAGCGTGTCTGAAGCAATAGATGTACGAATAAAATATGACGATGCAATGCAGAGCATTTTAGGAAGAAGAAGTTGTTTAGATCTTGGTTAAATAACTTTGGTCTTTGCATCTACGCATATATTATCGTCCAGTGGCACCTTTACTCACCCTAGCAGGGTGGAATAACCACACGGACGCTGCAGTCAGTAGGTTTTACCCAGCACCTATAACATCAACTCAGCCCCTCTACCCTTGACGCAATGTTTTCAATATGGCGCAATGAACAGAATTCAATATTTCACGAGTTAACACGCATTTTATATTTTTATTGTACACAAAGCCTTACATTTGAATAAACATTACGAAATATATAAAATCAAAGCATGATCAATGCGAATTCAAAGAGAAATTGATTAAAAAAACTTTGTCAATATGAACCAACAAAATAGCGCCATTAAGGGTAACCCCCTAGCATTATCAGTCGGCCTAGCGCACAGGAAAGCATCATCATCATATAATTAGCAGCCTCTATTGGCCCATTTCTGAACGGTCTACGGCCTCCATCACTCCCAACAATTTCCAATGTTGGCGGTTTGCTGCCTTTCGTATCCAGTCGTAGCCCGCCTGTTCACGGATGCCCTACGCCCAGCATCTGGGTGGGCACAGGAAAGATAAAATTTTCTGTTAACCAATGCATTTATTTTTGTTACAGATGTAAATATAAACGACGAAGAATCAATTGAGGCGACGAGAATAAAACGGGAAGGCGTCCAAGAAAACAGGGGTGAGTACACACTGTCTGAAAGAATGCTCTTAACTGTGTCTCTAAATTTTGGTTTCTGTAAAAATCTGTCATTCTATCCCTTGAGTCTGATGACTAGTGTCATGACTAGTGACTTAAGTCCAGTTTCTCAAAGTCCTGTTTCTAGTAATCAGCAAGTTGAAGTTGAAAACTTGCCTATACTTACTGCATTTCATGTTTAATTGTTGTTTTTTTTTTATTCACAACTTGAGTTTGAGAAATTGGGAGTAAGTTATGTTAAGTGCATCGTGTGTGTTCTATATCTTATGTAAATGCTCGATAATTGGACGTTCTTAAAAAAATAAGCTTCAATCTCTAATAAATTTTCCTCTTACTTTTCTTAATTATCATTTCCTAAAACTTTCATTACATTATATTTTTAACCCTTAATTACTCGCGTCAAAAAAGTTACACTAACGCTCGCGTGGGGTATATTTGACCCCAAATGAAAAAAATGAATAAAATAAAGTATTACTGCTTAATATTATTTTTATTAATAAATATTTATAAAATCAACTTCTCGCTAGACGATAACAGTATTAATTATCAACATTTCTAGGAAAATTTTGTTGAAAAAAATATTTAAAATAAGGAACAATTTAGTCATTGCATTTATCACATGTCATGATGGAATGCTCATGACAGAAGTGCTGGTTGCATTTGGCCCACGTCATCCTTATTTTTTTATCCTTTGACCTTGGGCAGAAAAGAATTTTTTTGTACGAAGTGGATGGGCCATCTCTGGACGTGGAGCTAGGAGCTTGAACATCTCTTCACTTCTCTTGAGACGTTTTTGCTTGACCCTGGGTAGTTTTGGTATGTTTGCTTGAGTTTTTTTGTTGAGCTCTTATCAGATCTACAGACAGTCCGTTTTATTTGCGCTTTCTTGAGAGGCGGAGGCATGATCACTTTGTATGCCTTCAGTTTCTACTTCATCTTCATCGGGGCTGTCAATAGCGCTTTCTTCCTCATTTTCCAATAAATACTAAGCAATCTGACTGACACAAAGGCGTCAGTTTGCCATTATGAATGTTGTAACCTAAAAATATAACTCAACATTAGCAAAACGAGCATATAACGCAAAAAATAATATATTTCCTTACTACTTACTTGTCAAAAATAGTATCACCAACACTCGCGTGGGGCAATATATACCCCAGACGCGATCTCCTGGCATGACCACACGTTGCAACGTGGCTCACGTGGCTGAATCATGGAGGGGGCAGCTATTTAGGCAGCTACTGGGAAGGCCACGGTGAAAAACTCAGTAGTTTAGGTGTTGCATGCGTTCAAACACGCTTTGGGGTAAAATATACCCCACGCGAGTAATTAAGGGTTAAGTATCATGAGAAAAATATTCGAAAAAGTTTCACCAAATCTTTGTGTATTTAGTGCTAACTTTAAAAATCTACTTTCTTCTTAAAGCATCTTTAACTTCTGACTTAAGTACCACACAAACTTAAAGTTAATAGTTTCTGTCAGTGCATAACCATCTCAACAATTATTTACGAAGTTTCTAGTATTCATGTTTAAGTTTACGTGGTACTTTCTCTCCTTTATTGTAAGTATTTATTAATGTCGTATCATTAATTGTATGTTTTTTCTTTCTCTTTCAAATCTAATCCTCGATTGGTCGTGGTCTTCAACAACTCCGGACTTTTGTATAAAAAACGCACCTCCGACTGAAATCCTCAACCCACGCTGACTCTGACACAAATGACGACTACAGACTTGACAGTGCTTCTTGTGAACGACCAGAAGCGAGCGGGAGAGTACAACTCGAAGATCGGAAGATACCACAGTGTCAAACCTCTCATTGGTCTTCTGACCTCAACAGCTAGAACTTTTATCCAAGATGGCGTCACTACAGAATTTGCAACCCAAATTCTCGGCACAACTCTGGATAACGGTCGCATTTACGCGCAGCTACTGACAAAATCGTCACTTGTACTTTACAATAAGCCGTCAAATGTAGACGATTCTGTTGTTGTTAAGCCAACGAAGTCAAATTTCGATGGCCAATGGAACGTCAAGCAAGATTTAGGCTTCATTGATCCCGAGAAATTTATCCTCAAAAATACTGACTACTTGGCGCCTAATAGTAAGATGGATATCGTTTACGCTAGTAAACCTTCTGACAACTTAAAGTATTGGGGAACACCTAGTTCACCAGAAAGCTATTCTGATAACCAGATTCTAGAAGAGCCAATAGGTAGAAAAGTAGTACAAGACTCAAATGAAATACCACGATATGAAGCTTATAACTTCCTTGACGGTCCCAGCAAAGTCTCTGATAAGAAATTTGTTGTCAACCCAGCCATCATTGAGAATGTTAACACTTTACATAGACAAAGTAAAGCTTATGACGTTACTCCCGAAACACCTAAAGTAGAATCTAGATTAAAAGAGGAATTTAACGAATCGAATGTTGTTAAAGTTAAGCCAGGTTACGACTTGCCGACTTTCACGATTAAAAACGAATTTTCACCTATATTTTACTATATAGACAATGTAGAATCTCGTGGTTTAGCTCCCCAAGCTGGTATGCAAACAAAATTACCTAAGAAACTGTTTGGCCAAAAAAGCGAGCCTAGACCTAAGAAGACATTCACTTATGCTGGGTTTGCCGATTTCACAACAGTCGTAGGTGACACAGTCATAGTGTTTACGCCTAATACTGATATTGCCCAAGATCCTATTCCTGGACAAGTTAATGTGTTCCCGTCAGCGAAAAAAGCGAATAAGCTAGCGACTAAAATCACTTTCTTAGCTGCTGACATTCCTGTAGCCACGTCTACGTATAAAGCCCATGAAGCTAAGTTAAACACAAAATTAGCTTTGCCAAATAGTGATGAGAATAGATCTGAAAAAGCATTGTACAACGATAAGGAAAGTCTTAAAAAGGTCCTATATGAAGTCGATAAAATGCCTGATGCCATAAATGTACAATACAACCATGGTTTTGATCTAAACATGGATGTTATTCAACCTTCTGAGGCAGTTGTGCCTTCAACTGAAAGTTCTAGAATTACTGATGATTTAGGTGTTATTCCTATTCAAGGATATAATTCTAAAGCCACTGATCCACTTAGAACTTTAAAGCCGTCTGCCACTATTATTGAGGCTCCGAAAGAATCCGCGATTACGGAAAGCGATGTTAATGATTTTACAAATTCAGAGGAAGAATGGGAAAATACGGCTGAAGAAGTGACCGAGAGAAATGACAAAGAAACCACTTCAACTGACGAAGATGAAGAAATAACAACTACCGAAAGTGGTCCTATCGATGAATCTGAAGAAGAAATCGATGCTACGACGGAAGGCTACGATTCTCATGATTCTGAAGAAGTTGTATGTACCAAAGGGTTTGAAACGCGTTCTACCATGACAACCGCGTATAAAACGTTAACTTACTTGACAACTTACTTTATCCCTCTTGAAGGCACTGAAACCACTACTTCTGTCAAATCGGATGTGGTAGTTGAAAGTAATAGTGGCTATCTAACTAATGTGGTTTGTAAGACTGATCTTAACATTGAACCTACAGCGGTAATATCTGTCGAGGTGAAATCTTCGATCCAAAGTAGTTTAGAACAGCCAGAGAAAGAAACGGAAGATACTACTCCTCAACCTCCTAAAGAAGAAGTCACTGAGAAATCAACAACAACTACTAAGGCTGAAGAAGAATTGACGACTACAGATGACGAGTCTGTAACTACAGATCAGAGATTTGCCGAAATCTCAAGCGAAGAAAACGATCAGACTACGACGACAACTACAGAACGTGTAACGACGACTGAAAGCCGTGTGGAGGTGTCTGTTAGTACAGAGAAATCTACCACAACTTCTGAAAAACCGAACTCTGATGAAGATAGTAAAGAAGAAATAAATGCAAGTGAAAACGAAATCGATCTTATTTATAAGACACTTTACACAACGTATACTTACTTCACTACGTTCTTTGGCGACTCTACGTCGAGTGTAGCCAGTCATAAATCTGTAGTCACTAATATCATAACATCAACTATAAATTTGAACAATCTGGATCCTTCACTTCTTGGAAGATTCAATGACGACGAAATTGCACCCACAAGTGTAGGAATAGGGCGGCCAACTGAGTCTTACAATCCTGTTAACAGTATCATCGAATTAGTCAAAAACCAAAATGTAATCGACTCCGTTGAAAGCGATGACGTTTACAACTTGCGTACTCCTACTCCATCTCTGAGCGATGATCTAGTAGCTAGCATCAAGCCAGACGGTGTAAAAACCTATTTCACAACTTACACATTCTTCACAACCATTTACGTTGGTATTGATGCAAACGTGTGTAGTAGAAGCGAGGTTTACACCAACTATGTTGGACCGGAAGAGTTGATTCCAACGAAGACAAATCCGTTTGTCGAAAACACCAAAGCTCAGTTTGACTTTAGAAATTGTAAACAAATTAAAAGAGTGCAACCTCCTGTGAACGACGAAGACACATCTTCAATGGAATCAAGTGTAAGCATGGAAGAAAGTAGCCAAGAACAGTCAACAGAAAAGGTAAAAAAAGAGACAACACCAAATCCAAGCCCCGTGGAAGTGGACATGTTATTCAGCGTTGAATCAAATCCGCTAGAATCTGACAACCCATACGTATTGACCGATGTGAAATCGTCATCATCAAAAGGTGAGCAAAAATATTTGGAAAACAATAACGTACTTGAAGATCAAATAAGTTCCGAAAGTAATATTGAGGAAATCATGCCATCGCCTACTTTACTTCTACAAACAAGCTACACCACATTTACTTATTTCACCACTATGTACATCGGGAAAGACTCAAGCAAAGTTAAAAGCCGGCTTGAAACAATCACTAATGTTGTCACAGAAACTATAACGCCAAAGAAAGAACCTATCGTTGAGGAGAGCAATCTGCCAATAACATACTACACTACATTTACATACTGGACTACCCTTTATAAAGATAAATCTACTACTATTACCAGTAGGGAAGAAATTGTTTCCAATGTTGTAACTCCTACAGCTCAGGTCGTACCTACAGTCAGTGTCAGCCCAATAGACACCACACCCATTGATGTCGATAGCGTATTACCACCTAAAGATCTAGAAGATGAGCTGAAACCATCTTTAATTGTCGATAGTTTGGAATCAGATGACGGTAAAGCTACTTTCTATACTACTTACACCTATTTCACGACTTTCTATGTCGGAAATACTTCTCAGATCAGAAGTAGCTTAGAAACGGTAACGAATATCGTTGACAACACTAAGCTAGTGGATAATAATCAATTAGGAAGGAAAGTACCAACTGGTCCAGCCAACAAAAATCTGGTTCAAGACGGTAAAGGAAACAAAGACAAAATAGCGCCATCAGTTGTCAAAGAAGAGATCAAACCTACAAAATTGCCTGACATTTCAGCTGGGTCCCCCACAGTCTTACTTGGGACGTACATTGATAACTTATTTGCTGAAGTCAAGCCTGGTGATGGAAGTACACCTACTCCAGACGGCGAAAAGAAAATCCTATACTCTCAAGTAGCCGTGATATCTGGAGATTCAATTGTCATTACAAATGATAACAAAACGTTAGACAAGGACGGAACATCTACGACTGCATCGACGCCGCCAACTACTGAAGGATCTGTCATCACCCCTACACCAGATGTGATAGAAAGCTCAGAATCAGATGGTAGTGCTGAAAAACAAGAGGGCGAAGAGGAAGAAGATGATGGTTCTTCCCGTAAAAAGTCTCGGCTTACTTTCACAACTAAGAAACCTACATTCACTCCAGTTATCAGACCATTTGCTTCGAGAAACAGACCTACCTTCAGTCCAAAACGGGTACCTTCTTTGAGCAGCGCTACCATCATCACAAGATCAGATTTCACGCCTACCATTACTGCTACACCTGCTTTGAAATCTGTGAGACCTTCAGGTTTTGGTGCCAATAGGAAACAATCAGCCTTCCCTGGAGCATCCGGCTCTAGTAGACGATTCTCAGGACGCAGTAGTATTGCTAGCCCATCATCAGCTAATGTACCAGCTGCTTCAAGATCAGGTGGATTTAACAGAGCCAGCATTCAGCCTACATCACGCAGAACAGGAGGCTTCAGAACAAGTTCTCTGAGAAGCAATAGCATAGACTTTGCTAACAGATCTGCTGCTCCTAGAATAAGACCTACAGCAACCTCTAGACTACGAGGTGGTAGACAGTCTGCCTCAGTTTCACAACCTCCGATTGATGATCAAAACGAATCTGAGACATCCGCGACTCAACAAGAGGAAAGCGTTACTGAATCCTTAGACGAGGTTACTGAAGCACCAGTTAAGACTACAAACAACCCGCTTTTGAGGTTCAGAAGACCTCTTAGTCGTCAACCTGGGACCGCTGTAACACCGAGGTCTACAACTCAATCGACAACAAGGAGGACCGCATCCACTCGTGGCGGCAGAGTCACGACAACAACTAAAAGACCCACAACTAGGTCTACAACTAACCCTCTTCTTTCTCTCAGAAGGCAAAGGCCGAATGCTCTTTTCCCTAGAAGGAACCTCTTCAAGGAACCTGAACCAAAGCCAGAGGAAGAAATAAAAGAGAACGAACAAGACGTAGATGAACAAAGCGAAGAGATCCTCGAAGGTGATGATTTAGAAGTCGACAATGATTACGAATCATCAGATAGAAAAGAACAACAAGTCTCTACCCCATCGACACAAGCACCGAGGCGTAGTAATAATCCAATACAAATTAGGCCTTTTAGAAGGCGTGCTAAGCGTCAAGTAGACTACGGAAATAGGACAAAATATAGCAATTTCAGAAGATCGGGAGCAAGAACGGTACCAAACACACGTCGTTCCGACGTTGAAGAAGAAACCGAGGCACCTACGTCACCAAAACCAAGAACTAGCAACAGATATAGAAGTTCAACTAATACCAAAACTACATCCAGTCCAGCTGTGAGTAGGCCATCATCAAGGCAGCCATTTATAGTTAGGGGAGAAAGCAGATCGACCACTCCTACGCCATCGTACAGAAGTAGAAATTCAAGACCTTCAACTAGAACCACTACGTCTTCGTCGAGACCGAAAGCACCAAGACTTCAAAGCTACAATTCTCAACCTACTTCAAGGTCTAATTCTAGAAGTTCTTCAGCACGGACGAGGACCCGTGGAAGTACCAGAGCAAACAGCAGACAGAGAAATTCATATGAGAGTTCTAGCGGGGAGCGTCAAAACTACAACCACTTAGTTAACGATGGTAAAATTACAGTCACGCATCAAATCCCAATAGAAGTGACTATTCCCGTAGTGAACGGAAAGATTACCGAGTACAAACAAGTTTTGACAGCCAAACCAAGTTTGCAAACTTTGCTGCTGAACCAAGTATCTACTTCTTTGGGACCTCTGGGCAACCAGCAGCTAATTTTGGCTACAGAGGCAACTGAGTTGGCTGATAACGGAGCCACCAAAATTATAAAGTTCTTACTGCATGAGACTCCGACTTCTACGATTATATTCACCCCCACTACTATCAGGGGACGTAAGACATCTTATTCCCACATTTTGCCAAGTACCGTGTACAACGTAGAACCAATAACTTCGACTATAACTCCAGAAATTAGTGCTAACGTCCCGCTGGCCAATTTGCTTTTGTCCCAACTTTTGTTAGGAAACCAACAACCGGCCATTAACCCACTTTTAGCTTTGCAAGGTCAAGGGCTGCTCCCTCAACAACAAAATGTTGTACCCACTCCTGTAACTGAGTATAAGACTAGATCCACCACGTATGTTACGACAGTTACTGATGTAAGAGAAACTGTACTACCCATTACCTTTAGGGGTATTCCGATTTTGACTACGATTAAAGACCCGACAATCAATGTGATCACTGCAACTGAATATATCACAGATACCTTAGTGTCAACTCCCACAGTTTTAGCGCAACAACAGCCTCAATTCAACTCTTTATTGCTTCCTCTCCTGCTTCAACAACAGCAACAACAGCAGCAACAGCAACAGGCCGCGTTGGCTCTACAAACCCCTAATCCCCTTCTAGGACTCAGTATGACAGATCTCAGTTTAGTACAAAACAACCTCATTAATAATGACATCTACAGCAACAGTCCTAAACCAAACATCCTCTCTGACTTAGTCAGCAACGAAGATTTTGCGGATAATAGAGAGGATTATGATTCAGAAAGTCAAGAGGACTCTCCACCACCCCCACCACCGCCTCCATCTAGGCCCAAAAACAAACCAAGGCTTCCTAAACCGGCTCCTCCTAAAATCACAAGTGTAGTAACGTTATACGTATCTGGAAGGACGCCCGGTGAATTCAGCACCGTACTATCAACAGTAGTCTCTGACGATACACATACTGTTAGGAAAAGGGAAGCGATATACTACGAAAATGTGAAAGTATTGCCTTCTTTGCTTCCCAAAGTGGATGAGCTCACCAGCTCCCAATCAGATGAAGTTTTAGATAATTCTGTCATTTCTAATTCAGAAAATTTCGACGCAAGCTCAGTAGAAAGTCAAATTGAAACACAAAGCCTTGAAAGTATTGTTGGCGAGCTAAATAAACACATAAGGTATGATGCGTCGCCTACGTATGTCGTGAAATTGGTAAAACCCTCCATAGTAAAACAAAGTAAAAACTCAGACGAAGTCTCGTGAATTAAAGAATGGTCATTGTATAGTAATGGGTAGTTATTTATTTACTTTGTATAATAGTAAGTTAACTATGAATAGTGCCTTATAGTTTGTAAAATAGCTCTAAGATTGAAATACTCTTTTGTACTTGATTAGAGATTAACAAAATACTCTTTCTTTTTAGTTTACCAAATATATTTCTTATGTTACCATCGTGTAATTGTTTAAGACACAATCACAAATTATTTTTAAGGGTAACTTTTAAGAAATATTTTTATGTAATAAGAATTTCTTCGAATTTACTTAATGTTTTTGTAACTTTTTGTACTTCTTCCCCGCTTAGTCTGTACATTGCAAATACGACTTAAAATGTTAAAGAAATAAAAATTTAAATTAGACAACTAATTTTATTTCTAAACAACACACTATGACTAAAACCATCCTTTAAAAATAGGCCTTTTGAAACAAAAAATGGCTTAACGGTCAGTGGGTAGACCAAAACCACGGTGGGTCAATGATATTGAAAAGATAGCTGAAATAAAACGGACGAGACTAGATCTTGAACGAAGTTGTTCTCTACGGGGCCTATGCCCATCAGTGGGCTCTTTTCATGGGCAGAAAAGATAAGATAGACAAAACAGAACTGACTACAACTATAAATGACTTAGTAATTGACGATGACGATGACACTGATGACAACCACCTGAACACCCAGATGGCTCCTGAAGAAACATCCCACCCAAGACCCCACAGGACTCCATCCTAAGCTCATCCAACCCAAGGAGGTGAGTTTTCAACCTTTTATGGAATTTGTATGTAGTTGTAGCATATTGAATAATAATTAATAAGATCAGATATTTTCAATATTTAGTTACATCGGATGATCGCACATAAAAGTTGTTCGGAATCGATCATATTTTCCCGCTTTTTAGCGGCAAATCATCCGGTGTATTAAAAGCAAAGCAAAGCAATAACATCACGCAAGGGTGTCAATACTGAGATCATAAAATTCAAAATATAAAAGGGCACTTTTATATTTTTTAATTAAAGGCTCAACATTAGTGGCCATATCGAAATTTATAGCTCGATACAATGTTATTATGTGTGGTGTACTGGTGTGTGCCACTCTTTATTGTATAAGTAAATAAAAAAGTGGGACAGATATATTCTATCGATGTAGATATAGCACTCCTGCTGAGGCAGCTGGAGATGGAGAGAGTATGATTTGTTTTGTGTTGATATCTTTTCCACAAGTCCACCATAAATATTTAAACAGAGAATTATGTAAAAGTTAAACAAAACGCAGGAAAACATCTGATCTAAACTTACTAGACTAATACAAAAATAACGAAGCAGTAGATACCTACCTAATGTAAATTAATATTGATGAGTTGAAATTATTTAGTTTTAGTACTTAACCACTAACCAAATGATGCACATATTTTGTTCTTTGTTTGCACAGTATTTACAGGTTTTTCAGAGTTGGCTGTAGAAAAATACGCTTTTGTATGTAAATAAAAAAAACGTCTGTAAATATGGTGAATGAGGTGAGTAAAACGTTAAACATTAACATACTATAATAAAAGGTAATTTACGAGAAAATCATTTAAATTTTCTTCGGAATGTCATATTTATAGACTTGTGACTATTCATTCGATTCATTCGATTCAAATGAAATTGAAACCGAAACATACATATAAATGAAAATAAGTAACATTATCACAATGACTAAATAGTCTACAAAATATTATTATATCAAAATAACAAACATCATAACTCAATTTTCAGCCTTCAATACAGACGCAATAGTTTACGACAACTCACCATGGAGGCCTGGCAGAGAGATGGACCTGGTAGACAAACCAGTCTCGGAAGAAGACGAAAGAAAGATGAAGAATCTTGCCACCAGGATCATGTCCAATGGTGTGGAAGTCTTGGTCAAAGATAAGAATGGAGATCCAGGAAAGAATGAACAGGTAAATACCATGCCCCATGTTTAAATAATTTATGGTTTGAGTTCAACTGTAGCGCTAGTTTTTAAAATGTTGTATTAAATCGCCAAATTTTTTGCCCACTATGCACTGAATGTAGCGATATAAAACTATAATCATGTTTATTTCTTCAGCGAAGAATAAAGCACCTAACATCGAAACCAATGCACCACATCAGCTCATCGTCATTGCCTAAACAGTCACTCCTATCATCAGCAGTGGCAACCGTAGTCAATCATCAACAAATAAGTGGCCTCTTTCCGTTGCACCAGCTTATGCATCACAATTACATCATAAAAACTTGCCTTACAACATTCACCTATTTGACGACCATCATACAGAACAAAAGGAGTGCTATCTCGACGTTTGAAACAATAGTTTCTGTGGTCACTACTGAATCTTTAACGAATCTGTACGCAACTGATTTGATAAGCGATATAAAGCCGACAAAAGTAAGACTCTGCAATGATTACTCAACCCTGGGCAAGTCCAATCTCCTCGGAAAAGGCCCTATCCGCGGTTGAAGAACCTTGAATTGTACAGCCCTTTCAGTTGTAAAAATTACCTGAAAACCTGTTACCCACTTATTGTGTATGCACCATCTAACACGAACCCTTTTTTCAGATTTTGCAACTTCTTTAATTTTCATGTACCTAACTAATTGTGATTTTTTTCAATTACAGACAAAGTTTATGGAAGTAAAGACGGTCCAGCCTTCTGTAATAAACAACATCTATCATAGCAATCTGCCAAAGATCGAAAAGCGGGTAGACGACGAACAGGATAGCAACGAACAATCAAACTTTGACTTGATCCAACCTTCTGAACCCGGCCACACACCTTGTACATCATCCTGCTCCTGTAGTCATACGAAAACTGAAGGGTTAAAGACAAAATATAACAGTGACGTCAATACTTTCAAAAAGTTACCCCTGAAAACGTCAAAGTACGGAGCTACAAAGTTAGAAGTAAGGCCAACCGGCATCGATAAAAAATCCCAATATGAACCTTATGAATATGAAAGCAGCTCACAATCTGCGCCCATAGATAAAATAGTTGAGAAATACACTGAGGTTATAAACGACTATTCCGATGAAAAAGACTCGGGTTCCGTAGAAGAAAGTGAATTGTTGACCAATGAACAAGCTCCATCACCACCAAAGACTAACAAAGTAACCAATAAAAATCCAGAAAAGGCAAAGCCCGAGAAACCTCAAAAACCTCACAATAAAAACAAGTTTGTTGTAGCTGACCTTTTAAAGTTAGGTACTTTGGGTATCAAAGGTCTATCTCAACTAGCCCCAGTGATTGAAAAAATGACCGGTGGATTCATGAAACGACAAGACACGAACAAAACCACACCAAGCACAACCGTCAAGCCAGTGACAAAGTTAACTCCATACCAAGTGAATAAAAGGATCGACAGTGACATTGAATCTAAACAAAGCAATTTCCCAATCTACATACCAGTGGATGAAATGGAAACCTCCGAATCCCAAATGGTTTTCACTAATGCTACATTGCATCAAAACTTGGCGTGGGCGGCTGAATACAAGCATTCGAAAGCCCACATGACAAAAATGGTCCATGAGAGTCCACTGGTTAATGGCGGCATACCCATAAGCCCGGGCGAAATAATCACTGCCAATTCCGACGTCATTGTTGGGAAACCTGCCGTAGGCGGGCCATTAACTTTGGCAGCAAGTGGAATTCGGTTACAAAATCCCGTGAACCCGCCGCCGCTTGATAGTTTCGTGTCGAGCAACGAACATTACGTTGTCAAAGAGAGACCTGATGAACAATCTGCATTAGTTGACGATTCGTTTGATTTAAGGCCACCTGAGTTGCCAAAGCTGAAAGCTAAGCCAGTGAGAAACCTGCCGCGCCCGTCAAATCCACCACCTAAGTACCACGAGCAAACAAACAATGGATTTACATATCAAAGTGTTCCAAATAAGGCATCTCGACCGTTTTCGACCCCTCATCCAAGTGATAACGTGATGAAAACTGAACAGATTCAAACAAATATCCTTGGCAACCACGGAAGACCAGCGTTCTTAGACTTTATACCTTCTTTAGGAAAACCTGAGAGTAACACATCGCCTTTACAGCAGAACATTGAATTTAAACCATTTAGAGAAAACAACGACGATCCTGAGGTATCCGACAATAGTCCCAGTTCTTCTGAACAAGTTGATACGAAAGTAAAGACCAATGGCGAGTTTGTTTCATCTAATCAACAGTCCCCAGATATAAACAAACCATTCTTAGTTGACATCCAACCTTCGAGGGTGGCCAATGTAATTATACCGCATGGGAGCTCAACAGCATTGGTCTTCACAGGTTCCTCTGAGCCACATAAAACTGGTGACTATGTTGATGATCCACTACCTTACCCCGAACCGGGATACTTTGGAAGCTTTAGTATTGACGCACCACAAATGACAAATGTACACAATGTACCGCCAAATAACAATAGGCCTTCGCAAGTAAAACCTAACTTCCAACACCAAATAGAATCCCACGTGCATCATAACAAAGATCACGGGTTTAGAAACGAATTAAAACCTAAATGGCAAGAAAATAAGAGACCAGTGGATTATAGCAAACTACCACCGCCTACAAGCAAGCAAGAGAGTCATTTCCAATACGGTCCTCAAATAACTGTGTACAACCCTGAAGTTTACAAACCTAGCGGCAATGGAAAGTTTGAAAAGTACGATCACAAACACAATAAAGATGGCAAGGAAATCATAGATAAAGACTACGAAAATTACCTAGCTGTTCCCCCACCGCCACCACCAAAAAAACCTTTTAATAGTGATAATAGACCTTATAGTCAGAAGCCTATTGTTCACACTAAACCAGTGCAAGATATGAAAGTATTCTTGAATATTCAACATCCAGTGCCTAAACAGCCAAATCAACAAGCCAAACCTCAAAATCAAGATCCACCTCCTAAAGTAACGTCAGAAATATACTTTGCAGCTCAAACTCCGCAAAATACACATGCTCCAACCTACACTGTTCATATACCGAATGGTCAAAACATGCCGCAAAATAACTACTACCAAGGACAAAACGTTAGGCCACCAACTAACAATATGCCAAATCAGTTCCAAACTCAAAATTTCAGGCCTGAACAGGATTCGTTCACTGTAATATCTTCACCAACTCATAACGTCAAACCAGGGTATATAAGCGACGTGAATGTTAAAGAACATACGTATACTGTTACGCTGAATACAGCGACAAATGTGGCCACAAATGTTGGGGAGAACAACCAAGTTGTGGGCTCAAGTGTGCCGGTATCTATTGGATCCAACAGTGCAAATGCTGATATTCCAATTGGAACCAACTTTGCCATTGGAGTCGAAGGTGGGCCCTCACAGCAAATTTACGATATACCAGTACAGGGTAATAGGAGCCCTCCTGTTTTCTACAACGAGCATGGACAAGGTCAAAGTCCCATTGAGATTTCTGTAGGAGACAACAGATGGAATACAACCGATTCGAGAGATGAAGTGAAAATTGAAACCAGCACTACCATTAGTTCGACTCCGGAATATATTCAAAATACTATTCCGTTCCATAAACAAAACATTGCAGATACATCTAGTCGACCTTCTGTAAATAGCCATGCTAATTTCCCAATGATGAATGAATACTCAAACTCAGGTAATGAAAATGTAAAACCAGTGGTAGAATTCGTTGAAGACATCAAACCAGACCAAAAAAGACCAGCAAAGCTGATTCCTAACATTCCAACCAACTCACATGGTTGGTATTCTAGTGCGCCAATAAACGAACTCAATACTATCAATAATATAAAGCTACAGGCTACTACAAGGAAAGCTATACCATTGCTGTTTGAATACAATCATCACTCCTTGCCAAAGTTTGGTCAAAAGATAACTAGTGTTGGTAAACCACCTTCTGAATTCTGGGCACAAAATTCACCTGGCCCACAAATAGATACCGACCAACATTACGAAGAACAAAATAATCAGACACCCTCAGACCAAAACATACAGTCAACCTCAAAACCATTCCTGTCCAATTATATTCCCCATAATTTTGGTGTTGTAAGGCAACCTGTATATGATATTCCTATAAGAGATAACAGTGATGAGACTACTACGACTAAAGTATCACCTGCAACTGATAAGAGGAAGCCAATATATGAAGACGCTCATGCCATTTACGATGGAGAAGAAGAATCAGACAGCAACGAATCTGATGGTGAAATAAGCCAGGAATCTATCAAAGTGCCAGTTGTGACGTCATCTGAAGAGGCTGATAACAAAAGAGAAGAGTCTAAGTCTTCTACCGAAATAACACTATTACAAGACGAAGTAGTCAATAACAATAAACAGAAAGAAACAAATGTACAGCTTGTAGAATTTAATGCAGGAACTCAAACTGAAAAACCGTTTGATGCCGAAACTTACAACAAGACTAATAACTTCCAGACCAATTCCATAAAACCAATTTATGAAAACAATCCTCTTAATAGACCAAGACCTAGACCATTTACTGTGAATACCGCTACAACATTAGATCACCAATTGCAACAACCACATTGGCAGATCAACCAAATGGTTGAGAATGCTACAAATATCTCAGTTGAAGAGAATATAGACTTAAACATTGGTGAAGAGATGAACTTTAAGACTACTACAAAACCATCAACGACAAGGATACCATATCGCCACCAAAACTTGGAAAATAAGAACAAAAGACCACAGCGACCAATATTTTCTCTGCGTGGTAACGATTCAAATATTATTACATCTACTGTTCATATTCAAGATAAGAAACCTCTTACGGTCATGGAAGATAGTGATGAAAGGAGCTCAACTTTGCCCTCAATTACTTCTGGTAACTTTGATCTCAACAGATCATCAAGTGAAATCTTAGATTTGTCACCGCCACCTCCTACAATGGACTATAGCTTTAAACCTTCGACAGCTGATGAAATGATCATGGGAATGAGTCCCCCACCTCCAGGAAACTCAGTTCCATCCATGAGACCTTTACCTACCAGGTCTCCTATCACATCAAAACCTTTGCCAGGTAGAACGCCACCCCCTTATAGAACAAATAAGCCTAGAACAACAAGACCTACGCAGAGACCTACAAGGAAACCTGTAAATCGAGATGATGTATCAACCTACAGACCGTCTTACGATACTATAAATAATGGAAGAAGACCAATCTTTGATCATGATCAGCCTTCTTCTCAGCTGCTACCACCACCAAGAGAGGAGCCATCAAGGATTATCCCCATCAACGAAAAACCGTCTATTGCGCCTTCAGTACCCAACCTCGTCTTCCCAACACCGATATCTTCTGGTTGGTTAACATCATCTGGGGTCGAATTTTCATCCAGCTTTGGATTCGGCGCTACGCCAATCCACTTCCCTGCATCGGAAGCATCAAAGATACCGCAACAACCCTCAACAGATAAGTCGTACTCATATGAAACTGAACCTTCGTCAACGGAACGTATAGATGAAATTAGTTCAGAAAAACCTGTATCTAATGAAGAATCTACGTCGAAGGAAAGTAGCACCGAAAATTCCAATAAATCGGAGATATCTAGTGAAGAAACTAATGCCAGTGACTCGGCCCTGATTGAAACGAACCAAGAAGATTCTAGCAGTGACAAAAAGGTTATTCCTCTTAGGAACAAGAATAGAACTCGCAAACCTTACCCTGGACGCGATGAAGACAAAAAATCTAGCGTCGTCAAGTACAAACTACCACCGAGTAGACCTACGCCAAATATAAAACCAACAAGAACATTACGGCCTGAGCTATATCCTACACGACAAACGTCCATTAGAAAGATTGTACGACCATTACCAACCAGAACTTCAACAATCATAAGACCAAGCATAATCGAGAGCTCAGAATCGTTCATAGATGACGGAGAGATACAACCTTCAGAAGTGCATAAAGATAATGAAATACCTAGTTTACAGCAATCAGAAAAACCATCCAATGGTCACAACACGCCATACTTGGAAAATTCGATAGTACACGACAGTGATAGTGCAGTTATACCTCTAGTTAAGCCCACGCATCACGCAGGAAATGAAGTAAAGGTCTCAGACGAGATAGTTCCAACGAAGACTGAGTTTAGAACTACTGTAATCACACTAACCAAGACTCTGTCTGAGCCACCTAGAACCGTGTCAAGTATTGGTTATGTCAACCTAACCCATACATTGACAGTGACGCATACTAAGACAAGTCTCGTCAGTCAATCAGAAGGAGCTATTACTCAGACTCTGGTTCTTACCAACACGCATACTTCCACCATCGTTGACGTAGTAACTGAGATTTACACTCAAGTACAACCGACCACTATTATAGAAACCGTAACAAAACATATACCAATACCTCAAATAGAGCCAACCCCTGTCCATGAGGTACCGACGAAAACTAAGACCGCATTAGATGACCTGACAATGTCATCAGAAGAAAGAGAAAACTTTGTAATTCATGATAGTGAGACGACAGAAAACATCCAAAAGATTGACCAAGAAAACGAAAACGATACGGATACATTCTTTGTCGTTATGAATAAGTCTCAAAATGGTGGTCCGGCACCATCCGAAAGCACAGATATTGAAACAGGAGACTACGAAGGTATAACAAGAAATGAGCAAGTCAATAGCAATGGAGTATCACAAGTTCTATTTGGCGAAATTCTCTTAGCTGGTACGCCATACTTGGAAACTGCAAACGTCGTCAATCCTACAGGTGAGGTTTTGCTTAAATACAATACCAATATGCTTAGGACCTATTCTAACACAGCCCGTTTGAATTATACAAAGAAACCTGTTTAGTACGAAGGGCCTAGTATGAAGGGACATATCAGGCTTGATAGCATTTGATACATCGCTCTTTCTCACTCTATTGATTTATACGTAATAGAGCGGGACAGGAGTTGTGTATCGCACTGTCAAAGCTCGATAAAGCCGGTCACGCTAAGTAAGCAGCACCAACTCTGGGCCTGATAGAGCACGAGTCTAGTTTCTGCTACTTGATGAGTACAACTCAGATGAGTAAGAAGGACAGAGACGTTTTCTTTGTACTAAACAAGGAATTTTCCTAAATAACCAAACTTTAGACAGTGATCGAATCACAAAACTAACTCCCTGATTATCGTGTCTCTGCTGAAATTCCAGGCGTAGCGTACGGCAAGGAATGCCAACCAGACTGCAAGGCGTCAAGGAATGAGCGCTGTCAGAGAATCGATGGCATCATGAAGTGCGTCTGCAGGCCTGGCTTCGCACGAATGTTCCCCGATCGACCTTGTAAACGTAAGTGTGATAAAATCAGGGATGGTCCGAAATTAAAACTCGAATTTGACTAAGGTTTATATTATGAATTTTGTGAAAGTTCTCTAAAATTCCTACTTTCTTTCTTTCGTTCGCTGCTTTCGTGTCATTCTCATTATGTACACGTATGTACAAGTATTTGGTGTCATCCAACGAAATTCCGGAATAGAGAAAACAAAGTCGAGGAACCGCCTTCAACTGGATGTTTCTTTTTTGGATTTTGTTGTTATTCACACGAATCTTGTTCATTTGGGCTACCTCTTTTGTTTGCGATAAAAGAAAAGTTTGAACAAAGTTTGAAACAAAAAGGTCGAGTTTGTATACTAATGGAATAGAGCTATTATCCAGTAGTTCATAAGGAAGGAGTGAGACAGAGCTCAGTTAATGGCGCTGTTGAACTCGTTATACAACAGAGACATTAAAGATCTTTATGTCCTTTTTTCCTCCCTCACATAAAATACGTGCCAAAGTACTGATACACTTTCCCCCCTTTCCAGCAACCTACACCTACTCGGTCAAACTGGCCCTAAGTTCCCAGGGCACCGACCGCCTGCACTTCCATTCAAACTTGGCAGACAACTCCAGTAACCAGTACCATTCATTGGCCCTGGCAACCCATGAGGGCATCAACCGGATGGTCATGCAGTCAGATCTAAGGGATGTGTACCATGGGGTGCACATCAATGGGTTCCATCCGGTTGAGATGAAGGTCGGAGGGGAGGCGTACCAGGGTGTTATGAATGACTTCTATGTGCAGGTGAGAAGGCTGTTTTATTTTCTCAGCTCTTGAACTAGATGCGTGAAGGTGACTAAAACGAGATATTTTTTCTTCTATTACTTAAAAAACTGGGTTTGGTAGCACCCAATATTTCAGCAGCATTGTAGGCGAATAATATTAATATTATGTTCGCGGATAAACTGAAGGGATTTTTCAAACATCGGTAACACAATCCTCGTATTATAAAAAAAGATATGATGGTCTTACTCATCAAGATAGATTTGGTTCGATAATAAAAGTTGTTTGTTTGATATTCGGCAAACTAAACATGACTAAATATTAGGCTCATGATTTGCATTTGCATTGGTATCCCTGATTCTGCTAGTCCTAACAGATTGAGACTTTAATATAATAATATGCTAAGCATGGAACTTTTATTCTTCTTCTTCTTAGGGTGCCTCTCCAACTCAGGTTGGCGGTCAGCTCTGCATCTCTCTTTGTTTATCGCGATGCAAAATAGTTAGGCAGATCTCGCGATCCCAGTCCACTCCCGTAGGTTTCCTAGCCAGGGTTTTCTTTCATTTTCTCTTGCCAGCCACTTTTCCCGTCATTATAAGTTGCAGGTGTCTGTATCTCTCTTGTCTGAACACATGTCCTAGATATGCTACCTTTCTCCTTTTGATGGAACTTTTACTACCCAAATGTATCTCAATATTCCAGCTCTCCGACAACGCTCACGAGAGCCGCCTCAAGGAGGTCATCGAGAAGTACTTGCGGACAAACAACTACAGCCTCGGAGGGACTGAGGTCTTCGCAGCCAGCGAGCTCATGGACAGGCTCAATGTTAGCGGTAAGTTAAAGAAGTTCCATTGTCTAGTTCCATGATGGAACTACAACGTTAGTTCCATTTATGTTGGTTATGTATGACCAAGGTAAATCTGAGATAGCAGAGAGGCTACCTCAAGGAGGTGATTGAGAAGTATCTGAGGACAAACAACTACATCCTCAGAGGTACCGAGGTCTACGCAGCCAGCGAGCTCATGGATATGCTCAATCTTAGTGATACGTAGAAAAACTTGAAGTTTTTGGGTGCCCCCTTCGCTAGATGGACGGATAGTATGACCAAAAGTACGCAAAAGTACCTGCGCGAGGTGATTAGCATCGCGAGTGACAAAACTCAATGGAGACTTGCAACGAATAAAACTCATGAATTGGTGTGCCGCTCTCTTAGTTTAGGTCTGATTTCGCTTAGTCTAGGTCATAGAGGGTTTTAGCAATAGACCTTGCTGGGCGGGGATCCCAGGCGAACGTTGTTGTCGTTACAGTGATTAACATGTATATCGCCATCAGTTCCAACCCCAGGACATCGTCATCTATTAGCAGAGCTTGCAGATATGATTGCGCTATCTCATTCCACCTACCTACGCGTCATTTCCTCTATTATTGATGAAGCCAAGAATTATAATCTTCGTTTTTGACACATTTCAGATTTCGATGAATGCGTGAGCGGTCAGTTCCACGACTGCTCCGAGCACGCCCAATGCTTCAACTTAAGGGGTACCTACACGTGCAGCTGCTTGGAGGGTTACGCCGATCTGAGTGTCAATCCTCTGTATCCAGGCAGGATTTGTTCAGGTATGTTCATCAATCGTCTTCATTGGACGGTATACGACCACTGAGTGAATGCCTCTTCATGTACTTGTAGATGCTACTTTCCATGATTCTATGCCAGATGAAAATGTTTTCCGGCTACTTATGCAATATAGTTAGCAATCACTGCTGAGTAATTTCATTTCATTTCCTTCATTTCATTGCATTTTCATGTTCACGCGACTTTTCACGATCCATGCCATGGGCCATGACCATCTGGCTGGTGATCTGCCAACTGATTTATTTTTCTCTCGAGGTCGTTACTCCATAATTTACTTCAAGTTGTCAATTTGACCTGTGAAGGCAGATCAAAAACAATATAGCAAAGAATGCTATTGATTCTTTGCTATATTGTTTTTGACCAGTGTGTAGCCATTTTTGGCCCTACATATAGTAATGTTTATTTGTATCCATGAGTAGAAAGACTCCTCAATGTTGGCCAAATTAAAGTCACCGCAGTCATCGAGTTACTTTTTAGCAATGTAATTAGGTATGCAATTTCTATCCTAAAAAAACACTCCTCTCAATCGCAGTCATGTGTATACCTATTTTTTGTTTTGAAAGCTGTTTGTCTAAAAATAATTTCAGCGGAGCCGGTGGGCTGTGAGCGATGCAACTACCACGGCGCTTGCTACTCGAGGGATGACCGGAGGGTGCTCTGCGAGTGCTTCCAATGGTACGCCGGGAGCACCTGCCATATAAACTTGAAGGGTAAGTTCTACTGCCATATCCACTTACCCTGAAATGTTTTCATCAGAGTTTCACCTGACTTCACATTTATTTTGCAGTTTGAAGGGGCACTCCATTTTTCCAAACCCTCACCTTTATTCTTCTTACCCAGATTCAGCAAAATTTTAAGTTGTTTCCTCCTCATCCCTACTCCCGCCAACCCTAACTCGGAGGGAATTCCTAAGTTTTGGTGAAAATGAGGGTCAGAGTTTTTGTACTTTCTACAACTCTACATAATAAATTTATCAGTGCGCCGTGAAAGAAGTGGCAGTTCTAGCACAGTTTTAGTCTGAAATGATAGCCAATTGCAGAAGGAATTACTTACTTATACGAAGTTTTACTTATCCGTTGACCCCTCTCCATCCACAGTGGTCCTCATATCGCTGGTGACGGTGGGAGCTCTTCTCACGGTGGTGCTGGTCATATGCGCCGTGGTGGCCTGCTCGAAACGTCCGAGGCCGCCGCCTCGATCCATCGTCACCTGCATCCAGGCCATGCCTAGTTTACACCAAGTGAGTCATCCTTATCTATTTATTTAGGCTTTTCGGGCAACATTTTGGGTAAATTATAAAACACAAATATAAAGCAACCTGTAAAGCACCTGTGTTTTTAAATATTTTGACAGAGCAGCAAAAGACTAAACTTGGTCGAACTTGGTTATTGACAAAGGAGCAGAAGACCAAAGTCAAGGTTTATCTGAAAGAGATTAAGCGCAGCATATTCCGTTGAATCGATGGGGATGAATACATAGGGGGTGATTCATACAGTCAGTGGCGAGAAGTTCCTCTTTTTATTTATTTAAATAAATAATACCTAAATCAAATAAACGTTTATTGCCAAAAAGGTTTGAACGATTTACAGTGTGACTAATCCTCTCACAAGGCAAGGCCTGTCCTGAGGGTGTCTCCCTCAGGGCAATTTAAAATTATGCATGCAATTTAAAATTAAAGCATAATATAAGAAAATTTGCAACCTTCTAATTGCAATGTTACCATTTCAAAGTTAAAATAGCGATTGTGATTGCAATGTTTACCAAGTAGGTAACATATTTTATCAACCTTATACAATATTGCTTCTTCCAGGGCGCCCAACCCTCAAAGCAGCGCGCGGATCGCCGAGCCCTGATCACCGGCGGCGCGGACTCTGGCGACGCGTCAAGTATACAGAACGCCTCCCTCCCATACATGCCGGCGAAGGTAGGCGCTCCCGCGGGAGTAACCAGTGGTACGGTGCAGAGAGGATGGCTTCTGTTGGAGGACGATATGCCAGTAAGATGTTTTGATGTACCGTGCCCCGAACGTCACGTCATCCATGGGTACATCGGCATCATTCATCGCTATCACTGCTGGATATCCAATGTATAATATACATGCTGTCAAAGAAAGGACCGTTAATAGAAGATCATGTTAGACGATGTGATATCCAAAAGCTAACTCAGAACCATCTTTATGCCTATTTACCGACCGGGTTCTTCTTTTTATTCTAATCACAATCAGATAAAGCCTATTTATTAACTCTATTTCTTAGGTACCTACTTCATGCAGGGGCCTCAAAACACAATATGAAGTCATGCTTGCTTTAAAAAAAAAAAAACTACCATTGAACCACTTTCACCGTAACCTAAGTCAATCCATTCTTTTGTAGATCCTTGGTGAAAACCTCATCCGTGACTTGACATTACTTATCCATCTGACACATCTCATTCTCCCACAACCAACGACTACTATACCTACAAAATTGCAACCCACCGACACATCTCACCATCAAAACTTTCCAACCTCAGAAGCAGTCATCCTCAAGCAAGAAGATGATAATTTCGGAGCCGCCGGCGCATGAGGCTCCGCCACCGCCACCAGCGCCTGCGGTTATGATACCGCGGGCGAGGCTGCACCCGCCACATCGAGATAGGTTAGTTTGTTAGAAAGAAGTTCCTAGCTTCAACACTAGATGGCGTTAGTGCTTTTCTTCCGTAGATTATTTACGTCGCTTTGCTTAATAAAAAGTTCCCAACTGTACCGCTAGGTGGCGTTAGTATTTTGATCAGTTCTAGATCGCGCTAGTGAAAAATCCTTTTTACTGCTTGCAGTCGAGAGATGGCCAGCCGGAAGCAGAGCTTGGAACTTAGCAGTGAAGCAAAACTAATAAGTTACTTGGAGTCTGGAGCCAATATCAGTAACGATGAGGCAAGTTTGGTAGAAAATAGAAGTTTATCACCAGAATATAATGGACTTAATGATAATGACGATTGCTTTCAGATGATGAGACGAAAGCATAGTATGGAGTCATCTTATAGTGCTCCGAAGGGTAGACCTCATGGAAATAAACAAGGTAGAGTTATCATCAATAAGCTAAAGTATTTATGCCTTCCTAAAGTATCATGGTATTTCTATAACGTCCTAATCCTAATATGATTTATCCTTTCAAAGCATAATATTCCTCTCCCAAAATGTGCCTTTACCGGAATGTATTTTCCCATTAGGTATGTCCGAATCACGTGTGACTTTTTCGGAATGTCCCAAAATGTCCCTTTCTCAGAATGCCCCTTCCTTACCCAAAATATGCCCTTTTTCGAATGTCCCGTTCCCAAAATATCCCATTTCTAAGAATGACTCCTTCTGATACCTACAACATCCGTATGATGATAAATAACAATGAAATTTTCAGGAGCCCTAGTATCAGCAGGCTTCAAGGTGTCAACGACCATCAGGCCTGATGATCCCGTGATGATGAAGGATGACAGGGACGACCTGTCCTCCATCACCAAGAATGACCTGGAAGCCGAGCTTCACTTTGATTCCTTGAGGAAATCATACAGGTATAATATGTAAGAAACCTTAATGCACTCTTGTTTTTGGTATTCCGTAACAACTCTATTACTACGCACAACCACCCTGCGAGTTGGTGATCATTCGTCTTATTTTATCGTACAAGGCTGGGAGTTGGTAGGCTTTTAGAGTAGACTTCACTCAGTCTGGGAAAAAATGTCTTTCATAAATTATTTGCTTGGTTTATACCAAGCACACCGCACGCGAACGCAACTGCGAAGGAAAACATCGTGAGGAAACCTGAAGTTCAAGGTCTAAAAACTAAAGCGAATTGTGAGGATATTATTATAGGTATAATACGCACGGGATGAGAATGGGATGCGACCTTTTGGAACTGAGACGCGCGCGGTAAGCAAACTCGCGTCGAAGCAACCTTGTCAAAGTAAAATAAAGTATATTTTCGATTGACTTCGACAAGGTTCCATCCCATTCTCATCGCGCGCGGATTATACCTATAATAATATCCTCACAATTCCCTCTAGTTTTTAGACCTTGAACTTCAGGTTTCCTCATGATGTTTTCGTTCGCATTTAGCGGGTGGGCGCTTCTATCAATTCACAAAAGCACATTATCAACTCAGATAATAACAGATTGGTAACATCTCTAATGCGCATTTCATTTGCAGTCAAGAAGATATTTCCGAATGGACCGATGCTGAGCGCAGAATTGGAGAACTGTAAGTATGATTTTGAAAGTAGTTTTTTATGGTAAAGCTAAAGTTTGTCAAGATCAGATCGAAGAGCTCCATGGGACCAATTTTCTTTCCTACAATGGAGCCTCATTCTTGTATGTTGGTTGTTATCTAAGAAGAAAATTGTACAAAAAAAATATGTGCACTGCATTCTTTGCGCCCTTCCAACTGCCAATTCTACCGGAGCGTCTGTCTGTATGAACTTTGATCTTGGCGAAAAACCACTGCTTACGTGCTCTACATTTCGCACTAGAAATTACAAATCAACTTTTTGCAAAAACCTTGTTGGTGTCTCTTTTAGAACCCTATCGGAGGCGCGTTCAGTGGGCGGTACACTGCCGGCCAGCACTGGCAGAGCTGCCTCCTCGACACGACTCACCCACCAGGTAACAGCGTAAAGGCTGATTTACACTTCAATAAGTACAGCAGCGAGTTAAGTGGATGGACAGTTGCAGTAGTAATAAGTAGTGTCCACACACATTGGCAGTTCTGCCACGAAAACTACAGCTGCACTGTACACACGACAGCACGTTGACCCTTATACGCTAGAACTCTACTCGGTTACGTTACGGGCGACTTTGCAACAAAAGTGTACACTCTGACGTGCTGTCGTGTGTACTAAACTCTCCCGTCTTCGCGCCATGGTGCGCGGCTTCGCTTCGACCGACGCGCGGGAGGGGACTTCGCACTTGTCCCGCCAAAAAATAGTACCCCCCCAAAAATAGTCTACAAGGTGTTAAAAGACCGCCGACAGACCCGAAAGGTATACTAGACACCAAAACAAAGTAATTTTTCGATAAATTATTGCCGGGAAATGATTTTGGTTTTTAGGTCATAATTTTGGAAAATATTTTATCACGCAATGGAAGTGTAACGCAGAGAAGTCATACTGCACAGCACAAGCGTTGACATAAAGTTGTGTTACTTACGCTCGAAGTGCCGATGTTTAGAATACATTGCGGGTTGCAATTTTAACGTCGTTTTATGCAAGAAATATTCAAAATTTTGATATGGCTTCTTGAGAAGAAATGTTAAGTACTCGATACTGAGCAAATTACTGCAATAAAAAAAGTTTGAAAAGTCCGACTTTGAACCTCATTATCTCGGAAACCGTTGATTTCCCAGGTATAGTTCCTTGGGCAAAAATGTTCAGTATGATGAGGGCAATGCGTGGTTTCCCGCTTTGTTGGCGGTCTTTTAACACCCTGTATACAACTTAGTGTGACGCGGAACCGCGGGGCAGGGAGCAAATGTCACGTGACTCACGCTCGGCAAAACCATAAACCATAAGAACCAGCCCCCTTAGCACCCTACCTTTTGCCTACTCTCAACTGTCACCTTAGCCACTGTTCACTGTCACCTCAGTTGTGTTAAGTCAAGCGATACGCGAGTTAGGCGGACGACATATACAATGCATTTGTCGATTTATTTCCTCTATTTCGATCACCATGTTAAAACCTTGACCGTTCCACCAGGAGGCCAACACGATGGCGGAGCGCGATCTTGGTTCTACCTTCCTTCTGCCGCACGTCCACCTATATAAGCCAGACATTGTATGTATTCCGCACCACTTCTTTCTTCACCATGTTACAAACAGGGGGTCTACCGGCTAAGACGAAGCCGATTACCATTGGCGAAATTCAAAGTTCGATTTATGAAAAATTTACTGGGTGGCAGTAAAATGAACTGTGTGGCAGTACATTTTTCGAAAAAAGATCTTTGATTTTCACCAATGGTAATCGGTTTCGTTTTAGCCGATAGACCCCCTGGACCTGTCAAAGTTGAGGGGTCTTTATGGGGCGTCTAAACAGGAAATCTTTTTCGGAAATATGTGGCTGCAATATTGGCAATCATAGCCCGGCTACACTGAAAATATTTTGAATGTTCGGCTCTGTATGTTTTTGTTTAGCTTCAGCCCATAATTACCCACCACTGCTGGGTATAAGCCTTTTCCCCTTCACACCATCTTCCTCGGTCGACCCTCGACTCAGCCCGATCCGCCGCTAATGGACGTCTAGCTTTATGGGGCGTCCATTAATTATATGAGGCATTTAGGTGGGGGGAGGGGGTCTACGAGGGGATTTTATCCCGCAAGAATTCGAGTGTGGAAAATTGCCTTAAATGAAGTACAACATGTCTTTAGCCGCCACAATCCAGACAAACACGTCGATTAGAAGAAAGAAAATCGCTTCTTTTGGAGTGACATTTTGGAATTTGCTCAGAATCATCAATGCAATAAAATAACTGCGGCTTTAAACCATTCAAATAACACGGTGTATAATAACTTTTTCTCTTTTTCAGACGAGTGACGTGTCAGAATTTGATTCGCTGTGATGAAGAGAACTTGCAACAATAGTCCAGTCACAAATTATTGTCACAAATACATATAAATTATTGACTCTATGTGTTAAAACCACTTTGGAAGTCACAAAAGTATTTAAAACTTTAATTTTTCAACCAAAGTGAAGACTATGAGGTGAAAACAGTTTTTACTAACTTATTTATTATTAATTTAAGGTTCTTTGTTTATCTACTGCAGGTATATTTGTTTTAATAGTTTTTAATTATTATGTTGTAAAATTGCTGAAAATGTCAAATGAAAATAATTATCATACAACGAAAAATTTCATATTATAATATGCCATAATAATTATAAGATTAGTTTGTCTTAGCAATAAGCTCTCTATTTGAAAATGATTTGAATGAGAAATCTAATAACAAAAAATCCTATCCACGATAGTAACGATTTCTTGTTTGAAGAATTTTCATATATTTTAGTTATAATAATAATAACTTAAAGAGTGCCAATATGAAATGCTAAACTCTTATTTTTTGTTACTTTTTTGTATAAAAAGTGAAATTATACTTGGTTAGAAGTTTTATAATTTTATAAGAAGTTACTTAATATTATTTCCAAATGTTTTGTTAAATAAATGTTTATTTCATACATATATTATGGTTTTATTTATTTAACAGGAGTTCAAATTAAAATACATTTTTAAATATGAGACAGCATTTTATTCAATATTCAATAATATCTTAAAAGTACAATCAATAAAATATCCAGCATTATTACAAATACAACTTGAAACAATAATTAGATCGAAGCAAACTTATTTATTTTTATATATAAATATAAACTTAATATATAGCATAGCAACATTAGACACTAGCATAATAATAATTCTTAACATTAGTTCCAAGCACACTGACTTTAAAAACGCAATTTTTACTATTATAATTTTATTATCAAGCATAACATTAATTAATGAATCATTATTATTATTTTATAAGCATCCCTATTACGCCATAATCTGGTGATTAAAAAACCAGAGCTACTGTTTTAGTTCAAGCAATCATAAACCCTATTGTGATCGACTGATGACTTATATCCAAATCATGCTTTTTAGGACTTCAGTCTCTTGATTTTAACTATGCTTAAACTTAGTCCTTTCTATAGGAATCTCTTCTGTTTCATTATAAATAATGGACTTTATACCTTTCTCATTGATTTGTATTCCTGCGTCTTATCGTAGCTTATGTTTTACCCAATCCACTTTAGTTTTTTACGATTTTAAATAAGATCTATAGAATTAAGTTTACAACACAAAAATGGAAGTTAATGAGCAAAAGCATGTCTTTACGAAAATGTATGACAACGCTACAAAAATGTACATATGGTTAGACAAACATGATTGTTATCTACCTGTACATGTCATTGACCTGTATCTATTACTTTGAGTAAGCATTTTTTATGGACAGAGTGGACAGAATATTTTTTGAATTCGTTTTACTTGGTACTAGAGACTTATTTTCTAACCTTGGTTGTATATTCATGTTTTTAACGGATTTTTTTTTAGGTGGACCGATTTTTATGATTAGTTTTTTTGTTTGAAAGGGTATCAAACAAAAAAATTATCATCCCATAAATTGTGAAGTTCTGATGAAGACCTTTGGAGATTAAGAACGGAACTCCTCAACAGACACCAGCAGATCACTTGGAGAACTCACCAGGGAAGTCGGTTTTTTTTTTGTTAATTGTATTAGTTTTTGTTTGACTAACCATACATACGGTAAGTATTTAATGTTACTTGTAATATTTTTATCTCTACCTATCTATTACTTATGTAAAAACTTGTGCAAGATATTAACATTAACATTTTCCAAAGTTATCGCATTCTTCGAAGTTTTTGTATGCAGTTATAATTTGCTCATACAAAACATATTATCTCGGGTCATGAATTACGCTCTGTTACCACTTTTTAGTACTTTAGTTTCGAAGTTACAATTATTACAGTTTTTAAGATTATCATATCAATTCATGCAAAGAGTTTATTCGTCGCACCTAAAGTATGTTTTATATGCTAAGCTCAATCTAAACGAATAAGTACAGTTTAGTTAGGTCATTTTAAATATCATGGACTACCTTCGTACAAAATCCTGACGTTGCTATACGAGTACAAAATGGTACCAAAATACTATTCAACAACAGCGCCTGGCCCAATATTTGTCAAACATTCGTTACTAACACCTTGATCTAACATAAGTAAGATAACAAGAAAGTAATGCCAATACTTGATGTAGATGAGAAATTATCTACAACACTAACTGCCGATTTCTGAATTGATACATTCACTAAACAAATACGTAAGTATCGTCTGTCTCTGCAGATTTCTCACAAAAGTGCGTGACAGAACGATACCATAAGTATTTACTTAGTAAAAATATTAATTCAGAAACCGGATCTAAGCGGCAGTTTCATAATTTCGTGATCGGCGTTTAAGCTCCCGGTCTCGCAGGTGAAATCCGGAATCTGAGGCGTTTAATCGCCGATAGAAATAGGCGAAATAGAATTATCTTTTAGTTCTCGAAGAGATAGATTGATTCTGTAGCTTACTTGAGACTTACAAATACAAGGTATAAAGTACCAAGTTTGTTTTTAACTATCACATTACTTATATACCGTAAACTGATATTTTCACTACTTTGTTTATGTGTTTGATTGTTGTACATTTTTAAATACTTTTGGTTACATAATTAGGTTTTAGGATTTTGGTTAGGTACTTATCACACCTCTTAGTTTTTGCAATAGCATAGTGTGCATTAGCCTTACCAAGTTAAGAATGAAAACAAGTCTAAACAACCAACTTCAAAAAGTTATTCAAATATATTTGATGAATTTTGAAGTTGATTATTGTAAGCAATACGCTGTGTTGTATTTTGCTTTAGAAAATAATTAATTCAACTATTTGAAATCTATTTTTTTGGAGATCCGTCGAAACTCGATGGCGGTGACTTTGCGATCATCGTCAAAGATCTGTCAAAACAAAGATTATATTTTATTTATTCATGTTTTTTAAATACACCCAGATATCATGCTATTCTATATAGATAGTTAGGTATATTGTTTATAATTATCTGATCAACACACACAAACCAAACCTGATTAAATATCAAAATCACAAAACGTAAAAAGCAAAACGTAATGAATAGTTTTGAGTACCTTCATCAACATAAGTTTTGATAGAAATAATAAATTAAACATATTAAGAATAAAGGTAAGGCAAATCATATAAAAAGCAGTACTTAATACATTATTGTACCTATTTGCAGTTCTTTTCGATTTCGGGGTGGCTTAGGCAAAAGCAGCTGCAATGAATATTTTCAATTCTTTAGTAAGGTACAATTCCAATATCAATTTAGAAGAACATTATATACTTACGTAGGAATAACAAGCAAACAAATCTAAATCATAACGGTTCTTAATCAAGAAAGTGCATATATTATGATTTAAGAAAAAATAACCTAAACAAGAACAATAAAATCAACTTCAGGTCAATGGAAAAAACTTAAATTCGACAAAGCTGCTATTAAAACAAGGAAAATTTTACTTTTTTTCTACTATCGTGAATGTATGCACATTTAATTTAAAACAAAAAATATAGTTGAGTGTTTTAGAAGAACAAGGAGCGAGATTGTCTCGTAGCTCAGCTACGCAGAAGGGTTGCTACGCCGTAGAGGTCTACGACTGGCTGCGTAGCGTGTAACACATTACACCAGCACCGTAGTTTTAGGTGTTACAATTATTACAATCGAAAAGAAAAACTAGGCTCTCCTTTGAATTATTAAGGGTGGTATTACAGAACGCTCCTTAGAGTTAAAGGTGGACGATAGCAACGTGGCGGGAACCTCAAAATTTTCACAGTTTTTTACATTTTGTAGCTAAACTGAGCTATTTTTGTTCAGCGATTTTTCGTTCGCGGCAATAAAATAGTATTCTTTTCATTATTGTAAACAACAAAACAACAATAATTCAGCTGATTACTTCTAGCTCAGTTTAGCTACAAAATGTAAAAAACTGTGAAAAATTTAATTTCCCGCCACGTTGCTATCGTCCACCGTTAAACATGGTTAGTAGAACTGTCGATAAAACAGTGCATGTTTTGATTTGAATGTCCATACTAAACGACCAAGTCAACTAGGCACCTGGTTTGTATGCGGCAGCCTAGGTGCCAGGTGCACTGTTTTATCATCAAAACTACTAAACAAAACATCTAGGAGCGTTCTATAATACCACCCTGACTGTTTTGGCATGCTCTTGAACTCAATAAAAGTTATAAATACTTTCTTTTTGGTAAAGGGTTAAAAAAGAAGAAAGATTACCTTCGTTGAGCGGGTATCGGTGGTGAGGCCTGAGTGGTGGGGGGGAGGGAGGCTGGGCAGCTGCCGGAGAGGACTCGCTGGTCCTCCTCTTCATCTTCTTTATGCTCTCCTGGTGAAATAAGAGTCGATGTTAGTTAGTAACAGGCAACAGCAACACCTCATCCAACACTACGAGTACTTTAGATTTATTATAGCGACTTTTCTGCTCCGGCACCTTCCTGAAGAGAAAGTAGTGGATCCACGAGCTACTCGCAGAGTACTGAAGCATTTGCTGGACGTAGTGTGCCCTTTTTACGACTAAAGCCATCGATAAAAGGCAACCGAAACAGTATTTCCTATGTGTAGGAAGCGCGCGTCCGGCGGTTAATGTGAAGATATCGTCTGACCATCAGGCTGCTGGTCTATCCTCTTATCGCAATCTCACTCCATTACTGCTTTAGTCCACCTGCCATCTTCCCGCCTCGCTAGATGCTTTGCCCTGCCGCTACATTTGAACTTAGAGACTGTGTCACTAACGACGTTGAACTTTGTCTGATTCTTTCCTCTAAAAATAGTTTTTTCTTCTAAGTTTACCTCTAGGTAGGTAATGGTATGAGGTAGTGGCCACCCCTGGTGTCAGAGTTTTTACGCCGCCCAAAGGGCCTCTGACATGGCTTAATGATTGTTATTAATCAACCACCACCGGGACCAATGGTTTAACGTGCCTTCCGAAGCACGGAAACGCTCAGATATTATTGCCACTAGCCGTCACCCATCCATGGTCTGACCTCGCGTTGCTTGTGCCGATGTTGCTTAACTTCACTAATCGATAAAAAATGGCAAGTCCAATTAGGCTCTGAGCACTTCAGAAATTTTAGATTTGTTGCTACTCGTAACACTTATTGATAAAATGGGTAGTCTATCGCCAATCGATTAAAAATGGCTTGTTCAACCTGGGCTGTTAGCGCTTCACCATCCTTTCTTTTAAAAATAGGTGTATCCTCACAGTATCCTTACCTCTAACTATAGGAGTGTCTCCAATGTAGAAGGTCGGCGCGGGGGTCTCCACAGCAGCCTCTCGAACCGACCCATCACCGCTGACGGCGCTCAGAGTGTCTGTACTATCGAACATGATGGTGCGCTCCTTGGCTGTAGGGACACGGCCGTCCAGCTCCTGATGTAAAGGAGAGTTTTTTTAATATGTCCTTCATAAAATTACAAAAATAATATTACGAATGTGTCAACATTCACAAATTAATTGAATTCCAACATTTTGCCCCCTTTGTCCAAAAATGGACCATAAAGGCTGCAATGATGATGATAACTTTGAAAACTAAGGGTGGTATTCTAGAACGCTACTTAAACTTAGTTTAAACAGAGTTCAGACTGTCGATAAAACAGAGCATGTTTTGATATGAAGGGAGGGATATTCAAATCAAAACATGCACCGTTTTATCGACAGTCGACACGACTAAACTCTACTTAAACTGAGTTTAAACAGAGTTCTAGGAGCGTTCTAGTTTGAACTCAGTTTAAACAGAGTTTAAGTAGCGTTCTAGTTTGAACTGAGTTTAAGTAGCGTTCTAGAATACCACCCTAAATGGCATGTATGTTCATAGAAAGGTATACACTGAAAAGCTGATTTTATAACGAACCTGCTCGCAGTATGTATGAATGGAATGACTGTTAGATAAAAGTCGTTACGAAAGATGGCGGCCATCAAAAGTTCACTGATACACTTTACCATGAGGTCTTCAATGAATCTAAACCATGCACAGGACTCCCAAATTAATAATGCGCATACAGATAGCAAAGATCTGTACGTGAGTGGGCGTAACTCACGTACAATCTTCGCTATCTGTATGCGCATTATTAATTTGGGAGTACTGTACTTACAAAGTGACAATATTTAATTAATCTACACCTAGGACATTGGGTGACTACGGGAGAAGAAAAAGAAGAGTCTCTCACTCACCAATCTCTCAGTATCCGAGTCTGGCTCCTGAACCTCGTAATCCTGGGAGTAGTGCTCGCTGGTGGATCCATGGCCCAGGCTCTCCATCTGCACCGCCGTCACGGGATCCATGGTGTCGAGTGACGACACCATGGTGTTGGACCCTGCGGGGCGGGCGGCTGTTATCTTTGAGTAAGGGCATGCGGAAGCGGAAAGACAATGGACAAGACCAGGGGGCAAATTCCCGGGATCTCGTAAGGAACTTGATATTAGTATTTTCTTCGCAGATTCTCGAATACGACATTCCCGAGAATTCGGAAGGCAAAGTTTTTTGTTCGAAAGTCCGTTATTGGCTTAATCTTATCTTTAGACAATATTGAGAAACAAATTTCAATATTTTTTGTTTTGGTTCAGTAGTTTGGATTTTACAACGTTTCAAAGTTACGGTTTTATGACGTAACGCGACGGTCTGCATACTGTTGGCGGTCATAGGAACAAAACATTTTAGCGCATAAAAACAAAACTACTGGACCAAAATAAAAAATATTTAAATTAGTTTCTCAATATTGTCTAAAGATAAGATTAAGCTAATAACGGACTTTCGAACAAAAAACTTTGCCTTCCGAATTGGCCCCCTGGTCCTGACGGGATATCGAGAAAAGGAAAAGGCATATGCCCAGCAGTGGGTTTTACTTATCAGCTTGATAGATAGATAGAAGGAAATGCAAAGCTTGACTGCAGTACTATGTTTATTTTTATTGCAGTTCTGCTATGACTTGGCATGAAATTTCTAAAAGTATCGGCGAAGTCAATGACATTCTATTGGAATGTCATTGGGCCAGTTCCGCTCGCTGCATTGGGCGAAGTAAAATAATCGCATACATTTATGGGTGAGATTATTTTTTATTGATACTATCAACTATCGTTTATATCGTCTGCGACTTATTGTGTGGAGTAAACTACCTTGGGCGGGAAATTAAAAAAAAATCTGAGTTTTTTTAATTTTGAAGCTAAATGAGCTATTTTCGTTCAGCGATTTTTCGATCACGGCAATGAAATTGTATTCTTTTCATTATTGCAAGCAACAGAACAACAATAATTCAGCCGATTATGTGTTCTGGTAATAAACTACTTTTTTGGGCAGTGCCACTGCTTTGACGAGCTCAAAACAAAACCAGCTTAATTTTTGTTATTGTGTTGTTTATAATAATGAAAATAATAAAATTTTAGTGCAGTCAATTTAGCTAAAAATTAAAATAACTGAAAAAATATTATTTTCCGCCACGCTTCTATCGTCCAACCTTAAGTCTGAAGTTTCTTTTAGTAAGTAATACTCTAATGAAATATAATCCGCGCGGGATGAGAATGGGATGGAACCTTGTCAAAGTCAACCGAAAATATACTTTATTTTACTTTGACAAGGTTGCTTAGACGCGAGTTTGCTTACCGCGCGCGTCTCAGTTCCAAAAGGTCGCATCCCATTCTCATTCCGCGCGGATTATACTATTCTACTGAATTGAAAATGTAATGTCAATGATCCTTACCTCCAGAAGTTAGACTGCCAGTCATAGGAGTATCGACTTCATAGTTGTACGTAGCTCGGGTAGCGTTGGAAGATGTGGCTTCCAAACTGTCCGTGCTTCCGAGCATTAGGTCTGCTCGAGCACCCCTGGAAAGTCACCATAATTTGTACCCTTAAAAGTTACGGAAAATCTGGAGGATGCACACTATTTGTTCTCAAAAAACTACTTTTACTTTTTTTCTGCTTTTTTCGTACTTTTTTTTACTGTCATTTAATGATGGGTATCCTCACCTGCTAAAACTCCCAGAAGAGCTCAGCTCCTCATCCTGGCCGCTCCACGACCCGCTGGCTGGATCTGTAAATTGTTTACCAGAAAACGAAATAATACTTTGAGCTAAAGACTTTCCCGACGAAGGCGAAAGCTCTCTTATCATACTGTCTGTGGAACTCTGGGTGTGGGTCCTATGGAATTCAAGCTCTTCTGGCTTGTCAGCAGACATGGTTATAGTTTGCTTTGTAATCGTTACAATACCACCAGCATCAGTATATTGTTCGACGACCGTAGCTTGACTATCCAAGTCGGATTGCTGGGATGCTATGGATGTGGACATTTCAGAAGAATAAGACGTTGCTCCTTCGATGTCGTAATCTCTACGTTTTGCCCCTGGAATATCTACTCCATCGCTGTCAGTGCTTGTGAAACTTTCCGATACTTTCTTGCCATCTACAAACTTCTGTTGAATTACTGTTGTAGTTCTGACCACTTCAATAACGCCACCGTCAGTGACGGTCCTTGTAATAGCAACTTGGTCTTTAGATTTTTCTTCTTGGTCAAGGTATTTCATCATCTCTTCGCAGTCACCAGGAATAGATTCGGCAGAACCCTTTTTGGGCGCTTCGGCGCAAACGAAACTTGACGCTTTCGTGCATTCTTCTGTAACCTCGTCGGTTTGAACTTCAGCCACCGGTTGTGGGACAAAGTATGCTCCGCGATTATCGTATTTTTTCACCGACACAACTTTTGGGACGATAGGTGTTCCAGACTCTCTCATTTTCTCTTCAAGAGCCATCTGTTGGTCGATTAGTTTCCTAATCTGTGCGGATTCAGCTAATAATTTCTGAGATGGGCTTCCATAGCTCCCGACCTTTTGCAAGGGGCTACTGCTTTTCTGGGACGGGCTTCCACTTTTTTGTGAGGGACTGCCACTTTTTTGGCCAGGGCTTCCCCCTTTTTGCGGTGGACTGCCATCAGAACTTCCGCTGTAACACCGTTTCTCTTGTTCAAGGAAACAACTGCTTACGTCTTTCGGGTCCGCTTGCAATAAGGCCTCTTTTTGCTTAGCTATGATTTCAGCTTTCAGAGCTTCGAAGCAAGCAGACTCCAACCCTTCAAATTCTTTCAAGCTTGATATAGAGATATCATCGCCTTGGCTCTTGCTAAGTATGTACCGTCGTGGTAGAGATCCGTTCAAGGAATCTTGTGAAGAAGACGAATGCTGTTGGTATTGTTCCATCAGAGCCCTTTCGAGATTTTCAAACTCCTGCAGAGAGCTTATTGATATGTCGTCATTTTCGCCTTTGACCCTAAATCTGATTCGTGAAGCCATTTCAGATTCAGACAGGCTACCATAGGAATTCCGGCCAAAGCTGCCATAGCTGCCTATTGACTCTTTTTGAGAACTAAGACTACCAATGCGGCTTGCGTCAAAATCAGTCATTTCTTCTTCCTTGATGTCTTCAAGGGGAACTCTTTCGTAATCATATCTTGGATCACCTTCGAACTGCATTTGAACCCAACGTTTTCCAGCTTCAATTTCAGCCAGTTCTTGTGCTTGTAATTTCTTTTGCTCTATCTCGTATTGCAGCAACTCTTCATCGGACAATGATCCGGAAGTACTACTAACACTTTCCTGTTTTTTTGAAGCTTTAGTTAGCATTTCTTCAACTTCAGTGTCATGTTTTCTGACTATCTTTGTGGTTTTAATTTGTACGCTTTTACCCTCAGTGTCAGTTTCCTGTGCTTCTCTAGCTACTTCCTCTATTACAACAAAGTCATCCATCTCACTTGGTTTGTCTACCATTTCAAACTCGTCACTTGTTGGAGAATCTTGTTCTTTTTCATACTGAACGGTTCTTTCCGAAGTTGTGATCATGAGTTCGGATCTACTTGTGTCGACTATTTCTGATCTCAGTTCTGGAGTCTCAGAGATATCGTAAATATCATCCAGTACGTATTCTCTACCATTATCAGTTGATAGTGAACTTTGACTTGGCGCTGATAGAGGCGTGTGTGGCGTTGATAAATGTTCTTGAGTTTTGAGACTTGATGTGGAACTTTGCTTACTGTCAAGCTGGGAATCAGGAGTTTTGACTGTAGACTTTTCGGCTTTAGTCTTTGGTACAGACGAATCACTCTTGGATTTTAGAATTTCTTCATACTGTGAGGTGCCTACAGGAATAATCTCGCTTTCAACGTCTACAAACTCCCTTTGACTTTGTGGTTTTTCAGTTACAGGAAATGGTGTAACTGTAACTTCTTTGATCACTTTCTTTACACATTCCTCTTGAACTTCGACAAGTTCTTCCCTACTTCCTTCTGGGCTTTTAGGTGTATTCTTCACTTCATGCGCATATGCTTTTATGACTGTAGTTTCCTCCTTTGATGGTTCTTTAGATTCAGTAGTAACACTGCCTGACTTGACTATTTCCTCATATTCTGCTGAACCTACCGGAATGATCTCGCTTTCTATATCAACGAATTCTCTTACTCCCTTTTGAGGTTTTGTAACGGCAAAAGGAACGGCGTGCAGTTCGTGGCTTGAACGAATGATTACATGTTCTGCAACCTCTTCTTTTTCAAATTCCATTTCTGATTGTGATGATGGCATGTCAAGTTTTGAGATAGAAGAAGACAGATAATCATCTGTTTTGAACTGGCTCGAAATGGTTGTATCTGAGCCATCTTTAGCTAGAGACTTAACTGAGTCTTCATCTATGTCTAAACTTTCAGAAACGCTTTCCAAAGGGAAATGTTCTGGGACTAACTCTTTAGGTTGAAATCGCATTTCATGAGATCTCTTCATTTTGCCAGCTGGTTCACCATCATCAATTTTTTTGTCGTCATCGTCCTCATGTTCCTCATCACTTTCCCTTAGCTTTGGTTTCTCTCCTTCATGTAGGAATTGTTCTACGTAAGTACTGCTCTCCATCAACTCTTCTTTTAACTCATTGGCTGATGGAACAAGCGTCTCGGACGCGTCTGATATATCAATACTTGCCACATGACTTGACCCATCTGAGTCTAGGCTCTTCATGCTGTCTCTTGAAGCTAGCGAGCTTGCAGCTGTGTAATAATCCTTTGACGTTCTCAAAGAAGAAGACGCATCGTGGCTTGTTAATGCCGTTTCAAAATCACCAGTTCCGCCCGTAGCTGTCATCATGACATCAGCATCTGAAGACAAAGGTCTACTTTCAGAATGTTCAAAACTTTCATAGTGACTCCCACCAGAACTTGACCAGCCCTCCACTTCTGAAGCTGATCGCCTTTCAACAAGCCCTAGTTTAGATTTCATGTGTTTTTGCACCCTCAGTTTTACTTCTGGGCTGCTTTTCGACGAACCTTCTGCGGAAAGAATAATTTCACTCTCAGTTTCAAGTATTGAGTGAGGTCCGCTATCAGATTTTATTGAAACATCTCCACTGTCAAGAGGGCCTGGGCTCAGTTCTTTGACTTGCTGTATAGTCGCTTCTTTGTCTTCATCTGAAACAGAAGTTTCTTCTCGAGAACTGTCTTTTTGAGAAACGGTGTCTGAAATTTGACTGTCTAAAGCTTGACTCTTTTCGGGCTGTCGATCTGTGGATCTTTGAGATTTGTCCAAATGCTCATCTCCTGCGTGAGGTTCTTCAGTTATTACTTCTGGTCTGTCTGGGCTTACGAGGAGTTTGAATTGGAATTCCGATGGTGATTGTTTGTACTTGCTGCTGCCATCATTTTTTTCGCTAATTATCTCGCCTTGCGCTGCTTCAAGAGACTGCTTGACTTCATCAATAGTTTTTTCTAAAACCGACAAGTCTGCAAGCGGTTGAGCAGCTATGAGAGAGTCGTAGTCCACTCGTTCTGACTCAAGTTTCGTCGCCTGAAACTCGGCAGAAGATAAATCGGTGTCATATCCGCTACTGCAGATGTCTTCTAGACTCTTTTCTTTTACTAATTTTACTCCTTCTTCAGTCCTTTTCTGATCAGTACCAGTTAAGAACGCCGAATCAGCTTCAGTGGAAAATTCAGAGGCATGGAGCGTCTCTGCACTCATGGTAGAATCAATAGACTTTTGCAAAACTTCCGCTTCTTGAGACTCCATAGATTTGATCATGTATTCAGTATCAACACTTTCACCAGATTTAATCATGATGTCTTTTGATGTTGCACTTATATCCTCAAAAGTACTGGGTGACAGGTCGACTCTAGCAGTCTTCGTTGATACCTCAGATTCAACTACAGTTTTAAGTTCTAAAACAGTATCACTATCGGAGCTTTTAGTGACCGTAGTTTCTGAAGTAGTCCTCAGCTTAGGGCTCTTCATTTCTACAGCAGTTTCGAAGGAGTCTGTTTTCTGCAACGATACCTCCCACACTTGCTCTTGGATTTGTTGCTGAGGTAATTTTACAGGAGATTTGGATAACTTCTCTTTTTTAGGAGTATCCCCATCATGGGGAAGGTCTGGTGCTGCTTCTGATTCAGAATGGGTCTCTTGACTTCCAGTGCGGCTAAAAGTACTTTTAACTGGTGAAGTAGATACCTTGATTTCTTTTATAAAGCCAACTTCATAAACCTCGTTGTCTTTTTTGAAAGACTTTGATTTGCTTTTAGGGCTGAAATCGGAGGTGTCTTTCGTGTCCGCAGTTTCACTCCTAAAACTCGGGGCATGGGACGCGTCGGAGCTAAGATCGTCATGTTCTTTGCTTTCTATTACTGATTCTTCTTTATGATGTTCTACTGATGAGCTTACAACTTTGCCCTTCTCTGACAACTCAACACTTGAAACTACTTCGTCTTTTTCAACAATCTTCAATGAGGATTCAACGAATGCTACTTTGGATTTTGAGTCTTCATCTTCTTCAATATCTTGAAGTTCAACATTATCGGTAAAGTATTCTTTTCCCCATTGTTCGTGAGACATGTCTCTTTCAGATATTTTTACATCGTGTTGCTTCTTGACAGTCTCATCTTTTATAGCGGTCATCTTCTCTTCCGACTTAGTTTGACGGCCGGTATACAAACCTTGTTCTAAGAATTCTCGTTCAACTTTGATAACATCAGTATCATCGATGCTTTTTATTACTGTTTTGGTTTCAGTGTCAGATCTCTTAGCTGTAGCTTCATGAGCTTTTTCCACTTTCTTTTGAGATGTCTCAGTTTGGTCTCCTTCTCTACGTATAACAGTCTTCTCCTTCAACTCATGTTCCTGACCCCTTAGTTCGTGACTGGTTTCAGTCTTGATGACTAAGGAATCTTCATCGGAAGATGATACTTGCTTTGTCCGCGAAAAGTATTCCTGACCGGAAATCTTTTTTGTTTCAGTCTCTTTATGAGTCAAAATAGTGCTATACTCATCAGGAATACCGAATTTTGAAATCATATCTGACATGACAGCTTGAGGGTCAATTGACTGGAACTTTAGTTCTCCACCAACCGTTTTGTGAACGGAAGAAGAAGACGAAGAAGTCTCGACCCTCGATTGAGAGTAGAATACATCAGACGAAGTAGCAGATTTCTGCATTTCTTCTAATTGAACGGCTAACTGCTCTTGCTTAATCTGGTCTATCACATCGATGCTCTTCTCGATGGTCCTATCTACAAGTTCTATAGCACCACTGGTGATGGTTGGTTGGTCCACGTTAACAAACGATAGGTTGTCATTCGCTACATGTCTAGTCGGTGATTTTGGTCTGGCGATTGCACTTTGATCCTTGGGCGCCGCGGTCAGTACTTCTGTAAAGAAATATAGGCTCAAATCAGTATTTTGTTGTGTTTGAGATTAAAGAGTGCAAGTAAGCACACTTTTTGCTTAATATTTTGGATGATGTAATCAGACTATAAATTCGAGCCTTTTTACAATGTCTGTAATAATTTTGAGAATAAAATATCTAGCGTTAAGATCAAAGCTTCAAAAGCATCTGAAGCATGGTTTAGTTATTGAGTTATTATTACTAATGATGGGATGAGAAAAGTATCTTTAAACACAGCGGTGACGAAAGCTTCAGTGGATGGTGTTGAGGAAACAAACAAAAAGTGTTCGAATCAAAGCGAAACGTTACTCAAAACAGATAGTGGTGACAAAGAAAAATGGCGAATCAATGACAAGAAAGAACGTGAAGGTAAAAAAGCAATAACCACATAAAAAAACAATGGTTACAGACGAGGTTTGCTTGTGGGTCCACTTACCTATAGCAACGTAAGGGCTCCGCAAGAAAGAAAGTAACATTTACTGTGCTTGTCAAACTTTTTGACACATTAAATTGTGACGATTGCAAAGTAACAACAATGGTAGATTGTGATTTTGGGAGTTCATGTTCCATCTTCTTTATTGGGGATTGCTGTGGTGAATTTGGGATTTACATAACAATTCTATCGGGTTTGGTAGTCATTGAAAAAAACTTTGCTTTCATATATTCATTTAAATTGCTTTGTTAAAAGCAAAGTTTTTCCTGCATTGCTTTTAGAATTAATAATTTAGTATTGTTTATCATAACACAATCATGCGGTTGGCTTCAAAACTTAAGTGAGGCAAATGAAATCTATTGCTATATGAGAATGTTCTTGAAAAAAAAGTAAGGTTTCGCTATGACTCTACTGGCTTGCCATTGCTTGTACTGAAGCTGATTTGTTTATTAATAAATTGGTTGTTTATTTTTCTTACTTTTATTTTGATTACCAAAGTAGTGTTACAAAAATAGGTGGAAACTAAGAACTACAATTTATTTTGATGACTACTTTTATCTATGGGACAACTAATGTGGAGTCTAGGAGTTCGACCATACCAATTTAGATTGTTAAACATTCTTATTTTCCCATTTGTATCGAAGTTAGCTAAAAGTGTGTGGTAAGGAATGATAGGAATGTCGGAAACTCATTCGAATGTCGTAACCATCTAATTAGGATTATTATGAGGACAATGTAAGTTAAATATCAACAACTACATCACCAGACAAAGTTGATACAAAGTTTTACTGTCCGTGAGACTTGATCCGATTCATCAGGACAGGAAGCATCAGTTTTTCTTTTTTAATATTAATAAATAATCCACTGTATAAATACGAATACTGACCACTGTGATGGGCTTCCGTCTCACTCAGCATGCTGTCTCCACACGAGGAAGCCCTAGGTGACTGCCGGCTGGCGTCCAAGAGCGAAGCGTCGGAACCTAGGGGTTGGTGGGCATTAGCTACTACAGGGGTTCTAGCGTCTACTACTACTTTGTGTGTTTCTGAAAGGTCTACTTATGTTGACAATTTTTTTGTGATGATTTGGAGGATTAGAGTTCAAGTTTAGTTAGTAAAAAGATGATCAACCTTTCAGAAACCTTTTGGTTAGTTCTTCTATCGCAATAAAGTTAGCTTTGTTAGTTATTGGTGGTTTTCGTATTTAAATTACAGTTTCTTTTTATTACTAAGCTAGTGTTCTATTTACTGCATTGCTAAAATTTCACCTTCAACCAGTAATTATTTCTTAGTGTTGTTTTGTTACTGTGATTGGACTAGCTACTTACTACTTTGTCACTCTAAAGCTATTTGTTTTAATACAATTCCAACATTGTTATTACTGATAATAATTTATGCAAGTGAAATGGTCGTGTTAACAAAATACATTAATTACTCCTTATTAGGTCTCTATCAACATTACTTCTACCTAAGTAAGTTAATTACATATCTTCAATTTGTACATCCAATTTTATTTACCTTTTAGATGCAGCCCGGTTTGCTTATCGCCAATACTTTCATCAACTTTAGCTTTGTCTCTAACATTAAGGTCAACTGGGGACGGTGGCGGTGTCTTTGAAAACTTGGACACAAGGTCTGGAATGAAAAAAATGGCAGGTTAAACAAACACTATATGAAAATATATTGATAACGCAGAAAATTAAGGGGGTTCATTGTATTGACAAAGGATCAAAAGTGGTGGGAATGTATAATACTTACCATGAGTAACATGACTGGAATCAATCCTTATTATAGCACTCTGTGAAATATCATCCAACAGATTAGAGCATCGTCTATTCAATTCAGACATATCTGGCACAATATCTTCTTGTTCTGCCTCTTCATCTACTTCTTCTTTCTTTTTATCATCTGAGGGGATCTTTTCTTCAGATTCTACTTTATCAGAGACCTTAGGTTTGTCCTCAATTTCGCTAAATATTTTGCTTTCAGTCATTACGGACGTTGCTTGAGAAGAACTGCTTGATACTTTAACTACTTTAGAAGCAGATTTTTCTTCGGAGGCAAACTCTTTGCTGATAGTCATAGCTTCTGATATATCTGAAGCTAAAGTTTTTGATACATCTAGGGACGAATGATCTTCAGAGAATGTCTTTTCATCAATAGATTTAGACATATCTCTTACACTTTCTATTGAAGCTTTTGAGAAGTCTTTGCTTAAATCTACTGTAGAGTCTTTGGACAGTTCATTAGTTGCAAAATCTCTGGACGTATCTTTACTATCAATGGACGACTTAGAGTAATCTTTAGTCAAATCAATAGACTTCTTTGACATTTCAGGTGTAGCTCTCTCTTGTTCATCAATTTTAGAATCTTCCTTGATTTCCATTGAGGTTTTTGATGGATCTCGTACCAAATCAGCGCCACTGATTTTTGAGAAATCAGCTGAAGTTGCATCTTCTACAACTGATTTTTGATCTTCGTCAGATGATTTCGTTAGAGTTGAAATCACGGTAGTGACAGACGATTCTGTGGTGGACTTAGATGTGATGTCTTGTTTTAAAACGCTTTCCGAGAAATGAGTTTTCTTAGCACTGGAGGTTGATACTACTGTTTCAGATACATGAGTTTTATCCACATGCTTGTCTTGAGCAAATGCTTCATGATATTGTTCAGGGAATTCACCTCCGTAGTATTCAGCCTACAAAATATCACAATAATTATTATTTGTTTACCTGAGTTCACTCTATTATTTTATTAATGTGTTTTTTTGTGACAAAACGTAAGTATTAGTAGAAAAATTTACCTCTTTGTCAGGAAACATCTCATCAGCGTCATCAAGGGAATCAGTCCTGATCTTTCTCGCATCAAAGCTGGACACTGCTGCTCTACCTTCTTGTACTTCAGAGCTGGGCTCAATTATTTCCAAGACTTTCGCTTTGTCCATATCTAGAAGAAAATATATTTAAAGATTAATTATTATTGTAAGGTTCAAAAAGACGTAGAGGATTTATCTTACCAGAGACAGAAAATGTTGATTGGTTTTATCTTACCAGACTCAGAATCCGTGTAGATTTGCTCCTCTACTTCTTCTGGGGAACTTTGTACGGAGAATGTCCTTGGATGTTTCTTCTTAGGCATTATCACAATTTCACCACTATCTCGAGAAAGAGACTTCATCAAAGCAGGTCTTTCTTTGGCAAATTTCTTTGTTTCTTCAAACACAATTTCTCTTTTTGCTTCTATCTCCTTCTCTTTTGCCTCTTTGGAGGATTCTAGATATTCTTCAACCGTTGTAACTGCTTCTTCAATGATTGAATCTACTGAAACTTTGTCAGCAATGTCTTGTTTCTCTTGTGATTGAGTGGCCGTTGGAACTGGACTTTCTTCTGAAGACATATCCACATCTTCGGAAGCCTGTTTGATAATGATTTCAATGTTATCAGCCATTTGTTTCATTGCCGAGTCAGATTTCTTCATCTCAGCTGGAATCTCAGCTGACTTTTGTTTCTCAATAATGGCTGCCGTTTTAACTACTTGAGCCAAGTCTTCTTCGTCTGTTTCGACATCGGATTCTGCTATCCTTTCTAAAGATATTGCAGGACTAATGCATGAATGTCTACGTTCTTCTATATGAGGTGCTTTGGCGTCATACGACCGCTTTTCTATTTCAACAAGATCTTTCTTTAAATCTTTATCAATTATTGGGCTTCTTGCGGCTGCTGCAATAGAACCTTTGTGCAAAATATCATCAATTACAGGTTTGACTTGTTCTTTGGTTATTTCAGCACTCTCTTTAAGATCAAGGTCTTTGGGTACAAACCGACCTTTTGGTTTATCATCCAGTCCATCATCTGAGTATTTGACTAAAGTGTCTGATCTTATTTTGGAGACATCGAACTTTGATTCAGTCTTTGCCTTTGTTTCTTTAACGTCTGTTATAGTTTCGGAAACAATTGTAGGTTCCACAGATTTCACAGACGTATAGGTGGTTTCCGTTGTTGTAACATGTATCTGACCATTTTCTTTTGGTTTTGCTGTCTCAAAACTTTTCGTAGAAGTAGTAGTAGTTATGGAAGATGACACTGTATGAACAGCTTCACGTTTTATTTGTGCCTCTCTTTCTTTCGCGAGAAAATCAATAGTGATATCTTTTTCTGGTATAGATCTAAAAAGAACAAAATATGTTTAAAAAAATAAGCCATAAGAAACATAAATTGTATACAAGATAATTAATGTTTCTTACCCAACTTCAGCAATGTATGGCAGTTTATGAACATGTTCGGTGACATGATCCTCTGGAAAACCTTCGACGTCATCCAAAGAATCACCGTGTATTAATCGTGCTTGCTTTAATGCCTCTAATTTACCTACAATATGAAACAAACACGTTTACACTACAATTTCACATATTTTTCATGTTTCACATACTGTACATGTTTGATCCCTGTATACACTTATTTACGTGCGAGACAATGTATGTGTCCTTCAAGGTTGAACAAACAAAGACTGAGAGCATGCTATACCTGAAGCAGCTTTGGCTTTGGCTTCAGCCTCGGCCTTCAGATTGGCTGCCTCCACAAGACCCGGGTGAGGTATGATATCATCCTCAGATTCTTCAAATGTATAGTCTCTTGACTCGGTGAGGCTGTAGGCATCAGACAGACGTTTCTCTTCCAAGCGAAGCTCACTTCCTGACCCCGCTGAAGTGACTGATGTGCGCTTTACTACGTCAACTGCAAAGTATTTATTTATTAGTATAAGTGTGAAGATACGAGTACTATCAGTCACCATTGGATGGCTATGTATTGAAAAAAAAAGGTGTATTCTAGGTATCTAGTCAAACTATCGCTGCATCGACAAGACAAGTCTAGCCCTCCCGGTCGGGGAGGCTTTAATGTAAGGTTTCTTTTACTCCCGCGCACCTCCCGCGACGCGGAAAAACGCGGAAAATGGAGATTCCACCGTTGACAAAATCTCTTATATCTTCGCACCTACTCAACCAAATGTTGTGAAATAAGGAGTAATCTTTTCTTTAGAAATGACATTATTTGAGGTAGGTACGGAAATACATGGTTTTACGTTAAAAAAAACGTAATTTTCTGTGCAAAATGAAAATGTAGACAAAAATTCCAGATTTGTGGAATAAACTGTCTATTGAGGAAAAAATACAAACCTTTAGGAACTGAAATTGTATCTAGGCCAATGTTGAATAAATGCCTAGTAAACATAAGTGGTTTCTTTCATTCTACAACATTCAAAAACCTAAGAAAAAAATACACAACACTCGATGCAAATTCCAGCGGCCGAACGAAGTTCACGCGTGACTTGTCAGTGTCAAAATCTTTTGTTTTTTTCTTCGATGTTACTAGTATTTGGTATCAAATCACAGATAATTTTATGCTCCGTGATTCGTCTATACATGATCAGACATTCAGTTTACGACGTGACGCAATATCCGGTAGAAACCATAGAGCGGGCGAACGTTCAGAAATCGCTACTGACTTCTGTAACATGATGAATTTATACTGTAAAATGCAAGTTTTTCTTGTGAAATAAGGACATTCATAGACCTAAAGAACCAAAGAATAACGGAAATCAACGTAAATTTACTTACCTTTCGAAGAAATTTTAGAAAAATACACTGTGTGTGTCAGCTCCGCGCGACGGCTCTTTATGATTTCTGAATGTTTTAGAATATCAAAATCTTTTGTTTTTTTCTTACAGTGTGACCAGTGTTTGGTATCAATGAATAGATAATTTCATGCTCTGTAATTCGTCTATACACGATCAATCCATTAGATTATCAGCTGACGCAGTATTCCGTAGGCGGCCGAACATTGTCGAGCGGAGTACACATGTGTACGTATTCCGAGCGAGCGTATAAATGCAAATTTTTCTTATGAAATAAGGCTGTGAATAAGGACATTCATAGATGCAAAGAACCAACTAATAACGTAAATCAATAATTTACTTACCTTTCAAACAATTTTCGGCAAAATACACAGCTCCTCGCGACGGCTCGAACGAAAAAATCGAAATTATTTCTAAATGTTTTGAATATCAATATATTTTCTTTTTTTCTTCCAGTGTGATGTGTTTGGTATCAATAAACAGATAATTTTATGCTCTGTATTTCGTCTATAGACGGTCACGCTCTAAGGTTTATGCCTGACTCAATAACCGGCAGAAACTAAAAGCGCGCGTAAACATGGCGGGAACGTACACATGTGTACGTTTCTCGAGCGGGCCGGCGAACTGAGTTAAACGTACACATGTGTACGATAATCGAGCGGGAGGGCTAGGAAAAAAATGTCTATAATTTCGGTATCTTAAAAACCGTCAAACAACTGGGTACTTATTAACTAACATAATGTCTGACAATTTATAGAGGTGACAGAATTAGAATTATTTAAATAGTTTTTTTTTTATTACCTTTGTCTGCCAAGTCATCTTTAATCCCATGAATTTTGGAGTCTGCTTTTTCCATTGCTCTTCCTGTATTTTTCATGTCTTTTACAGCTTCTTTGTCGCTTTCTTTAAGAGCATCTTCTTCCGATGAAGTTTTCTTCTCCGTGACAGCATCTTCAGAACTGATCTTATCTGAGATTCCGTCCGAAGATTTTCGGTCAGATATTTCAATTTCTCGACTGCTTTCAGAAGATATTTTATCAGACACTTCGTCTTTGTCGGATCGGTCGATTTCTTCTGCCTCTGTTACAATTACTTGTACCTCTGTCTTTTGCTTTGATGCCTCTGAATCAAGTTGCAAATCACTCAGTTTAGTTATTGACATAGACTCAGTTCTTGAATGGCGTTTTGGACCTACTTTTTTGAAAACCGCATCGGACGTCTCTTCTATTTTGTCAGAGTCTGAAGAGTCGACTTTCTCGGTTGTGGTATCAAGTTTCATTGATGTGAATCCAATACTTTCTTCAAAATTTTCACCACCGAATCCACTGCCGGAATCTACTGTTTCTTCAAACTCGGCTCTTTCATCAAAATCTGATGATGATACTTTAGCTTTCACGTCAGATTGGTCGGACTTCAAAGATTCCGCTTCAGAATGACGCCTAGAATCAGACTGTTCTGAATCCTCGAGAGAATCTGAATAAATGCGCTTTGAAAAGAAGCATTCCTGTACGGAATCGTCTTCGGGGACTGTCTCAATAAATTGTCTTGCTTTCGCACTGATTACTGGTGACTCTTTTGGAGAAACCTGCAATAGATGTTTTAATATGACCAAAAACCTAGCTATGCAATAAAATCAAAGTGTGAAATACAGAGCGTAACAAAGTCTTACAACTGATAATTTTCCCTTATTTTATAATTTTTAAATAGTGACGCTAACTAAAAAGTGAACAAATGTAAGTACAGATTATTTGAAAACTTCCTTCTTTTCTTTAAAGTCAAGAACCCATAACTCCTTTACCTTATCCTGCTCCCTGGGAACTAACGGTGGAGCATGAATCTGAGCAGTATAATCAGTCTCGAATTGCAAAAACTCTAATGTCTCTCTTTTTGCTGCAGACTCGAGCTTATCAGCAGTTTTGCTTAATTTCTCATCGATTTTGGCTAGTGGAGACTCAACAACGGGTCGATGGGCAGGGCTGGTGCCCACTTGATCTTCGAGGTCGGAGAATTGAGACGCTTCGTCAAAGGAGTCACTACGTTGCTTGGAATCTTTTGAGTATACCTGAGGAAAATATGTGATTCACTAGAAACTCCTTCGAAGAGATCAGGAAATGAGATCAAGATTCTTTTTAAATATGTCACATAACTTTGTTGCTGCAATTAGGGCTCCTATTTCATCATGTTATACTTTCGCGTATCCGTGATAAGCGTAGGATACGTTACTTCTGTGCGGGTCACGAAATAATTCCCTTGGGTTGAACAACAATTGTCCCTATTACATTGTAATAATAGTTTCGTCAAGGGAACTCTTTCGTGAAACGCACTGTATATTACGCATACTTCTATGCGAGACTCAATAATATTACTTACCTTGGACTCAGTCTGTGACATGTAACTAACATCCTTCTCAGTACTTTGCTGAAGATCAGCTAAAGAGTCAGTCTTAGCGAAAGCGGATGGTACTGGTGACTCCTGTGATATCTTCTGTAGATCTGATCCCATTGAATCGGTCTTTGTATGCTTGCTCAAGTCAGATTGCGCACTAGCTACAGATATTTGTTGCTCAACCTGGAAAAATATGGAAACGATAAAAAAGTACTTTTTGTATTTTCTAAAGCACTAACCCGTGCTAGGGAACTTTTATAAAGATTTTTTAATTTTTTTTTAGTTTTTTTTTTATAAAAAAGTAATTGTAATAGGACCAAACGTTCCGCTCAAGATTATGTGAATTGATAATAATTTAGAATTTATTGAAGAATTGTCACCTGTTTTATCTTTTCACTAACAGTAAGTTCCTTTTCTTCTGCTATTTCTTTCACTGGTGTAGCAACATCTTCAATCTTTTCTTCTTTTGTTGATACAGCTTGATCGTCTTTCCTATCATCGTCACTGGGTTTGTCTTGGCTATCTTTAGATTTTGGCTTTGGATCCTTAGATTTAAAGTCCAATTTGCCTTTCAAATCTTTAGCTTTGGCTTTTCGTTCATCCTTATCTACTTTTACAGTAGGGTGAGATTCAGTTTCAGTTTCTGAGTCTGTAGATTTCTTTAAAAACTCGCTATCTTCTTCAGATGAAACTTGAACTAGAGTTGAGTCAGTTCTCATAGTTGCTGGATGGATTTTAACTTTCTTTTCTTCTTGAGTTATCTTCGAATCAAATTGTTGAATAGTTTCTTTAACAGTTTTCACCTCACTGGTATGTTTTTCAGAAACAATCGATTCTATCTGTGTAGTATGAGATTCTATTTCAGAAGAGATCTTATTTTGTTCTCTGACAAACTCCTGAGTATATTCAACGCCTTGTTCTTGCTCCATAGTGTGTTTCTTCAGAGCTTCTCTAGTCAACTTGACTGTAGTTTTAGGTAGTTCTATAGAACCCTCCTTGGACATTTTAGACTCAAAACTACTTATCTTATCTTTCAACGTAGCTTCGGCTACATCTTTTTCATCTTCAGCCACTAAATCAGGAGATCGCTCGCCTTCATCAAGTTTTTCCTCTACTTGAGAACTAACGATTTCTTTCTGTGAAATGATTTCCTTGGAAACTAGAATTTCCTGTTTTTCTGTGAGTTTAACTTCTGTAGTTTCAGCAGTGACAGATTTCCTTGGTGTGATAGTTACGCTCGAGAAATCACCTGATGGAAATCGCATCGACTCGTTCCTCATGTGTCTTTGCAAATGTTTGGGCGTAGGCTTGGCCGGTGATGATGGGTCAAACTTCCTGAATTGTTCTACTGGCTTTTCTACTGGTTTCGGTTCTTCTTTCACAATTTCAGGCTCTGGTGCTTCGATTTCAATTTCTTTTTCTTCTTCAAATGATTCAGGAGATGTTTTGGATCGGGTGCGCTCCATTTTTGGTTCTTTTTGGACCTAAAAGAAAGTATTAAACAATTATAGTTAGTAAAGTTAATGTATGCATTTTTCTTATAAACAATATACCCAGACAGTTAATACTTAAATAGCAGTTGAAAACTGCACTTGATGATTAATAAACACTGTATTGCAGCTATCATAATATAAAGTTACCTGTTGTTCGATATCATGGAATTTCTTGATATCAGGCTTTATCTGTGTCTTGATCTCAATAATTTCTTCACGGATCTCCTTCTTCTGCTTCGAGGCAGGGATTTTACTTTGGCTGAGTTTCCGGGTGATCTGTTCTTTCCTCTCAGCTACACTCTTTTTCACATCTGAAAACAAATTATTATTGAACGAGCGAGCAAGGCGAGAGAAGTTCTCCGAGTCTACATGAACAATCCGACGTTTCTATGTATGCATGTTTGTATGTATGAATGTTTGTATGTAGAAATGTTCGATGGACGATAACTTGAGTAAATTTAGTCGGATCGTCACACAATTTGGTAGGCGGGTAAATAAGCCAAAGATATTTTTTTTCATTGAACATGAGCCAAATCGGTCAAGGATTATAGATGTGGGGTCGCGAGTTCATAGTTCGGGCCGAATCATTAGTTATTAAACAGCAATGACTTTCGAATTTAGAAAGTCATTGTTGAACGAGCGAGCGAAGCAAGCGAAGTTCTCCGAGTCTACTTGAACAATCCGGCGTTTGTATGTTTGTATGTATGTATGTATGTTTGTATGTATGTTTGTATGTATGTATGTATGTTTGTATGTATGTATGTAAGAATGTTCGTTCGACGATAACTTGAGTAAATTTGGTCAGATCGTTATGAAATTCGGTATGCGGGTAAATGAAATTAAAATAATTTTTAAGTTCGAACATGAGCCAAATTGGTCGAGGGTTTGCCGAGATATGGGGTTGTTAAGTTTATATGGGGTCACAAGTTCACAGTTCGAGGCGAACCACTAGTTAAACAGAGTCTAAGGTCTTGTTTAGAAGTGCTACATAATCGCTATTCTATTGAGTTTGCGAACTCGAAGGAAACAAATAATTGACCTATAAGGTTTTCCGAAGTTTCTTCACTGCACGTTTTTTCGGAAAATCTAGTCTGTATTTTATTTGTCCACTAAGGTAATGATGGATGACATAATCAAACATACCTTCATCTTCCTCACTCTCAGTGCTAGGTGTAGGTGTCCTTTCCATCTCACTCTTTTCGTGAACAGACTTCTCCTCCGGCGAGTATTTGGCTTCGTCCTGATCCTGTTCGGATTCCTTTAGGATGCGCTCGGCAATCTGATTATCCTCGTAGATCTTTTCTTTGAGTTTGTTGTCTTCTATAGTGGAGAAAAGAAACAGTAAAGTTAATCGTAACATTGTAGGTAAAGGCAGATTTAAACGGATCCATTTTCAATTTGCTAGCTTGGCTTATCCGGTAAAATGCTAAGTATACCTAGATATACCCACATATTGAGATAGATAGCGCTCAATACAATGCCCTCCCTCACTTATTAGACGCAAGTGTTTGGAGCTGTAAACCTTTTGTAACTTATGTCTGGTCTTGCTAAGCCAACTTCATTATCTCACTGCCAGTACTGCCTCACACACAGGAGGCTTACGACGTAAACACAAAGGGCTCATGATGACCCGGAAGATCATCCCAGACATGGAACAGTTTCGTTGTCTCTGAGATGAAAGAGAAAGGAGCAACATGATCAGAGCTGCCCTCCCTAGTCATGGACAGAGATAAATGTAAAACCCCAGACTCCACGGAGGAGTAATAGGATCAAAGAAGAAGAAGAAGAATTTCGGGCAAACTGTGGTTACCTTTATAAGCCTCGATCTCCTCACTGGCCTGACGCTCCTGGTAGATGTTACGTTGGATCCGGCGCTCGTTGCTAACTTCGGACTGGGGTGCGATGATGTCGTCGCGCCCGATGCGGCACAGCGCCAGCTCCAGCGAGTTATCTGTGAGGAAAACTGCATTTCAGGAGCATTAGGTTTTTTGCGGTGGATAACTTTGAGCTCTAGCTTCGAAAGCAATATACCACAAACCACAACACAATCCTAGCCGAGACAGAGAAACTTGCCGGTTTTTTATTGGGAATTTTCTACAAAACGACCTATCTATTTCTTTAGATTTCTCGAAAAAGGTGAAGAACCATGCTGCCCTGCTAATTAAGAACGCAGTAATCGACAATTTTGCGATTTTCACTTTTTTACAAAAATGGCATCCTAAAGGTTTTATCTACACGGGAAAAATATATTTTCATGATTTTTTTTGTTGGAAATATGTTTTTTTGCTAACGGTTTTTGCAGTAATTGCATGAAAATAGTGATTGTGCTAAAGTGAAGTGGGGTAATAATCATGTGCTAGAAAAGAATGCAGTACTCGCAATGTATACTAGAGCAAAATGCAGTACTTGCTGCTATTACTGCATTTTGATCTAGCGTCAATCGAATAGTTCCTAAATTAAAACGCAGTATTTGACATTACTGCGTTTGGGCGTAGCATTGTTTGACGGGAGTCGTAGGAAAATTATCATGTGCTGCGTATTTTCTTAGTAAATCAGTGCGTTGATTGATTGATTTTCTTGATTGGTACTGTTTTGACGAAAACCCCGCTACGAAAACATCTGCGCGTGGGGACATGGAATGTCAGAGGGCTGTTGAAGACTGGGAAGTTGGAGGTAGTCGAGAAGGAGATGGAAAGATGTGGTATCGACATCTTGGGACTCAGCGAGGTACACTGGAGAGGCAGCGGTCATCTGGACACTAATAGTGGAAACACAATTTACTTTTCTGGTGCTCAAGACCATAGTGGCAATGGTGTGGCTATTATTGTGCCCAAACGCCTGAAAAATACTATCAAGGGATACCAGACCCCGAATGATAGAATCATCACAATAAAATTAGACGCTAACCCAGTACCCATGAACATCATCCAGGTTTATGCACCAACCGCGCAATCTGACGAGGAAGTGTCGGACCAGTTCTACGCCGACTTAGACGCGCTACTGAAGACTATACCGTCGAGAGAGATTACGGTTGTTCAGGGCGACTGGAACTCGAAAATTGGCAAAACCACAGCAGCCCCTTTTGAGGGGATCAATCGTGGGCAGTTATGGTCTTGGTGTAAGAAACGACAGAGGTGAAAAGTTTTTACACTACTGTGTGGAGAATCAGCTGACTGTCATGAATACTTGGTTCAAAAATCATCCAAAGAGACCTGGACGTCACCGAAAGGGCACAGAAACCAAATTGACTAAGTCACGGTGGAAGTCATCAGTTACCAAAGCCAAAACTCTTCCGGGTGCTGACTGCGGAAGCGATCACCAATTAGTCGTAGCAGATTTCAGACTACGCTTGAAGAAAGTCCGTAGTACTTCTCAGAAGAACATCGTTCTCGATAAACTAGCTTTAGATCAATTCCGAAAAACCTTTGACGAGGATATCAAGTCCACAGAAATTGGTCCTTTTAACTCCAGCGAAACGGACTGGATCAACTTGAAAAAAGTTATCCTGAGTGCTGCCAAGGAGACAAGCAACCAATTCAGAAAGGTTAAGGAAAAATAAGAATGGATAAGCAAGGAATCTTGGGCACTGATAGAAGAAAGAAGGACGATGAAAGGTGAAGGTCTGGAGTCGAAAGAACAAAATGTCCCGATACAACCAGCTGCACAAAAAAGTACAAAGGTCAACTAGGAAGGACAAAGACAACTACATCAACAACATCTGTGCAGAAATAGAGATACACGCTGATAAGACACAAGCGAAGGACCTTTTTAAAAAAGTGAAACAGATAACCGGCACTTTCAAACCTAAATGCTGTGTCGTCGACGACAGTGATGGGAACGCCTTAACCGATTTTAATGACATTCTGGAGAGATGGGGTAGTTACTGCTATAACCTTTATCGGGACGAAACAGGCGTTATGACAAAAAGAAGGTGGGACATACACACAGAAAAGCCCAGAATACTAATGTCGGAGGTAAAAGACGCTATAGACAGGCTTAAACATAAAGCATTGGGTCCCGATGGAGTGTCGGCTGCAATGCTTCAACATCTTGGCACTGATGGAACGAAGATCCTGCTTCAGATATGCAACAAGATATGGGTGACGGGCCAATGGCCAGAAGACTGGACACAATCGGCTGTAGTACCTCTTCACAAAAAGGGTTCCACGCGTAAATGCGAGGACTATCGAACTATCTCGCTTATGGCACATGCCAGTAAAATAATGCTACGCATTATAAATTCACGGCTAGCACCATACATAGATAACCAGATACCGAGCGAACAGACTGGTTTTGTGGCTGGAAAGGGAACTCGAGAGCAAATACTGAATGTGCGCTTACTCATCGAGAAATGTCGTGAATTCAATAAACCACTGGTCATGTGCTTCATAGATTATGCCAAAGCTTTCGACTGCGTTCAGTGGAATACCATGATAGAAGTCCTTGTGGAGATGGGTGTACCCCCGCATCTAGCTTTTCTGATACAAAACTTGTATCTGGATGGCACTAGCTTTGTAAGATTAGAAGACAAGCAGTCCAGGCCATTCCATACAGAGAGAGGTGTTCGACAGGGGTGCATTTTGTCTCCAAAACTATTTAACTTGTACGGCGAGTACATAATGAGGAAAGCACTGGAAGGATGGGAGGGCGGTGTAACAGTGGGAGGCAGACCAATTAACAACCTAAGGTACGCGGATCATACGACTTTAGTTGCATCGAGTGAGATGGAAATGGCAGAACTTCTAAAGAAGATCGAGACAGAAAGTGCTAAACTCGGTCTTAAGATCAACAGAACCAAAACCAAGGTGATGGTGGTAGACAGAGCACAGCTACTCCCGTCAACCGATGCGCTGGATGTGTATGAAAAGGTTGAAGACTTCGTATACCTCGGCTCTCTTATTACCAACGAAGGCCACTGTACCGAAGAAATACGCCGCAGATCCGGTATAGCGAAAAGTGCAATGGCTAACCTCGACAAAATATGGAAGAACCGAAGTATCAGTCGTAACACTAAAGTGCGGCTGGTTCGAGCCCTTGTCTTCTCGATATTCGTTTATGGTGCAGAGACTTGATGTCTTAAAAGAAAAGACATCAACAAAATAGACGCCTTCGAGATCTGGTGCTGGAAGAGGCTGCTTAGAATACCTTGGACGGCAAAGCGCACTAACGAGTCCATAATTAAAGAACTTAAAGTCCAAAAACGCCTATCTACTATATGCCAGGAAAAGACCCTCAGCTTCTTTGGACACATAATGCGGTCGCCCAGGCATAGTCTAGAGAAGCTCATAATATTGGGACAGGTGAATGGCAAACGCGCCAGGGGAAGGGCACCAACCAGATGGTCTGATGCTATAAAAGCAGCGGCTGGAGGAAGCATTCACCGGGCAGTTCATATGACGGAAGACCGCTCCCAATGGAAGCGAGTACGACATGGTCGCGATCCTCAGCCATGAGGAATCGATTAAGAAGAAGATTTCTCAAGCGAAATAAAGTTTGATTGCTACGATTTTGTTTTAATTTCAATATAATAGAAACACAATATACTTACAAATCACCCTAGTAACCCTCACTTTAGGTTGGCACAAGACATAAAAATGATGAATAAATACTAACAAATAATGCAGTAATTGACAAGTGCTAGGGTAAAATGCAGTAATCAGCGCAAGTACTGCATTTATGCTTAGTTGTAATCTTATTCTCACTATACCTCATGCTAAGTTAAAACGCCGTAATACACACTATAGTCGGAAGTAACGCTAAATGGAATAAAAAATGCTTGCCATTTAAAAGCTTGAATTTTTTCCCATTTTTTTCATCTAAGTAAATTGTTAAAAAACATAAATTTCATACTTAAATAACTAAAATTAGGTTACCCGCGTTTTTCTCCGAACCGCCTTTTTGCAAGTGCTGCGTTCTTGATTACTAGGGCAGCATGGTAGCGGCCTGTTTTCTCAAAAAGAATTAGATAAATCGATACCAAAGTATAAGTTCCTTTGTGAAATTACTTATTGCTTCAAAAAAATTTTGTGAATGATACAATACAGTGAAAAACTCAAACAAGATCTCTGTGAAGGTGGCAACAGCCAGAATGCAGTAGTAGCAATACTTTAAAAGCAGTTACGAGATGGCCTTCAAACTTCTTTTGGACGTCCCTATAACCACAGCAGTTTCCTCTTACCCTGAGCCTTAGTCCCGGACTGTGTCTTCCACAACTTCAGCATCAGTTGCGCTTGCTCAGCAGCCGAAATGCGCTTGGCCTGTATCTGGTTGACCGTGGCTACACTCACGCCCAGCTCATAGGCCAGAGCCACCCAGTCCTTGCCGAGGAGGTTGCAGATATCTTCCAGCCTGTGTTGGGAAGGGGAAAGTCTTGTTTGTTTGATCACGTATGAGGATGATTAAAATCTGTTTGGTTAGGAGAGTTAGGTCTCCTCAGGCCATTTCTGAATCCAGACTTGTCTAAATGTATGTTGTAATACTTGTAATTCAAGCTCTAATAACAAGTGCCTCACATACTTGAAGCTCTTTAATGGAATGGCAATAAACAATCAGACTATGGCCAGATATTATGAACCATGATGACTAAGATGATAAAGGACTTACCTCGGATCGCTGAGCCGTTGTCTCCAGATGAGTTCCTGCTCCTCATTCTGAGTAGTAATGATCGGTGTGACGGCTCGTTCCACTTGGACTTCCACCGTCTCCTCGGGAATCATGATGTTTAGGACACAAATCTGTGAAGAAAGATTAATGTAACCCGCAATAATCCATCAGAGGCCATTATTATGTACAATTTAATTCTGATACATGCTACAAACTGCATCATTACCTGGTTACCTGATAACTTGACAGATGTCGGAATAACCTTATGACTTTATAATACGAGAGCTTAGATATTATGAGGTCGAAATAAGGCTTACCATATCGACCTCGATCATATTATTATCTATCTATCTATCATCAAATGTTTTATTCAAAAGTCACCTAGCACCTGTTCCCGATTCAAACTCACTTTCCAGTAAGGCGTACCTCAAGAGTCTATTCTAGGCCCTATGCTCCTTATATTATGTATGAGTAGGTTAAGGTATAACTTCCTATTAAATACTCACCGGAGCAGGTGAAGGCTCGCCCTTAGGCACCTTAGGCTCACGCATGAACTGGCACCTGGCCACGGGATCCACATGGGCGCTCTTCACCATGACCGGGAAAGCCAATCGGTTCTCCCGGAACGCCCGGAAGGGCACGGACAGTTGCTCGCCGGATTTGGCCACCGGGACCAGGTTCCCGGCAAACTCGAGGAAGCAAGGTTTGCCTTCGTGGACCTGAGGGATTAATTGAATGCGATGTACGAAATATTTTGTAGCAATAAAACAAGAATAATAAACATGATTTAGGCACTAAACGTGTCAAAGAGATCCAAAAGACCTTCAATAAACAACGCGGGAGGGACATACCATACGTAGGTACTGGCTAATTAATACCAAAAGGCTCAATCTACAGTGGACATTGTACTGACGAAATTAAACAACATGAATTGTTCCTTAGGGAATCGAGCAGCTGTTGCTGTTTGGTGCACCACATTGTTGCGCCAGAAAACTACGTTGTTATTGCACACTTACGATTTATTATTTTGTGCCAATGTGAAGCTGCACAATCAACGTCTGATACTCCACAGTACCGCTGGCAGAATATCTCATAGAGACGTCAACCAAAGCTGTCAAAGTGGCAAGATTGTATACGTCCATCATAAAGGAAGGCGATGGCGCCCCCCATCCAGTAGACCGAGACAAATTGAAGAAATTCGCATCGACAGTTACATGACTCGGTAGCTCAATTGGTAAAGCGCCTGCACGGTTTGCAAGAGGTTACGGGTTCAAGTCCTGTCCTGTCCCGAATGAATTTTTCAACTTATTATACCTAAATGTTTAAAATATACCCTAGCACGTGTTAGTGCTTTAGAAAAAACAATAAGAAGATGATGCTTTCATAGAAGAAAAAAACCTTACCTCCACGTCCCTGCTCTTAGCCACTTGAGCGAACCGCTCAAGTCGCTCCAGGGTCTTGTCTTCTCTGTCGTCGGTGACGCAGAACATGCGCAGCTGAGCCTGCTGCGGCTCCGTGCGCTTTGCGTAGACCACGAAGCGAGCCATGAAGGGTACGTGGATCGCTTCCCTGGGGGAGGAGTTTCCGATTTAGGGAATTTTTTAATCAGAATCCCATAAAGTGCCACAGTGGAGATTCGCGGAGAGGAAAATTTTACACGTTAATTGGAGCTGAGAGAGTTTTCATGTAATGATAAACATCTCATCTACACCCATCTCTACTTTAGTGGATTATGAGCCCGGCGTCATTGTCAAGGTGACAATATTATGATCGTTTTTGTCAATCAGTAAAATTTATTGTATCAGTAAGGTAAGGTTCTTCTTCGTCAAATAGAGGGAATCGCATCTTTGAAATGTCGTTTTACAGCTTTTCTATTAGAATGTTAAATGTTTTCAGTTGATGTACTCAAAGCGAAAGTTGGAGTCTTACTTACCCCACGGAGTCAACTGTTGGCAACTTTGATCTAGAATAGGTGTTGAAATTAGATCGACTACAGTTTTGAACTTAGTTGCCACACCTAGATCCTAGACTTCAGCAGCTTAATAATATGTTGTATTGTAGCACCCTCTAGCGGACAACCATAATTGCAGGAAGACCGGTTACCCATAAAACAGAGTAATTCTAGTTTGGGGACTGGGAACCTAATCTTAAGTACAAATAATCCTAGTTCACTATCTTAGAACAAATGTAAATATTGTAGAAAAAATAAAAAAAACATTTAATTTCATTTCATTTCATTTCATTAGTTACCTGTAAAGTTCCGTCGCCATCTTGGTTGCGTCTTCAACATGGCGACAGTCGATCAGCCAATAGCGTGCCGAGACGGTAGTCGTGAAAGAGACGCAGTCGTTGACAAACGTGAGGGGCGTATTCTCCGTGACGTCTTCCCAGTGCGCGCGGTTGGTCCCTCCTGCGTTGTTCAATGAGAGGTCGTTAGGTTGTGGTTTTTAGTGGATTTTTGAGGCTTATTCAGAGCTTTCTTTTTATTCTTAGTTTGAGTATTAGCAGAGTTTGATAGAATTTAAGTAGTATTATTAAAGCAGATGGAGTAGGCACTGCAGCGTCCGAGTAGTTTTACCCATCTAGTGTAAGTGAAGGTTCCCACATAGATGCTGTATAAATCATCTGATTGCATAGATGCAAAGACACAATTTTATTATAATAGCCTTTATTAAAAATATTATCAATACAATGCAAGTAAAAGACAGCTCTGAACAAAGATAAATACATCAAGTTCTACAACAATAAAGTTTATCATGCTAACTCCTACAAATAAAATAAACTTAAATGTATAGAACTTTGTAAGTACTACTAGAGAATTTTTCTCTTTTAGAGAGAGCTGCTTATGCTCTTTGATTTAAATCAGCGTAAGATATTATTATTAGTTTACTAAAGTTTTCATGCCAAAGCAGGCTTTAAATTTAAATCGTCATAATACTAGATCATGTAGAGTTACTATTTTGGACTATAAACTTAGTGCTAGAAAAACCAAATCAAAGCTTCAAATCAGAAGTCACAACTTGTTAAACAATGCTTTATTACTATCCATTATTTACAAGTGTAAGTAAGAACTAAACTTTAACGAACGAAATCGATTACTAAACGATAACATCGGGAGCAGACCGCACAGGGGGCTAATCCTCGAGAATCTCGCATTCGACACATCTCGAAGGAAAAATCTCATTTTGCGGCAAATGTCAGATTTTCGCGAAGTCATCCTCGACACGAGATTTCCGCCAGATATTTGCCTTTTTCGCTCGACATGACTCGAGTGGTCGGGAGCAGTCGAGATCGAAATGACATGAGATTTTCCCTTCGAGATGTGTCGAATCCGAGATTCCCGAGAATTAGCCCCCAGAAGAGAAACAATGAAACACAACAGAATCGAAATGAAAATGCTTTCCAAAACGGCCTATAGCGCACACACAACAAGCAGGGACAACAACTCACACAAAGGAAAACATACCGTATTTCTTCATTGTTAGAGGACAAACATAAACAAAACGTGGCACCAGTGTACTTATTCTGTAAAAAAATCCGCACTGTTGCTAGTCCCGAAAACCGGTTTATTTGCAGGAAAATATAAACAAAAATATTTTTTTCGGCATAATACGTATATATAATACGTATTATTAGTCGAAAAAAAAGTTTTTTATATCGATAAGAACAATTTTCCCGCAAATAAGCTTGGTTTGAGGACTAGCAACTATGCGTTTTTTTTACATAATAAACAGAGAGGTGAGCGATAAGGCCTCTTTCTATTTCATTCAGTGCAGTGCGTCTAGCACGGAGGACTACGATTTTATCGACCTCGATATAACGCACGATACACTACTGATTGTCTTTCAATTAGCGCGAAAGGACGCACTATACAAGGTGATTCAGAAAGGTGGTGTGAAACTGAAAGAGGTCGCTTAACTCACCAATACAAGCAACTTTTACTATGGGGCCAATTGCAAAATCTCGAAAAAAATATCAGTTGCTCCATACATTTGGTTTTAGTAGGGAATAGCAGATATTTTTTCGAGATTTCGCACTAGGTCCCATAGTGAGTTAAGTGACCCCTTTCAGTGTCACAGCACCTTTTTGATGCACTCTGTATAACGCTATATCGAGCGCGATAAAACCCTCGCACCAAGAGGACAGAAGAGGCCAGGATTTTCACAAAACATCATCCGTGCCAAAACTGCGTGTTCGGTTATTCGAAAAACAGATCTCTCGAAGGACATTCACTGAAACCAACGGCTCGATGCTACAACTTATAACCCATGCCAGTATAGAAAACATTTAGGATTCAAAACACTCGCCCTCTCGCTCTAATGAGCCGTTTTCAGCACAAATTCACAAAGCACAAATGGCGCCAACGGACGTGGCCACAGAAGAACCGGAATAAGGCTGTCAAAATTAATTTGTGTCAAGCGAAATTTGACAGCCGTATTCCGGTTCTTCTATGGCCACGCCTGAGGCGCCATCTGTGAAATGCTTTGGGAATTTGTGCTGAAAACGGCTCATAAATACAATCAAAGCGGGACAGCTCTAGTTTTCAAGTCCACCCTTAATGGTTTCTTTAATGACACGGCTTATACTGTGAACATTGATGGGAAAGACGAACGAAAAGATGACGATGAAGAAAAAATAGAACTGATAGGCCGTTTTGGAAATGAAACATTATTTAGTTGGAGCGCACAATGTCCTTGGAACATAGACAGTAAAATGTGGAACTTTCGTGATTCAAAGCCTTTGTGGGTTCTACTCGTGTTCTGAACATGTTTATTACTTAATATGCTTCAATATGTGATAGATGATAACACATGAACTGCATAATTTTATTTTATATTGTTAATGAATTTTAAATTTTGTTTTAAAGCATTTTAATTTTGGTTGATTATTAGCTCTGTTATTTGCCGAAATATTTATTGCATCAAGTACTTACATTACTTGATATTATTATACTTAATGTACTTTTTTATTTGACTGGTTCCTCACGATACAGGCCCAGCCTAGTGCGAGAATGGTACAGGTGCTGGGCGAGCCTACTCCATCGAAAACAATGTCCCAGGCACTGCAGCGCCGAGTCGTCTCTTCACCCATCTAGTGTGAGTGAAGGTGCCACTGGACGCTGTATAAATCATCTCATTACGTAGATGCAAGGGCCTTAGTTTTTAATTGTTTCGTACAAGATAAAGATAAAACATTATTTATTGCCAAAACCAAAACATTACATTTAAAAAATACACTTAAAACATTAGAGGTTATCGTTTTAGAATTATATCTAACAATTTTAGCAAATGGGGAGAGCTCAGCTTAGTGCTGGTTACCATGATTGGTTCCCAGCGCTGGTTTACAAGAGCAGTAGTATGTTTTCGCAAATTATTTATTGTTACCCTTTAGTAAAAAATGTTTTAATTGATGATTAGGAAGACCTCCTAAAGCCTTTGTGTTTTAAACAGCCTTGCTGCAGCACTCAGTAAACCATTAATTAATCATTTGTGAAAATAAAAACAGTTCTCCATAAATTTTTGAATGGTTCCTCTGCGAAGATGGTATTGAATGGTAGTGAATTTTTTTCTTGATATCCTAAGTTTTGAGTTTCAGAACGAGTTGTTCAGAATGTCCGGACGCCGAGCAGAAATATTTTCTGTCATTGACCTGTTAAACGCGTCTCTGTTACTCCCGCGTAATTATATTGCAGTCTCGCTCGTACCTACAGATGCAATGGCCGAGCGAGATGGCAATATAATAACGAGGGAGTTATAGAGACGCGCAATAACAGGTCAACGTACGAAATTATTTCTGCTTGGCGTCCGGACTTAACTTTCAGCTTTGACATCACTAAAATTGCACGGTGTAGCTATAAGAATGAGATGACATTGCAATTCATGATAGCGCGGCACCGTCCAATCTTAAATGCTACTCGAAACGTGTCTTTATTACATTAACATTACGTGCCAATGTCGGTTGAATCATTTCAGCTCCAGTGACATAAACCGCTGTGCTTCGCTGGAGAACGTATATAATGGTATATAATATTATACATAGTGATTGTGAGAGGTAAAGCGCATTTTTCTCAGCCCGTGCATAGAAGAAGAATGTATGAAAAGCGAGATATATGGAAAAGCGTTAGAACAGTGATAGAGGGATAGAAAAAAAGTTATAACGACACGTCTTTGATAACCATACTTCTTATATCTAGCCCAATTTTCATTTTTAAAATAAAGATGTTCCCAAACACAGCATTATAATATTTTATAGTTACTGAAAAGCAAGAAAGGGAACACTGTTCTAGAAAAATCGGGACACATTGGAACGATATCGATATGAACTAAGTATGTTGGCCAGAGTATAGTTACCAGACAGTGAAGAAACAGAAGGACACAAAAGAAAAACAAAAGTGGATCAAACGAAAACAGAAAAAGTAACCAAAGGGAACTCAAACGTTGGCGTTCGTGTTGTAAAGGTAACTGGTGTGATATCGTTAATGTTTTACCTTCGAGAGATCGTTTGCGAAATACCCCTGTTGGTGGGCGGCCGACAGGTGGCAGCACATTACATAGCGCCACACAAGTGAGCGTGCAACACACACAAATACGGGAACAAAGACAGTTTAAAACACGCACAAGACGCACACACACGGACGCGCCCTAGCCTTGCCCTATTCCGCTTAGTTATGTGTCATGGTCACGGTGCCACCGTGCCACTCAAAGGTCCTAGAAATATTTAGAGCTTAGCTGTAGTCAGTTTAAAGTTCGACAAACGTAGCGTGACGGGAAATCCCAAATATTCACAGTTAAAAAAAAAATAACTAAAGTGAGAGGTTTTTCTTTAGCATTTTTTTCATCAATTTTAAACAAAAGAACTACAATAATAATTAAGGTGGGACGATAGCAACGTGCCGGAGAATTCAAAATATTTACAGTTTTTTACATTTTGTAGCTAAACTGAGCTAATTTTGTTCAGCGATTTTTCGTTCGCGGCAATAACATAGTATTATTTTCATTATTTTAAACAACAGAACAACAATAATTCTGCCGATTATGTGTTCTGGTCTACGTTCAATGCCGCGAACGAAAAGTCGCTGAACAAAATTAGCTTAGTTGCTAAACTTACGATTTTTTACAAAATGTAAAAGACCGTGAAAATTTTGAAATTTTCCGAAATAGCACGTTGCTATCGTCCAACCTTAAGCTGATTGGTTTTTCTGGTCGAAAATCCATTGGTAGTTGGTATTGCCCAAAAAATAGAAGTTCGAGCAAATCTCATAATCAGCTGAATTACTGTTGTTTTGTTGTTTAGAATAATGAAAAGAATACTGTTTATTGCCATGCAATAAAAATCTGTTTAGCTACATAATTTTAAAAACTATGAAAATTGAGCATTTCCCGCGGAGCTGTAATGCAGTTGTGTGACTCAATAGGTTCACCTTTGTGGAAGAAAATCTTATAAGAGAAATTTGATAGGACGTATCTTCCGCTCGCTGGATAGGACCTTTTTGTAGCTTTATAAATTGTATTGTAATCGATTGTGCTAAAAATTAGGATCGTTCTTTTTATAATCCAGTGTTTTGTTTTAAGCTTGAACCAATGATGTTGCAGTTATAATAGGAGTATAGTATGGCAAAGATTTTACGAGGTTTAACAAGACAAACGAGACAGATAATTTGTACACAACTTTACTGTCGCACAATGTTCAAGGCCAATTTTTGAACATATCTACAATACTTCTTGTGAAATATGCTTTTTGAAATATGCTTCTTGTGAAATTCTCATGAATTTCTAAGAAAGTTTTGAACTTTTTTAATGTTTTTTAATATGCACATTTTGGTCACAATCAAAGCTAATGAAAAATATATCCGTGATTTCCCGTTGCTGAGTGTATTTGCTTTAAGCTGACCTGTGTAATTTACCTAGGTGCCATTATCATAGAAGAATGTAAAAGTACATTCTTCTAACTTACGTAAAGTTAAAAGAATG